>JARQOC010000001.1:160084974-160684974 GCA_033576535.1 Allobates femoralis
CTGAGCTCATAGTGTAATGTGAAAGATGAAAGAAAAGCATTTATACACTTACAATGCCTTATATAATGAGGCAGTCAGTCCCCAGCTTGGAGGATGGGGACTGTTTGGCAGGTTAATAGTTAACATTTCAGCATTGTGCTAGAACATGTTGGGAGACCTGATGTGATGTCACAACCATGTGACTACAATAGGAGGAGATAAGTTCACATAGAACATAATACGTTTGCTGGCTTAGCTCCGCCCACTGTGGTCACATGATCGTTACATCACACAGGTCCTTTAGCTATCCAAGTTAAAAGTGAGTTAACTATTATCCTGCCAGACAGTCCCCCTTCTCCAAGGTGGGGACTGAAATGTAAGTGTATAAATGCTTTTTTTTTTCACTTTTCACATTACACTCTGAGCTCAGACAGGGATGATTAGACTGGTAGTATAAAGCTGCAGCTATAGACAGTGATAGCTGGGGGGCCATAAACCACCTGACAGGTTCCCTTTAAACTGCGGCCACCACCAGTAAGCCCTTACATACATCAATTTAGAATGAATGCTGTACATACAGTAAGTCCCTATGCCAATGTGTATATAGTGTATAACATAAAAATACCTTTTATTATACTTCCTGAAAGGTAGTCCAGTCAGATTTTCGTCACTGGCCTTGATCCAATGCAGTCCTCCTTCCCTGCTTCATGTGGACAACACATCCTACGCGTCATCCACATAGTCCTCTATTGAGCTCCTGTACATGAAGACTCGTCTGCCCTGCTAGGAGCAGAGCAAAGAAATGTAATGTGCATGCGTGGATGCTCTTTGACCTTTCCCAGCACGTTACAGTATTTTGGTCTGGCATCAGCAGGACAGAGAAGTCCACATGCTGAAAAGCACAATGAAGGAGACAGTGTTGATGACATAGGACGCATCATCCACACTTAGCAGAGAAGGAGGATGCAATTGCAAGTAAAGAGGAAATAGCGGACCAGGATTAGTGACACCCATCAGACCGGGCTGCCCTGCTGGAAAATACAGTGTAATAAAAGGTATTCTTTATGTTATACATATCGGCCTGGGGACTTATATACAGCATTCTAGAATGTATATACAGTGCCTTGTGAAAGTATTTGGCCCCCTTGAACTTTTCAACCTTTTGCCACATTTCAGGCTTCAAACAAAGATATAAATTCTAATTTTTTGTGAGGAATCAACAAGTGGGACACAATCGTAAAGTGGAACGAAATTCATTGCCCATTTTAAACTGTAACAAATAAAAAACTGAAAAGTGGGGCGTGCAATATTATTCGGCCCCTTTACTTTCAGTACAGCAAACTCACTCCCGAAGTTCAGTGAGGATGTCTGAATGATCCAATGATGTCCTAAATGACTGGTAATGATAAATAGAATCCACCTGTGTGTAATCAAGTCTCCGTATAAATGCACCTGCTCTGTAATAGTCTCAGGGTTCTGTTTCAAAAGCAGAGAGCATCATGAAGACCAAGGAACACACCAGGCAGATCCGATATACTGTTGTAGCGAGGTTTAAAGCCGGATTTGGATACAAAAAGATTTCCCAAGTTTTAAACATCTCAAGGAGAACTGTGCAAGCGATCATATTGAAATGGAAGTATCAGACCACTGCAAACCTAGCAAGACCTGGCTATTATTCTAAATTTTCATCTTGAACAAGGAGAAGACTGATCAGAGATGCAGCCAAAAGGCCCATGATCACTCTGGATGAACTGCAGAGATCTACAGCGGAGGTGGGAGAGTCTGTCCATAGGACAACAATCAGTCGTACACTGCTCAAATCTGGCCTTTATTGAAGAGTGGCAAGAAGAAAGCCATTGCTCAAACATATCCATGAAAGGTCTTGTTTGAAGTTTGCCACAAGCCACCTGGGAGACACACCAAACGTGGAATAAGGGGTCTGGTCAGATGAAACCAAAATCGAACTTTTTGGCCGCAATGCAAAACGATATGTTTGGCATAAAAGCAACACAGCTCATCACCCTCAAAACACCATCCCCACTGTCAAACATGGTGGTGGCAGCATCATGGTTTGGGCCTGCTTTTCTTCAGCAGGGACAGGGAAGATGGTTAAAATTGATGGGAAGATGGATGGAGCCAAATACAGGACCATTCTGGAAGAAAACCTGTTGGAGTCTGCAAAAGAATTGAGACTGGGTCGGAGATTTATCTTCCAACAAGACAATGATCCCAAACATAAAGCAAAATCTACAATGGAATGGTTCAAAAATAAACATATCCAGGTGTTAGAATGGCCAAGTCAAAGTCCAGACCTGAATCCAATCGAGAATCTGTGGAAAGAGCTGAAAACTGCTGTTCACAAACGTCCTCCATCCAACCTCACTGAGCTCGAGCTGTTTTGCAAGGAAGAATGGGTAAGAATTTCAGTCTCTCGATGTGCAAAACTGATAGAGACATACCCCAAGCGACTTGCAGCTGTAATCGCATAAAAACATGGCGCTACAAAGTATTAACTCAAGGGGACCGAATAATATTGCACGCCCCACTTTTCAGTTTTTTATTTGTTAAAAAAGTTTAAAATATCCAATAAATTTTGTTCCACTTCACGATTGTGTCCCACTTGTTTTTCATTCTTCATAAAAATATTAGAATTTATATCTTTATGTTTGAAGCCTGAAATGTGGCAAAAGGTTGAAAAGTTCAAGGGGGCCAAATACTTTTACAAGGCACTGTAAGGGCTTTCTGCTACGGTAGTGGTAGCAGTTTATAGAGGGAAAGGTTCACTTTAAAGAGAAAAGTTTATTCTACTTGTACTGCATGCTTTAAAGCCGAGGACTGCTCAAATATACTAGGTTACACAAAGCAGAGACTGGGTAGTGTTTGTGTTCTCTAAGAGAGAATTTCAGATCGTATGACCATGTGAGAGGCAAGAGACGCAGTATACTTTTAATTTTTTTACAACCATGTGTAGCAGTAATGAACCCCCATGCCCCCTTAATTCCCTGGATCCCTGTGCACTCACCCATAAAGATTGTATAGATTTATTTCTTTATAGGTGTCCAGAATTAGAAAAAAAAGGCTGTTTTCATTCTTAACAGCACCACACCTGACTATGGGAAATGAATGAAGTAGAGTCATAATATTACACATAGCCCATGGTCAGGAGTGGCGCTGTTTCTGGGCTAAAGCAGCCATGTTTTTCTAATCATGGATAACACCTTTTATAAATTAACTAGTAATTATACAGTTGCGTTAAGCGTTCATGTCTGAGTCAGGTACAATTTGGTTAATATTCAAAAAACAAACAAACATTCAATGCAACAAATCAGCAATAATGCTTTTTCAGATTACTATTTCAATTTTTTTTTTTTTTTAATCATAAATGATGTACACCCCCACAAGAACTGCCGAAGGACAGCAAACGTCCTAATCAAGGATATGTAACCTGAGCTTAGATAGCTCCATCATGTTGGGAGGAAATGGTCAATTGGAATAGAACAGCCTACATCATATATAAGCTGAAATGACTCATTGACAGAAAGCTTACATTCTGGCTAGCAGGGATAAAGCGCCACTCGAAGAACGAGTGGGAGCAAATAGCAAGTAACGTTTCCTAGCAGGTGTTAAACAATGAAAACACATGGACCTTTCCCACCCACAGAGCACTTGCTAAACATTCATTCAGAAATCTCACAATTCTAAATACTTGTCAGAAAATGTAGTATTAGAGATCGCAGAGTGCTCAAATTGCAGATAAAAAAGCATCCTTTTTACAAAACTCCTTCAAGGGATAGATAGAATCTCATTGTCCAGAAACATCCAATCATCTTATGTAGAACTAGACAGCGGACACTGTAAGGAAAATAGAAATCGCCAACTACAACAAAGGTTATTAGGCTGCTTTCACATCACGATTTTTAAAGATCCGTGGCTATCTGTTGTAAAACGGATAGCCATGGATCCGATTTGGCCCCCATGTATTCCTATGGTCACGAATTGGTCCTATATGGCCATCCGATTGTGCCTAAATTGTAGCGGATCCGATTGTGTCCGATTTTTTTGCTGTACCCAGAATCGGAGACTGCTCCGATTTTGGGCACAGCGGACCAAATCAGACAATCGAATCCGGCGCGGTCCGCAGCAAATAACATGGGGGCCTATGGAGTGCGGGTCCGGGAAAAAAAACAGAACCCCAACCCGATTTTAGTGTACTGAGCATGCTCCGTATACTAAAACTGCTCTTTACCGTGTAATTTCACTTTCGCAATGTATATACATACATTGCGGCAGTGAAGCAAGTGTTAAAAAAAAAAAAAAAATAATCCTCACCTCTCTGGGAGTGATGTGAAAGTAGCCTTAGATGCATACCTTTAAAGGGAAACTGCCATGTCCTTTTTGTTATTAAAACACCCGAATTATTATTATTATTTATTTATATAGCGCCATTAGGTTCCATGGCGCTTTACATGAGGATGAGGGAGACAAGAACAAGTACACTAAATCTAGGCGATCAGGACGTACAGGTACAGGAGGGGCAGGGACCCTGTCCACGAGGGCTCACAGTCATGAGGATGAGGGAGACAAGAACAAGTACACTAAATCTAGGCGATCAGGACGTACAGGTACAGGAGGGGCAGGGACCCTGTCCACGAGGGCTCACAGTCATGAGGATGAGGGAGACAAGAACAAGTACACTAAATCTAGGCGATCAGGACGTACAGGTACAGGAGGGGCAGGGACCCTGTCCACGAGGGCTCACAGTCATGAGGATGAGGGAGACAAGAACAAGTACACTAAATCTAGGCGATCAGGACGTACAGGTACAGGAGGGCAGGGACCCTGTCCACGAGGGCTCACAGTCATGAGGATGAGGGAGACAAGAACAAGTACACTAAATCTAGGCGATCAGGACGTACAGGTACAGGAGGGGCAGGGACCCTGTCCACGAGGGCTCACAGTAATGAGGATGAGGGAGACAAGAACAAGTACACTAAATCTAGGCGATCAGGACGTACAGGTACAGGAGGGGCAGGGACCCTGTCCACGAGGGCTCACAGTCATGAGGATGAGGGAGACAAGAACAAGTACACTAAATCTAGGCGATCAGGACGTACAGGTACAGGAGGGGCAGGGACCCTGTCCACGAGGGCTCACAGTCATGAGGATGAGGGAGACAAGAACAAGTACACTAAATCTAGGCGATCAGGACGTACAGGTACAGGAGGGGCAGGGACCCTGTCCACGAGGGCTCACCGAATGTTATTTAGATCATGTACTGTGCATTAGTAGCCTGTTTTGTTTTATTTTATAAATCATTGTATTCACGTAAAAAAAAAGTACTTTAGATACATAGATTTTTTTCATTAGCTACCTGCCCAAACAGTCAGTCATCCGGGCATTTAGCAGACATGTCAATCAACTGCAAACATGCCCAAATTCATCTAAAGGCCGCTTCACACGCTAAGATCTCGTTAACGATATCATTGAAACGTCACGGATTTGTGATTGTTCTAACAGTATCATTTGTGCGTCGCTGCGTGTAAACGAACGATGTAGGACGGACAAATCGTTGGAACAGTCATCAAAAATTTGAGATCCAGACCTCAAATCTATTGTTCGTCGTCCAATTAACGTTCTGGGAAGCAGCAACATCGTTCAGTGTGACACCATTTTGAACAATATCGTTCATAATTCTCCTATTCCTGCCGCTGTTTTACATCGTTCAATCGTTCTTCTCAAAATAGTTGGTGCGTTGCCAAATTTAAGCTGGTTAACGATATCCTTGCGTGTGACAACGCACTAACGATGTCGAAAGGATTGCGGTCACGTGACATAGCTAACGATCTCATTCACCTATATCCTAGCGTGTGAAGTGGCCTTAATGCTGTAGGACACGGTCACTTAAAGAGGACCTGTCATCCCCCTGTTGCATTGCAAACTAACAGCAGTACTGAATGCAGCATGTCTGCTCCATTCAGGGAAGGGCTCCCCCATGTTTCTAGTCCCCCTGTAGGCTTTAAAAAAAGACATTAGAAAACATACAGGTAAGTAGTCTAAAGGGTAGGATCTTATTAAGAGGCGTTCACTGCTGGCACAGTCCTCCAGCCTCCTCCTTGTGTATTCCTTCCCTTCTATGTCTCTCCGCTGCCTCCTGTTCTCCTGGCTCTGTCCTCCTCCTCTCCTGCTCTCTGAAAAAGCATAAACAGGGCGGGAATTTGGCACTGCTGTCAGGCCAAATGCTTTGCAGCCGCTCTGACCAAGCTCTGTGCGGCAGGTTGAGTGACAGAGAGCAGGAGAGGAGGAGGGCAGAGCCAGCAGAACAGGAGGCAGCACAGAGACATAGAAGGGGCCAAATACACAAGGAGGAGGCTGGAGGATTGTGCTAGCAGTGAAGACCTCTTAATAAGATCCCATCCTACTTAACTTCAAGTTTTCTAATGTCTTTTTTAAAGCTTACAGGGGAGCTAGAAACATGGGGGACCCCTTCCCTGAATGACATAATGCATTCAGTGCTGCATTTAGTTTGCAATGCACCAGGGGGGTAACAGGTCCTCTTTAAATAGTGCCGAGCTAAGTCTACATTGTCCTTCATGTTAGCCTTGCTTAGCTCCGCCAATTACGGTCACATAGTCATGACATCACACAGGTCTTGCTAGACAGCATTAGTTGAATTTGGGCATGCTTGCAGCTGATTGACATGTCTGCTAACCGCCTAGATGACTGTTTGCGCAGCTAGCTAATGAAAACATTTCAGAACTAAAGTGCTTTATTTGGGATAAATACAATATAAACGATTAAAAGAAAAACAAGTTACTATATGCACAGTTCATGATCTAAATAAATGGGGGGGAATAACAACAAAAAAGGACATGACAGGTTCCCTTTAAAAGGAACCGGTCAGCTACTTTATGCCCCCCAAGCTATCACTATCTGTCCCTGCAGCTTCATAGTCCTTACCTAAGCATCCCTATCTGAGCTAATAGTGTAATGTTAAAGTTGAAAAAAAGCAGTCATACACTTCATTTTCTTATGAAAATTATCCACAGACTAGTCTGATTGAGGAGCAAAAACGATCTGACAGGTTCCTTTTAACTCAATGCCAACTGCACTGTATAAGGAACCTGTGTGATGTCACGACCATGTGACTATAATGGTCAGTGTTAAGCAAGCAAAATCATTAAGGTCAATGTAGACTTAACTCTGCCTGTCAGCATTTTCTGAAATTCGCCTGAACTGTTAACTATTAGCCTTCCAGATGACTGCTTGACTTGTTGCCCAGCTAGCTAATGAAAATGTCAGTTGTTAAAAAATTTTTTTTGTTGGGATGAATACAACAATTTTGTTTAAAAGGTTATAAAAGCAAAGTACATGACCTAAATAACATTGGGAAGAGTTTACACCGTGTGCAGAATTATTAGGTAAATTGTATTTTAGAGGATTATTTTATTATTGATCAACAACTATGTTCTCAATCAACCCAAAAGACTCAAATATCAAAGCTTAATATTTTTGGAAGTTTGAGTGGGGTTCTTTTAGATTTGGCTATTTTAGGAGGATATCGTCAGGTAACTATTACTGTACAGAATTATTAGGCAACTTAATAAAAACCAAATATATTCCCATCTCACTTGTTTATTTTCACCAGGTAAACCAATATAACTGCACAAAATTTAGAAATAAACATTTCTGACATTCAGAAACAAAACCACAAAAAATTAATGACCAATATACCGTATATACTCGTGTATAAGCCGACTTTTTCAGCCCAAAAATTGGGCTGAAAAGTCCCCCCCTCGGCTTATACACGAGTCATATACAGTGTGGTGTGGTGGGGGCTGTGTCCGGGCACTACAGGAGGCGGCGGGGGGAGGCTGCAGAATGAGCGTCACGTCACGTGGTGCCGCTCATTAATTATGCATGGGGAGCAGCGCATAGTACATTGCTGCTCCCCTGCACAGTATAGCCTCACCTGCCCCCCCTATGTATACAGAGGCCCCCCAGCAGTGATCCATCTCACCCCTCGGTCTCCAGGCACCCGGGTCCTCCAGCTGCTCCATCTGCATGCCCCGCGGCTTCTAATACCGGCGTCCTCCCTGCTCTTCCTGTTTGAATGTGATCATGTGACCGCGGTCTCATGATCGCAATCAAACAGGAAGTGCGGGAAGGACGCCGGTATTAGAAGCCGCGCACGCAGACGGAGCAGCTGGAGATCTCGGGTGCCTGCAGACCGAGGGGGTGAGATTACCCCTGCTGGGGGGCCTGTATTACCCCTGCTGGGGGGCCTGTATTACCCCTGCTGTGGGGGCCTGTATTACCCCTGCTGTGGGGGCCTGTATTACCCCTCCTGGGGGGCCTGTATCACCCCTGATGGGGGGCCTGTATTACCCCTGCTGGGGGGGGGCCTGTATTACCCATACTGGGGGGCCGGTATTGCCCCTGCTGGGGGGCCGGTATTACCCCTGCTGGGGGGCCGGTATTACCCCTGCTGGGGGGCCGGTATTACCCCTGCTGGCGGCAACTGTATACTAGTTATGGCTGCTATATACAGGTATGGTGGGCTATATACCAGTGATAGGGGGCTTTATAACAGGACGGTGGTCTGCTGCATTGGTAGTTTACTGTTTCTATTTAAAATAAAAGTTCAACATTTTATTCGTATCTATTTTCATTTTTTTAATTTTTCAGTACCGGTAGCTGCTGCATTGTCCACCCTAGGCTTATACGCGAGTCAATAGGTTTTCCCAGTTTTTGGGGGCAAAAGTAGGGGGGGCCGGCTTATACACGGGTCGGCTTATACACGAGTATATACGGTAGCCATCTTTCTTTATGATGACACTCAACAGCCTTCCATCGATAGATTCTGTCAGTTGCTTGATCTGCTTACGATCAACATTGCGTGCAGCAGCCACCACGGCCTCCCAGACACTGTACTGAGAGGTGTACTGTTTTCCTACCCTGTAGATCTCACATTTTAGGAGGGACCACAGGTTCTCTATGGGTTCAGATCAGGTGAACAAGGGGCCATGTCATTATTTTTTCTTCTTTTAGACCTTTACTGGCCAGCCACGCTGTGGAGTAGTTGGATGCATGTGATGGAGCATTGTCCTGCATAAAAATTATGTTATTCTTGAGCGATACCGACTTCTTCCCATACCACTGCTTGAAGAAGTTGTCTTCCAGAAACTGGCAGTAGGTCCGGGAGTTTAGCTTCACTCCATGTTCAACCCGAAAAGGTCCCACAAGTTCATCTTTGATGATACCAGCCCATACCAATACCCCACCTCCACCTTGCTGGCGTCTGAGTCGGGGTGGAGCTCTCTGCCCTTTACTTATCCAGCCTCTGGCCCATCCATCTGGCCCATCAAGGGTCACTCTCATTTCATCAGTCCATAAAACCTTTGAAAAACCAGCCTTAAGATATTTCATGGCCCAATCTTGACGTTTTATCTCATGTTTCTTGTTCAAAGGAGGTCGTCTTTCTGCCTTCCTTACCTTGGTCATGTCCCTGAGTATAGCACACCTTGTGCTTTTTGATACCCCAGTAATGTTGCAGCTCTGAAATATTGCAAAACTGCTGGCAAATGGCATCTTGGCAGCTTCACGCATGATTTTTCTCAATTCATGGGCAGTTATTTTGTGCCTTTTTTGCCCAACACACTTCTTGTGACCCTGTTGGCTATTTGCAATGAAACGCTTGATTGTTCGGTGATCACGCTTCAAAAGTTTGGCAATTTCAAGACTGCTGCATCCCTCTGCAAGACATCTCACAAATTTGGACTTTTCAGAGCCCGTCAAATCTCTCTTCTGACCCATTTTGCCAAAGGAAAGGAAGTTGCCTAATAATTAAGCACAGCTTATACAGGGTGTTGATGTCATTACACCACACCCCTCCTCATTACAGAGCTGCACATCACCTGATTTACTTAGGGTGCCTTCACATTAGCGTTCCCCTCCGCAGTGTTTTGCGGAGGGGATCCGCAATGTGTACGCAGCACCGCAAGCCCCTATGTTTAGAATGGGAGCGCACGGTGCTGCGCTTGACTGCGCATGACCGTGCGCACCTATTCACTGCCACATGTGATCTGTGCGCAGGCGGATGCCTGCGCACAAATCACACACTCTCGCCCGCACCAGGGACGCTGCGGAGGGGAACGCTAATGTGAAGGCACCCTTAATCGGTAGTTGGCTCTCAAGCCTATACAGCTTGGAGTAGGGCAACATGTATAAAAAGTATCATGTGATCAAAATACTCATTTGCCTAATAATTCTGCGCACAGTGTAATAACAAAAAAAGACATCACAGCTTCCCTTTAAAGGGAAATTCATGTTGCAAATAATATCAGCTCTGCAGGCAGGATTTACAGAGCAGGGAGAAATGATTGGATTGGATTGATTAACAAGTTTTACTGAATCTTTTATCAGAAAAAAAATTATTCTTTGAAATACTTGGTGTTCTTGTATGCAGTGGGCGGTGCTACTCCGTAATTGACAGTCCTCCCTGTATAACTGTGCAACCAGAAAAAGCGGTTAGGCGGGAGACACAGTGAGCGAGATGCATGCGAGATACTCGCACGAGTATCATATGACTTACCGGAATGGTCCCCATCTCTCTGGACAGGAGCGTGTCCGCTAAACAGAACCACAAGCAGCTCCACCTTCCTGTTTCGGACGAGTCATGCAAGACTCATGTGAGTATCTCGCATGCATCTCGCTCAGTGTGTCTCCGGCCTTAACCAGAGTAGGACTGCCACTCCTATGTATACAAATAGCAGGGATTTGGTTGGATTACAATTTTTCCCAATAAGCCTGTCTCATTCTGCTCCGCTTTTCCTTTTTACCATTATGTCCACAGCTTGGTCTGCATGTGCAATATGGTACATTTTTGGAGAAACCAAAACCAATACTGTAATTTCTACAATTTATTTTTTGCAGCATTTTATATATAGATTAAAGAATTTTGTATTCCGACATAATGGATGTGGTGTTACCAAATATGTTTTTTTTTTTTTTTTTATTCTTAAGAATTGGTAATAATCAGGAAAAACAGATTATGTAAATTGCTTAAATTACATGTATATAATTTTCTTACTCTCTTGGAAATTCACACTTGTGATTGTTTGATAAATACATTGCAATACACTGTGGAAATGAATAATCATCTGTCCCCAGCTGTCATGACAACACCATCAGCATCGCACGATCAAGCTTCGAAGCAGGTGAGGCAATGGTCTACTCTACAGATTGTCACGTTCCTTCACTCAGTGTGTCTATGATGCAATAAGAGGCAGTTTTGCTGTCCTATGTGCTGAGATGTCAATTTGATGAGTGACAGTTAAGTCATCCAATCTTAGTGCTGAGCCATCGGTGTGTTGACTGACAACTCAGCCATTCAATCTGGGAGGCGCTTGGCTTATTCAGGTGTTCGCTGGTCTCTATGATTGTCCAGCTACTTAGCTGAGCAGTTAGTCCTAGATCTTTGCCAGTCGTAGCATTTTGCTCATTGGTGCAGGTTGCTTTCATTTAAATGTTCCTTGTATTCTGATCTATTGCTGCCAGACCATGGACCACCTATGACCGCTATCCTACTGATATACTGTCCTCGGACATTGACCTAACTATGCCTTTGTCCATTACCTTAGTCCACGAAGTGCTCTCTTGGTATGACCCCGGAACATTTGACTACCCTGCCTCACGGCTTGTCCGTGTAGTGACTTGTGTCACACAGACCCCCCTCACACTCCAGGATAATGCCACTGTTGATGACGCGTATGTGCACACACAGTTTTAATTGCTCTGTTTGACAGGTAGCAGTTTAATAAAAAGCAGCCGGTACCCAAGGTGTATACACTGGGCCCACTCCATTTTCCCTCTTTCAATATGTAATGTACATACATATCATGTTCGGAGGGGGGCTCTAACACGTTTCAGTAAATAAGTGTACTTTATGAAATAAAAATCTAAACGTACAAATGACTATTGTACCATTCCTCTGATATTCGTCCCACAAATAAAGAAACACATTAACAAGGATGTCACCAGTTTATGGCTTGGACCTCATACAGTCTGACTGACGTCTCCTATCAGGAGCTAACAGAAAGCGCCTGTGCGAACGATAACACCCAGTTATCAAATTATTCATACATTTCTAGGAAGAATAACAGAAGAGTAGCACAAAACACAGTTCTAAGAAACATTTCCCCAGAATTGTTACTTTATGGGAAAAGTCAGACAGGAAAATATAGGGAGAGAGGCCGGAGAGCTGTTGGGGCAGTGCCATCCACACCCCACTTGCATGAAAATTTGCTGGATTGATTTGTCAAATACAGAAACAGGGATTTTTAAAACAAAGTTAAATAGATTATTAAACATTACGGCAACCATACACACAGGACATTAGATTGGGGCATACAAAAAAAAAAGCTTCTGGCAGGTCCCCTTTAAGACTGTTGGCACAATGCACATTAACAATACCGTATGAAAAAATAATTATTCATTTATATAATCTGTACATTAATGTTATGCCCCATCACCCACATACAAAATTCCTCTGTCCATTGCAGTGCATACCTTAGGCCACACCACCGGTTACTCTTGTTTTGACACTTGAAATTTCCATTGATTCATAACTGTTTGATACACTTTCTTAAGTTTTCGGAAACTAATGATTATTGATTGATTACAAACTCTTTATGTCCAGCTTTTCAACACTTACATTCAATAAAGAAATGTTATTGTTCCGTGTCTTGTTCTAAACACATTCATGGAGAAGATCTGTTGGTCTTTGCCTTTAGTATACACAATAATCCTATTGTATTCCACATTTATCTGATAGTAGATGTTCAAGAAAGTTGTAAGACACAGATAACTGAAGGTTCTCAGATTTCTTAAGCTGGCTTCAAACTACGTTTTTTAGATGCTGTTCTGTTCATTTTTGAAATGTACAGAACAGGACCATTTTTGCCTCCCATATATCCCTATGATGCCGGATTGGTCATATTTGGCCATCCGGCTTTGTGTATTCAGTCTTGGATTCATTTCTGTCCTGTTTTACACCGATCCCAAAAACGAAGTCTGCAGCATTTTTGGGCTTCGGTGACAAAACTGGACAGAAACTAATCCGGTCCAGGACGCTTAACATAGGGGCCTATGGAGCCAGATCCGGGAAAATACTGAATCATTTTCCGGATCTTGTTCCAGGGTACAGAGCATGCGCAGAATAAGAGCACTGTTCTGTACCCATGGTACATGTGTGTAATTTCACTTTAGCAGTGTATCTATATACACTGCTAAAGCGAAATTAAGTTAAGGGATGGTTAAAAATAAAAAAATAATCTTTAAATCTTTAAACCGTGCTGATGCGGTCATGTAACCCATCAAAGCGGAGAAATTCGGGGCACCTGCTGCTACCGGCGTTGGGTGCATGTGCTCAGCAGGGGTGCTGGGTTACTCCAGACGATCAGACGTTGATGACCTATCCTTAGGATTGGCCATCAATCAAAGTAGTGGACAACCGCTAATGATTTAATGCCTCACAATTACAAATGGATCAAGGGGACTAGTGAAAGATGAAGGAGGTCTTCTTTCATCCAATTGCCACTTAGAAAGACAAGGAACCTCTGGCTGCACCCACGCGAGAGGAAGAGTTAAGATTATGCCTTTCTTAACAGCAAACACTTTGGTTTTGTACAATGGACACTACTACAATTTTACAGACCGAAACATAATTTTCTTAGAAATAACATTAGCACAATGTAATAAAATGATTTTGCTAATTTGAAGCCGGTCATCTTATGTTCAATTCCCTTTGAACAAAACTGCAGTGAAAAACAAAGTCTTGTGCTTCTAATGGATGTGAACAACACTGTCAGCTTTCACATGATTTCACTCTGCTACATGACAAACACTTTGTGCTCTAATAAACAATTTTATCGCACTTTTGGATCTCACATAATATGGCCATCTGCGTTTGATTGTGTGTTTAGAACTATGAGCTGGCCATACACAAGAGGTAAATGTAGGCCAGACTTGATTGTTGCAGCAGGACCAGAAGACCATCTATCCTCATTTTTCCCTAACAGCAAATATCAGAAGAAAAGAAGGTCAGGAATGTTGTGATTTAAAGGGATCCTGTCACCTCCAAAACGCCTCCTAAGCTATCAAAACCTGTCCCTGCAGCATCCCATCACTAATCTCACACTTCTTTTGTCTCCTAAAAGCATCCTGTAAAAGTGCATAAAAACGTTTTAATACTCATTAGTGATTATAATTAGCAGGGGCCATATTCTTTAGTCACCAAGGCAGGCTGTTGTGCAGCTCCAGGATCCACCCTGTCTCTGTGTGTTCTGCTGTGATGTGCAGGCATTGCCCTCCCCCCTCTCTATCACTCACAGAATGCAAATCATTAGTCCTGCCTTCAGTTTCAGTTTCACTTAAGCACAGACAGAGAGAGGGCTGGATCCTCGAACTGCAAAAGAACACCCCCTGGTGACTAAAGAATATGGCCCCTGCTAATAATAATTCCTAATGAGTGAGTATTAAAACGTTTTTATCCACTTTCACAGGATGCTTTCAGGAGATAAAAGAAGTGTGAGATTAGTGATGGGATACTGCAGGGACATGTTTTGATAGCTTAGGAGGCGTTTTGGAGGTGACAGGATCCCTTTAACATAACCTTTTTGTTCTTATGGGACAAAATCTGTAGTCAGACATGTCTGTATGTCGGTAGGTCAGCATGATTATTGGCACCCATGAAGTTTAAAGGGATCCTGTCACCTCCAAAACGCCTCCTAAGCTATCAAAACATGTCCCTGCAGCATATTATCACTAATCTCACACTTCTTTTGTCTCCTAAAAGCATCCTGTGAAAGTGCATAAAAATGATTTTATACTCACTCATTAGTGATTATAATTAGCAGGGGCTATATTCTTTGCATATACTTTGCCTTATACTTTTTAACAACTACTTTATTAGAATCAATGTGTGAATTCTCGTTGACTTTTGCCAGTGGTGCGGGACTTCAATATTACTTTTACACACAACTGTCAAAAGCGGTGTAGAAGCAGGATCTACACCACCTCTGACAGTTCTGTGCAAAGAAGTGGTGTAGAAGTCCCGTTCCGCCTCCAAAAGCAGACAGGACTTCAAACATTGATTCTATTAAAGCAGTGGTTTAAAACCACTCCTGCAGCTTCTCATCAGGTGCCTCCATATTATAATCATGCTCACAATACATTTTATTACCATTTTCACACATTAACATAGGGCATAAGCCTTATCTCCACATGGGGTCTAGCCCATGAGATAGACTGGGAATTTGTGCATTGGTGTGGGAAAATACGCTGCAATAATTGACATGTTGCTTATTTTCCCACACTAAACAACACACTATTCCCGCAGTATTGACACATTATTTCCAAAATCCCATCCACTATGCTCACACTTTCCTGTGCTGCAGATTTGGTGCAGATCTGCTGCATATACACACCAAATACGCAGCAAAATCTGCACTGAATCTGCACCGTGGGCACATTGCCCTAGGGTTCTGTGAAAAACAGACACAACATGTACCGTATGTTCTAATCGGATGACTGAATAAGGTTGGGTTCACACCACGGTTTGTTCCTGTTCATGGGGATCTTGTTTCTTGCAGGACCACATGGACAGGAACAGACAGTATCAGATTTTTTTTTTTTTTTTTTTTTTTATAATTCTTTATTTTTCGTTTTATAGTAACAATAGAAAAAAGAACCAAAACTTACAGATTCAATCATCTTGCAAGTACAAAGAACTGTTCTTAATAAAATGTATTCTCATTAATTGAATCACGAATCAGTTTCTAATAGTCAATAAGCTTGATAAAAGTATTCAATTTACTATAGCAATATTAAAACTAACTCTGGCATGAAAAACAAGCTGTCTAGTATAACACATCGGAGTTGTTTGCCAGTCATAATTATAAAACAAGCATAACGTACTCCATAGGTATCCGTCTATTACCAATAATAATGACAATGAAAGACAAAAAAAAAAACAAAAAAGAAAGGAAAAGATAGGAAACACATAAAGAAAGAAAAGAGTAGAATAGACCAGAACGGGGATAGGATGGGTGGTGGGGTATGAAGAGGGGTAGAAGGGAGGGTAAGGTAGGGGTCTCGTGAAGTTACCAAACCTCAATGGAGTAAAAGGAACTCTCAATCGCACCCATTTACTAACCAGTTCTTAAGAGCAAGTTCCTCAGGAGCTTCTGTGAGACTTATACAGGTCAGATTGTTGGAAACTCATCCAATTAAACCACGTGTTTCTGAACTTCTCATATGAATCATGTATAGCTGATGTCAGGTCCTCGAGAAGCATGAGGTCGTTCACCTTCTCTATCCACATAGCCACAGAAGGACATGTCTCCTTTTTCCAAAGTATCGGAATGCAGGATCTCGCAGCCATGACTAAGAACCTCAACAGTGTATGTTTATATTTGTTTGGTGGAATCCTACAGTGGTGCAACATGAAGAGGCCAGGATCTAACTCATCCGTGTATCCCGTAACTTGCCTTGTAATCTTTTTCACCTCCGACCAGAATGGTTGGAGCTTCGCACACTCCCAGAACACGTGTAGTATTGTACCATCCGCCCCACCACACCTCCAGCACTTCGGGTCTATAGAAGGAAAGAGTCTATGCAAATAAGCTGGGACTCTATACCATCTCGTCAATAATTTATAATTTGCCTCCTGCAGCTTTGAGCTTATCGAGGTAGAGTGAGCTAAAGAATAAATTGCAGATCTCTGTTCTGTAGACAGTTTGAGACCAAGATCTGTCTCCCATCGCAGCATGAAATGGGGAGTCGGGAGGTCCGGTGGAGAAATCAAACACGCGTATGTCTGTGATAAAGCATGCCTACAGTCAACTGTGGTAGAGCATAGAGATTCAAACAGTGTCTTAGGATTTAAAAACGTCCTCTTAGGAGGGAGTCTATGAAGATAATGTACAAGTTGTACACATCTCCAGAAACCCAGAGCCGTCGGGTAGGTAATTGAATTAAGTTGTTCAATGGTTGGCCACGCTTCTCCCTCACTCCATTTTTCAATCCTATCCAGACCTGCTTTTATCCAACGTTGGAACACGGGGTCATCAAGACTTGGTCGAAAGTCCGGGTGACTAAGGATCGGACTCAAGACAGAGGCAGATGGTATCATTAAGGATCTAATTAACGTGTGATCACAAATCTTGAGAGTAGACCCAATTGTCGGATGGTCATATAATAACTCTTCTTTTCGAAGTGACACCCAGGGTAATGTCTGAAGTCTGAAAGGAGTAAAATCCTGTTCGATTTGTACCCACAATTTATTTGTACCATGCCTGCACCAATCTATTACCCGCGTGAGGTGGGTGGCTATGTAATACAGTTTGATATTTGGGAGATTCACACCACCATCTTTTTTGCGTCTATACAGGATTGATCTCGCTAGACGTGGTTTCGAGTTATTCCAGATGAATTTTGTCTGCAGTTGTGCAATTGTCTTAAAGAAGGATAATGGAATGGTGATAGGTAATGTCTGTAGGTAATATAATATCCTCGGAAGGATATTCATTTTGAAAAGTTGGCATCTACCAGCCCATGTGAAAGTAGACAATAGCCATCTCTCACAGTCTACTGTAATTGACCGCAGCAGTGAAGGAAAATTTGCACCATACAGATCTCTAACATCTGGAGTAATCTGTACCCCTAAATAGCGAAGAGATTTAGGAGACCAATGAAATGTAAAGGCGTTCTGTATTCTAGTAATTCGACTCAGGGGAAGCGACACATTTAGGGCCTCAGATTTTGATCTATTTATTTTAAAATTGGAGAGAGTGTAATATGTCTCCAATTCTTTCAATAAAATGGGGAGAGAAACCTCTGGATTTGTTAGAAAGAACAGGAGATCGTCTGCATATGCCGCAATTTTATGTACACCTGATTTTACTTGCATGCCTGAAATATCTCCATTCATTCGGACATGACGCAATAACGGTTCGAGAGTCAAAATAAAAATTAATGGGGACAACGGGCATCCCTGACGCGTGCCATTGTTAATATCAAATGACTCCGAAAGGATCCCGTTGACCCGCACTCTTGCCGACGGGACGGAGTACAGAGAGAGCACCCAACCAAGCATCTTAGCTCCCAATCCGATGTGAGACAGTGTCTCTTTAATAAAAGTCCAATGTACGCGATCGAACGCTTTTTCTGCGTCTGTAGATAGTAACATCAGCGGGGTTTTAGATGTCTTGGCTGTATAAATTAAGTCTATAGCTTTGGTGGTGTTGTCTCTGGCCTCCCTACCCGTGACAAATCCCGTCTGATCTGGGTGAATCAAGTCCGGTATGAACGGGGAGAGTCTTGCCGCCAAAATTTTTGCAAAAAGCTTAATATCTACGTTCAGCAGGGATATTGGGCGGTAACTGGAGCATAGCAGAGGATCTTTCCCTGGTTTATGAATCACTGTTATATTAGCTCTTAATGCATCTTTGGGTGGTGTAGATATCGCCAAGGCATTAAAAAAGGCTTTTAGGTGTGGCAATAGAGCTTCTTTTAATTTTTTATAATAACCAACCGTAAACCCATCTGGGCCAGGTGCTTTCCCCGATTTAGATGAGGACAACGCATCTTCAATCTCCTGATCTGAGATAGGCATCTCTAAGGATTGCGAAACTGAATCCGCCAATTTCGGCATAGCCGAAGATGTAATATATTTTCTTATGCGTGATGTAAGTGCATTCAATGCTACCGGCGCTTTATTCGTGTCAAGATTATACAAAGCGGTATAGTAATGTTTGAATGCCTCAGCTATGTCGTGGGGAAACTTTGAGCGTTTTGAGGTATCTGGGTGTGATATTTCAGAAACATACGTAGTAGCTCTGCAAATTCTAGAGGCCCTCGCCAAAGCTCTACCGGACTTATTCCCATATTCATAGAAATGTCTACGGCATCTGGTAAGTACCCCTTTTGCCTTATATAGTAAAGTAGTGCGTAGCTTCTCCCTAACATCTAATAGTTCTCTCTTCAGATCAGGGAGAGAGTGACGTTTATGCCTAGTTTCGAGGTCTCTCAGACTAACCATTAGATCTTGGATTTCTGTATCTCTAATTTTCTTAAGTCGGGCACCATGTTTGATTAAAATGCCTCGAACTACACACTTGTGAGCCTCCCACACTCCCCCAGGTGTCACATCTGTGGAAACATTTAAATCAAAGTAATCCTTCAATGATTTAGAGACGTCCGCTAGGACTACTGTGTCTTCTAATAAAGAAGCGTTTAGCCTCCATTGCCACTGTCTTGGGATCGGGGAGTGGAGCATAAGGGAAATCTTAACCAAGGCATGGTCTGAAAAGGAAATCGGCTCAATAGAAGCATCTATTAGTTGTGTCAGATCAGTGTGTCTCAGGAGAAAGAAGTCAAGTCTAGAATATACGTCATGTATTGGGGAGTAAAAGGTATAGTCTTTAGAAGTAGGGAACAAGAGGCGCCAAGCATCTAGTAATTGGTGATCATGGAGCGCTCTGTTCAACCTTCTAATAGCTGCTTTAGACATACTAGACCTGCCTCGAGACGTGTCAAGGTCGGGGTCAAGTGTAACATTGAAATCTCCCCCTAGAACCAGCGTTCCCTCTGCGAAGACCTCAATTTTATCTAAAAACTGCAGGAGCGTTGTGATCTGACCAGAGTTAGGGAGGTATAGCGAGGCAAATGTATATGTTCTGGAGGCGATCTTACCTTTTACCATAAGGAGTCTTCCGTTGCCACCACTGCAGGAGTCCACAAATTCCCATGGTATCGACCTCGATATCACGATACTGGAACCAGAAGAGTGTGAATTATTAGATAAGCTGTGATATGATGAAGGAAACCAATGACTGGAGAGCTTATAAGGCTTGTTCTCGCACATATGAGTCTCCTGAAGAAAAGCAACATGAATTTTGTTAGTTTTCAAATAGTTAAACAAAATAGATCTTTTCCCTGCATCATGTAGACCTTGCACATTCAGCGTGCCAATTTGTATAGCAGATAGGGTGCTATGTGTCATAGTGTTCCCTTCTGCTAACTAGGAACTTCAAGAAAAAAGGGGGACCAAGGTACAGGAAAGAGGGGGAGGTAAGAGGGGAGGGAGGTGTAGAGGAGTGTAAAACAAAGAGATTGAGAAAAAAAGATTAAAGGGAAGATAAGACTATTTTAGTCTAAGCCGGTCAAGCCAGCAAATCAACTCTCTCTAAGAAAACAGAAAAGAGAAAGAGAGAGAGTCGTAGGGACCGTAACTGACCAAAAGGCAACGATCTACAGACCCAGGACTCTTGTATATCATCAAGATCATCTCTTTACACCACATTATCAACTTCTTTAAAAGTCAACAAGAAAAAGTTGCAATCGATAAAAGGGAAAAAGCAACACAAAACCCTTAATAAATTTGTTATACGTAACGTATGCACTATCTTTTTATATAACAATTGTTACCAGGCAGACCAGTCCAGAGCAATTCTGGATGAGGTCTGAGGCATCAACCTCATATAGCTCAATCAGTTCCAACAAAGGTGGATCAGGAGTCTCATGTTGGTAAGTCCTCTGCAAACGCCTCGTCTCTTCCGCCCCTCGGGCTGCCAGGCTGTGACGAGGGCGTACGTGGAGCATTGCCACTCCGTGTCTTCCTCTTGCGGAGAGCATCTGAAAGGGAACTGCGTTGGCGGCCCATTGTTGTGAACCTCTGAAATCCTTCCAAAGAGAGCCAATCCGGGATCGGGATGGATGGGATATCCAAGAACGAAAATAGTCCAGGAAGGTCATCCCTATGCCAAAGATAATATGTCTTGTTGTTTCTTCTCACTATAAGATGGAAGGGATGACCCCAGCGGTACGTGGCTCCCCGTTCTTTAATCTTCACAAGTAAGGGGCGCAGCTGCCGTCGCATATACAAGGTGCGACTAGAAACATCTGGGAAGAGGCGTACATTTACGTTGTCAATCAGAATGTCGCCAAAAGACCAAGCCGCTTGTATCAGAGCATCCTTGTCTGTAAAATTATGAAATCTACACAGAACATCTCTGGGGTTGTCTGGGTCAATTGGGCCAGGGCGAGATACTCTATGTATCCTATCAATTTTATATGATGAGCCTGGTGATCTTTGTGTTACCGTATTAAAGATGTCTAGAGTCCTGTCAAGGAGCATATTAGCTGTAATGGTCTCAGGCAATCCTTTCAGGCGTATGTTGTTGCGCCTTTCCCTATTCTCCTGGTCATCTGCTTGTAGAATCAGGGCAACAATATGTGCATTAGAGCGTGTAGCATGTCTCTCCAAGGCAGTGACTCTCTCTCCAATGGCAGCTATGGTCTCAGACACAGCAGTGGATTGTGACTTTAGAGTCTCTATATCCTCCTTAATGGGGCTCAGGGCTTTGGCTTGGGATGCCTCCATGCGGGCCATTAAACAGTCTAGGTCTTGTCTGGTGGGTAGAGCAGCAATCATGCTCCTAATAGCCCTCAGTTCAGAGTATGAGCTGTTGGACTGGTCTGAAGCAGGCACCATTATTGCAGCCTGTGTAGGGGAGGGGGAGTATCCCTCCATGTCTCCTCGGTCTCCTCTCCAGTGTCTGCAATCTCCTCTAATGTTTCCACAACTGCAGACTCCCTTGATCTCTCCTTCCCCTTATCTGAGGAGCTGATAACAGCTGTTACCTGGCTTCCAGTGCTTTGTTTGTGGGGGTTTCTCTGTGGCAGCTGTGAAGGTGACTGTGCCTGCAGCTTCTGAGCATGAGGTCTTCCCTGTGCCATTACAGAGGAGTGTGCTGTCTTTCTTCCTGCTGTCCCAAACAGTTTTGCCATGCCTGCCTCTCTCCCTTGTTTCTCAGGAGGTGTCAGGGCTGTCACAGCATCTTCAGGCTTCTTTCTCCGTGACATTGGAGCAGAGATTGTGAAGTTGAATAGCTCTATAAAGTCCCGGGTCTGCAGAGCTGATGGAGGTGCTTCCTCACACTTCCATGGCCAGGTCACGCCCCCCAGTATCAGATTTTTAACTCCGGATGCCATTTCTGTGTCCGGATCCGGGAGTTTGAGGGATCCGGACTGACAGAAAGAGCTGGGAGGGGCCAAGCCTGCAAAGCACAGGCAAGTGGTATTGGGGCTGTACTTTCACTTTTGCAATGTATACATTGCGAAAGACAGCAATGGTTAAGGCCACGCGCACACGCTGAGTATTTGATGAGTTTTTTACCTCAGGATTTGTAGCCAAAACCAGGAGTGGGTGATAAATACAGAAGTGGAGCAGGTGTTTCTATTAGACTTTTCCTCTGATTGCTCCACTCCTGGTTTTGTCTACAAATCCTGAGGTAAAAAACTCACCAAATACTGAACATGTGCACATGGCCTAAAAATAAAAAATAAATGCTTACCTCTCCACAGAATGTCCCACAATGCAAGGCGCCCACGTCTGATCGCTGCAAGGAACTGAATAAGCTGACCAGCGGCAACCGATCAGCTCATGTGTCACATGACAGCATCAGCTGAGCAGTTTAAACCGCCCACCAATCGGTTTTGGCAGGCAGTTTAATAGTGGAATAATAATAAAACTAGAATATCCAAGAATCCTGAGGCACCAGAGGATAATTGTTAAAAAGTTAAGAAGTAATTCCTTAATAGTAATAAAACAAAAAATCACAACAATAGGGAGACAATGCAACATTTGGGCCATTTCTGGCATTTCTAAACCTGAAAACATAGCTATGAAGCATGAGAAAGGTCAGATATTTTCAAAATTTTGCCTTTGTCTCCCTATTGTAATCATCTTTTTTAATACTATGGAATAAAGCTTTACCTTTTTAAGGATTATTCTCTGGTGCTGTGGGATTTTTGGATATTCTATTTTTTGGGCCTAGTACAAGAACCCAACGAGCAAGCACAGAATTTATCATTGGTGCTTGGACTCTGTTTTAATAATAAAAACGAAGCAGTCAATTGAGAATTTATTAAGGACTAGCTGTAGTACCCGGCTACGCCCGGGTTAATAAATAACTGATGTTAGCTATAACAAAATAGAATTTGAATATGTCATATTAATGACCTGTAAGAAAATAGAAGCTGAGCTGTGATTGGTTGCTAAAGGCAGCCTAATAAATCTCCAGCCAACAGTAAACCCTCCCCCTGACCGGGCAGTATATGTTACCTCACACATACACATAATAGACAGCTCATGTGACTGACATCTGCCTTAATTCCCTATATGGCAGGTGTTGCACATTGGCTGTTTTTAATCAGATGTTTATGTTTGGAAATTAAAGATAGCACACGTATGAGGCGAGTTGTGTGAGGTGATTTGTGCACATCTGTGTCCGTCTGTGTGGTGTGTGTATCCCTGTGGGGTGAGTGCATGTGTCCCTATAGGGTGTGTGTGTCCCTGTGGGGTGAGTGCATGTGTCCCTAAAGGGTGGCTATGTGTGTGTCCCTGTGGGGGGGTGGGGGGTCTGTGTGGTGTGTGTCTGTGTTGTGTGTGTGTCTGTGGGGTGAGTGCATGTGTCGCTATAGGGTGTGTGTGTGTCCCCTAGGGGGGGGGTGTCTCTGTGTTGTGTGTGTATCTTTGTGGTGTGTGTGTTTGTTCGGGTGCGTGGTGAGTATCCAATGTTGGGGCTGTACCTTAGCGACTATACACTTGCCATTACTCTTTGTGTGCGTGTGGTGTGTATACATGTCCCCGTTCGTGGTGAATATCTCATGTTGGGGCCCCACCTTTGTGACTATATGCTGGTATGTGCTGTTAGTCTTTGGCGCTATCATTAAGCCCCTCTCATTCACAACTGTCAACTGGTAACTGTCACTTTTTCCCCATTATGTAGATAGGGGCAAAATTGTTTGGTGAACTGGAACGCGCAGGGTTAAAATTTCGCCTCACAACATAGCCTATGACGCTCTCGGGGTCCAGATGTGTGACTGTGGAAAATTTTGTGGCTGTAGTTGCGACGGTATAGATGCGGCACGGTGGCTCAAGTGGTTAGCACTGCAGCCTTTGCAGCACTGGGGTCTTGAGGTCCTGGGTTCAATTCCCACCAAGGACACTAAGGACAACATCTGCAAGGAGTTTGTATGTTCTCCCCGTGTTTGCGTGGGTTTCCTCCGGGCACTCCGGTTTCCTCCCACATTGTAAAGACATACTGATAGGATGTTTAGATTGTGAGCTCCAAGAGAGACAGCATTACTGATGTATGTAAAGTGCTATGGAATTAATAGCACTATATAAATGAATAAATATGAATAAATATAAATATAAATACACACACACACACACACACACATACAGCTTTATATATTAGATTTAAGTATTTATATATTTTTTTTTTTTTTAAACCCTTAATTCTAAGAGCATGCTGTATGCTGCAATAAGAAATCAGCAACGTACCTATAAGAAAACTTGTGAAGTGTAAGGTAGCGGTTAGGATCGGCGCGACCCGTTGCCTGCGCCGACCACAGGAAGCCGGAAGACGCTGGATGAAGACGGAGGAGCGCGATGGCAGCGGCAGGGACGGCGGCGACAGGACATTGATATAATATATATCATCGTATAATGATTTTACTTTGCAGGTTTTGCGGAGCAAGGGGGGGGCCCTGGATACTGATGGGGGGCCTGCATACTGATAGGGGTGGCAGGCGGGCTGCTGTATACTACCACTGGGGATGTATATACCTCTGGGGCTGCTGTATACTACCACTGGGGCTGCTGTATACTACCACTGGGGCTGCTGTATACTACCACTGGTAAGGCTGCTGTATACTACCACTGGTAAGGCTGCTGTATACTACCACTGGTAAGGCTGCTGTATACTACCACTGTAAGGCTGCTGTATACTACCACTGGTAAGGCTGCTGTATACTACCACTGGTAAGGCTGCTGTATACTACCACTGGTAAGGCTGCTGTATACACCACTGGGAAGGCTGCAGTATATACCACTGGGAAGGCTGCTGTATATACCACTGGGAAGGCTGCTGTATATACCACTGGGAAGGCTGCTGTATATACCACTGGGAAGGCTGCTGTATATACCACTGGGAAGGCTGCTGTATATACCACTGGGAAGGCTGCTGTATATACCACTGGGAAGGCTGCTGTAACACTGCTGGTGCCTGTATATACCACTGGGGAGGCTGCTGTATACCACACTGCTGGGGCTGTATACTACCACTGGGGAGGCCTGTATACCACTGGGGAGGCTGCTGTATACCACACTGCTGGGGGCTGTATACTACCACTGGGGAGGCCTGTATACCACTGGGGGGGCCTGTATACCACACTGCTGGGGGCTGCTTACCTGTGCTGGTGTCCACCCTCGCTTATACATGAGTCAATAGGTTTTCCCAGATTTTGGGGGCAAAAGTAGGGGGGGTCGGCTTATACACGAGTATATACGGTACTTAATAAGCATTAAACTACAAAAGCAGGTACTGTGGCATTTGCAAAAATGGAAGTGTGAACAATGCCTTATTTTCATAGCTGACGAAATGTCTTATTTGACGTAAAAAAAATGCCTGATCTTCAATAGGAGAGTGTTCATCTGATGTCTACAGCATGGATCCAATTACATTAAACACTAAGGGTACCTTTACACGCGGCTACATTTCTAGGGTGGCTACAGGTAACTTACTGGTTGCAGTGAAATCATGGAGAGATTATTCCATTTGTACACAGCAACAAGATAGAACCTTGTCTCCATGATTTCACTGCAACCAGTAAGTTACCTGTAGCCACCCTAGAAATGTAGCCGCGTGTAAAGGTACCCTTAGGGTGCATGCGCACGATCAGTGAACGCAGCGTATTGCCGCTGCATCCAAAATGCTGCGTAGTACAGTAGAAGCATAGTGGATTGGATTTCAGACAGAAATCCCATCCTAACAATGCTGTTTCCGACTGCAGCGTTTTCGACAGCTGCGGTGCGGCTATCCGCTCCTCCTCCGCATGTTCATTTCATGCTGCTAAGTCGAAAGCGATCACTATCAGGTGACTGCAGGGAGAAGCTGCTCTGCACCCACTGCACATGGTGAGTTCAGGGCGGCTGCGGACCCCCTGCGGCCACCCGCATCCAAGACGCAGCTCCTCCAGACAATGAGCACATACCCTTAGAAATGGATGCAGTGCTATTGCCGATCATACAATGATAGCATGTTCTAATAATACACCATGATTTTATAAGATGGGAATACCCTCACAATTGCCCAAATTTAATCCCTTCAATGCCTCCTCCAGGCTGGTGAAATTTAAACCAGTTCCCTAAATAAATTAGATTAAATAATTATAAAAGTAACTACTATTATTTAGTTCATTATAGGGTACATGCTCATTTTGTGTTTTTCTCTTGGGTTTTGTCTGTGAAATGGCCAAGGTGTGAAAACGCTCCTATTGAACATATACCAACTTCTGCTCTGGCTCATTTTTTTTCCTGTAGTTTTTTGTACTTTTTACAAATGGTGGTTGTGTTCCCTCCATCTGAGCTGGGCAGGTCATCAAGATATCTTCCTATGGACAGGTGGCTGTAATTGGAGCACTGTGCTTCTCTGCCCTTATTCAGATTAAGATCACGTGGTAAGTTGGTTTTAAAGGCCCCATATGCACTAGATAGCAGTTGACCAAATGACAGATTGGCTTATGACCAACTCTCCACCAGACACAGCGATCGGCCGATGAAGTTCCCAAGTTCAGATCCTTTTTGCCCCTGATACAATCTGTCTGGGAAGAGTCAGGAGACTTCTAGATATACAAGGGTACCTTTACACGCCACAACCACAGGAGACATTTTTGGCGGCGATATGTCACCCTGGAATTATCACAGCCAAATTGCCTCCTAATTGTGGCGTGTATTTCGGGAATTTGGCGACGATATGTCGCCTCGTTCCGGTCACCTGATTTTGGAGTAGTGCTCCAAAATCAGGCAACCGGAACGAGGCTACATATCACCGCCAAATTCCCTACTTACACGCAATTAGGAGGCAATTTGGTGGCAGTAATTCCAGGGCGACATATCGCCGCCAAAAATGTCTCCTGTGGTTGTGGCGTGTAAAGGTACCCTTAAAGGGGTTGTCCGGGTTCGTCACATAATCTCAGTGCATATCCAGGCTGCCTAATGCTGACAATGTGTAATGTACTATGTGTCAGCTTTCTGCAGGGTTTCCTAGATAACACTTGTTTTGTGTCTGAACAGAACGACCAGGGGGGGTGTTCTGTCATGATAATGAACACTGGTCGTTTCCACCTACTCTACCCCATCCCCTCCCCCATAGCAACATGCCCGCCCTCCCCATCTACATGACTCAGCCTCTCCACAGGAAGAAAATGATCCTCGGCTGCAGCCATTGCTGTGAGCAGACCTGCCCGGATTAGCTGCTCCTCCCCCGGCCACACACAGTGATGAATGTAAAGTCTGCAGAGAGAAGGGACAATGCTGTACTCAGGGGGGGCCGCTCCGTGAGTACAATGAATAGCTCCCTCGTTATCAGTGACTCTTCCCTCACTCCCGGGCTGTCAGTGATCTGGACAATGTACAGTGTGCAGAGCCCAGTGATGTCTGGAAAGTCTGCACTGAAGGGGACAATGTGCTGTACTCAGGGCTGCTCCGTGATTACAGTGAAGAAGAGCTCCCTCATATCAGTGACTCCTTCCCTCATTGTCCCGGGCTGTCAGTGATCTGGAGCATGTACTGTGTGAGCCCAGTGATGGGGGGCTGCAGCTTCTGTGACACACTGTAACAAACCCCTGCTGTGTGAATGACATCTCTGTGTCACTGATGTCTGTACACAGCAGATCTGGTGCATTGTATCAGGGTGAAGGATGGTCAGCACTGTGTCTCCAATGACACAAATACTGATTGAAGCAGCCTGTCCACTCAGTAACTGCAGCAGTGTGAGGTGTTGGGGGTGTATGTATGGAGATATAGATGATACTAAGGATTTTGATATTGTTGAGGAGTCCTTGCTTCCGTCGCCCCATCAATCCGCCCGTCCTTCCTTCTTTCCTTCCATCCATCCTTCCTTCCTTCCGTTCATCCTTCCGTCCTTCTTTCAGTCCGTCTTTCGTCCTTTCATTCCGTCCATCTGACCATCCTTCCTTCTTTCCTTCCGTCCTTCCCTCCTTACTTTTTTCCGTCCGTCCTTCTTTCTGTCCTTCCTTCTTTCCATCCTTCCATCTGTCCTTCTTTCCATCTGTCCTTCCTTCTTTCCGTCCATCTATCCGCCTGTCCTTTCCGTTCCTCCTTCTTTCCGTCCTTCCTTCTTTCCATCCGTCCTTCCTTCTTTCCGTCCTTCCTTCCGTCCATCTATCCGTTCGTCCTTCTTTCCGTCCCTCCTTCTTTCCGTCCATCCGTCCTTCCTTCCATCCGTCCGTCGCCCCATCAGTCCGTCTGTCCTTCCTTCCATCCTTCTTTCCATCCTTCCTTCTGTCCATCCATCCATCCCTCCTTCCTTCCGTTGGTCCTTGCGTCCTTCTTTCTGTCCATCCTTCCTTCTTACCATCCTTCCTTATTTCCGACCGTCCGTGCCGTTCTTCCTTCTTTCTGTCCTTCCTTCTTCCCGTCTGTCCATCAGTCGTTCCTACTTTCTGTCCTTCCTTCTTTTTGTCCGTCCTTCCGTCCTTTCTTCTTTCTGTCCGTCTGTCCTTTCTTCTTTCCGTACTTTCTTCTTTCCGTCTTCCTTCTTTCCATCCGTCCGTCCTTCCTTCTTCCCGTCCTTCCTTCTTTCCGTCCGTCCTTCCTTCTTTCCGTCCGTCCTTCATTCTTTCCGTCCGTCCATCCGTCCTTCCTTCTTTCCGTCCATCCGTTCTTCCCCTCAAGCCTGTATTTTCCCTTCACCCCTGGGTGATTTCCTGTTTTCCTTCCTCTTCTTCCATAACTTTTCTATTTTTTCCGTCAATACAGACATATGAGGCTTCTTGTTGTTTTTTGCAGGACGAGTTGTACTTTTGAATGACGACATTTATTTAAAAATTGCAAAAAAAAACAGTGCAATTATACATTTGTCTTTTGGGTTTTTTATTCACCATGTTCACTATATGGTGACACTGATGTGTTTGTATGATGTCTCGGGTCAGTACTATATGGTAACACTGACGTGTCGGTACGATATCTGGGGTCAGTACTATATGGTAACACTGAGGCGTCAGTATAATGTCTCGGGTCAGTACTATATGGTAACACTGAGGTGTTGGTATGATGTCTGGGGTCAGTACTATATGGTAACACTGAGGTGTCGGTATGATGTCTGGGGTCAGTACTATATGGTAACACTGAGGTGTCGGTATGATGTCTGGGGTCAGTACTATATGGTAACACTGAGGTGTCGGTACGATGTCTGGGGTCAGTACTATATGGTAACACTGACGTGTCGGTACGATATCTGGGGTCAGTACTATATGGTAACACTGACGTGTCGGTATGATGTCTGAAGTCAGTACTATATGGTAACACTGACGTGTCGGTATGATGTCTGGGGTCAGTACTATATGGTAACACTGAGGTGTCAGTATGATGTCTGGGGTCAGTACTATATGGTAACACTGAGGTGTGTGTCTAATGTCTGGGGTCAGTACTATATGGTAACACTGAGGTGTCGGTATGATGTCTGGGGTCAGTACTATATGGTAACACTGAGGTGTCGGTATGATGACTGGGGTCAGTACAAGGGAGCCAGGCAACGCGGAGAGAGGAGGAGCGGCAGACCAATAGAGGGTTGCCCAGCCACAGCACAGGTGATAGGAGAGCAGAGGAGGCCAGCCAAGTTTCACACACGGCAGGGGCTTCACACACACAGGGGAAAAGAGACAGTAGGCCTTAGGGTATGTGCACATCAGTAGTTTTCTGGGCTGTTTTTTGGCGTTTTCAGTTGGCGTTTTCCGCTGAGTTTTATGTTAATTTATGTGAATCCTAGCCTCCGGTTGGATTAACATGCTAGTCAATGGAGTGTAGAAAACGCTGTCTTCATTAGAACGTTTTTATTCTTGTCGTTTTCAGTTTCTTCAGCGTTTTTCCACCGGTTTTCAAAGATAGAGCAAGAGACTTCTTTTGAGCATTTTTCCAGCGGTTCCAGCTGAACTAGTGCACAAAAAACTCAGTTTTAAAAACGCTCTGAAAAAACGCCGACAAAACGCTGTATAAAATGAGCAAAAAACGAGCAAAAAACTAGCAAAAAACGAGGGACACTGCTGAGTACAGAAAACTAAGTTTCTGCCAGTGTCCACCGGTTCCCGGTCGGTCTGCAGAGATGCACAAACGTCTGATGTGCACATACCCTAAGGCTATGTGCGCACTTGCCGGCGGGTTTCTCGGCGGCAGCTGGGCGGACCCGCCAGGAAGCTCCGGAGCCGTCCACCGTCTTCCTGGCGGGTATGTGCGGCGGGAGCCGGGCGGGTGACGGGGGTAGCCGGCGGTTGCACAGCGTGTTCTCGCCGGCGGGTCTGCAGCGGCTGGAAGCAGCACATGATTCTGCTTGCAGCCGCTGAAGAACCGGCGGTTCATAGAACATGCTCATTCTTTGCTAACCCGCTGGGAAACCTGCGGGTTAGCAACGGATGAGCATGTGTAAACCGCCGGTGTGTGCACAGCGTTGGTCGGTTTACATTGGTTTTAATGTTAATCCAAACGCCGGTTTGGATTAACATAAATTTACATAAACCTAATGTAAACAAACCGGCGGTTTACACAGCTAAACCGCCCAAAACCCGGCAAGTGCGCACATAGCCTAATACTCACTCTGGAGATCCAGAAGTGCTTCTCAACACCCAGCAGTGCACTGGACATTTACTTGAAATACCATCAGTAAAAGGTAAAAAAGCAACTGGTGTGTGTCGATTCCTCCATCCCTGACCCTGTCAAACACAGAGACTGTCCTTTTAAAGGGAACCTGTCACCTGATTTTAAGTCCCTACACTATCTCTAGCTGTCCCTACACCTTCCTAGCTGCTCCCTATCTATCCCTTTCTTATGTTCAGTGTCCCTAGTAAACATGTGTAAAAGAAGTATAAACTTACTGCAGTCCCCGTGGTTGGGGTACTGGGTAGGCGTGCCCACACTTCCACCAGCACACCTCCGTGTTGTAATGCACGCCCCGCTGGGCGGCATTATTCTGTGTCCTCTCTGCCCCATGTCTTTGGAATCTCCCACCCTCTTTGTAGTTCTATGCACCGGCTGGACGTCACATCCGGCGCGGTTCATTATGGGTCCGGTCATGTGATCGGCCCTAGTTTCCTGTTTATTTTAAAATAAAATTTTTATTGTTGAGGTTATTTTTGTCCTCGCTGATTGGGTTAGTATTGTTGAGTAGATGTCAACGAACTTTACCCAGCTGGATAAACCCAAAAAACTTTTAACCCTTTTGCCAAAACACCAGGACAGCGGAAGAGTTGGGTACTGCGCCAGAAAATGGTGCATCTATGACTGCACCAATTTGTGGAGCATGCTGCAGGCTGCAATTTGCAGAGGAGGGGAAGGGCAGAATGCAGGGCCCATGGGTCTCCGAACACTGAGGATTCCAGCTGTGTAATTGTACCTGGCCGACAAGCAAAAATACAGTGAAGCCCCACATCATTTTATTGTAATTATTTCTTTAAATAACACATAAGGTACCGTTAAACAACGCAATATAGTATACGATATTGCTTCTACGCCTTGAATTTTTGAACGCTCAAAAGATATTGAATCGATATCGTAGCATGTAACAGCAGGGAGGATGGAGGGGGGATGGAGAGGAGAGGTTTGTGTGTGTCTGTGTGTGTGTCTGTGTATCTGTGTGTCTTTGTCTGTGTATCTGTGTGTGTGTTTGTCTGTGTGTGTGAGCCACCATAAACAGTGCTATCCACTAAGTCAGCATATATATACAGTGCTACCAACTGAGCCATCATGCTGACCACTGGCTCTCCATCCTGCGCTAACCACTGCCACTGCGCCTCCATCCTATGCTGACCACTGAGCCTCCATCCTGAGCCTCCATAATGTGCTGACCACTGAGCCTCCGTACAGTGCTGACCACTCAGCCTCCATACAGTGCTGAAAGCTCAGCCTCCATACAGTGCTGACCAATGTCCCACCGTACTGTGGTAATCACTGAGCCACCATATACAGTGCTAAACACTGAGCCATCGCGCACTGCTAACCACATAGCCACCATATACAGTGCTAACCACTGAGCCGCCATACAGTGCTAACCACTGAGCCACCATGCAGTGCTAACCACTGAGCCACCATACAGTACTAACCACTGAGCCACCATATACAGTGTAACCACTGAGCCGCCATACAGTGCTAACCACTGAGCCGCCATACAGTGCTAACCACTGAGCCACCATACAGTGCTAACCACTGAGCCACCATACAGTGCTAACCACTGAGCCACCATATACAGTGCTAACCACTGAGCCACCATATACAGTGCTAACCACTGAGCCACCATATACAGTGCTAACCACTGAGCCGCCATACAGTGCTAACCACTGAGCCGCCATACAGTGCTAACCACTGAGCCACCATACAGTGCTAACCACTGAGCCACCATACAGTGCTAACCACTGAGCCACCATATACAGTGCTAACCACTGAGCCACCATATACAGTGCTAACCACTGAGCCGCCATACAGTGCAAACCACTGAGCCACCATATACACCATATGCATCTTGCAACAACCTCATACTTTCTGGTCAGAGGACTGGACTATTCAGCGGCTATTTATACGGCACCTGTTCATTTAACCGCACTTCCGATGCAATAGCATCCAGCCTATTTGTATTGTTCGATAATCTTGCACGCGATGGTAATTTAATCTGATGCATCGTTGTGTGTGACACCGTGATAACGATCTCGTATACGATTTTGGCGTTCAAGTGCCATGCCAAAAATAGCTCCCTGAATCTTCTGCACAATTGCTGTATCGTTTACCAAAACTTTGCACACAATACCGGTAGAAAGTCCTTGGCAATATCTAACCAGGAAACATCTCAGCAGCGATGTAGAAACGATATAAGAATGAGTGCGCGTTCATGAAATCGGACACGATATCGTTACCCAAATTATCACTGTGTAATGTACCTATACAAAAATATATAATTATATATATATATATATATATATATAATGATGTTATATAATATATATATATATATATATATATATATATATATATATATACACACACATACTAGCAAAAAACCTTGCAGCAACCAATGATGTACATATGCTGACAAGTTATATATATGAGAAAAAATTTAAAAACTTACATTTTTTATAAAAAACTCAAAATTCTTATTAGTTTTTCTTTAAATCTGAAGTTCTTACTACACACATTGGCCAATATCTGCTTGCTCATCGACTGCGACAAAGTGACTTCAGGTCAAACGAGTCCTATCGCTGACACCATTACTGCAATGTGCACCCTCGTTGCCTACATGTGATCTAGGGTCTAGATGGTGTCCGCCCACTTAGTAGTGGGGTAGGGTGGACAAGGAGGACTTGGGTGTCAGCGATAGGACTCGTCGGACCTGAAGTCACTTTGTCGCAGTCGATGAGCAAGCAGACATTGGCCAATGTGTGTACTAAGGCCGGCTTCAGACTGCGTCTGACATTTCGATCCGTAGCTGTCCGCTTGAAGCAGACAGCCGCAGACCGGATCAGCACACAGGACTGCGGGCTATTATGCCCTCCGATCCTGTGTGCAGCCGCACGCAGCTGAACCAGCTGACAGGTCAGGACCGCGGCGCCCGCGGTCCTCACCTATCAGCAGCAGGAACTGCGTGCGGCTGCACACAGGATCGGAGGGCATAATAGCCCCCTGGTCCTGTGTGCTGATCCGGTCCGCGGCTGTCTGCTTCAAGCGGACAGCTACGGATCGGATCAGACACGCAGTCTGAAGCCGGCCTAAGAACTTCAGATTTCAATAAAACTATTAATAATTTAGAGTTTTTTGAAAAAAAACGTAAGTTTTTAAATTTTTTCTCATATATAAAGCTTGTCAGCATATGTACATCATTGGTTGTAGTTGAGTGCTGCAAGGTTTTTTTCTTTATATTGACCCAGCATCCCTGCTGGCACCAGTTCACATTGTCTGTGAGTGCTGTGCAGTTTTTTTCTCTTATATATATATATATATATATATATATATATGAATACATATTCCACAAATAGGCCAGATGCATCGGAGAGTGCAGTGAAATGAACTGGTCCCTTAGAAATAGCTGCTGAATAGTACAGTCCTCTCTTCAGAAACTACGGGGTTGTTCCGAGAATTATATGGTGTATTTGGTGGCTCAGTGTTTAGCACTGTATGGTGGCTCAGTGTAGCATGTATGTGTCAGTGGTTAGCATGTATATGGTGGCTCAGTGGTTAATGATTGGTGCTCAGGTACACTGTATGGTGGCTCAGTGGTTAGACTGTATACGGTGCTCATGGTTGCTTGTAATGGGCTCAGGTTTAGCACATATGTGCTCAGTGTTACTTGATGGTGGCTAAGTGGTTAGCACGTATGGTGAGGATTGAATCCAACGAGCTCCTTGGCCGCCAGCTGAGCCAATGAGCGTTGCTGGATTCAAAGCTTTGAATCTTGCGTCGCTCAACGGTCACCGTCGACTGCGTCGATTGCTAAGCGAGATTCAAATCACTCACCAACAGTGCTCATTGGTCTGCGCCGATGAATAAGCGGTGTTGGCCCGTGATTTAAATCCCTCTGCGCTCATTCGTCGATGCCACAGAGACCCCTAAGTTTCCTCATGGTTGGATGACTTTCAAGTTCTTCCCGAGGAGGCGTTATCCATATCACCCAGAAGAGGGGACGGGCAGTCAAATGGCAGGATAGGCGGGATGGACGATGACGAAAAGCAGGATGGACGGCGGGAGAGGCGGGATGGACAACAGGTGAGGCAGGACTAACCAATCTGCAAGCGTGCCCATCGGAATGGAAACAGGTAATTATTATACAGGGCAGGAGATTTGTTTAAGTTATTTATTGTGTTTACGGGGCAGTCAGGACATAATAGCCTCCTTGCTAGGCTGGGTTCACATTAGGGTTCCCCTCCGCAGCGTTCTGCGGAGGGGATCCGCAATGTGTCCGCAGCGGCCGCCAGCTCCTATCTTTATAATGGGAGCGCATGGTGCTGTGCTTAACAGTGCATGACTGTGTGCACCCATTCACTCCTATATGTCATCTGTGCGCAGGCGGACGCCTGCGCACAAATCACACAGTCTCGTCCGCACCAGGAATGCAACATGTCGCATCTCTGGTGCGGAAGAGACTGTGTGATTTGTACGCAGGCGTCCGCCTGCGCACAGATCACATATAGGAGTGAATGGGTGCGCACGGTCCTGCGCTGTCAAGCGCAGCACCGTGCGCTCACATTATAAAGATAGGAGCTGGCGGCCGCTGCGGACACATTGCGGATCCCCTCCGCAGAACGCTGCGGAGGGGAACTCTAATGTGAACCCACCCTTAGAATGCAGGATAGTCCCTGATAAAAAAGGGAGCTTTTATTTTAATACACAACAATGGGGTGACGATTCTCTTTAAAATAAAAATGGATAAATATTTTGATTGTCAGAATAAATGTTTGACTGTAACTGCGGATCGTGGAAAATGGTGCAAGAGCGCAATTCTTCTTTTTTTGTTTCTTTAATTCTTCGATTATTCATACCAACACGTCATTGATAGCATAGAGTACTGACCCCAGACATTAGACACACACCTCAGTGTTACCATATAGTACTCACCCCAGATATCATACCGACACCTCAGTGTTACCACATAGTACTGACCCCAGACATCACACCGACACCTCAGTGTTACCATATAGTACTGACCCCAGACATCATACCGATACCTCAGTGTTACCATATAGTACTGACCCCAGACATCACACCGACACCTCAGTGTTACCATATAGTACTCACCCCAGATATCATACCGACACCTCAGTGTTACCACATAGTAATGACCCCAGACATCATACCGACACCTCAGTGTTACCATATAGTACTGACCCCAGACATCATATTGACACCTCAGTGTTACCATATAGTACTGACCCCAGATATCGTACCGACACGTCAGTGTTACCATATAGTACTGACCCAAGACATCATACCGACACGTCAGTGTTACCATATAGTACTGACCCCAGACATCATACCGACACCTCAGTGTTACCACATAGTAATGACCCCAGACATCATACCGACTCCTCAGTGTTACCATATAGTACTGACCCCAGATATCGTACCGACACGTCAGTGTTACCATATAGTACTGACCCAAGACATCATACCGACACGTCAGTGTTACCATATAGTACTGACCCGAGACATCATACAGACACCTTAGTGTTACCATATAGTACTAACCCGAGGCATCATACAGACACCTCAGTGTTACCATATAGTACTGACCCCAGATATCGTACCGACACGTCAGTGTTACCATATAGTACTGACCCAAGACATCATACAAACACCTCAGTGTTACCATATAGTACTGACCCCAGACATCATACCGACACCTCAGTGTTACCATATAGTACTGACCCCAGATATCGTACCGACACGTCAGTGTTACCATATAGTACTGACCCGAGACATCATACAAACACATCAGTGTCACCATATAGTGAACATGGTGAATAAAAAACCCAAAAGACAAATGTATAATTGCACTGTTTTTTTTTGCAATTTTTAAATAAATGTCGTCATTCAAAAGTACAACTCGTCCTGCAAAAAACAACAAGAAGCCTCATATGTCTGTATTGACGGAAAAATAGAAAAGTTATGGAAGAAGAGGAAGGAAAACAGGAAATCACCCAGGGGTGAAGGGAAAATACAGGCTTGAGGGGAAGAACGGATGGACGGAAAGAAGGAAGGACGGATGGACGGACGGAAAGAATGAAGGACGGACGGAAAGAAGGAAGGACGGACGGAAAGAAGGAAGGACGGGAAGAAGGAAGGACGGACGGATGGAAAGAAGGAAGACGGAAAGAAGAAAGTACGGAAAGAAGAAAGGACAGACGGACAGAAAGAAGAAAGGACGGAAGGACGGACAAAAAGAAGGAAGGACAGAAAGTAGGAACGACTGATGGACAGACGGGAAGAAGGAAGGACAGAAAGAAGGAAGAACGGCACGGACGGTCGGAAATAAGGAAGGATGGTAAGAAGGAAGGATGGACAGAAAGAAGGACGCAAGGACCAACGGAAGGAAGGAGGGATGGATGGATGGACAGAAGGAAGGATGGAAAGAAGGATGGAAGGAAGGACAGACGGACTGATGGGGCGACGGACGGATGGAAGGAAGGACGGATGGACGGAAAGAAGGAGGGACGGAAAGAAGGACGAACGGATAGATGGACGGAAGGAAGGACGGAAAGAAGGAAGGACGGATGGAAAGAAGGAAGGACGGAAAGAAGGAGGAACGGAAAGGACAGGCGGATAGATGGACGGAAAGAAGGAAGGACAGATGGAAAGAAGGACAGATGGAAGGATGGAAAGAAGGAAGGACAGAAAGAAGGACGGACGGAAAAAAGTAAGGAGGGAAGGACGGAAGGAAAGAAGGAAGGATGGTCAGATGGACGGAATGAAAGGACGAAAGACGGACTGAAAGAAGGACGGAAGGATGAACGGAAGGAAGGAAGGATGGATGGAAGGAAAGAAGGAAGGACGGGCGGATTGATGGGGCGACGGAAGCAAGGACTCCTCAACAATATCAAAATCCTTAGTATCATCTATATCTCCATACATACACCCCCAACACCTCACACTGCTGCAGTTACTGAGTGGACAGGCTGCTTCAATCAGTATTTGTGTCATTGGAGACACAGTGCTGACCATCCTTCACCCTGATACAATGCACCAGATCTGCTGTGTACAGACATCAGTGACACAGAGATGTCATTCACACAGCAGGGGTTTGTTACAGTGTGTCACAGAAGCTGCAGCCCCCCATCACTGGGCTCACACAGTACATGCTCCAGATCACTGACAGCCCGGGACAATGAGGGAAGGAGTCACTGATATGAGGGAGCTCTTCTTCACTGTAATCACGGAGCAGCCCTGAGTACAGCACATTGTCCCCTTCAGTGCAGACTTTCCAGACATCACTGGGCTCTGCACACTGTACATTGTCCAGATCACTGACAGCCCGGGAGTGAGGGAAGAGTCACTGATAACGAGGGAGCTATTCATTGTACTCACGGAGCGGCCCCCCCCCTGAGTACAGCATTGTCCCTTCTCTCTGCAGACTTTACATTCATCACTGTGTGTGGCCGGGGGAGGAGCAGCTAATCCGGGCAGCTCTGCTCACAGCAATGGCTGCAGCCGGGGAGGATGAGAGGCTGAGTCATGTAGATGGGGAGGGCGGGCATGTTGCTATGGGGGAGGGGATGGGGTAGAGTAGGTGGAAACGACCAGTGTTCATTATCATGACAGAACACCCCCCCTGGTCGTTCTGTTCAGACACAAAACAAGTGTTATCTAGGAAACCCTGCAGAAAGCTGACACATAGTACATTACACATTGTCAGCATTAGGCAGCCTGGATATGCACTGAGATTATGTGACGAACCCGGACAACCCCTTTAAGGTGGGTTTACACGTTTCAATATCGTAGTACGATTTCAATGAAAAGTCACGTGGTTCAATCGTTGTGTCGCTATCGTTCCTGCGTTGTATGGTGTGAACGTCCAATACGATGCAGGAACGATGTCAATGCGATATCGGGGATTGAATGAGCGTGCTATTCAATGCCCCGATATTGAAGGAAGATTGGAGCCGGATCGTGCTGTGTAAACGCACAACTACGATGCGATTTGAAACGTCACCCATTCACTCCCATGTTAAATGGTCGTTCCTGGGTTGGGGGGCGTAGACATCGCACGGACGTTGTATTCCGATATCGCAGCGTGTAAACCTCCGATGCGATGCGGGAGAAACGTGCACTAAATGCGCGCTCCCGCGCCATTGAAGTGCGATATCGCAACGATATTGAAACGTGTAAACCCACCTTTAGATATTCAGAAGATCTCATTGCTGAAATCGTTAGGTTCGGCCAACTTCTCTACTGTTTATGGGAGTTTAAGTCATGAGTAAGACTGCTTAGTGCAGTTGAAATGTGTCAACTGGGTCACGTCGACCATGTAAATTTTTCTTCAGTATGCACTATATTTTCTTTTGAAAAGTAAAAAGGAAAGGAAAATCCAGTCCTGTTGAGTCAGACTCCAATTTTTTTTTCAATTAAACTTCTAGATATATTACCGTAGATATTCAGAAGATCTCACTGCTGAAATTGCCAGGTTTGGCCAACTTCTAATGTTTCTGGGAGTCTAAGGCCTCATTCACAGAGCGTTTGTGCTCCGTTTTTTGCAGTTTCTGCACCAAGAATGGCTACTCTTTTTTACAAAAAAAAGCATGACAAACACATCATCCATTTTTGTTGCTTTTTAACAGTTTTCGGATGACACAGACAGACACACACCCACTTTCTTACCCTCCTCGGTGAGGTTTTCCTTCTGGGCATCGGCAGGACCTGTGGGAAGTACGAATACTCACAGGACCTTACACCATGTGACTCTCAGGCTGAGTCACATGGGTAGGTCCTGTCAGTACTATAACCGCAGGTCCTGCTGATGCCTGGAAGGAAGACATCACCAGGGCTCACAGTTTGATCACCTGGGAGGGTTATGTAATGGAGTGTTGGTGGTGCGGAAAGCAGCAGAAAAACAGCAATAATTGACTCATTATGTTCTGGATGCGCTTTCTGCACCACCAACACAGCAGGCAAAAACGCCGACGGTTGCACAGCAAATTGATAATCCCATTCACTCTGCTGGCAGACGCAGTGACTGATCGGCTTTTGGTGCAGTTTAAAAAACAAAACGCAGCACAAAAAGTGGATCATAAATGTCCTGTGTGAACATAGCCTAAAGGCCCAGTTACACACACCGATAACTGTGCAGAGATTGTACAAAATGGAACTATGTGTCCATGGTGTCACTGCAACCAGCAAATTGCCAGTGAAACGGCATGCAATGTTGCAACGTGTAACGGTACCCTAACAGTCACTATCCAACAGAGCTAGTTTCCTGGTGCCAAGATGTGCAATATTAATTTCCTTATTTTTCACACGGAATAAGAAGCACAATAAGACACATTACAAATAGTCTATGTGCAGTGTTGAGTGTTACAGTGTGGTTCCTGAAGGATGGCAGCTTGTGCCTGCCATCTCCATGACAACTCTTCTAAATGACAGGAAAGATAGCATAAATGTGTCACAACAGGTGACAACTGGAAGGTGACCGCCAAGCTCCACCAGGGGTAGGAAAAAATGGTAGCTCGAAAAATAACGGATCTATCACTGGAATCTTATCTATGTAATTATCAGAGCTTCGGAGTTGTCCTGCAGTGTGAGTACTATTCTGCTAGCCCATACAAGATATGACATGGTGCCTGCGTACAGGCTTTTGTTGGTCTTACCCCAGACCACTGCTTCCTTTAGAAACAACTCCATGACTATGTGGACTAAACAATTACAGTAATGTTTATTCCTTCTGGCCCACCGGACCACGTCAAACACCTAAACTGGTCACTCCTACAAATTCACAAGTTTCCGGCAATCGTTACCACATATATGCGAAATTCCAACTTTAAAAAAGGAAAATTGCCACCTGGGATGTAGAAGTAATTATAGAGCAACAATACAATAAAGATTAAGAAAATATGCTCAAGAATTAGTTCATGATGAAAACAAGCATTCACTAAAATAGGCACGTTAGTAGAGCCAACAGGTCGTCTTTCGTATTTAATGGGTTATTTCCCAAAAAAAATCCAGTTTCGATCCAGAGACTGGGGCCCTAAACATACAGGTGCATCTCAATGAATTAGAATATCATCAGAAAGTTAATATATTTCAGTAATTCGATACAAAAAGTGAAACTCATGTATAGTGTCATTACAAACAGAGTGATCTATTTCAAGTGTGTTTTTCTGTTAATGTTGATGATGATGGCTTACAGCCAATGAAAGCCCAAAGGTCATTATCTCAGAAAATTAAAGTAGGGAGGATGAAGGGTCTGAGAGATGAAACATTACCTAAATGGGTAAATAGCATATCATGACTGCTGCAGTCCCCAGCGTGGTGCATGTAGAGTAGGGAGGATGAAGGGTTAAAAACAGCGCTGCCATATTCCACGAGACATTAAAGGGTGAATATAATATTGATTTATTATTCAGCGCACTTCAGGGCTCCCTGGCCTCTTCCACAGGACAAATCAATATCATATGGCCATCTTCCAGGGCATTTCAGGAAGACCTGAAACACGTTGGCTAATAAGTCAATATTTTATTCACCCTTTGATGTCTTATGGAAAACGGCAGCATGGTTTTTAACCCTTCATCTTCCCTACTCTATATGCACCACACTGGAGACTACAGCAGCCTTGATATGCTTTTATAGTGGTTGTGACTCTCAAAACCACACAAGGTGAAGCCTCTGATACCTACTTAGGTATTATTTTATCTCTCAGACCCTTCATCCTCCCTAAAGTTTCTGAGGTAATGACCTTTGGGTTTTCATTGGCTGAAAGCCATAATCATCAACATTAACAGAAATAAACACTTGAAAAAGATCACTCTGCTTGTAATGACTCTATATAAGTGTTTCACTTTTTGTATTGAATTAGTGAAATAAATTACATGGCTCTTAAGCCTTGTCCTGAATGCAGCTGAGGGGTGCATGTGTAGACTCCGCTCCATTCGTTTTTATTGGGACAGAAAGCAGAGTGCAGCGCTCACCTTTCTCCGGCAGTCCCACAGACAATGGAAGAAGCACAGGTCGAGTGTGTGCACATCCACTCCCTTCAACAGAGGGCAGTAGAACCCCGATCTTAGGATCACAGGGGATCACAGAGGTTAGACCCCAGTGATCAGCAAGTTGTCTCATACCCAAAAGATAGGGGATAGCTTGATCTTTTGGGATTATCCCATTAATCATGCAACCTCTTTTTGAGTCCAAATTCTACTTTTATCCAAGCTACAAATATATAAAAACCTCCGTGTGAATGTAAGAACTGAACTTTTAATAAAGTTTGCATAAATCAATGGTGGAAGCAAGGCTGGGGAGTCGGTAAGCCAAACATCCGACTCAGACTCCTCAATTTCCCTGAATCCAACATAAACTCCACTGTCTTGGGTGAAAGAAAATTGTTAAGATATATTGCAAAGTTATTTTATCAGAAATCTGCTTATTTCTCCACTTTATGATTCACTTCTTTCAAATCACTTTGGATGAAAAAACAGCTCAAGTCCATCTTGATCAAGACAAGGCCGACTGTCAGACAAGTGAGATTTCAGGTGACAATATTGAAATCTATCGATAGGGGAGTTGGAGGAGAAGTGTAGCATGCAGTGGCGTAACTTGAAGATATGGGCCCTGATGTGAAAGCTCCAATGGGGCCCCCAATTATTGCAAATCTTTATTGGCGATCGTCTTTTTCTATAGGCCACTGGGACTTTTAGTCCCCCCCCCCAGGCACCAGGTGTGATCGCAACCCCTGCACCTGTTGTAGTAACGCCCCTGGTGGCATAAAGAAGATTCTACTTAACTTATTCCAGGGCTGGATTTACAGCTACACTACTCAGTTCTGCTGTATAATTTCCTCCATGCATCTGTTAGTACTGTCTGAGTAATAGCAAAGGCAAAATGAGTAGCAATTCCACTTTATTTGCAATTTGTATATGGAAGACATCATAACTAGTGATGAGTGCGTATCGAAATATTTGTAATCACTATACTGGTAACAGGTAGTTTTCAATACTCGCGCACTCGTCTGAATAGCGAGTCCAATGTTAGGCTCTGCCCGCACACATCCGGCTATAAAACGAGTCTTTCCGGGGCAGGGCGGTAGAGTGAGCTTTTTTACATTTTCACTGCATACAACACCCCAGAGACCCTACCATTCAATCTACTGTCAATGGGGTGCTGACTGCCTTTGTGTACTGAAGGGAGCTGGCAATATTTGTCAGATGGTTCACGATCGACATCACTCACGGGGACCAGTGTTACTCGCCGAGTTACGAATATTAGGAATACTTTACTATCTGTGCGAGTAGTGAATAGTAACACTACACTCGCTCATCACTAATCATAATGGTCAGTCTCCACCCACTAGTTCAGTATCAAATGCAAATTATATCAAGCTTGAAAAGGGCCAAACTGGTAAACTTTGCAAAATATGATGTTAAAAATTCTACAAACATGTACAAACATGACAACTTATTCTAAAAGATTATTTACATTTATAGCTCCCTTTAAATATAAAAAAAACTATGTGCTATGTGTATTTGCAGCAGAATTTGTAAGGGAATCAATGAAAATCATCAGCTTCTGGGTAGAATCCATGTGGACACAGTCACATATTTAAGAAATGTTTGAAATTGGGCTGAAAAATATATGGCCTTCCAAAGAACTTGTGATGGCAAGCACTGGATGGTTTCACAGCAATATTTGAGATAAAATCTGCATAAAAAAACTCTATGTAAGTGTTATGCCATGTGCACATGTTGAGTATTGGTGAGTTTTTTACCTTAGTATTTGTAAGTCAAAACCAGGAGTGGGTGATAAATACAGAAGTGGTGACGTGTATCTATTATACTTTTCCTCTGAGGACGACAATACGAAACGCGCGTTGGGGTCAGGGACTTAGGACCACTATCCACTGCACATCCACTATTTTTTATTCTGAGCTGCTATAGGTATTGTTTCCTATATCTACCTTTTATCCATATGGATTGTAGTAGTATTATTAAGGCCCCATTACATGGTAAGAGATCGTGAACGATATCGCTGAAACATCACAGGTTTGGAGCCGTTCAAACGACTTCGTTAGTACGTCGTTGCTTGTGACACAGATACGACTACAATAAATAGTTGAATCGCAAACAATCCTCGATTAGCCAACCTGCTGCATCGTTGTGTGTGACACCGTGATAACGCACTGGAGGGTACCGCAGTCCTGACCTGTCAGCGGCTGCAGCTGCGTGCGGCTGCACACCGGAACGGAGGACAAATTAGGGTTCCAGTCCTATGTGGTGATCCAGTCCGCGGCTGTCAGGGTCATCCCGGACAGCCCTGGACCGGATTGTGCCGTAGTGTGAAGGCACCCTTACAGGCTCTTGGATATTGAGTGCAATCATACCTTTACTTCAATGATTACATGTATGTTTGCAAAGAAAAGTGTTCTAAATGTCCTTGGATAGAGAGCAGCAAATTACAATAAATTCTGCATGGGGGTTGGGTTTCTTTTTATTACTCCCCTGTCTACTCTAAAGGCCCCGTTACACGGTACAAGATCGTGAATGATATCGCTGAAACGTCACAGGTTTGGGGTCGTTCAAATGACATCGTTAGGACGTTGTTGCGTGTAACACCGAGATACAATTACGATAAGTCGTTGGATCGTTGATCACAGATTTGTCCTGCTGTTTGTGACCGCGGTCTGTGAAGAGACACAGGACGCGCAACTACTGGGGGGCGGGTCTTCTCTGGACAGGCCAGAGTCTTATCCTGACTGTCAGGAAACAGATCGAGTAGGGGCAGCAGCAGCAGAGATGCTGGAAGGGGCGGGGTGAAGTGATGAACTGAGCCACACAGGACACAGTGCCTAGTAGAGTGAGTGGGAGGGAGTTAGAGAAGGGGGAGTGTTTGACTTAGAGCCGATAGTGAAGTAATAAAGAGAAGCCCAGCCCTTCATAGTGACGTTCTGCTGCACACACTGTCCATCTGCTGCACAGATTTCCTGATGTTTGATAACCATTTTCCCTGCAATCATACATGTAAACAATTATATTATGTATTATATATATTTATATATAGCGCTATTAATTCCATAGCACTTTACAAACAATGAAGTAAACGTATCATTTCATACAGTATCCCAGTGCCTGAAAGGCACTGGTTTCACTTTATAGCCCTAAATCCTGCTGGTTAGTTCTCTTTAAATAGAGCTTGGTTAGCCCTGTTAGGATATATAAACTTTTATTCCTATATGTGGCCCCATTATGTTGCTAAATGCGTTTGAAATTCTATGGTCTCTTACTGACTAATCAAATGTAAATGTCTCATGCATATTTCCCTGCCAGTCCGTCTGTGCAGCGTCAGGGATTGGTGCACACTGTCAGTATTCATTAGACAAAGTTAAACTAAACTCATAGTTGTGCCGCCCCCCTGCATTAGCAGCACACTGTAAGTGTAAAGCCCCTGTCTCACACAATGATATCGTTAGAGAGATCGTTGTAACTGTGACGTTACAACGATCTCTCCAGGCAATGTCGTTCTGTGGGACACTTTGCAGCGATCAGGCCCCTGCTGTGAGGTCGATGATCGTTGCAAAGTGCTGCGGGTCATTTTTTGATCGTTGGTTTCCAGCTGGTCAGCACGCATCGCTGCGTGTGACCGCGAGAAACAAGCGATCAGTGACCTCACTGGCTGGTAACCATGGTAAACACCGGGTATCTAGGCAGCGCACACGCCTTTAGCGATATGGGAGGTGGCTCCCATGGCCCTAATCTTTGAGGAGATCTGCCTGTTTGACAGCTCCCCAGCGATCATGTAGCGACACTCCAGCGATCCCGGCAGGTCGTTATCGCTGTTGGGATTGCTGGAGCGGTCGTTATGTGTGACTGGGCCTTAACTCTCTGGCATTATTATACCAGATCTGGTCAGTGTCATGTTACACATCTCCTAGTGAGAAGAAAGAGAGATAAGCAGTGTGATAAGGCAGGCTTCACATTTGCGTTTGGCACTGCAGCGTATGCAGCGCATACGCATACACAGTGCCGAACGCATACACTTTCATGTGAATGCAGCGGCAGTGGTTGGGAGGTGGAGATCAGCGTCAGAGATTTCTGCCTCCTGGCCGTCGCTGATCTCTTCCTCTCTGCCGCCGCTGGTTTAAAATAGCCGGTAGGAAAGCCAGCGGTGAAAACACTTCACCGCCGGCTTTCCCACCCCGGCAATTCAAATATTCAGCTGATGCGATAGAATCAGCTGTTCATTTGAATTAGCGGGTGGGAAAGCCGACTTCACCGCCGGCTTTTCCGCCGGCTATTTTAAACGAGCGGCGGCAGGGAGGAAGAAAGAAGATGACAGAAGAAGAAGAAATAAGAAGAAAGAGAGAGAAGAAGAAAGAGAAAGAAGAAGAAAGAGAAAGAAGAAGAGAACGACAGGAAAGAATGCACCTGCAGATAACCTCAGAGGAGGTCATTTTCCGCTGCGTCTGTGCGCTTGCTAGCAGATGGCAATGCGCACAGATTGACTTCCATTATGTGCGCGGCTGTCTGCATGCGCATAAAGCAAGCACACAGCCACACACAAAAAGTGCAACATGTTGCGTTCGGCATGTGCTTAAATTATGCCCAGCTGAACGCAAACGCAGCTGAGCGCAGGTACACACAGGCATATGCGTTCCTATATTAAACATAGGAGCATATAGTGCCTGCGTCTTGCTGCGCTCAGGAATGCTGCGTTCACAGTACACATCGTGCGCAAATGTGAACCAAAGCCTTTAAGATGTGAACATTTGGGATCTGGGCACAGCACTGCCTCTCACTGAAGGAATGAGAGCAGTGATAAGACACAACACTCTGTCTTTAAAGCCATGTCTTGGCTGGCTGTAATTTAGGGAGGAAGCAGCGGTGTACTCCGGAACGCTATCAGATCTGGTAAGAAATCCAGACAAACACTAGTAGTGTGCTAATGCGGGATGTCACGTACAAGTCACTTTCACATTTGTCTAATAAATGAATACTGACAGCCTGCACAATGATGCCGCCCAGGGGGGGGAGGGAATATACATGACGACATTACATACTTTTGACTAGTCGGCACAAGACTATAGAATTTCAAGCTTATACAACATAATGAGGCCACGTATAGGAATAAAAGTTATATATCTCAGAGGGCAACCCAAGCCTTATTTCAGGGATATACTATTAGTATGGTACGCTAAAATCACCTGACAGCTCCTTTAATAATCAGATTGGATCGTGTCCATTGCAGTGTCCTAAAATGTATATAAATTGGGTAAGTAGCTTAATAAGTACGTGTGAATATTATTATTGGAATTGTGTTTATCTGAATATCTTGATATTGTATCATATAATGATTAAAAGCCTGATGTTTACATTGTCTCCATAATGTATCACTTAAACATGAGCCTGTTGCGAGAGAGTCACGTCATGAGTTCCCGGGTTTGGCTTCTGACTCACAGCTTGCTCAGTATAGTTCCCCAATAAGTCACAATTTGTGGATATCCTATAGTGAAAACAAAAGTAGCGATCCCAAGGCTGAATTCAGATGTCCTGTATCACGGTCTGAGTACATGGACAGGCTGCGGTTCTCCGATTTAAATTTGACATCTACATAGTCATATGTGAGGCTATCAAGTTCATTCGAGACCTAACAGTCCGTCCATCACTGTATGTACACTGACTAGTTTCATGGATGTCTATCTGCCAGGCACTGACCGTTACATCATCAGTGCAATGCAAGGAATCTGAAACTGACATTTTGGGGTACGTGTGGACGTCCGTTTGAACACGTTACATTCAACCTATACTGACAGGTGTCATTTGCTTGTATTGATCCTCCTTCATGGAGCCATCCCTGCAGTTTTTATTTCTTGACTTGTGGTGTCTATTGCATGCATGGCTTTTGTTATTCTCAGACTTATACGTCACAATATACGCACTTATCAGGCCAGCTTAGCAAAGCCACTGCCTTAGAGTCTGCGAGCCAGATGTGACAGGTAGAGCCCATAATGCCCAATGTATTCATTTCTGAATGAAATATAGACAAATAGGAAGTTCTATCCATTCAGTTATCTGGGACACTCACTCGCTCTGCAGTTGACAACTACACATATTTGCTATATTCTCACAAGTAATCTACAATTAGAAAGTGAAAAAAGTCCAATAGAATACAAAAAAAATAACATAAAAGCAAGTAGAATTGTATAGCAAGTATTAAATCCATGCATTTATAGTCACAAGTGTATAAATACCCAATTAGAAAGAAACGGGCTGCACATTACCAAATAAATTAGCTGCTTTCTTGCCATCGTGAATGCCCGGTGTAAAACAGACGCCACGGATCAATTGGCCACATGTACCATGAGCACGGATTGGAGCTCTTTCCATCCGATTTGTCACTGATCCGTCTGTCCAAGTTTATGCTGTACCCAAATCGGAGACTGCGCGGACCAATCAGACACATTGAACCAGCGCGATCTGCATCAATTACCTGGGGCTATGGAGCGTGGGTCCAGAAAAAACAGAATTGTTTCCCGGGACGATTCAGTACTAAAACTGCTCTTTCCATGTCATTCATTTTCACAATGTATTACATACATTGCGGAAGTGAAAGCAACGGTTGAAAAATAAAAATTAAGATACTCACCTCTCGGCGTGTGCCCCACGATGTGCGTGCGCATCTAGCTCGAGTATTAGGCTGTATCAGCACAGGTGGCAGCCCGATCACAAATTTGATCAAATGACACGCATCAGCCACGGTTTTCTATCTCTATCATATTTAAACCGTCAGCTGATGCTGTCTTTGACCAATCAGCTGATCGGGTTGCCCCGCCTTTAGCTATACAGGTCCTAAGCCCTCGGAGCTAGATGCCGCAGTGCACATCGTGGAACACCAGGAGAGGTGAGGATCTTTTTTTTTTTTCTTTTAACCCTTGCTTACACCGCATATATTATATACATTGCAAAAGTTGAAGTGCCGCTTGCTGCACTTTGCAGGCTTGGTTTTCCTGGCTGATCCAGTAAAATCTCGACCCGAACCAAGAAATGTCATCCGAGGCACATTCCAATCCTGACCAAAAATCAGATCCAACAGACAGGAAAAATTGCAATGTGAAGCAGCCTTAGGGTACCGTTACACGTCGCAATACAACATCGACAAAAAGTCACGTGGTGTGGTCGTTGCAGTTGATATCGTTGGTGCGTTGTGTCGTGTAACAGGGCAATGCGACGGAGAAAAAAAAAAAAAAAAAAAAAAAAATCGCAGCTACGATATTGCAAGAAGATTGTGCAAGCCTTTCAACCGTACAATATTGCATATGCGATGTGGCATGATTGTGCTGTGTGCGTGCTGTGTGACGGTGCAACTACAGATCTTGTTTGCAACTTCCCCTATCCACTACAATGTTAATGTTCGTCCCTGGGTTGCTCATACCCACCGTACAAAAGTTGTATACAACATCCTACTAGCGTTGCCTGCCGATATCTCCCTGTGTGACATCGCCTATGTGATCTTGAACAAGTGTCAAAAATGTGCGCGCTCCCGGGAAATTGTATGCGATATCGGAACGATATTGCGACGTGTAACGGTACCCTTAGGGTACCGTCACACTAGATGACAGTCGGCGATTTCGGCGGTGATACAGGGGCGTGGCCGTATTGCCGATGCATCGCCTAGTGTGATGCGGCGATAATGAGGCGAAATGTCACCTCAGAATGATCGCCAGGTTTCACAGCAGTGTTGTGCAACCTGGCGATCTGAACAGGGCATCAGCATGATCGCCCGTGTAAGCGGCGACCCGCAAGTTTAACATGCGGTTACCATCGCTGGGTTCCTGGGCAACCCAGCGAGCGGTCGCCGACGCTACTTGCCAGCGAGTACGTCGGCGTGTTGCCACGTGGAACATCTCAAAGGCGATGTCGGCGGGGATACGCGCACCCGTGATTCCCCGTCGAGATCGGCAGCGAGGTGGCACCTTGTAACGGTACCCTTAGTTGAGCAAAAATTTTGCAACATTTAAACAAGACCTTTCACCACATATTTCATGTTGAACAAGACAAGATAATTGTGGCTGCAGAGCGGAATAAAAAGACGTTTGTTATTTTAACTTTTTCCTATCCATAGTGGAGATATTCGAAATCAAATATTTGGCACCTAAAGAATCAATTTTAGTTAAGTCCAAGTGGGTGTTAGGCCTCGTTCACACAGTGCGTCTGCATTTGACGGCAAAGTGAATGGTCTTTCACTTTTGCTGTTCACACCTGCGCTTTTATGGGACAAAGCACGCTCGTAAAAAGAATGAACATGTTCATTCTTTCCGCCTTTTTGCGCGCGCGTTCTCCCATAGGCGCTATTATAACCGCTGGAATTATGCATCGCTGTTCAGATGATGTGTAATTCCAGCAGGAATACGCCAGCACTAATGTCACAGAGGGGAAGAAGAATCCTGTACCTCCTCCCCCTGTGACATCTGTCACAGCCCCATTTGATTTTGCAGTGCATTATACACTGTGAAATCAAATGTAAAATAATGCCAAATGTATTCAAAATAATAAAGATTGTTATACTTACACTCCGCCGAGTGTTTGGGAACCAGGAATCGGGAGCAGGAGCAGGAATTGACCTGCAAAGACCTTGCATGATGTCATAATGACATTGGGTGCTGTGATTGGCCCGCTCGCGGTCATGTGATATGTGACGCACATATCACATGACCGAGAGATGCCAATCACAGCACCAATGTCATTATCGTACAAATGGTGGAGGGTAAGTATAACAATCTTTATTATTTTTAATACATGCGGCATTATTTTACATTTGATTTCGCAGTGTATAATGCACTGCGAAATCAAATGGGCTCTGACAAATGTCACAGAGGGGAGGAGGAACAGGATTCTTCCTCCCCTCTGTGGCATCACTGAAGAAGGAGCCCCGTAAAAATCATGCAGTGTGTGAATGCACCCGCGTATTTTTACGGAGTTTTTTTGCGCAGGTCAAAACGCTGGAAAAAGCACAAAGAAAGCGCTGTGTGTGAACACAGCCTTACATGTTTTCACTGGGGGCGTGTACTTCAGCCTCCTGTATGATGCTGACCAATCATAAGCAAGCAGTAACATAGAAGTGCAGAAGAACCTGTAATAATCAGGGTCACATGACCAAGTCAGGGTCCTGCCAGCCAGAGTGTGCAGCCTAAATAAACACTGGAGATCTATTAAAGAGGACATGTCTCTATTTCAAGGAACATGATCGATACGTATTCTATTTGAAAACAGACCTTTCGGTAATCTGCCCATCCCGGACCCACAATGATACATTAAAACAAACCGCTACCAGCAATAAGCACAACTGGGCCAAGAATACCCTCCTGGACAGGGGCGTAACTACAATAGGTGCAGGGGTTGCGATCGCACCCGGGCCCTGCAGCCTAGGGGGGCCCCAAAAGTCCCTTTGACCCATAGAAAAAGACTAACACTATTAAAGATTTGCAATAATTGGGGACCCCGTTGGAGCTTTCGCATCGGGGCCCCTGGGCCTGAAGTTACGCACTGCTCCTGGAGATTATAGGGTCCAATACATTATTTGCAAAAAAGTGAAATATATCTTATTAGAGTTCATCTATTTACATATATCATGTAATAATTCAATCATGAAATGTATAATCCCATACAGGACACCTGTTCATGGTGGGGATCTCTTACTACATTTAAGCCGTCATGTCAAACATGTTGTCATGGCAGAAACGGTTTATATAAGGAAGCCACAGACTGGGCTATGTGGTATTACCAGCCCTACCGACCATGAACATCTCGGGGGGTACAGTGAGTTTTGGGGGTCTGCTTGAATGAAGACAGGTGCAATCCCCAATTTTATTGACTTCACAGAGAGGTGAAGGTTAAAGTTACCACCATTCAGGGAAATTGTAGAAGAGTCTTTACCATCAGTTTAGACAGCAAATTCCATATCGATCTGGAATCATACAGTGTGAAATAAGTGGAAGCCATCAAAGCATCACTATGGTTCCTGACCTTCTACAGTCCTCATAAATTGTATTCACTGAGCGTGGGCTGATACACCCGATATTAGGTAAGGTCCTCAGCAGAAAAATGCAAATATCCTTGTAAATATGCCAAGTACATTCTGGATCCAGAGGATTCTTGTAATTCATAACTAGAAACATACAATAATACATGAAGTGCACATTCGTCTATGCTCAGAAATATGGAAATTGGCCTTTCGGGATCAGATTCATGAACATATCCCCGAAAACAAGAAGAAAGCCTCTCTATTGTACATATTTCTATATAAAGGGGATAGGCAGTCTGTGCAATGAAGCGGAGCTAAGTCTCTCATTCATGCAATGTGACCAGCCATGTCCATGTTTCATCTCGGTGACATATAAAGGCATACAGTACAAAGAGGCCCTCTTCTCACAGAGCATGCGAGCATTACATCTGCATTCTCATTAGCATAGGTCATTTTAGGAAGGCCTGGGGTTATAATTCATTGACCGCTGTCAGCAGCATGTATAGTCCTCTTAATGCACACATTCACATCGCAGAAAATGAACATGGCACCCACATACTAACAATGGCTGGCGTGCCGTAAGGAACACTGGATGCAAAAAAAAGGATAGGCAGGGATCAGCATCCATGTGCTACATAGATGGGGACAATCATGGCCAATGGTCGGTAATATTGTGTTCTAGAAGCAGACCCCTGACCTCAGGGCACAGCACAACCCTGCTCCCCTCCTCATTGTCTCAGGCAGGCAAGCACTGGTCATGGAATGCAAACTACATTCTCTGTATAGGAAAAGTGAACTGTCAGCCCCATCCCTGGAATTCAGGGAGGACAGTGGGCCGGGGGACAGGAGGACAGTGGGCCGGGGGACAGGAGGACAGTGCCGGGGACAGGAGGACAGGGGCGGGGGACAGAGGACGTGGCGGGACAGAGGAAGTGGCCGGGGGACAGGAGGACAGTGGGCCGGGGAGGAGGACAGGAGGAGACAGGGGCCGGTGGGACAGGAGGACAGTGGGCCGGGGCGGAGGACAGTGGCCGGGAAAGGAGGACATGAGGCCAGGGAGCTAGGAGGACAGGGAGCCTGGAGGAATGGAGGACAGGGAGCCTGGAGGACATGGAGGACAGGGAGCCTGGAGAAATGGAGGACAGGGAGCCTGGGGGAAATGGAGGACAGGGAGCCTGGAGGACAGGGAGCCTGGAGAAATGGAGAAGGACAGTGGAGCCCTGGAGAAATGGAGGACAGGGAGCCTGGAGAAATGGAGGACAGGGACCAGTGGAGGACAGGGAGCCTGGAGAAAATGGAGGACAGGGAGCCTGGAGAAATGGAGACAGGGAGCCTGGAGAAATGGAGGACAGGGAGCCTGGAGAACAGGAGCTGGAGGACAGGGAGCCTGGAGAAATGGAGGACAGGGAGCCTGGAGAAATGGAGGACAGGGAGCCTGGAGAAATGGAGAGGACAGGGGAAAGCCTGAGATGGAGGACAGGAGCTGGAAATGGAGGACAGGGAGCCTGGAATCTCATCAATGGGAAGTGAGGAATAATGGTGAGGCTGCCATACAAAGACTGGTGTGGCTCCATTCACACACGATGTCAGCACATCTCATCATTGAGAGTAATGATACAAAGGGGCACAGGACACTGCACCGGGCACAGATGGCTCCTGGTAGCGGGGATGCCATGTCCTTACCCTCAGTGCTGACAGGTCTATCTCATCCAGGCTGCGGGCTGGGGAGTCGCTCGCCATGTTTCCTCGTCTCTGCTATCTCTCTGAGCTCTGTGATTCCAGCAGTCGGTTGTGTTCCCGGAGCCGGGAGGTGATCGGCAGCAGGGGCGGCTCTATCAGCGGGGACGTGGGGGAGGATGGATGCAGGACATGCTGAGGCTGTGCACCGTAATAACGAGCTCACACACGGGGATGGAGCGAGGCTGCTGCACGGAGCCGACTGTCACCGCTTCCTGGGAGGATCCAGACACGGGAGGTGTGCCCCCTGCTGGTAAGAAGGGTGCCAGCACCTGAGCCCCTCACTGCCTTGTACTGATGGGCACCACAGACACGGGACATCATGGGGACTGGACACACAGACACGGGGTGATCATGGGGGCTGGACACAGACACGGTGTGATGATCATGGGGTCTGGACACACTGACAAGGGGTGATCATGGGTGCTGGACACACTGACAAGGGGTGATCATGGGTGCTGGACACACTGACAAGGGGGTGATCATGGGGTCTGGACACACTGACATGGGGTGATCATGGGGGCTGGACACAGACACGGTGTGATGATCATGGGGTCTGGACACACTGACAAGGGGTGATCATGGGTGCTGGACACACTGACAAGGGGTGATCATGGGTGCTGGACACACTGACAAGGGGTGATCATGGGGGCTGGACACACTGACATGGGGTGATCATGGGTGCTGGACACACTGACAAGGGGTGATCATGGGGTCTGGACACACTGACATGGGGTGATCATGGGTGCTGGACACACTGACACGGGTGATGGTCATGGGTGCTGGACACACTGACACGGGGTGATAATTGGTGCTGGACACATTTAGACGTGACGGGATGATGATAATGGGTGCTGGACACACTGACAAGGGGTGATCATGGGGCTGGACACACTGACAAGGGGTGATCATGGGGTCTGGACACACTGACATGGGGTTTCATGGGTGCTGAACACACTGACGAGGGGTGATGGTCATGGGTGCTGGACACACTGACATGGGGTGATCATGGGTGCTGGACATACACGGGTGATCAATGGGGCTGGACACACTGACATGGGTGTCATGGTGCTGGACACACTGACAGGGGTGATCATGGGGTGGACACTGACAGGGGTGTATGGTGCTGGACACACTGACACGGGTGATGTCATGGGGCTGGACACACTGACAGGGGTGATAATTGGTGCTGGACACATTTGACACTAGGATGATGATAATGGGTGCTGGACACACTGACAAGGGGTGATCATGGGGCTGGAACACACTGACAAGGGGTGAGTCATGGGTCTGGACACACTGACATGGGGTGTCATGGGTGCTGAACACACTGACGAGGGGTGATGCATGGGTGCTGGACACACTGACATGGGGTGATCATGGGTGCTGGACACACTGACACAGGGGGTGGATCATGGGTCTGGACACACTGACATGGGGTGATAATTGGTGCTGGACACACTAGACACGGGTGATGTCAATGGGTGCTGGACACACTGACAACGGGGTGATATTGGGGCTGGACACATTTAGACTGACAGGGATGATGATAATGGGTGCTGGACACACTGACAGGGGTGATCTTGGGTGCTGACACACTGACAAGGGGTGATCATGGGGTCTGGACACACTGAAATGGGGTGTTCATGGGTGCTGGACACACTGACGAGGGGTGATCATGGGTGCTGGACACACTGACACGGGGTGATGGTCATGGGGACTGGACACTGACATGGGGTGATAATTGGTGCTGGACACATTTACACGGGATGATGATAATGGGTGCTGGACACACTGACATGGGGTGTTCATGGGTGCTGGACACACTGACGAGGGGTGATCATGGGTGCTGGACACTGACAAGGGGTGATCATGGGTGCTGGACACACTGACACGGGGTGATGGTCATAGGGACTGGACACACTGACATGGGGTGATAATTGGTGCTGGACACATTTACACTAGATGATGATAATGGGTGCTGGACACACTGACAAGGGGTGATCATGGGGGCTGGACACACTGACAAGGGGTGATCATGGGGTCTGGACACACTGACATGGGGTGTTCATGGGTGCTGGACACACTGACGAGGGGTGATCATGGGTGCTGGACACACTGACAAGGGGTGATCATGGGGGCTGGAGACACTGACAAGGGGTGATGATAATGGGGGATGGATACACATGGGGTGATCATGGGGGTGGACACACTGACGTGGGAGATCATGGGGGCTGAACACACTGACGTGGGAGATCATGGGGGCTGGACTCACACAGGGTGATCATGGGGGCTGGACACACTGACATGAGAGATCATGGGGGCTGGACACAATAGAGACTGCTGCTGGGTGAATTCACAATAGAGACTGCTGCAGACTGTGTACACAATAGAGACTGCTGCCTGTATACACGATAGGGAATGCTGCAGGTTGTATTATTATGATTTATTTATATAGCAACATTAATTCCATGGTGCTGTACATGAGAAGGGGTTACATACAAAATACAGATATACAACCCCTGGCAAAAATTATGGAATCACCGTGTTCGAAGGATGTTCATTCAGTTGTTTAATGTTGTAGAAAACAACAGATACAGATACATAATATGGTAGTCAGTAATGGTAATTTTTTCAGACCAAGCAGAAGGAAAAAATTATGGAATCACTCAATTCTGAGGAAAAAATTATGGAATCATGAAAAACAAACATACAAAAGAACACTCCAATACATCACTAGTATTTTGTTGCACCACCTCTGGCTTTAAAGGGAACCTGACCCACAAACTGACTCCCCGCGTCTTTATACCTGTCCCTGCACCCCCTCTTATCATTTCTAGCCATCCCTTTTGCAGAAAAAAAATCGATTTTGTAAAGTAGAGAAGAGGTTATATTCACCTCCGTCCTGTGTGAGTTCTCTGTTTCTGAAATAGTCTCAAATAGGCGTGCCTGTCTGCTAAGGCACGCCCCTCTCAGCTTGCTGCCTTTCTAAGAGCCTGGCCGCGTCATGAAAGGGGGCGGGGCTACCGGGTTGACACAATTTTAGCCCCGCCCCCTTCATGATGCGGCCAGGCTCTATGCAAGGCAGCAATCTGAGAGGGGCGTGCATAATTACAAGGGAGCACCACACAGGCACACCTATTTGAGACTATTTCAGAAACAGAGAACTCACACAGGACGGAGGTGAATATAACCTCTTCTCTAGTTTACAAAATCGATTTTTTTCTGCAAAAGGGATGGCTAGAAATGATAAGAGGGGGTGCAGGGACAGGTAGAAAGATGCGGGGGGGGGATCAGTTTGTGGGGTTAGGTTCCCTTTAATGACAGCTTGCAGTCTCTGAGGCATGGACTTCATGAGTGACAAACAGTACTTTTCATCAATCTGGCTCCAACTTTCTCTGATTGCTGTTGCAATCAGCTTTGCAGGTTGGAGCCTTGTCATGGACCATTTTATTTAACTTCCACCAAAGATTTTCAATTGGATTGAGAACTGAACTATTTGCAGGGCATGACTGTCACGGGTGGCACGGATGACAGGGTAGAGGCCACGCGCAGACGGTCCCAGCGTTTGGCCAATCAGCCATAAGGTTTGAGGACGGTCCGTCTTTCAGGGGCATTTACCTTCTGTGTAGATAAAGAGAAGGTATGATAAGATCTCCCTATCATGGGGAGACGGCTGGGAAGGTCTTGTGCTCGGTCTGGTTTCTACACCAGGATTCTGGGTCTCTAGGACCCAGCAGGTTCTTTTGACCTTTATAAGGAGTTTCATTGCCCTCCCTCGGTGCAGGTGATATTTCCTTGTGCACTCATTATCCTTGCTCCAGCAGAAGCAGAGGTTGTGGAGGTTGCTGTGCTCTGCTGCAAGATAAGTGTTTTCTTTCTCCATTGTCTGTTTTTTCCTTGTGTTTGTCTTTAGTTGTTAGTGGAGGGGTCTAGTGAACCTCTCCATCTGATCCTTAGATAAAGGTAGTGCTAGGATCAGAGAGGGACGAGGTTCGTGGTCGGCGACAGTTGAGGAAACTGTATAGGGACGTTAGGGCAGACAGGGTCAGCCCCAGTAAGACTAGGGGTCACCCTCTCCCTCTTGTGCCCATAGCTTTAGGGACTCCTTATTTCCCCCCCCCCCGTCGTGGTCCTACGCTGAGTGCCTCTCCCGCTCCCAGCGTGACATTGACATTGACCTTATATATCTTCTTTCAAGGAATGTTTTCACAGTTTTTGCTCTATGGCAGGATGCATTATCATCTTGATAAATGATTTCATCATTCCCAAACATCCTTTCAATTGATGGGATAAGAAAACTGTCCAAAATATCAATTTATTGAAAATGTAATGACAGCCATCTCCCCAGTGCCTTTACCTGACATGCAGCCCCATATCATCAATGACTGTGAAAATGTGCATGTTCTCTTCAGGCAGTCATTATAAATCTCATTGGAATGGCACCAAGCAAAAGTTCCAGCATCATCACCTTGCCCAATGCAGATTCGCCATTCATCACTGAATATGACTTTCATCCAGTCATCCACAGTCCACGATTGCTTTTCCTTAGCCCATTGTAACCTTGTTTTTTCTGTTTAGGTGTTAATGATGGCTTATGTTTAGTTTTTCTGTATGTAAATCCTATTTCCTTTAGGCAGTTTCTTACAGTTCGGTCACAGACATTGACTCCAGTTTCCTCCCATTCGTTCCTCATTTGTTTTGTTGTGCATATGCTGTTTTGAAGACATATTGCATTAAATTTCCAGTCTTGACACTTTGATGTCTTCCTTGGTCTACCAGTATGTTTGTGGGGCGTCCCTATGGGAAGGTGCCACAGGGAGGTGCTTCACCCCAAACAGGAGGTGTAGTGTCTCCGTAGTCAATGATATGGGGTTTCTCACAGAGTCTGTCATAAGCGCCCATACAATAGGCCACCTTAGGACAGGGGACCGTATATTCAGTAGGTCCCAGGGGGTGGAGCCTAGAGTAGATCGGGAGACTTAGAGTGACAGTTAGGGCCCTTTCACATCAGCGTTTTTTTAAATTTGCGGCAGATGCGGTGAAAAAACCGCATCTGCCGCAACTGCCGCATAACGGTTCCACTTGCGGCACGGTTGCGGTTTTTTCCATAGGAAGTATAGGGGGACTTGCGGCAGATGCGGCAAGTGCGGTATTGCACTTGCGGCAGGTGCGGCAGAGAAAAAAACCGCAGTAAGCCGCGGTTTTTTTCTCTGCCGCACCTGCCGCAAGTGCAATACCGCACTTGCCGCATCTGCCGCAAGTCCCCCTATACTTCCTATGGAAAAAACCGCAACCGTGCCGCAAGTGGAACCGTTATGCGGCAGTTGCGGCAGATGCGGTTTTTTCACCGCATCTGCCGCAAATTTAAAAAAACGCTGATGTGAAAGGGCCCTTAGTCAGTCAGAAGAAGAATGGTGCTGAGGAAGCAGCAAGGACGGACGTCAGGAGACTGCGTCCGTGACAGGAGGGCACCTCTTTGGAGAGGGGTGACCCAGACACTGAAAGGGATAATCCAGGACCGGTTGGAGCTGGCTGGGGACTTCGGGGTCGTCACCGGCATACCAGAGCCGAGGCAGTCAGTTGGTCTATCCCTGACTGCAAACCGACAAGCTGTGGGACCGACATAAGGAAGCTATAGCGCCACGGACTGAATCCCTACCCCTGTCCCAAATTGGGTGCAGGACACTTTAGGGAAAGGACCGAATTCCGGTGGCGGGAGGATTAGCTTGTTGTCGCTTTCATCCATACCGGTAAGGAACCGACTGTACCTAACAGTAACAGACCAGGGGACTTTCGAAAGGGCTATTCAGTGTGGTTAAAGAGAGTTAAAGAGGAACCCAGACCCACAAAGCTATTAAAAAGGTACTACCAACAGACTCTGTAAAGCTACCTCAAAATCTGTGGCTACGTCTCCGCTAAACCAGACTGTACTGTGTACCTGTTTTCATTTGGTGCAGTAAAGAACCTCTCAAGCTGATCTGGTGTCTGTCCTCCTTTTCTCCGCCACCCAGAGGACTCCTACAGCATCAAATCGGTGAGGACTACCACTCCCCTCATCCACCCCGCTGCCCTGAGGTAAAGCTCCACCTGTGGGAAGCTGTACTACTCTGAGCTGCACCTCCATCACCTCAGCAGCCGGCCGCAGCGCTGATATCCACGTTACCAGGTACCACAGGTGGCGTCACGTTATCATCCCCGATCATCGTCACCCCCTTCCCCGCCATTGAGGGTCCAGGGCATGGAACCGGGAGTCGACCAGCCGTGATCCTCCACCAAAGCAACCCCCTGTCCCGGTATCCGAGTACCCCCCTACCCTGTCGACCAACTCAAACTGGCGTCACGAACAGGATTCAATGCCCAGTAAAACCGGGTACTGTGCGCCTTAAATTGGACTTTATTTCACTGCGTAGGCCCAAAATGGCGGTCTGAAAATGTGACTGAAAATGTGCTGGCCCGGGGGCATGCCTCAGCCCCTCACCAGGGAAGGGCCATGCAAGAGGTGCCAAATTGTCTCCTCACTCCCCTTGCCATCGAACAAACAAGGGGACGGGTTGAGAACCAAACCGGAGGATCCAGCAAGTGTACAGCCTGGAGAAGATGAGGCTGCCGAATCAGAAAACCTGATCCGGTTCACCGAGGAGCCCGACCTGACTGTGGAGGAATTCGAGGATGAAAGGTCCAACCACCAGGCGAGTTCCGGGAAGGAGGACCAAGAGGAAATAGCAGCCGGAGGCCCGAGGCGTCCGGGCCCCGCGAGCTATGGAGGGCCTATCACCTGTAACAACAACAAGACCGGGTCGGTATGGAGATGAGGGGGTTTGACTACCAGCCTCCAGCCCCGATCCCGCACCCCTGGCAACCTGTCGGGAGGCCACAGTTCCAGGATGACCGGAAAGGCGACATCATTACCTACGAACGCCATGCAGGACCCCGGGGGTGATATGCACAAACCGGGTTAGCAGAAGCATGGAGTGATAAAACAATCCCGGTATTGTATATCAATGCAAATAGTTTATTGTTTTTACTGTGTGTTTTCCCTGGTTGCTAATTTATAAAGACTCACATAGACTTATATGTGAACTCTTGTTGTGCAGAAGACTGATTGAACTTTAAATCAGAGACTTGATACCTGTTCCCGTTGGCCCGATGTGGACTAAAGTAATATATATGTTTACAATGTTACAAGAGATGCGCCTCCCCGACGGGAAGATCAAGAACAATGCTTATTGTTATTAAAAGTGTTTATTGTTTGTTATGCATATAAGGAGTCAGCTCAAACCCAGTTTGGTTATAACACTCGACGGACGAGTGTAATTACCCAAGGGGGGTGTGGCGGCCCCTATGTGAAGGCGCCACAGGGAGGTACTTCACCCCAAACAGAAGGTGTAGTGCCTCCGTATCAATGATATGAGGTTTCTCACAGAGTCTGTCATAAGCGCCCATACAATAGGCCACCTTAGGACAGGGGACTGTATATTCAGTAGGTCCCAGGGGGTGGAGCCTAGAGTAGAGCGGGAGACTTAGAGTGACAATTAGTCAGTCAGAAGAAGAATGGCGCTGAGGAAGCAGCAAGGACGGACTTCAGGAGACTGCGTCCGTGACAGGAGGGCACCTCTTTGGAGAGGGGTGACCCAGACACCTGAGGGGACAATCCAGGACCGGTTGAAGCCGACTGGGGAGTCCGTGGTCGTCACCGGCTTACCGGAGCTGAGGCAGTCAGTTGGTCTATCCCTGTCTGCAAACCGTCAAGCTGTCGGACCAACATAAGGAAGCCATAGCGCTACGTCCCCGCTACACCAGACTGTACTGTGTACCTGTTTTCATCTGGTGCAGTAAAGAACTCTCCAAGGTGTGATCACTCCTTTTTAGATGCAGACTAAAGAACAGATCTAATTTGGTGCAGGTGTTAGTTTTGGGAAAGAAAATTTACAGGGTGATTTTATAATTTTTTCCTTAGAATTGAGTGATTCCATAATTTTTTCCCTCTGTTTGGTCTGAAAAAAGGTACCCTTACTGACTAACACATTTTTTATCTTGATTTCTTTTAGTGTTTCTTAAAGCCATAAAGTTGCCATTTGAAATAACTTTAGATTTGTGTCATGTCTGTGATCTGCTTTTTTTCTACAACATTAAACCACTGACTGAAAATCCTCCTAGCATGGTGATTCCATAATTTTTGCCAGGGGTTGTAGGTTACAGTGAACAAATTAACAATGACAGACTGGTACAGAGGCGAGAGGACCCTGCTCTTGTGGTCTTACATTCTGTAGGATGATGGGGAGGAGACACTAGGTTAGGGGTTGTAGCAGCTCCAGTGGTGGTGAGGCGACTGCGCGGGGGTTGTGGTGGTGAGGTCCATGTCACATGTGGTGGTGGGGGTGGTAAGGCGGACGCTATGGTAGTAGTGGTGGTGAGGCGTCGTATCCAGTAGCAGTACGGTTGTATATGGAATAGAGACAGCTGTGGGCTGTATAATCAATAGAGAGACAGCTGCAGGCTGTATACTCAGTAGAGACTGCTGCTGGCTGTATGCACAATAGAGACGGCTATATGCTGTATATAAAATAGAGACTGCTGTGGGCTGTATTCTCAATACAGCCAGCTGCGGCTGTGATGCACAATGGACTGCTGGCTGTATACACAATGGACTGCTGGCTGTATTTACAATAGACTGCTGTTGGCTGTATGCACAATAGACTGCTGCTGGCTGTACACACAGTAGACTGCTGCTTGCTGTATGCAAAATAGACTGCTGCTTAATATATGCAAAATAGACTGCTGCTGGCTGTATGCACAACAATGATACTGTATGCACATAACAGGGCTGCTTATGGAATAGACTCTGCTGCTGTATACCAATGATTGATGGCTGTATGCATGAGATGCTGCTGTCTATATGGACAATTGTGGAGGTCATTATAATATTTGGAGGCTGTGAGGAAGCCTTTATACTTTATGGAGGTCTGTTTGAGGGCCATTATACTGTATGCAAGCAATTATACAGTGTGAAGGTTTGTATAGAATCTATCATCTGTGCAGAAGGCTGTGTGGGAGTTTTTATGCTGTTTGGAGGGCTAGAAGGGCTCGTTATACAGTGTGAAGAGGTGTGTGAGCCATTATGTTGCTTGGAGGGCTGTTTGAGGGTCACAATTGGGGATTACACTGTGTTGGGCTTCATCACACTTTGCGGGGTAGTTGAGGAAAGTACAGAAGAGTCACTGCAAGGTCATTATAAAGTGTTTGTGGACAGGGCTCCACAGGGTATGATGACTCTTACTGCTGTATAGGTCTCATTGGAGATTGAGCCCGGTGGAGATTGAGGCTCGGCCTTCTGTGCCCCTGAGTGATGATTTATTATTGCCCCCGCCTCTTTAACTGGCCCCACTTCCTGCCCATCACTGCCGCATCCCGTGGCTGCCAAAGCAGAGCGGACTGGCCAAGACTGATATCTTCAGTGACATCAAGGTCGGCCAGGTTTGTACTGCACATGCACTTAATAGCCTGCCATGCGTAGTACAAACAGGAAGTCTCCCACCACAAAGCACACAGGCTGGATTTGAAGGTCAGAGCTGTTGCCCATGTCTGGTGAGTATGATGTCTGTCTGTGTGTCTGTGTGTCTGTCTTCAGGTTCCTGTATTACAGTTTGTCTGTATATACTTTATGTATATACAAGTGCATCTCAATAAATTAAAATCAAAATGATAATTTATTTCAGTTATACAATACAAAAAGTGCAACGTAATATAATATATATTGCAATATATGCAATATAATATATCGAGTCATTACAAACAGAGTGATCTATTTCAATTGTTTATTTCAGTTAATGTTTATGATTATGGCTTACAGCCAATGAAAATCCCAAAGTCATTATCTCAAAAAATTAGAATAGTTAAAACAAAACACCTGCAAAAGCTTAGCATGATCACTGTTTCATCACAGGTTTTGTGACGCAACAGCGACCTTGACAGCGATATCACTATGTTTGACACGTAGCAGCGACCAGGCCCCCGCTGTGAGATCGCTGATCATGTTGAAATGGTCTGGACAATTGACTCTGGGCGGGGAGTCTGGAGCTGCACAAAAACACAATCAGCTGACAGCCCCGTCCAGATAGGGAGAAGCCATTCAGAGTCACTGCTCCAGCCCTTTGAAACTCTGATGAGATGTGTCCGAGCCCTTAAAGTAATAAACCTTATACTCACCTCCCTTGCTGCCGCTGATACAATGCTATTAGCAATCGCTGTTTGGGGCTCTCCTCATATTGTGACATCACATGAGCCCCGCGCCCAATCACTGCCAGCTTCTCTCTATGCCTTCAAAACAAATGAGCAATGAACAGGAAAGGACTGTTGCTCACTACCTGTTGATTGCTCAATTGTTCTAAAGGTACCTTCACACACAGCAATATGCTGGGAAACTTCACTGGCAATTTTGGTTGCAGGAATCATGGACACTTTGTCATTTTGTTGCTGTGAACAAATGGAGCAATGTGTCCATGATTTCACTGCAACCAGCAAATTGCCAGTGAAATTGCCTAGCAATATTGCTGTGTGTGAAGGCACCTTAAGGCCCCATTCACACACTGCTTTTTTTGCTGCATATTTTTACGCACAAGCTCAAAAAAAGCCAGGAGTGGAACAATCAAAACCAGGAGTGGCACACTCAGAGGAAAAGTCTAATGGCCACTTTACAAGTCCCGATATCGGCGTCCAACTCCGATAAAAAGTCACGTGGTTCGTGCTTGGCCCCGATATCGTTCGTGTGTTGTATGGTTTAAATGTCCAATGCGATGCAAGAACATGCCAAAACGATATCAGGGATCAAATGAGCCTGCTCTCCAACGGCCCGATATTGGATGGTTGATGTGGCCGGATCTGGTGTGTGAAAGCCCAACAACGATGTGGATTAAAACTTCCTCTATTCTCTCCCATGTTAAATGGTCGTTCCTGGGTCGGCCTTACAAGGGGGCGTACACATCGTAGTGGCGTTGCCTGCCGATATCGCATTGTGTAACATCTCCTATGCGATCTTGGAATTCTGCCAGAAAAAGCACGCTCCCGCGGCGTTGTATCCAATATCAGACCGATGTTGGGACGTGTAAAGTGGCCATCTTAGAAACAAGTGCTCCACTTATATGTTTAATCACCCACTCCTGGTTTGTAAAAATACGCAGCAAAAAAAGCAGTGTGTGAATGGGGCCTAAAGGCGTAGGGAGAAGATGGCAGTGATTGGGCGCCGGGCCCCAGAGCAATATGAGGAGAGCCCCAAACAGCGATTACTGACAGCAGTGTAGCAGCAACAGAAAGGGAGGTGAGTATAGGGTTTATTAATTTAACTGACGGAAACAAATGGACTCAGAAGATTTTGTCTTATTAGTGGAAAACCCTTTTAATAAATAAAGCCACTGCAGTAATAGTCACCCAATTCATTAATAGTCGCACACCACTTCACACAAGGCCTGTGTGCGTCCAGCATAAATGTGTCCACACACACACACACACACACACATACTCGTTTAAGTGCTTTTAGGGGGACACCTGACTGGAACATGTATTGTGGGGACTACCATTCCCTGCAGTGATATTAACAAGGCAATCACATAGGAATATTTAAGTGCAATGTGTAACCACAGTTATCACTTGAGCTAATCAATATTGCTTAAAATAAGGAACCTGATTTTTACTATCCTTGTGAGGACCGTTTCATGAACAATGACCATCTGAGGACATCTGTAAATACACACATCTCAGGGTTTTAACCACCTGAGGACTAAGATATTTTTCTGCTGTTAGGTCACTAACAATGGAGGTCTATAGGAGAAATTACATTTAAGGCTCGCCCACACAAGCGTATTTGCCCGTCTGTGCAGTGTCCGCAAATAGGGACCAAAGCTTTGGTCTCTAATTGGGACACTGCACAGACGAGCAAATACATTCGTATGGGAGAGTCCTAACTTGTTGAAAAATAAAATCACCACACCAAGACCATGCTGTTTTTTTAAACAAACTGCCAATTACCCAAGAAATACAAAGTGAGAAAATGCTCCATCTACAATACTGTTCATTTTGTGGTTATTATACTTTCCCTGTTCAGTTCTAGCCAATCTGTCAGCAGCATTTTTCTGCGAAAAAAAAACAGGTATAAACATTTAATGATCTGTTTGAGAACAAAAATGTTTGATTTGCCCATAATAACCAATCACAGCTTTGGTATCAACCTCTGATTAGTTGCTATAGGTGATTAAGACAGAGTGATAAGTACAGGCCAATGGATTTTTATAGAAAATGGTGCATATAACACCAGCCTTACCAATTTTACCATTGATGTTGCATTCAGGCCCTTAAAGTTCATGTATTATTTCCTTCCCGCGAAATGACCTAACTCTACATTAAAGGGGTATTCTGGGAAATACATCTACAGGTTGTCACAGGGCAGCAGCATCTGTGACACCTGAGTGACCCCACTCACAGGAGCTGCAGCAGCTCAAATCTGCCAGGACGTTGTACATCGTCCTATGTCGGGAAGGGGTTAAATCACTAGTGGGACACTTCACAAGCATTATTATTATTATTATTATTATTATTATTATTATTAGCTGTACTACCTGGCTTCTCCTGGGGGGTTAATAAATAACTGCTGTTAGCTATAACAAAATAGAATTTGAATATGTCATATTAATGACATGTAGGAAAATAGAAGCTGAGCTATGATTGGTTGCTTTAGGCAGCCTTAATAAATCTCCAGCCAACAGTAATCCCTCCCCCTGGCCGGGCAGTATATGTTACCTCAGACATACACTTAAAAGACAGCTCATGTGACTGACATCTGCCTTAATTCCCTATATGGCACATGTGTTGCACATTGGCTGTTTTTAATCAGATGTTTATTTTTGGAAATTAAAGATACCAGACGTATGAGGCGAGTTGTGTGAGGCGATTTGTACACATCTGTATCTGTCTGTGTGGTGTGTGTCCCCTGTGGGGGGGTGTTGTCTGTGTGGTGTGTGTCTCTGTGTTGTGTGTGTCTCTTTGTGGTGTGTGTGTTTGTGTTTCGGGTGCGTGATGAGTATCCAATGTTGGGGCTCCACCTTAGCTGTTACTCTTTGTGTGCATGTGGCGTGTATACATGTCCCCATGTGTGGTGAATATTCCATGTCGGGGCCCCACATTAGTGACTATATGCTGTTAGTCTTTGGCACTGTCATAAAGCCCCTCTCATTCACAACTGTCAACTCTCACTTTCTCTCCATTATGTAGATAGGGACAAAATTGTTTGGTGAATTGGAACGTGCAGGGTTAAAATTTCGCCTCACAACATAGCCTATGACGCTCTCGAGATCCAGACGTGTGACTGTGCAAAATTTTGTGGCTGTAGTTGCGATGGTGTAGATGCCAATCCCGGATATACATATACACATACACACATTCAGCTTTATATATTAGATATGATACATTTGTTTCTCTTGTAGTTTTGCTGCTTATTAATCAGATTTATATTTTTGAAGGATAATACCAGACTTGTGTGTGTTTTAGGGTGATTATGTGGCAAGTTTAGTGTATGTGTGGTGAAATGTGTGCTGAGGGTGGTATATGTGTTCAAGCACGTGGTAGTGTGTGGCACAATTTGTGTGTGTGTTCATATCCCCGTGTGTGGTAAGTATCCTATGTCAGGGCCCCACCTTAGCAACTGTACGGTATATACTCTTTGGCGCCATCGCTCTCATTCTTTAAGTCCCCCTTGTTCACATCTGGCAGCTGTCAATTTGCCTCCAACACTTTTCCTATCACTTTATCCCCATTATGTAGATAGGGGCAAAATTGTTTGGAACGCGCAGGGTTAAAATTTTGCCTCACAACATAGCCTATGACGCTCTCTGGGTCCAGACGTGTGACTGTGCAAAATTTTGTGGCTGTAGTTGCGACGGTGTAGATGCCAATCCCGGATAAACACATACACACACACATTCAGCTTTATATATTAGACAAGTGAAGTATGGAGGTCTGATTCTGGCACCCCTATTATCCCCCAATTGATTGTATGCATTTTACTTATGTGAGACACTGCATTTGTTGTAATCTGTTGTAACTTGTGTGCTCTGAAGATTTTTTATGATTTTATGTCCTTCATGTGCTTTTGATGTTTTCTGTACCCTGCTTTACCACTGCACCTAGCTCTTGTTTTTGTGCCATAAAAAAGGATAAATTAAAACCTGTAGATTTATTGCGACACACAGACCCAGGGATCTCTACCTTCACCATTATACCCCTGTACAGGGAGGGATAGAGACTAACCATAGGCCCAGGGATCTCTACCTTCACCATTATACCCCTGTACAGGGATAGAGACTTATCATAGGCCCAGGGATCTAGATCTACCTTTACCATTATACCCCTTGTACAGGGATAGAGACTCACCGCAAGGTCAGGGATCTCTACCTTCACCATTATACCCATGTACAGGGATAGAGGCTTGCCGCAGGCCCAGGGTTGTAACTACAGAGTAGCTGCTGGCCGGAGGAGTGAGCTGGATGCTGGAGTGGTTGATTTATCCCTATCTAAATTCAATATAGCAAAAGAGGGCAAGAGTATTTATCTGCCTTGTATAAAATGGAGGCAACACAGGTGCAAAATACTGATGAGACGATCCTGGAGGGGCGATGGCTCAGTATAAATATTGCACATGGATAAGGCTTGTATCCTGGTCACACATATGTAGGCTTACAGCCTATTAATGACACCCATACTATTAGATCAGGATGTTGCCCAACATTATGAATGCCCCCCATCGGGACAGGTGCCCTAGATAACAAGGCCAATATAGATGAGAAATGTAGAAAGTCAGTAACCAATCCAGTATAAAAAATGAATTCCTTTATTAAAATAATCACATGGATGTTAAAAGCATCTTGTCAGGCAAAGGCTGAATCCAGCATAGCATGCAAAACTATATATGATAAATATGAGGTATTGGTCGATATTTTGGCCAAAATATGCAAGAGTTCAAGTCCCTGTACCAAAATTAAAATCCAAGCCACAAAAGAGGGAACTCAAATTTCCCAAAAATTCTCAAGTCAATATAGAAAAAAACACATAACAAGCAAAAATATAACACATTTATGTGGCATTGGTCGATGTTTTGGCCAAAATACACAAAGCTCGCAACCCGCGTCAAGGGTCCTCATAGTCTTGCGAGTCCCTATCCTAAAATTAAAAGCAAAGTCACAGCAGAAAAAGGAGTTAAATTTCCTCCAAAGTTTATAGAAAAAAGGACAAGATATTTTTCTGTGACCTTGCTTTTAATTTATCCCCATTTAACTAAAGCTTATTTTCCCCTTTGTGATTTAGTCTAAGGCTGTCGGCTCAAAAAATCTTCCTGGGACAGACATGCTGATCCCAGAGAAGCCCTGGCCGACAACCTTAAACCTCAATACAGGGACAGTTTCATAGTTTTAAGGCTGAAAGACACAAACAAGTCCAACAAGTTCAACCTAAAAGCTAAAGTGTTGATCCAGAGGAAGGCAAAACCCCCTATGGGCCCCAGTTTGTCCATTTTAGGGGGAAAATTCCTTCCCGACTCCACTTATGGCAATCAGACTAGTTCCCTGGATCAACGTCCCAGGTATGAGGTCTTCCTCTACATTCTACTACAATTCAGGAACGCGTATAGCAAAATCATTCCTTGCTCAAAACCTTTGTGGTCATTGGGTCGCCCTCGCTCTTAATTTTGCTTCACCATTGTTTAGAATGTAGAGGCAGACCTCATACGCAATTCGTCATCTACCTTCTACAGCAAGAAAATACATACATACATACATAAATACAAAAACCTCAAAACACAAATGCATATTACAAGAAAATACATGATTACATATATACATAAACCTCAAAACACAAATGCATATTACAAGAAAATACATGATTACATATATACATAAACCTCAAAACACAAATGCATATTACAAGAAAATACATGCATACATATATACATAAACCTCTAAACACAAATGCATATTACAAGAAAATACATGATTACATATATACATAAACCTCAAAACACAAATGCTTTATTACAAGAAAATACATGAATACATATATACATAAACCTCAAAACACAAATGCTTTATTACAAGAAAATACATGAATACATATATACATAAACCTCAAAACACAAATGCTTTATTACAAGAAAATACATGAATACATATATACATAAACCTCAAAACACAAATGCATATTACTTATATAAACCTTCTCAAAACACACATGCATGTTAGGCCCACGTCACACACACAGATATCTGTGCAGATATTGTTCGCAGATCTCTGGTTGCAGTGAAATCATGGACACATGGTTCCATTTTGTGGCTGTATATAAATGGATTAATGTGTCCATAATTTCACTGCAACCAGAGATCTGCGAACAATATCTGCACAAATATCTGTGTGTGTGACGTGGCCCTTACTTACATGTACTTTGTTTTAAGGTAAAGGTATATGTTAACTAATTATATAAACCTGCTAAAAAAAGTGCATGTTAATAACAATACAATTATAAGGTGCCCATGACACTCATAAGAGCATCAGAGGCATCTCATGACACTCCTGAGAGTATCAGAGAAAGTCAGGGGCTCCACAGTGTGAAGACCATGACTCTTCTTTCTTCCTGGTGCTCCATCTTCTTCCTTGTAGAGTGCAGACTGACAAATGGCTGTTGCAGCTGCCAGGTCGGTGTTTTATACCCGCTGATCACTGTGTCATCACAGAGCGATGACATGGGCAAGTGGGCGGGGCTCCTTTGTTTAGTCATCGGCCGAACTTTATATACTACATCTTAAACTTTTTTCACTTCTGTTCTGGGCTGTGGTCGGCTGATGTCATCAACCTGTGATGTCATCACAACAACAGACACGAACATTCCATCTCATCATCATCTGAAACAGCAATGAAAACAAGAAGAGCTTCAGATGTTGGGACTCAGTTTTCAGACTTAGTTTTATAAAATACTATAAATCAGTCGAAACAAATACATAATAGTGCGTGAGATGCAATAGATGCGCTACCTATGTTTGGAAGCGCACAGACATATAGGAAAATAAACAAATTTTATTCATATTCAAAACAGAACAAATAATTACAAAAAATAGGAGAAAATAGGTGAATTAAAAAAAAGATGGTACAATACTGGCAAAAATACTTGACTACACATATAGCACATGGATGTAATGTGTATAGTAAACACACTCAAAAGGTACCAAGATAAGGTAAATGTTGGGCCCAAAAATATGATCAAATAATATCACCCCTAAAATTCATACTCCAACTAAATAGATATTTGAATGATGTGACGGAGTGCCATGACATGTTGTATATATATATATATATATATATATATATATATATATATATATATATATATAAATGTATGTTAAATACAAATACATAAACTCTTGACTCTACAGCTAATAGGTACATAAAGGGCAAAGCAGTGCGATACATGTCAAATATATAAACTACTATATATATATATATCATTTTTTTTTTGAGCAGCATATATAAATCTATATATAGTAGCTGTACTACCCGGCTACGCCCGGGTTAATAAGTAACTGCTGTTAGCTATAACAAATTAGAATTTGAATATGTCATATTAATGACCTGTAGGAAAATAGAAGCTGAGCTGTGATTGATTGCTATAGGCAGCCTAATAAATCTCCAGCCAACAGTAAACCCTCCCCCCGGCCGGCCAGTGTATATTACCTCACACATACACATAACAGACGGCTCATGTGACTGAAATCTGCCTTAATTCCCTATATGGCACATGTGTTGCACAATGGCTGTTTTTAATCAGATGTTTATTTTTGGAAATTAAAGATACCAGATGTATGAGGCGAGTTGTGTGAGGCGATTTGTGCACATCTGTGTCTGTCTGTGTGGTGTGGGTGTCCCTGGGGTGTGTGTGGGTGTCCCATTGGTGTGTGTGTGTCCCTGTGGGGGGGTTCCTGTGGTGTGTGTCCTTGTGGAGGGAGGGGTCTCTGTGGTGTGTGTCTGTCCCTATGGGGTCTGTGTGTTCCTGTGGGATGTGTGTGTGTCTGTGTCCCCGTAGGGTGTGTATGTGTGTATGTCCCTGTGAGATGAGTGCATGTGTCCCTATAGGGTGTGTGTATGTGTGTGTATCCCTGTGGGGGAGGGGTGTCTGTGTTGTGTGTGTCTCTTTGTGGTGTGTGTGTTTGTGTGTTCGGGTGCGTGGTGAGTATCCAATGTTGGGGCTCCACCTTAGCTGTTACTCTTTATGTGCATGTGGTGTGTATACATGTCCCCGTGCATGGTGAATATCCCATGTCAGGGCCCCACCTTAGTGCTGTTAGTCTTTGGTGCTGTCATTAAGCCCCTCTCATTCACAACTGTCAACTGGTAACTGTCACTTTCTCTCCATTATGCAGATGGGGCCAAAATTGTTTGGTGAACTGGAACGCGTGGGGTTAAAATTTCGCCTCACAACAAAGCCTATGACGCTCTCGGGGTCCAGACGTGTGACTGTGCAAAATTTTGTGGCTATAGTTGCGACGGTGTAGATGCCAATCCCAGACACACACACACACACATACAACTAATACATACACATAGAATGAAATACAGTGCCTTGTGAAAGTATTTGGCCCCCATGAATTTTTCAACCTTTTGCCACATTTCAGGCTTTAAACATAACGATATAAATTCACATTTTTTTGTGAAGAATCAACAACAAGTGGGACACAGTCGTGAAGTGGAACAAAATTTATTGCATAGTTTAAAGATTTTTAACAAATAAAAAACTGAAAAGTGGGGAGTGCAATATTATTCGACCCCCTTGATTTAATACTTTGTAGCGCCACCTTTTGCTGCGATTACAGCTGCAAGTCGCTTGGGGTATGTCTCTATCAGTTTTGCACATAGAGAAACTGAAATTCTTGCCCATTCTTCCTCGCAAAACAGCTCGAGCTCAGTGAGGTTGGATGGAGAGCGTTTGTGAACAGCAGTTTTCAGCTCTTTCCACAAATTCTTGATTGGATTCAGGTCTGGACTTTGACTTGGCCATTCTAACACCTGGATACATTTATTTTTGAACCATTCTATTGTATATTTTGTTTTATGTTTGGGATCATTGTCTTGTTGGAAGACAAATCTCTGACCCAGTCTCAGGTCTTTTGCAGACTCCAGCAGGTTTTCTTCCAGAATGGTCCTGTATTTGGCTCCGTCCATCTTCCCATCAATTTTAACCATCTTCCCTGTCCCTGCTGAAGAAAAGCAGGCCCAAACCATAATGCTGACACTACCATATTTGACTGTGGGGATGGTGTTTTGAGGATGATGAGCTGTGTTGCTTTTACGCCAAACATATCGTTTTGCATTGTGGCCAAAAAGTTCGATTTTGGTTTCATCTGACCAGAGCACCTTATTCCACATGTTTGGTGTGTCTCCCAGGTGGCTTGTGGCAAACTTCAAACAAAATTTTTTATGGATATCTTTGAGAAATGGCTTTCTTCTTGCCACTCTTCCATAAAGCCAGATTTGTGCATTGCACGACTGATTGTTGTCCTATGGACAGACTCTCCCACCTCAGCTGTAGATCTCTGCAGTTCATCCAGAGTGATCATGGGCTTGTTTGGCTGCATCTCTGATCAGTCTACTCCTTGTTCAAGATGAAAGTTTAGAGGGACGGCCGGGTCTTGGTAGATTTGAAGTAGTCTGATACTCCTTCCATTTCAATATGATCGCTTGCACAGTGCTCCTTGAGATGTTTAAAACTTGGGAAATTTTTTTGTATCCGAATCAGGCTTTAAACTTCGCCACAACAGTATCTCGGACCTGTCTGGTGTGTTCCTTGGTCTTCATGATGCTCTCTGCCCTTGAAACAGAATCCTGAGACTATCACAGAGCAGGTGCATTTATACGGAGACTTGATTACACACAGGTGGATTCTATTTATCATTACCAGTCATATAGGACAACATTGGATCATTCAGAGATCCTCACTGAACTTCTTGAGTGAGTGTGCTGCACTGAAAGTAAAGGGTCAGAATAATATTGCACGCCCCACTTTTCAGTTTTTTATTTGTTAAAAAAGTTTAAAATATGCAATAAATTTTGTTCCACTTCACTATTGTGTCCCACTTGTTGTTAATTCGTCACAAAAAAATTAGAATTTATATCTTTATCTTTGAAGCCTGAAATGTGGCAAAAGGTTGAAAGTTCAAGGGGCCAAATACTTTCACAAGGCACTGTACACTCCCTGACAGAAGTTATGTCGCTTATCCATGTTATGTAAATAAAAGCTTATAACCTGACATTAAATTCATCCATTGGTTGTATAAATTACTCTTTTGAAAGCTGATCCCTCCGAAATTTGGTTTAGTTTAAGAAAATAAATTGGCATCAATGCTGAAATATTAATCCTTTAATGAACACAGAATGGTCAGATTTTAGCAAGACAAAAGATTTGTAGCCTGGTCATATAATGCATCCAATCCTAGTTTACATCCTCACCTGTGCTCAGTACATTATCGGTTAATTAGTAGGTGTGTCTAAAAAGAAACCCAGCACCCCAGAGCTTCACTTGAACTGCAACTTGAGCTCTGACAACATGCCAAAAATCCACCTGCGACCAAAGCCTTGATTATCAAGAGGCTGAAGACCAGATCCACTGCAGAGGTGGCTGGCACCTTTAATGGGTCTCAGCGTCAAGTTCAAAGAATTAAAAAAAGATTTGAAGAGACTGGAGATGTGTTTGACAAGCCCAGGTCTGGCAGACCGCACAAGACAACTGCTCAGAGGAACATTTGTTGGTTAGAAAATCCAAAGCAAGCCCCTCTTCCACTGCAGCAGAACTCCAACAGGCCTGGTCACCTCAAGTCTCTGTGTCAACTAGAACAGTTTGTAGGATTTTGTCTCAAAATGGCCTCCATGGTCGAATCAGTGCCCAAAAACCAGCACTAAACAAAAGGCATATAAAAAACCATGTGGCATTTGCAAAGTTCCACAGCCTGCTAAACAGATGGATGCTGGAAAAGTGGCAGAAGATGGATTTCTCTGATGAATCTTCAGTAGAATTACACCACAGCCGTCGCAAATACTGCAAGAGACCTGCTGGAGCCAGTATGGATCCAAAATACACCCAGAAAACAGTTAAATTTGGTGGTGGAAAGATCATGGTCTGGGGTTATATTCAGTATGGGGGTGTGCAAAACATTTGCAAGGTGGAAGGCAATATCAAAAGCCTAAAATATCAAGAAGTATTAACTACCTCTTGCATTACAAATCATAAAAGGGGTCAAATTCTGCAGTAAGATGGTGCTCCATCTCATACATACCTCTCTACAACAAAGTTCCTCCAGGCAAAAGAGATCAGGGTGCTCAAGGACTGGCCAGCCCAGTCACCAGACAAGAACATCATTGAGTATGTTTGGGGTAGGATGAAAGAGGAAGCTTGGAAGACAAAACCAAAGAATCTAGATGAACTCTGGGAGGCATGTAAGACTGCATTCTTTGCTATTCCTGATGACTTCATTAATAAATTGTATGAATCATTGTTGAACCGCATGGATACAGTCCTTCAAGCTCATGGAAGTCACACAAAATATTAAATATGACTCTAATACCACCACAATTTCATTCACCAATGTTATGCAACATATATTTCTATTTTAAGTTAATTTTTTGCTTGAAAATCACATTGCTTTCTGTGGGCGACAAAACTTTAGTCTTGCCAAAATCTGACCATTCTGTGTTCATCAAATGATCAATATTTCAGCATTGATGCCAATTTATTTTTTTAACCTAAACTACATTGGGAGGATTTCAGCTTTCAAAACAGTAATTTAGGGCCCTTTCACATCAGCGTTTTTTTAAATTTGCGGCAGATGCGGTGAAAAAACCGCATCTGCCGCAACTGCCGCATAACGGTTCCACTTGCGGCACGGTTGCGGTTTTTTCCATAGGAAGTATAGGGGGACTTGCGGCAGATGCGGCAAGTGCGGTATTGCACTTGCGGCAGGTGCGGCAGAGAAAAAAACCGCGGCTTACTGCGGTTTTTTTCTCTGCCGCACCTGCCGCAAGTGCAATACCGCACTTGCCGCATCTGCCGCAAGTCCCCCTATACTTCCTATGGAAAAAACCGCAACCGTGCCGCAAGTGGAACCGTTATGCGGCAGTTGCGGCAGATGCGGTTTTTTCACCGCATCTGCCGCAAATTTAAAAAAACGCTGATGTGAAAGGGCCCTTATACAATTAATGGATGAATTTAACATCAGGTTATAAGCTTTTATTTACATAACATGGATAAACGACATAACTTCTGTCAGGGAGTGTATATCTAATATATAGTGAAAAAATAGGAACAGCACAAAAATTGACTTACTGTGGTGCATCGCTTTTCAAACACCTACCCAGTGTCCATTTATGATATTGAAAAAAATGAAAAACAGCACCAAAATTAAAGTGATGTGGACTAGAGATGAGCGATGTTCAATTCGAAATTTTCACCAATTTCAAATTCGACCTGTTTAGGGCGGTGTTCGAGTCATTTGACGAATGCAAACAATTTGCTTCAAATTCGGCAGTTCGAGTTTATGTTCGATAACGGTTCGTTCACCAAAAGCGTAACTGGCTTTTCACAGTAATACAGTCATTGAATGTTAATATCCAGTTTCAGTGTATAGTGTGCGGGGGCGGGGTGGGGGAGGCGGGGTTTAGATCAGTGCTGCTGAAATAATGCCAATCTCCATTTTTTTTCTCCTAACTGCATATACAGTGGGGCGATGCAGGCTGTCAGCCAATCACACACACACACAGCAAAGTGCATTTTTCGCACACAAGCAAGGGAATGTGTCATTGGCTGTGTATGTCACATGTCCTTGCCCTATAAGACCCAGACATTTTCCCCATCGCCGCCATTACCTCAGTGCTAAAGTTGTGTGTCAGTCAGGCACCGCTACTGCTGCTGTGGGCGCTATAAAGTGTGACTCAGATAGTGACCAAATATCAAGTTAGATAGACAGATAGGTTTAGGGAGTAGGGACTAGTTTGAAATATCAGCCCTTTTGAGGGCTACTTCAGGCAAGTAGGGAGTAGGGACTAGTTGGACTTGGAATATCAGCCCTTTTGAGTGCTACTTCATAGAAGTAGGGACTAGTTGTAATTTCAGCCCTTTTGAGGGCTAGGTTAGAACAGTTCCTATTAGTTTTTGCCAGGCAGGTGTGTGCCAGTGCTGTGCAAGTGTTTTACACAGCATCTGGCCAAATCTAGCTCAAGCAATCCTTTTGGGCAGGTAGTGTAGCACTGCTGTGAAGAAAGCTACACCACCTGTCTTCAGTAGCCAATTTATTCCTGTAGCTAGACCAGTCAATCGTTTTGGGCTAGTAGCAGTGTCTGGTAGTCAGTGGTGTAGCCCAGCTGTAAAGTAAGCTACACCGCCTGTCTATCCAGTAGCCAATATTTTACTGCAGCTAACCCAGTCAATCCTTTTGGCTAGTAGCAGTGTCTGGTAGTCAGTGGTGTAGCCCAGCTGTAAAGTAAGCTACACCGCCTGTCTATCCAGTAGCCAATTTTTTACTGCAGCTAGCCCAGTCAATCCTTTTGGGCTAGTAGCAGTGTCTGGTAGTCAGCTGTGTAGCCCAGCTGTAAAGCAAGCTACACCGCCTGTCTATTTCATACTAATTTTTAACTGCATCTAGCCCGGGTAATAGTTTGGGCCTAGTAGCAGTGTCTGTTAGTAAGTGGTGGAGTCCACTTGTGAACTAAGCTACACCACCTATTTCATACTAATTTTTAGCTTCATCTAGCCCAGGTAATAGTTTGGGCCTAGTAGCAGTGTCTGTTAGTGAGTGGTGTGTCCCACTTGTGAACCAACCTACACCGCCTGTCTATTTCATACTAATTTTTAACTGCATCTAGCCCAGGTAATAGTTTGGGCCTAGTAACAGTGTCTGTTAGTGAGTGGTGTAGCCCACTTGTGAACCAAGCTACACCGCCTGTCTATTTCATACTAATTTTAACTGCATCTAGCCCAGGTAATAGTTTGGGCCTAGTAGCACTGTTTGGCCACTCAGCTCTGCTCGATTTCCAACCGATTTTATTTTGCCAACAACTGCAGAGTTACCAATTTGTTCACATACAAAATGAGTGGCAAAAGGCCTGCTGCTGGTGGAAAGGGGAATAGGCGTGGTGGAAAGGGAAAAAAAGTTTGTTTCCATGGGGTAGGTGGTAAAGCAAGAGTAACATCTGCAGAAGAAAGACCATCTTTCAGCCAAACTAAGATGTCTACTTCTTTTCGTGGACAATCTGATATGATCCCTTTCTTACGGACACGACCATCGCTAGACATTGTAGATGAGGCACAAAAAGACCAGGTGCTTGAATGGATCTCAAGTGCTCTATCAAGTGGTCTCTCCTCCACCTCAACTTCAACATCACAAATACTCCAGTCCTCTGAGGTGTCACCCCAATTGCACTTGATTCCTCCCAGCTCCCAAGTCCCCAGCTGCCCTACTGAGTATGGGGTAACACAGATGGTTGAGTCTGCAGAGCTGCTCAGTCACACTATAGCCTGGTAATCAGAGGTCTGTACCAAAGCTACAGTAATTCTAGACAAGAAAATGATCTGCACTGATGTCCAGAAGCTTTGTGAGTCGGATCCAGGCCCAGATGAAGAAGGTTCTGAGCATAATGTAGACCCTACTTCCCAAACTGTAACTCCTCTTGGTGGAGACAATGAGGAAAATGCTGATGAGACTTAGATACCTGAGTGGAATGACAACTTGACTTTTCGGTCAGGGCAGGAAGAGGTTGTCTCTGAGGACGAGGGGTGTGAGAATACACAGGGTGATGATGAGGTTGGAGATTCCAATTACTGTCAACCCACAGTCAGCCAGTCGATGAGGTCAGAAGAGGAGGTGGAGGAGGATGATAATGACGACGAGGTTAGGTTGCGCCTTCCTGGACAGAGACGGAGTACTGAAAGGACGTCAACAACAACTGCATCCTCAGCCACAACTCTGCCTCTGAGTAGAAGTCGTGGTGGCTCTTCTTCAGGTCGCATGGGCTCTAAGTCTTGCCTAGCCTGGGCTTTTTTTGACAAAGGATCACCCAACTCATGTCATCTGTGAGATTTGACATCAATATCTCTAAGTAGAGGCCAAAAACTCAATAGTACTTCATGCATGAACCGTCACATGGATATGAAGCATAAGTCGCAGTGGGAAGCTCACTGGGCTATGATGCGGCCTAGCGGGGTGGGCCAACCACCATCTGCCCCATCAAGTGCATCAAGTGCTCTTCATCCTCTGTGACTGTGGGGACAGCAGTCAAACGTGCTTTTAGACGCAGACCTTCCACTTCTTTACCCGCAACAGCCAGTGTGATTGGCAGATCATCAGTTGTTTTGGAAGTGGAAACACCTTCTGGTGTTGAGCTCTCTCAGACATCGACAGCACCACCTTTGGATAAAGGCAACATTATATCTCCGCCTGCACCTTCCTCACAGACTAGCAGTTTGCCGGGGACACCCTACTCAACCCTGTCTCAGCACAGCAGCCAGACCCCGATCCCTCAGATGTGGACAAGTAAAAGACCATTTCCTCCTAGCCATGACAAAGCTAAGAGGTTAAAAAGAAAAAATAGTGTTGCGCCACCTGTGGACCTCTCCTGTCTTTAAAGCGGTCGTATTATAAGCAAACTAACCTTTAAAGGTTGTGCCCGATCCGCACAACCAGATTGTGAGCGTAGTTTTGTGGCTCAGGCTGCCAGCCTTGGATCTGTAGTGCTCCTGTGTCCTCAATCACCTCTGCTCCTGGCCTCGTGCTGTGCACACTCTCTCTCCAGGGTTAGGTCAGGAAACACCAACTTGATCCATTAACCCTATCCCTCCTGCAGCTCTGTCACCGCTTTCCACAATGGAATTAGATTAATAGAATTCAAATAGAATATGCGGTTCTAAGGTAGAGCGCAGGTATGAGACGGGATACTTAGATCTTTATCTCCGTAACTTTATTCATAAAAAGCTCCAGACCACAACATGTTTCGACGTACAGACGTCTTCCTCAAGCGTCTGTACGTCGAAACATGTTGTGGTCTGGAGCTTTTTATGAATAAAGTTACGGAGATAAAGATCTAAGTATCCCGTCTCATACCTGCGCTCTACCTTAGAACCGCATATTCTATTTGAATTCTATAAAGCTAAGAGGTTGACTTTCACCATCTGCAAGCTGTTGGCTACAGAAGTGCTGCCTTTCCAGCTGGTGGACACAGAGGATTTTCAAGACCTTATGTCTGTCGCAGTGCCCCAGTACCAGATGCCCAGTTGCCACTACTTCTCCAAGAAAGGTGTGCCTGCGCTACACCAGCATGTCGCACACAACATCACTGCTTCCTTGAGAAACTCTGTGTGTGACAGGGTGTATTTCACCAAGACACTTGGACCAGTAAGCATGGACCTGTCACTGACTGGGCACTGGGTAACTAAGGTGAGAGCTGGAGAAAGGTCTGATGTACAAGTCTTGCCATCCCCACGAGTTGTGCGTTAATCCTGCATGTAGAAGTTCCTCCACTGCTTCTGCCTCCTCAACCTCGTCTCGGTCCTCCCCCTCCGCCCAAAGCCTGTCTGGTAATGCCACCCGTGTTGTAACTGCGCACAAGTAATCCTGCACACCTCCTTACTATGCTGGCAGCAGGGCTCAATGGCATCAGGCGGTCTTTACCTTGAAATGTCTGGGAAATGTGAGTCACACAGCTGAGGAGTTGTGGTCAGCTCTGGGCAGAGTTTCCACTCAACCTGCAGCCAGGGAAGGCCGTGTGCGACAATGCTGCAAACCTGGGTGCAGCCCTTCACCGGGTAATGTAACACACATGCCTTGTATGGCTCACGTCTTGAACCTGGTTGTCCAGCTATTTTTAACCCACTATTCCGGCCTAGATGGGCTTCTGCAGAGGGCACGGTCACTGTGTGCTCACTTCTGCCGTTCACATCCCGCAGCTCAACGACTTTTATCGCTCTAGAAGTCTTTCGGCCTGCCAGTTCACCGTCTGAAATGCGATGTGCCAACACACTGGAGTTCGACTCTGCATGTGTTGCAGCGACTGTGGCAGCACTGACGAGCCCTGGTGCAATACGTTATGATGTATAGCCTGGGCCACCGAGATCCAGAGGTGGGGCAGATCACGCTGCAGGAGTGGTCTCAGATCAAGGACCTATGCACCCTTCTGCACAGTTTTGAAATGGCAACGAAGATGTGTAGTGCTGACGATGCCATTATCAGCATGACTATTCCAGTCATCTACATGCTGGAGCACACTCTAAACAGTATTCGGAGTCAGGTGGTGGGACAAGAGGAGAGGGAGGAAGTACAGGAGGAGTCGTATGCGGAAGGGATAACAAGATCTCCAAGGTCCAGACGGTCGGCAGCACCAAGGCGGCAGGCATGGGAGGGTGGGGGAGAGAGATTAACGAGGGTGCATGGTAGCAGCCAAATTGTTCAGGAAGGTGCAGGAGCCAAGGAAGAAGTGGAGGATGAACTGGCGATGGGCATGAAAGATTCAGCAGATGAGGGAGACCTTGATCACATTTCTGTTGTGCATGGTTGGGGGGAGAGGGCAGAGGAAGGAAGCATGATACTTACCTCACCGCCACCAACACAACAAGGACTTGGTCCCCCTGGATGCGCAAGACACATGAGTGCCTTCTTGCTGCATTACCTGCAACATGACCCTCGGATTGCCAGAATTCGAAGTAATGCCGACTACTGGGTTGCCACACTCTTAGATCCCCGGTACAAGAGTAAATTTGGCGAAATACTTCCTGCCATAGAAAGGGATTCACACATGTAGGAGTATCAGCAGAGGCTGTTACAGAATCTTAAGGTACCTTCACACGTGGCAATATTGCTAGTCAATTTCACTGGCAATTTGCTGGTTTCAGTGAAATCATGGACAAATTGTTCCATTTGTACACAGCAACAAAATAGAACAATGTGTCCATGATTTCACTGCAACCAGCATATTGCCAGTGAAATTGCCTAGCAATATTGCCGCGTGTGAAGGTACCTTTAGATCTGCTTTTCCACAAAACACCAGTGGTGCACGTAGTGAAACTCACAGTTCTAACTTGCCAACCGTGGGACTGTTGAGTCATCACTCAAACCGTACCAGTAACACTGTATCTGGTGGTAACAGTAATTTTGTGTAATCGTTTCACAATTTTTTTAGACCATCCTTTGCAAGGCCAGAGGAGACAAGAAGTCTGACACATAGTCAACGCCTACATAGGATGGTACAGGAGTATCTTCAAGTGAACATCGATGCCATGACTGTGGAACTCGACCCTTGCTCATTTTGGGCTTCCAATCTGGAGAAATGGCCTGAGCTCGCCACTCACGCCTTGGAGATCTTGTCGTGCCCCGCAGCCAGCGTTCTCTCTGAACGTGTGGTGTGCTGACAGATAAGCGCACGCGGCTGTCCAGTGAGAATGTAGACAGACTAACGTTCATCAAGATGAACAAGTCATGGATCCGCAAGGAATTTTCTACCCCTGTGTCATCCTGGGGAGACTAAAGGCTTGTGGAATTTTGAATTTGCTGCATGACAGTCACCAACAATTTTAAGTTTGCAACTCTGGCTCAATTGATGCCACTTTAGTGGTGTCTGTGCCCCAATTTTTGGAAAAAATTGAGACTCTTGTTGGAGTCCCCTTGCTGTGTTTTACATGATTTTAGAAGGGCATGACATGCCTATATCTGTGTCTCCTCCTCCTTTTACTCATCCAGCTCTTTTCTTTTCACATTTTTATATGTACTTGTCACTTTTCCATGTGTTTGTTGTGTCATCTGAGTAGTTTGTCAGCTTTTGGACACCTTTGAAGGTGTTTTCTATGTGTTTGTATGTTTTTGTGTTTGCCTGCCATTGTTTTCGACGGAGTTCGACGAACATTCGATGAACATTTGACAAACACACACCCAATTCGACAAATCAAATCGAATTCAAACACTAGGATGGTGGCTCATCTCTGATGTGGACCTTTATTGCCAAGTGGCGTGGCAACATTTTGCATAAAAAATCCTTTCTCAAGCAGTGGGCCTGTTTGTCGTACAAAGTTTTATAGGGTGCACATACATCCCTCATTACTTAATTAATCATACAATTTCATACAATTCATGTCTCAAGTGTATACATAACTAATATATTTTAAAGTGCTAAGTGCTTATAGATCAATGCACATGTCTCCAATACACATACATTCATTAATAAGGTGCATTATATAATAAAATGTTTATAGAGTTAATAATTATGAAAACCTTACAGGTGTGCATCGTTAAAAAGGAGTATAAACATTCACATTCATAGGAACTCATGTCCATCCATTCCTAGGTGTCCCCTATGTTTCACTGCACATGCCCATAATTCCAAACTACAATTCCCATCATGCAATAGCTTTCGCGACTGCGCAGTAGCACTTTATGCCGGTGGTGCCATATCTGTTGTGGTAATCTTGTCACCGGACGCAAGGGCGCATGTCAGTGACGTCAAAAAGATTTTTACCCACAATCCAGTGTGCAGTGATGCTCTCAAGGCAGCAATATTATAACTGTATAAAATGACTGCTTGTTAAATGTTTTTTGCTTACATTAATTGCCACATCCAACTATTATAATCTTAATAAAAAATTAATCATGATATTACAAACAATAGTAATATGGCATATAACAAAGGTCATCTGACTAAATCATGCCAATTAAAGGGGACCATCACTTTATAAGCCTATTATATAGAAGGTCAGGACCCACGTCCCCTTATTATCATTAAGTTTGGGGGACCCTCCCATATAAAGAAGGATACCCCATCTCTACGTGCATGTAATGAGACTACACAGTATTTTAACCCTCGAGTCTCATGCACACATGACACAACAAGACCATTCCATTACGGCTTCTCAATTTTAATACTCCCCTCCTTATGCATAATAAATGTCTGTGCACCACCGACTTGATTAAAAAAAATATATATTTTAATTTTATATTTTTTTATTCTAATTAGAAAATTGTTACATATAATAATACTATAAAACCAACAGCTTGTGCAGTGATAAAGCCTTTTTCCTCATAATCGGCACAAATTTGTATACAGATGTGCAGTTTTTGGATGAAGGTGAAAAATTGACTACACAATTGTATGCGAAAATTATGGACAAAAATGACCTGTTACTGTTAAGCAATCAACACCCTTAAGGGGATGTCACACGCGTCAATATCGCGTGCAATATCGCTGCTGCACATGACGTTGCAGCGATATTGACGCATGTGACATGGTATATCAACCAGCGATAAATCGCTGGTTGATGGTCGCCAGGTTTTAGGACAGGACCGAAAACCCGGCGATGGTCGCCCGGTGAACAAGCAGCATCGCTGCGTGTGACACCGGGAGCTGCGTGATAAGCCAGCTCCTAGCGCCTCTCAGCAAGCGCTGGGATCCCAGTATGTATACCTTGGTTACCAGCCTTCTCAGCTCACTGGCTGGTATCCAAGGTACACAGTGGGTAACTACGGACCCTAGTTACCCGCTGTGTACCTTGGATACCAGCCGGTGAGCTGAGAAGGCTGGTAACCAAGGTATACATCGGGTATCTAGGCAGCACGAGCTGCCTAGATACCCGCAGTTTACCATGGATACCAGCCTGCTCCCACTAACTGCAGCCTGTCGGCGGGAGCAAGACATCGTGGAAACGATATTTAAATCATGTCCACGATGTCGCTGGTCCACTGATCGCTGGTGAGTCTGCCTGTGTGACAGCTCACCAGTGATCAGCCGTCAATGTCGCCAGCGATCAGATCGCTGACGACATTGACGTGTGTGACGCCGGCTTTAGTCAACTGATGAGAGTTAAGAGAATTGAAAGCAATGAGAATTCTAAAAAAAAACTCTATGGAAAAGGTCTTACGGCACCGTTACACGTCACAACATTGCATGCAATTTCACTTGCAATTTGCTGGTTGCAGTGAAATCATGGACACATTGTTCCATTTTGTACATGGCAACAAAATAGAGCAATGTGTCCATGATTTCACTGCAACCAGCAAATTGCAAGTGAAATTGCATGCAATGTTGCTACGTGTAACGGTACCCTTAATGAAATTTATGGACAGAGAATATCTGAGGAAATTGTTGAAACATCAGAAGGATAAAGTGGATAGTATGAATAGAGGAGGAGATGCTTCATAAAACAAAAACGAAGAAAGAGATAGATCGTATCCCTATGGTATCCAGGTGCTGTGAGGAGAGTACCCAAATTGTGGCTGTAATTAAGAAACAAAGGGAATGTTGGGAAAATGTACATCCCAAGTAGAAGAGTTTTCCAAACCCCCAATTTTCTCATACAAACGTCATAAATAGATCTATTTTAGTGAAATCTGACTTAGGATCCTTCAAAAAATCTAGTCAGGTCTCGCTAACTGGAAGTAGTAGGAAGGGATATCTTGTGCTAATTGTTGTCTAATGTTGAAGGGATCAAATTTTTTCCATCCTACCAATGAGGAATTTAAGACACTATCTAACGTGTGACTCAGACTATGTCATTTATCTGCTGCAGTGCCCTTGTTCCTTATGGTATGTCGGTGAGACTACATGTGACTCTAAAGCCCCGGTCTCACATAACGATGTGTCAGCGATGCCGACAACGATCAGCATCGTTGATGCATCGTTGACACATCGTTATCAGGTCGCTGGAGAGCTGTCACACTGACAGACTTCACCAGCGACCTCTGGGCAGCCAGATCGTTGGTACCCAGCGTCCGCTCGTTCCCTGCATCCTGGGAGCGGACGGACGCTGGTAACCATGGTAACAGCGGGTCTCTCCTGCACTTAGAGACCCGCTTGTTTACCATGGTTACCGGCACCCCCCGCCTTCCGAGTTGCGGGGAGCGAGCGGGTGCCGACCTCTCCTATCCTGTCCCTCACTATTCTCATCTCTCCCTGCTATTTCCCTGTTCCCTACTCTATCCCCTATCCTAAACCCTAATCCTATCCCTCTCCTTGTTCTAAATAAAGAAATCCCCCCCGAGGCTCACCGGCATCAGAGGCTCCCATACCGGCATCTCTGTAATGGAGATCTCAGGGGTAAAGGACCTATGATGAGGTCACAGTCATGTGACCCGCCTATACTGTATACTGTATAGTATAGGCCGGTCACATGACTGTGACCTCATCACAGGTCCTTTACCCCTGAGATCTCCATTACAGAGATGCCGGTATGGGAGCCTCTGATGCCGGTGAGCCTCGGGGGGGATTTCTTTATTTAGAACAAGGAGAGGGATAGGATTAGGGTTTAGGATAGGGGATAGAGTAGGGAACAGGGAAATAGCAGGGAGAGATGAGAATAGTGAGGGACAGGATAGGAGAGGTCGGCACCCGCTCGCTCCCCGCAACTCGGAAGCGGGCGGGTGCCGGTAACCATGGTAAACAAGCAGGTCTCTAAGCCCGCTTGTCACCCTGGATGTCATGTTACAGCGCTGCTGTGCAGCGCTGTGACATGGCGGGGGATCCTGACAGGTCGCTGATCGCTGCCCCCGCCGGTCACACACACCGATGTGTGGTGACCAGCAGGGGGCCAACGACCAAAAAATGGTCAGGAGCCCTGTGCAACGATCAGCGACCTCACAGCAGGGGCCTGATCGCTGCTATCAGTCACACGCAACGATATCGGTAAGGATATCGTTCCTACGTCACAAATAGGACGATATCGTTACCGATATCGTTATGTGAGACCTAGCCTTAAGACCAGAATAAACCAACACTGGCATACTATAAGGAAGATAGCAGATGAATTTGCCAGTATCCAAGCATTTTGTGCAAAAATCACATACAGAGAAGCAACTTCGGTTCTAAATAATAGATACGGTGCCGATTATGAGGAGGGCTGGTGATCGTGTACGGCTACTAAAAAGGAAGGAATTGGAGTGGATTATGAAATTAAACACTCTAAAGCCAAATGGATTTACACTGTGTGCAGAATTATTGGCAAATTAGTATTTTGATCACATGATACTTTTTATACATGTTGTCCTACTCCAAGCTGTGTAGGTATAAGAGCCAACTACCAATTAAATAAATCAGGTGATGTGCATCTCTGTAATGAGGAAGGGTGTAGTATAATGACATCAACACCCTATATAAGGTGTGCTTAATTATTAGGCAAATGCCTTTCATTAGGCAAAATGGGTCAGAAGAGAGATTTGACGAGCTCTGAAAAGTCCAAAATTGTGAGATGTCTTGCAGAGGGATGCAACAGTCTTGATATTGCCAAACCTTTGAAGCGTGATCACCGAACAATCAAGCGTTTCATGGCAAATAGCCAACAGGGTCGCAAGAAGCGTGTTGGGCAAAAAAGGTGCAAAATAACTGCCCATGAATTGAGGAAAATCATGCGTGAAGCTGCCAAGATGCCATTTGCCACCAGTTTTCCCATATTTCTGGAGTATCAAAAGCACAAGGTGTGCCATACTCAGGGAAATGGGCAAGGTAAGGAAGGCTGAAAAACGACCACCTTTGAACAAGAAACATGAGATAACACGTCATGACTGGGCCAAGAAATATCTTAAGACTGATTTTTCAAAAGTTTTATGGACTGATGAAATGAGAGTGACTCTTGATGGGCCAGATGGATGGGCCAGAGGCTGGATCAGTAAAGGAAAGACATCTCCACTCCGACTCAGACGCCAGCAAGGTGGAGGTGGGGTACTGGTATTGGCTGGTATCATCAAAGATGAACTTGTGGGACCTTTTTGGGTTGAGGATGGGGTGAAGCTAAACTCCCGGACCTACTGCCAGTTTCTGGAAGATAACTTCTTCAAGCAGTGGTACAGGAGGAACTCGGTATCATTCAAGAAAAGCATGAGTTTCATACAGGACAATGCTCCATCACATGCATCCAATTACTCCACAGCGTGACTGGCCAGTATAGGTCTAAAAGAAGAAAAAGTAATGATATGGCCCCCTTGTTAACCTGATCTGAACCCCATAGAGAACCTGTGGTCCCTCCTAAAATGTGAGATCTACAAGGAGGGAAAACTGTACACCTCTCGGAACAGTGTCTGGGAGGCTGTGGTGGCTGTTGCACGCAATGCTGATCGTAAACAGATCAAGCAACTGACAGATTCTATGGATGGAAGGCTGTTGAGTGTCATCATAAAGAAAAGTTGCTATATTGGTCACTACTTTTTTTGGGTTTTGTTTTTGCATGTCAGAAATGCTTTTTTTCCCTAATTTTGTACCGTTATATTGGTTTACCTGGTGAAAATAAACAAGTGAGATGGGAATATATTTGTTTTTTTTATCAAGTTGCCTAATAATTCTGCACAGTAATAGTTACTTGCACAAACAGATATCCTCCTAAGGGCCCTTTCACATCAGCGTTTTTTTCAAATCGCGGCAGATGCGGTGAAAAAACCGCATCTGCCGCAAATTTCAAAAAACGCTGATGTGAAAGGGCCCTTAGATAGCCAAATCTAAAAAAAAAACACTCCAACTTCCAAAAATATTAAGCTTTGATATTTGAGTTTTGGGTTGATTGAGAACATAGTAGTTGATCAATAATAAAAATAATCCTCTACAATACAACTTGCCTAATAATTCTGCACACTGTATAATGTGGATTTCAAGACAAATAAGATGATATAACTTGTAATATCTATTATTGAATATCTGAACTATACATGCCTGATTTGTATGATAAGTCTGTATAAGAACTATGTTTTAGAAAAATGTTCTATTAAGTTACTGATGTTTTATTCTTATTTTTTTCAAGTCTGTATTCTTGGAAGGGATTCATTCACATTCAACTAGATAAAAAAAAACTCCCAAAAATTGGAATAAAGAATTAAAATAAAATTTTTTTTAATCAAGTTGGTGGTGCACAGACATTTTTTATGCATAAGGAGGGGAGTACTAATATTGAGAAGCTGTAATGGAATGGTCCTTTTGTGCCATGTGTGCATAAGACTCGAGGGTTAAAATCCTGTGTAGTCTCATTACATGCACGTAGAGATGGGTGTCCTTCTTTATATGGGAGGTCCCCCAGACTTAGTGAACACTAAAGGGACGTGGGTCCTGACCTTCTATATAATAGGCTTATAAAGTGATGATCCCTTTTAATTGGCATTATTTAGTCAGATGCCCTTTGCTACATGCCATATTACTGTTGTTTGTAATATTATGCTTAATTTTTTATTAAGATAATAATTGTTGGATGTGGCAATTAATATACCGGTAAGTAAAAAACATTTCACAAGCAGTCATTTAATATAGTTATACTATCGCTGCCTTGAGAGCATCACTGTGCAATTGCAGACCATCTGGACTGTGGGTAAAAATCTTTTTGACGTCACGGAAAAGCGCCCTTGCGTCCGGTGACAAAATCACCACAACAGATATGGCACCACCGGCTTAAAGTACTACTGCGCAGCCACGAAGGCTACTGCATGATGGGAATTGTAGTTTGGAATAACGGACATGCGCAGTGAAACATATGGGACTCCGAGGAATGTGCGGATATGAGTTCCTATGAATATGAGTGTTTATACTCCTTTTTAACTATGCACACCTGTACGGTTTTCATAATTATTAACTCTGTAAGCACTTTATTATATAATGCACCTTATTATTGAATGTATGTGTATTGGAGAAATGTGCATTGATCTATAAGCACTTAGCACTTTAAAATATGTGTCACGCATCCAGGGGAAGGCGCCCTGAAGTGGACCCACTGGGCTGTGGTACCAAACTCCCCTGAGTGAGCTGGTCCTAGTTTAACCAACCCCTATACAGGGATTGTCAGGGGCAAGCCCAGGGGGTCTAAATACCACAGCTGCTAGTACTAGTGGGGCGACTCGTAGGGTTAACCTATACTACGGGATAGCAAGGTAGGAAACACAGGTACAGAGCCGAGGCTGGGAGAGCAGGAATGGCTATACTGGAGGAGAGTACAAGGAAGGCCTGACCTACAGTCAGCAAGGCAGAAGCAAACTAACTTAATAATCAGGCACCTCCCATCAGTGGAGGCGGCCTAATATACCAGAGGATAGGTAGCTATTGGTCAAGGGGAGTGTCAGGCTGGGTCGGGCCGGCCCCAAGAGTCACAGGGGAAGGGCGTGGCCGTGCCTAGTGCACCGCTCATGACACTCATGAAACCTGACCCTGCAGCGTGCTGGTGCGTGAGCCCTGACGAAGCTGCCAGTCAGCGACACGTGTTGGGTGCTCTGTGGGGCCCTGCCACCTCCACTACTGGGGACACTTACCATTGGGTGACTATGTATTTGACTACCACTGTTGATAATTGAACCCACTACTATCATAATGCAGGATTAACCACTGTGGGCAATAGGCATTCTCTCTTTAGTCATAATAGGGCTGCATTATATTGCCACACCAGGCTTGCCTTTGGTTATTATACACTCGTGTTCACATATGCCCTTTATGTTCATTGGTTGTAACTTGGTTTGTCTGTTCCACAAGGCTATTTATACCTGTGGGAATAGCTCAACATATGATTTGTACTGGTGTATATCTAATACTATTGTGTTTAACCAAATCAATATTGGCGTATAGCAACTTTCTGCTGCAGACCTATATAATAACAAACCCTTATACACAGGTGCACCTGGTATAGAAAGGGTTTTATTGATATGTATTCTGTCACTGCTGTGAACATTAGCCCATGAGTTCCTCTTTAATGCGGACCTATACCACTGTGTCCTTGGATTTTTATGTACTATCCTCGGACCATTTGGTTCATTCAGCCTTGATCATATATATTTTTTGTATACGTGTGCAGAATTATATTATGTCATAATATGGTGATTGGTTAATATTAAATCTCTGCTGACGCCACGCATAACTGGCATATACTTATTGTAATACCCGGGTATTCTGGTGTGGTAACACACCTCTTGTATGAACTTTCCCTTTATACTGTTGAGTGTCCCTTTTTGAAATGACATATTTATGTCTACAACAATATGTTTACTAGGCCCCTTATTATTGTACAAATTGTTTTTAATTGGTTTTAAATATGTTTTGTCTGCATATATGTTGAATAAATTTATCCCTCTTGCACTTTATTCTGACTCCATGGGGTGTGCTCCTTTATATGCCATGTCTTTTTCTTGTTCTAATTACTACTATTATGTGGCATGATGAACACCCTTTTTTATTCTTGTTATGACCGTGTGGTGCTTCTCCCCCCTTTATGTCCCTGGTGCGTGAGGTGGGCGGTCAGCAGACAGGAAGGGAACCCGGCGACGGCTTCGAGACACAGTACACCTGGACGCCGGATGCCCGGTCGGCATTGGAGCAGGGGATGCCAACCCAGGAGAGGTGAGCTGGGGAGCGGTGCCAGGGGACCTAACAGTACCCCCTCCATCACGCCCCCTCCTCCGAAGACGTGCTAAGAACCTCGCCAGAATGCGTGGCGCATCAATGTTCTCCCGGGGCTCCCAGGTCCTCACCTCAGGACCGAAGCCAACCCAGTCAATCAGGCAGAGGGTTTTGCCTCTACTCTTCTTCATGGCAAGGATGTCCCTGACCTCATAGATGTTCTCAGAGCTGAGAGGCTGTGGCACAGTGCCGGAAGATGGATGAAAACGATTAAGCATCACTGGTTTCAACAATGAAAGGAGTTAGGGATGCGAAGCGAGGCAGGCAGTCTCAACTTGTAGGCAACGTTGTTGATAGGTCCCAGGACTTTGAAGGGACCGTGTAACGTGGCCCTAGCTTCTAGGACGGCACCTTCAGCCTGATGTATCTGGAAGAAAGCCACATTTTATCGCCTGGGAAATAAGACGGTGCATCTAAGCATTTTTTATTGGCATGTCTCTTCATCCTGCCAGAGGCTTGTGTAAGGGCGTCTCAGGTCTCTCTCCAGATCTTGAAGAAGTCCACGAACAATGCATCAGGCACCGATTGCCGGATGCTGAGGAGATCGGAAGAGGCAAACCAGGATGTTGCCCGAATACTACAACAAAAAGAGATTTAGCAGACAACTCACTGGAGTGATTGTTGTAAGCAAATTCCGCCCAAGGAAGGAGACTGGTCCAGTTATCGTGATGAGCATTGGCGAAGTGTCGAAGGTAGGTGGTGAGGACTTGGTTAATCGCTCCACCTGCTCATTGGACTGAGGATGATAAGCCGAGGAGAAGTCCAACGTGATGTACATATGCTTGCAAAGCGCCCTCCAGAACCTGGAAGTGAACTGAACTCCCCTATCGGACACGATAAGACGAGGAAATCCGTGGAACTGGAAGATGTGTTCGATGAATATCTCGGCCAACTGAGGAGCGGGCGGTAGACCGGGCAAAGGAAAGAAGTGAGCCATTTTGGAGAAGCGATCTACCCATATGACCGTACAACCGGAGGAGCAGGGTAGATCCGTAATGAAATACATAGCTATGTGTTGCCAAGGAGCCGATGGGATCAGGAGAGGCACTAGACATCCAGCCGGTAACTCTCTGGACACCTTATTTCTAGCACAGGACGGACATGAAGCAACAAAGTCATGGACGTCTTGAGGGATAGTAGTCCACCAATAGTGACGAGAGATCAAAGAGAGAGACTTTTTAACTCCTACGTGACCGGCAATTCTCGATGAGTGTCCCCATGTCAGGACCGCCTTCCTCTGATCCTGTGCTATGAAGGTCTTACCTGGCGGAAGTCCAGCTACACATAATGGAGCTTTGGTGATTATCTTGGTAGGATCGATGATATGGAAGGGCTCCTCGCCCACATCCAACTGCTGAAAGGACCTCGACAGAGCATCAGCCTTGAGGTCTTTACTGCCAGGCCGGAAGTGCAGTTCGAAGTTGAAATGGGCAAAGAACAGGGACCACCAGAACTGCCGGGGATTGAGGCTTTGGGTGGACTGGAGATAAGCTAGGTTCTTGTGGTCGGTGAAGATAATGAACGTATGAATGGCACCCTTGAGGAGGTGTCGCCAGTCCTCCAATGCCAATTTGATGGCCAGCAATTCACAATCCCCGATAGAGTAGTTGTGCTCTGATGAGGTAAATGCTTTGGAGAAAAACCCGCAGGTGACTAACCGACCCGAAGAGGATTTCTGGGAGAGGACAGCCCTTGCTCCTATGGAGGAAGCGTCTACCTCTACGATGAACTGCCTGTTTACTTCTGGGCGGTGCAAAGTAGGAGCCTTGGAGAAGGAGCGCTTTAAGGTGGAAAAGGCTTCTTCGGCCTCTGGGGTCCAGTTGCAGGACTTTGCTCCCTTACAGATGAAAGCCGGGATAGGCTTGATCAAGGAAGAGAAATGAAGAATGAATCACCTGTAATAATTTGCAAAGCCGAGGAACCGCTGGATAGCCTTAGTCCCCACAGAACGAGGCCACTTCAGAACAGCGGAGAGCTTCTCAGGGTCCATCCTGAATCCGGAATCAGAGACGATGTATCCGAGAAAGTGCAGAGAGGTCTGCTCAAAGGCACATTTCTCCATCTTGGCGTACAACCGATTCCTCCTCAGTCGCAGGAGGACTTGCCGCACGTCCCGTCTATGAGAGGACAAGTCTGGAGAGAAGATAAGGATGTCGTCCAAGTAAACCACCACACACGTGTACAACAGATCACGGAAGACGTCATTGACGAACTCTTGAAACACTGCGGGGGCATTACACAACCCGTATGGCATGACCAAATACTCATAATGGCCCTTCCGGGTGTTGAAGGTGGTCTTCCATTCGTCTCTGGCACGTATGCGAACCAGGTTGTGCGCACCTCGAAGATCCAATTTCGTAAAAGATGCGAGCCCCTTTGAGCCTGTCAAAGAGCTCCGGAATCAGCTACAGGGGGAATTTGTTTTTGATGTTGATGGTATTCAAGCCTCTGTAAACCATACAGGGTCGAAGGGTGCCCTCCTTCTTCATAAAGGAAAACCCAGCGCCAGAAGGGGACGTGGATTTTCGAATGAAGCCCCTAGCCAAATTGTCCATGATGTACTCAGACATGGCTTGAGACTCGGCTGGAGAAAACAGGTAGATTCGTCCCCTGGGTGGGGTAGCACCAGGAACCAGATCAATAGGGCAATCATACGGCCGATGAGGTGGGAGAACCTCTGCCTCTGTTTTGTTGAAGACATCCGCGTACTGCCAATAGGCAGCTGGTAAACCAGGAAGAACAGAAGCCAGTTGCAGGGAACCGGGTGGCAGAACAGACTTCAGGTATTTCTTGTGGCAGGAAGAGCCCCACTGCAGCACGTCCCCTGAGCGCCAGTCCAGGACAGGTTCATGAACCCGAAGCCAGGGATGCCCGAGGAGCAGGGCATGGGAGAGACCAGGCAGGACGTAGAAGGCAATCTTTTCACGGTGTAGAGCACCGATCTGCTGCCCCAGAATCCACGTAGAGCAGCTTAGAGAAGCGTCTCTGCGGACGTATCACCTGAACGGGCAGGGTGAGGGGTTGAGAGGCATCGCTCTCGCCTAGGACGGTATCTCTTACTTTACCTAGGCAGAGGGGATTTTCCAGTTTTTAAGGAAAACACCGGCGCCGATGGAATGCGTCCCTGCAATACAGACATAGGCCGCAAGCCAGCCTCTTTACTCAGCGTTGCTCCGCCATCCTGACCGGATCCACCTGCATAGGTTCGGAAAAGCAGGTCGGCAGCAGGCACCATGGTCTGAGTACTGGGCTGACTGTGTGCAGAGGGAAGCGACTGGATGGATCCCCTCTCCCTGGTGGTTTCAAGGGACTGCTCCTGGAAACGCAAGTCGATGCGAGTGGCTAGTTAGATCAAGTCCTCCAGCTCGGCTGGGATATCCCGACTCGCGAGTTCGTCCTTTATCCTGCCGGACAGTCCACGCCAGAAGGCTCCAGTCAGCGCTTCGTTATTCCATCTCAACTCGGAGGAGAGGATGCGGAAGCGAATGGCGTACTGCCCAACGGTGAGTGTCCCTTGACGGAGGTTGAAGAGCGACTCTGTAACAGATACGACCCGACCGGGTTCATCGAAAACCCTCCAGAATGTTTCCAGAAAGGTCGACAAGTGGGAGACCGCAGGGTCATCACGTTTCCATAGGGGGTTAAACCACGCCAGAGCCTCGCCCTCCAGGTGGGACACCACAAAGGCCGCCCTGGCCCGATAGGTGGGATACTGCTGTGGCAGCAGTTCAAAGTGTAGGCGACACTGGGTGAGGAAGCCGCGGCACCTCTTGGGGTCACCGCTGTATCTAGGTGGTCTCCCAAGGTGAGGCGGAGGGTTCGGGACGCCACTCGGGGATCGGTCATAGGATGCGGCCTAGGCGATTGTTGCGGATTGCACGGAAACCAGACGATCATCCATGGAGTACATGTAAGACAGCTCCTGCTGCAGGCTCGCAGGCTGAGTGGCAGACGCTGGGTCGGAGGTCTGAAGGGAGGCTAACTGGGTATCCATGGACTGAAGACAAGCCGCTATACGGTTTCGACTTTCCCGAAGATAGGCCAGCTCCTTTTGCGCTGAGAACGAGGTACCAGCGGGGTCCCTGGCCTGATTATTCTGTCACGCTTCCGGGGGAAGGCACCCTGGAGTGGACCCACTGGGCCGTGATACCGAACTCCCCTGGGTGAACTGGTCCTAGCTTAACCAACCCCTATACAGGGATTGTCAGGGGCAAGCCCAGGGGGTCTAAATACCACAGCTGCTAGTACCAGGGGGGGCGGCTTGTAGGGTTAGCCTATACTATGGTATAGCAAGGTAGGAAACACAGGTACAGAGCCCGAGGCCGGGAGAGCAGGAATGGCTCTACTGGAAGAGAATACAAAGAAGGCCTGAACAACAGTCAGCAAGGCAGAAGCAAACTAACTTAATAATCAGGTACCTCCCATCAGTGGAGGTGGCCTAATATACCAGAGGATGGGTAGCTATTGGTCAAGGGGGGTGTCAGGTTGGGCCGGGCCAGCCCCAAGAGTCACAGGGGAAGGGCGTGGCCGTGCCTAGTGCACCGCTCATGACACTCATGAAACCTGGCCCCTGCAGCATGCTGGTGCGTGAGCTGGGCGGTCAGCAGACAGGAAGATTACCCGGCGACGGCTCCGAGCCACAGTACACCTGGACGCCAGATGCCCGGTCGGCAGAGGAGCAGGGGATTCTGACCCAGGAGAGGTGAGCTGGGGAGTGGTGTCAGCGGACCTAACAATATGTTAGTTATAATCACATTGAAGAAAGAGGCACTCACCCGGTGATAGTTGTTCCTCAATGGACGACTTTAATCAGCATTGTGGTACAGGGTGCTGGGGAGGGGGTGTTGGAGGTGCAGACAACGGCACCTCCAACACCCCCTCCCCAGCACCCTGTACCACAATGCTGATTAAAGTCGTCAATTGAGGAACAACTATCACCGGGTGAGTGCCTCTTTCTTCAATGTGATTTTGCCTCTCAGGCTGTTACAAGATTGTACACCCCTGGTTCTGCTGCAGTTGACACTGCTGATACCGCTACTTTGGATCTTGAGTGATCGGTGCCCTTCTATTCTGCCTCTTAAACATTTGTCCATAATATGGTAGTTATGTATGCACTTGACACAAGAATTGTATGAAATTGTATGATTAATTAAGTATGAGGGATGTATGTGCACCCTATAAAACTTTGTAAGACAAACAGGATCACTGCTTGAGAAAGGATTTTGTATCCGTAACGTTGCCACGCCACTGGGCAATAAAGGTCCACATCACTTTATATGTGTGTGTGTGTACACATTTATGCTGGAGGCACACAGGCGGTGTGCAACTATTAATGAATTGGGTGAATATTACTGCAGTTTCTTTATTTATTAAGACTGGCCAAACACAACATGTATCTTAATGAAATAGAACTATTGTTCTTGGTAGCACATCGACGGGTGTAAACTGGAGATGTGTTGCTGATAACATGATCTGGGGACAGAATGATCTATTAGTGATTGTTTTAACCCCATCTATTAACCCCATCGTTCTTTGTCAGCCTGTGTGAGGAGCCAATACACAAGCGCTGTATGACTTTTCTATAGTTGATCATACTTGTTTTAAAATCTGAATTTGGCTCTAGTAAATACAAGTTAAATGCTTGTGTGTGATTGTGCAACATGTTGGGGCCCCACTTGTTTTTATCGAAAATCTCTTTTCTACAAGAAAAAATGTCACATCTAGATATAACGTGTATACAACAATATGGATAAAGACATGTACAGTATATTCACATAGTTATGGATATTCATAGATATGAATGGAGAGCAAAGATGCCAAAATGGGATTGCTGACTCGTAACATAACAAGGGAGAGTGTAAGTAAAAGTGATCGAATCTCATAACAACAAGATCTTCATAGTATATGCCTTTCCAGCTAATGCAATGACCGCCTACCAAAATTCTGTAGTTAGCTAATTAAAAACAGAACAAAGAAACGTATAGCCAAAAAGTAGTTATAGGAAAGAAAGGAAGGCAAGAAAAGATGAAGGAGAAAAAGAAAAAGGGAGGGAAGTGGGTGGGGGGAGTGTGGGGGGGGGGGTAAACAATAAAGTTGTGCCCAGGGCCCCACTTTGTCTAAAACCGGCTCTGGTGACATCACATGTACAGTAAGGGCCTATAGGAACTGAATTTTGCAGTACATTCATGTCCTAATTTGGAGCTTCTATCTAAATCCCCCCCAAAATTAGATGCAGATAAGCCAGTGTATTGAAGAAAGTACCGTAAGTATCTTTGGGTTCCATGTGCCCTTTTTTTGGAGATGTCCATAATTTTAGATGGCACTTGAATGCTCTGCTGAATGTGATATAAACAACTCCTTACATGCTACACCACCCCAGGGGACTGTCATTATAGAGTACTAAATATGGGCCAGATGCTATAGCATCAGGAGGGCGGTGCCATGATGATGGGGACAGGCTCTGTGGCACTGGGGGTGGCGGCTGTCTCACCCTTGTGCGGTCTCTTCCCTCTCCCCCCCATGCTCTCTCCCAATGTATGTAAAAAAATGTATTCTTAAAAATCGGTTTCTGTGTTGTTTTTTAAAATAAAGTGTTTCATTTCCTAGTAAAAAATGTGTAGGGCTTCGTTTTATTTTCTGTTGCCAGCACAGGTAAACCAAGCAGCTACTGGATGCCAATCCCTGCTGCCTGGTGTTTCCTTCGCTGGCAATGAAAAATACAGGGTAGACCTATTCGTTTTGCTATATTTTCTGTTGCCAGCCAAGGTAACCCAGGAAGCTGGGGGCTGTAATTCTCAGCAGGGTAAGGCCCAAGCGTTCTGGGGCCCCATGCTGTAAATTGCAGCCAGCAGACGCCCCACAATTAGCGCCTCCATGAGAGACATCAAAACAGGTGATTACCCTGCTTTTCCAGCTGCCATGTAGTAGTGGCAAACTGAGTAATAAAGGGGTTGATGCCAGCTTTTTTTGGCAACTGATGTCAAGTCCTATTGCTAATATCAGCCGTCATTATGACGGCCGGCCATTAGTAATACATTCAGTAAAGATAAAAAAAACACTCAGAGAAAAATCCTTTATTACATACAAAATAGACAGAGACACCTCATTATCCATTTTATTAGCTCCCACCAAGTTCATTTCTGACATAATCCTGTAATTACTGTAATCTTGTGATGGGGTAGTGTGATGCGACACACCATAATCTTTGTATACTTAAGTGTCCAAAGATGACGGCTGCATGTGTAAATGTATTTGTGTGTATCTATGCATGTGTATATGTGTATGCATGCATGTGTGCAAGTGTGTGTATGTACATGTGTGTGTGCATGCATGAGTGTGCGTGTGTGTGCATGTGTTTTCATGTATGTGCATGTGTTTGCATGCGTGTTTGTGATTCTTTCCTTTACTGAATTACTTAGATGGATGCCAATCATTGCATTGGTGCCTGAGTCCAATGAGAATTAGTGAGTAGCTGCCTCCCCTCCCCCACCCTTCATATTGACATTGCTGTTGGTCTGTAAGCTCTCACTACTAACTTAAGGGGATTGCCCATAATTAGCCAACGTCATTGGCACAATGGACTCGACTTCTACCTATTTGTCATTATGTCACGAAGCCCGTACCAAAAAGGTGGACACTTTATTCACGAGAGGGGTTGTTTCTGATGTGAGTGCTTCCAACATAGAGAAAGCCTTTGCCAAGTTGGAAAAAACCCTATTACAACGCCTGAGGGTGTGGTGGGATCATGCAACATTAAGCAAATACGCTGCACACAAAATGATCCCAAGGGGTCTCGGCATCAAGACGTTGCCTACTACCCCATTCAGCGATGACTTCACGAAGCAGTGGAGCAATATCTTGTCGGACTGCTCCCTCAAACTTATTGATCTTATTTTACCAGAAGGAAAGAAAAAATTATTGGTTTTGGAGGAAAATGTAACTACACTACAGATGGAGGTGGATAAATTCTTATCATCTGATGGTTATGGGCATTTAGTGATCGTATGCATAAACATATTGACAACTTAGAGAAGAAGATAATAGAAAATAAGAAGTTTAAATATGATCATAATCTTAATGATTATGATACAAAACTCATTGTACACATGGAAAAGGAGTACTTCCAACACTCCACGTACACCACGGCATCCTCATCATAATCCAAGTCACAAACGTCCACGATCTATTCTAAGATATCCTCCTAATGCAAATAGCTCCTGTAATGTGAGCTTTTCATCATCCCCCACAACTGTAGAGGATTCTGAAGGAGAGGGCACCTCCACATCATTTTCAGGGAGATATCACACCTGAAGTTTCACGTCATCATCAAAAAACGGCGCAGGAAAACATCCAAAGGATCTTTTTCTGGGGCGCAACCGATCTACAGTGAATCGCAAGTAAGTGCATCGGAATATGAGTTCACTGTTTATAATTTGTCTGCTACTATTCTATCGAAATCTCAGGAGCCTGTTCTTGCTAAAGGACTACATTTTGTGCCTTAATTGGATAAGGAAAAATAGTATGGAAGTGAGTGCTAGAAAAGACCAAGGAACTGAAAATTAAAAGATTTACCTCTAGGTTTATTAAAAAGTGGATAGAGCGAGCCCTCATAAACCTAGAGGTAAATCTTTTAATTTTCAGTTCCTTGGTCTTTTCTAGCGCTCACTTCCATACTATTTTTCCTTATCCAATTATTGCCGTCCTCCCTTCGGGGTGTGGTATGAGAGCTGCTGAAGGAAAGACTTCTTCGAACATGCAATAGAGCTGCCTCCCTTGTGGTTCAGTAACCAGGCCCGGTGGACTCGGTCAGCACGACCTCGGAGCCTTGCCGCACGGAGCCTAGTGGAAGGCCTTCCAGGAAAAACAGATCGTTTATGCACTCACCCTGTATTCCATTCCCTGTTGTGCGGTGCACAACAGTTCCAGGTAAGTGCATCTCAAATTAATCCTTATTCAAGTGTGGGATCAGCGTGGCACAATTTTGTTTTCCTTTTCCCTTAAATTTTGTGCCTGTCACAAGAGCTAATTTGTTTCAAACAATTAAGGACTTGAACAAATTTGTTCATAACCTCACTGTAAACACACACTTTTTTCTGATAAAGAGGACTCTAGTTTAGATTTTTGCATTGAAACATCTAAAGTTATCTCCTGTGGTGAATGTTACCCATTGCATTTAGAGTTAAGGGATGTATTATGTTTGGGGGATGCATAAGGTCTAAGGAGTCATGTTGAGGAGAAATTTGTAACATGAATAGAAAGAAACACACAGCAGTTAAAATCTCTAACCCCTTTTATTATCCGGTTGCTTCTCAGGTACAGGTTATGGAGTCTTTGCAGGGGGTAATGAAAAAGGAACTTAAAGTGCTCCTTGATAGTAGTACATCTATTAATGATAATTTGTCAGTGCTTGAACGGAATGCATTGAAGGAGATTCAGTGCAATCCAAACATTGTGGTTAGATCCTCCGACAAGGGCGGTTCTGTGGTTGTGTTAGATATCGGTCTATATATAAAACAAGTTCTGGGGATACTGGATGAACGCACCACTTACCGTCCCTTGTCTGAGGACCCCACATGTATTTTTCAGAGAGAACTAGATTCTTTATTGTGTGATGAGGTTTCCATGGGGGTGATCTATTTAAAAACTAAAGAATTCCTTCAGCTGCAGAAACCAATTTGCCCTGTCTTTCATGCTCTCCCCAAGACACACAAGGGTATGTTTCCCCCACCATTGTGGCCAACAGTGGTGGTAAATCAGTTCCATCCATGAGAAGCTGTCATAGTGGGTGGGTGCCAGGCTCCAGGTCTTGGTGGAGAGCAGGATCAAAGACACAAAATATTTATTGCAGTGTCTGGGTCAACTAAGATGGAATGAGGACTCCATGTGAATTACTATGGATGTATCACAGTTGTATTCCTTTATTTTGCATGACAAAGCCATACTTGCAGTGACTAACGCTTTACACAGCACTAAAGTATTTGAAGATAATGAAAAGGAGTTCCTACTTTTCTGTCTAGAACATCTATTAAAGAGTAATTTCTTCAAATTTGATGGGTGCTATTATATCCAACTACGCGGTTGCCCAATAGGAGCTAAATTTTCCCCCTCTTTGGCGAATTTATATATGCTGGAATGGGAGAACGAGTTGTTGTACAGTACCAACAATCCTTTCATTGATCGCATTCGATGGTACGGGAGATACATCAACAACTTGATCCTAATTTGGAATCGGTCATCTGATGTATCTTACAAAGCCACTCCCCAGTCCCTCTCTGACTTCTTTAATAATAACAACTACAACTTTTCGATCACCATAGAAGTGTGTACTAATTGCACCCCTTATTTAGATTTATATCTCGAGGTGGACATTAAATCAGGAGTTATTCATTCAAAGTTATATAGGAAGTCTATCTGTGGCAACTCTGCATTACACGCAGATATTTGCCACCCTAAACATGTTACTAAGAACTTACCCCTTGGTGAATTTATTCATGCAAAAAGAAATTGCAACTGGAAGAAAGATTTTTTTAAAGGAGGCTAATGTAACATAGTAACATAGTATTTAAGGTTCAAGGAAGACCTTAAGTCCATCTAGTTCAGCCCATAGCCTAACATGTTGATCCAGAGGAAGGCAAAAAAAACCCATGTGGCAACACTAAGCTCCACACTGGGGAAAAAATTCCTTCCTGACTCCACATACGGCAATCAGACTAGTTCCCTGGATCAACGCCCTATCAAAGAATCTAGCATATATAACCGGTAATATTATATTTTTCAAGAAAGGCATCCAGGCCCTTCTTAAATGTTAGTAGTGACTCACTTATTACAACATCATGTGGCAGAGTGTTCCATAGTCTCACTGCTCTTACAGTAAAGAATCCATGTCTGTGATTATGATTAAACCTTCTTTCCTCCAGACATAGAGGATGCCCCCTTGTCCCCTTCTCAGGCCTAAGAGTAAAAAGATCATTAAAAAGGTCTCTGTACTGTCCCCTCAATATTTATACATTATTATAAGATTACCCCTAAGTCTTCGTTTTCCAAACTAAATAACCCCAAGTTTAATAACCTGTCTTGGTATTGCAGACCCCTCAGTCCTCTAATAACCTTGGTCGCTTTTCTCTGTACCCGCTCTAGTTCAGCTATGTCTTTCTTATACACCGGAGACCAGAATTGTACACAGTATCCTAAGTGTGGTCGCACTAGTGACCTGAATAGAGATAAAATTATGTTCTCCTCAAGAGCATCTATATCTCTTTTAATGCATCCCATTATTTTATTTGCCTTTGCAGCAGCTGCCTGACACTGGGCACTAAATGTGAGTTTATCATCTACCCATACACCCAGGTCTTTTTCAGTGGTAGTTTTGTCCAGTGTTTTACAGTTAAGCACATAATTATACATTTTATTTCCTCTGCCCAAGTGCATGACCTTACATTTATCCCCATTAAAGCTCATTTGTCATTTATCAACCCAAGCATCTAGTTTACATAAATCCTCCTGTAATATAAAATTGTCCTCCTCTGTATTGATTACCCTGCAGAGTTTAGTGTCATCTGCAAATATTTAATCATTAATAAATATGTTAAAAAGAAGTGGGCCCAATACTGACCCCTGTGGTACCTCACTGTTAACTGTGACCCATTCTAAATGTGTTCCATTAATAACCACCCTTTGTTTCCTATCACTGAGCCAGTTCTTAACCCACTTACAAATATTTTCCCTATCCTAATTGCTCTCATTTTATGTATCAACCTTTTGTGTGGCACCGTATTAAAAGCTTTTGAAAAGTCCATATGCACGACGTCCACTGCATTTCTTGGTCCAGTCCAGAACTTACCTCTTCATAGAAGCTTATCAGATTAGTTTGACAGGAACGGTCCCTCGTGAACCCATGTTGATATTGGGTCATGAGGCTATTTTAATTCAGATACTGCAGTATAGCATCTCTTAGAAAACCCTCTAGGATTTTACCCACAGTAGATGTTAAGCTTACTGGCTTATAATTTCCAAGTTCAGTTTTTGTCCTCTTTTTGAATGTGATTACTAAAAGATTGAGGGGGAGAAGGTACAAGGAGTGGATAATTAATAGAGCTCGTAACATTACCGATTTAAGAACTAGAGTTCTCAGTGAGGGAAATGTTAAGGATAACTATCATCGAACATCTAGCAATCAGTCACCAGGACATGAGTATTTACCAACCTTTGTGACCCCATACAGCACTGATATTATTACTATTAAGCGGTTACTGGACAAAAATCTCCTTATTTTATACCACGATGATGTTCTTTGCCAAATTCTTTCAAATGGCTGGAGAACGGTAGCACAAAATCTAGTTGTATTTGGAGTCAGGTTTCACTCAGTATCTTTACCAGCGAACACGATGATAAACCAGTGTGGTTACCCTGTAAGGGGTCATATTATTGTGCCGGCAAGAAATGCAATCTTGCCGGCGCATAGATGTTACCAGCCACTTTCAAAATGCTGCAACTGGCAAAAGATTTAATATTCAATCCTACATCAACTGCAACACTTCACATGCTGTGTATTTGGCCAGTTGCAGTATTTGCAGAATGGATTATGAGGGCTGTACTAGTCGTCCTTTAAAAAAGAGATTGGCAGAGCATATTTCTGCGACCAATCCGAATTCCAGCAGACTCAGATCTGGTATGTCTGGTTTATCGAGACATTTTAGAGATACACATGCTGGCGATCTTTCATCATTACAAGTTAAAGGAATTGAACGCGTCTTCCGTCCGTACAGCGGCGGAGGACAGGGAGCAAGCCCTACATAATCGCAAACTTTACTGGTGTTATGTATGGGCTGTATTATGCTCATGGATGCTGCTGTTGTTGAATTGAACTTTTTTTCCCTATTTAGTGTGCGGCTCTGCAGGTGAGGTTGCTGTAGGTGTGTGTGTGTTGGATATGACTCATGCTTAGGTTAGCTGAGGGGCGTGCTTAGGTTGGTTGCTCCCCACCCCTTGGCCATAAATGGGTCAGCTCACATCCACCTGATGTCGCTAATTCAGTTCACTTCTTCTCTGTGACCTGTGGAGTGCAGACGCTGATCCGAAGCTGATGTTTTTCTTTCCCTAGGAGGTTGCTGGGATCTGTAATCTGTGGGTGGAGGTAGGGGATTATGCCTAGGGCTTCTCAGGAGCTTTAGGGACTTAGGCTGATGGCTCGTACCTCCTCACCTTTAGAGGTACCTCCGAGATCAGGGCGAGGCAGAGACCCCAGTATCATGGCCAGAGTAGGCTCCACTGAACCCCTACGTACAGCTTCTTGCTACCCTGGCCTCCCAAGCGTGACAACTGGATTCTGCAACTGGGCACCCATAGCCCTTAAGGCGTGATTTTTAGGAATGACTTTTTATTAATTTTCATTCTTTGCGATCTCATTCTTACTTTTTGATCCCAGTACTCCATGTTATAATCCTTCCGGGAATATTAAAATAACGTATCTGCACATGCATTTTAGTGTTGCCATCTACACTTTTATTGTACATTAATATTTATAATTTTCATTCAATTTATGCTGATATTTTGACCTGGCACATTGGGTTGGCCACATTAGGCATTGACATTGTGGAATTATTGCAAACAACGGGAGGTGGCTTCCTTCCGGATGTTTGCTTAGGATTCTTTCAATGTGCCGGTTCTTGGTGATTAATCAATTGTTGGTTATTGGTGCGTTTTTGTAGAGTTTCTTTCTGCAAAATCTTTCTTTACATATCGAATAATAACACACACATTTATTATTCTTCATCATGGATATGGTCTTTTCAGCATATGTCATAGTAATTTTCATTCAATTACTTTTGCCTATGCATATATGAAACATCAAATTTTGAGTATATTTGTGAACTGTGTCCTACTTTCTGGAATGTGTGGCAACATTAGGGTTAAAATTGATACTAGTGTATAACGATCTAATAGGGTTCAGATATGTACAGGGAGTGTTTTTTTTTTGTATATATTCTTGTCATGTTTTATATTTTTCGCTGAGGATTAAGGGGGTTTTCCCTCAAAAGGCATCCAGCGTTTCTCTCTGTATCTGTTATGTTTTTAATCCAACCTAAATAAAGGATCATAAATAGAAGATGGAGACCGGTCATTCTTTCCTTTACTGTGCATGTGTATGGCAGTGTTTGTATGTGTGCGTGTGTATGTGTCTGTATATGTGTGTCTGTATGTGTGCATGTATGTTCATGTATGTGTGTGCATGTGTATGCGCGTGTGTGCATGTATGTGTTTGTGTGCATGTATATGCGCGTGAATGCGCATGTGTGTGTATGTATGTGTATGTGTCTGCATGCATATGTATGTGTGTGTGCATGCGGGCATGTATATGCATGTGTGTGTATGTGTGTGTATGTGCATATATGCACATGTGTGTGTGTATGTATGTGAATTTATGTACATGTGTGTGCATATGGGTGCATGTGTGTGCATTTGTATGTATGTGCTTGAATGTGTATGTGTGTCCACACCCACCACCGCCCACAGCCTCTAGGAAACCCTGAGGCTCTGTCTGCGGCCTGTGCAGAAGCAGATGGGGTGTGGCGCCCTCTGTTGTCACCAGAGTGTGCTCGCACCCCATCTTCTTTCTGTACAGGCCACAGACAGAGCCTCAGAGTTTTCTAGCGGCTCTGGGTGCAGAGTCTGCAAGGGTGAGACAGTTCAGCCCTGGCAATTGTTGTGCTGGTATTGATCCCTACTGTCAAAAGTAAATTCCTCACCAAGTCCCAAGGACGTTAAAAAGTGGTTGAAAACGTTAGCAAGGTGAACTACAAGATCCACCAACCTGGAAAAGAAAGCCCTAACAGGTGTACCACGTCAACCTGCTGAAGCCATGGTGAGACAGGGACCCTATTGAAACCCCATGTCTAGTGTCCAAGAGGGAAGCAGACATCAAGGAGGTCACAGTGGCAGACACACTGTCGAAGGCTCAGAAATAACAATGTCAAGAGTTACTTCACTGAAACAGAGACCTCTTTTCAGATTTGCTGGGATGTACGCAGGTTGTGGAACACGAAGTTCTGGCTGAAACCGCATGTGAGGGTTAACCTAAAGCTGCACCAGATCCCTGAAACTCGTCGAGAAGTGATCTCGAAGGAGGTGTCAAGAAACTTGAATCTTGGTGTGTTTGAAGAATCGAAAAGTGGCTGGTCCAGTCCAATGGTTCTTGTGTCGAAACCAGATGGAGAATGCCGATTTTGTAATGATTAGTTGAATGAAGTCTACACATTTGAGCAGCGCCGGACTGGGGTGTCTGGGGCCCACCAGGAAAATTGACTCCAGGGGCCCACCCACCTGGACCCACGCGGGCCCACCCATTCTTCAGCTAAATACAAATACCTGTTATCCGTTATACCTATTATAGTCTAGCGTGGACTGTAAAGCCCAGGCAGCTCCTGCACATCACTCTGCGCTCACCATTACTGTGATGTACAATTACTGTAGTTTGCATTAAAGGAATATTTTGGTGAAAACAAGTTCTTAGCGATGCACGGTTAGGAAGGATCACTTATCTATTGGTGGAATCCGCACCATCAGAAGAAGGTGGAGCTTTGAGCATTTGATGAGGGTTTTCCCTCAGTATTTGTAAGACAAAACCAGGAGTGGAGCAATCAGAGGTCATGTTTTCTGAATTTCTCACCCTCTCCTGGTTTTGTCTTAGGCCGGCTTCAGACTGCATCTGAGATCCGATCCGTAGCTGTCCGCTTGAGGCAGACAGCCGCGGACCGGATAAGCACACAGGACTGGGGGGCTATTATGCCCTCCGATCCTGTGTGCAGCCGCACGCAGTTCCTGCTGCTGATAGGTGACCTGTCAGCGCCTGCAGCTGTGCGCGGCTGCACACAGGATCGGAGGGCATAATAGCCCCCCAGTCCTGTGTGCTGATCCGGTCTGCGGCTGTCTGCCTCAAGCGGACAGCTACGGATCGGATCTCAGACGCAGTCTGAAGCCGGCCTTATAAATACTGAGGTGAAAATCTCACCAAATGCTCAACTTGCTTTCTCTGGCGAACCTCAGTAACTGCATCTCTGCTGCTGTGTCACAGGACAGGGAGGGGTTAAACATCCAAGTATTTAATATCTATTGGAAATAAAGATGTTTCCCCTTAGTGATATCAGATAAAAGAAATGTCTGACCACAATCCACTCTACCAAGACCAATAATACCACATAGAAGGCAGAAATACCACCACATCGTGACCAGATCACATATTACCATGACATAGTGCCCAAATAATGCCACATACAATACACAAATACCGCTACACCATGACCAAAGCACGTAATACTACTACATAGTGATCAAATGCTACCACATATAAGGTATAAATACTGCCACAACATGAGACCACATATTGCCACCACATAGTGACTGAATAATACTACATACAAGGGACAAATACCGTCATGTCATGACCAAAGCACATAATGCCACCACATAGTGACAAATAATACTAAAATAATAAAATTGTAAAAAAAGCCCTGTATATAGTGTCAGTGTTCAGGTAATGCAATGATCACCATTGATATTATACACAGTAGCTCTGTATATAGTGTCAGTGTGTATATAAGTAATGCACATACTCACCAGTGATGTCTCTAGGTGAAGAATGATATCACGTCTTCTATGCAGGACTTATCTCTGCAGAAAATAACATAGTTAGCTATACCTGACTCACTTCCAGAGCACAATCCACACTTTTCCCAAGATTTCTACACTAATTGAAATGACAAAAGAAGAAACATAGTGCCGCACTACACAGTAACAGTGCTAAAGTGTCATTCTGTGCCTGCTTATCCTTGTTGACAGACATATTTGTCTGATGGCAAAGATGTAGCAGAGCTGAAGACAAAAGACCCGTGGATTTCGTCGGAACAAGGATTTTTTTTTAATTAAAGATGGAGTCCCTAAATGTGTTTTGTGTTTTATTTTTAATTAAAAAAAATTCTTTTTTTTTTCTGTTTACTAGAAATTCATGGTGGCCATGTCTAATTTGGCATGACACCATGACATTTGGGCTAAGTACCAGCTGATAATACAAGTGAGCCAAGAAGGCTTGGGCCCTACCATGCTGAGAATCCCAGCCCCCAGCTGCCTTGTTTTTGCTGGCTGGCCATCAACATATGGAGGGAACCCACGTATTTAAAAAAAAAAAAATATTTTACATAAGTTTAAAACAAATATTAGGCTTCTCTGTCTTTTGATCCCCAGCCAAGGTAAAGCCAGGCAGCTGGGGTGGCAGGCCGTAGCTGTCTGCTTTATCTGCGGAGAGAATCAAAAAGTCTGTGGAGCGCTAAATCATGTTTTTAAAAATGATTTTTCACACTTCTATATGTGACAGACCCAACAGCCAATCACAGATGCGGTCAAAGAGGATGGGCATCTGTGATTGGCTGTTTGAGCAATCTACAATCAGCCCATACATTCTAGTATGGTACTATGTTTGGGCTGCTTTCAGGTTACTCAAGCAGCCAATCACAGACGCCCATTCTCTGTGTCAGTGTCTGTGATTAGCTGTTGGGTCTGTCACACACACAGAAGTGTGGAAAAAAATAATTAATAAAAAAAAAAAATGACATAGCGCTCCGCGGAATTTTTGATTATTAGCGCAGATAAAGCAGACAGCTACAGCCTGCCACCTCCAGCTGCCTGGCTTTACCTTGGCTGGGGATCAAAAGTCAGGAAAGCCCAATGTTTTTTAAAAATTATTAAAAAAAAAAAAAAAAATGCATGGGCTCCCGCCATATTTTGATTGCCAGCCAGTTAAAACTAGGCAGCTGGGGGCTTGGATTCTCAGCATGGTAAGGTCCAAGCATTCTGGGCCCCCACTCTGAAAATGGCAGCCCGCAGCCACCCCTGGAATTGGCGCATTCATCGTAGCGCCATTTCCAGGTGTTTTATCCAGCTCTTTCAGCGGCCCTGGTGCGGAGTGGCACGCTGGGTAATAATGGGGTTAGTACCAGCTTTATATTATCAACTTGTACTAAGCCTGAAATTCATGGCGTCACGCCAAACTACACATGGCCACCGAATTTCTAGTAAACAGAAAAAAAACAACATAGAGAAAAACATTTTTTAAAGAAAAATCAAACACAAAACACATTTAGAGACTCAATCTTCAATGAAAACAAAAAATCCTCGCTCCGACATAATCCACAGATCTTCTGTCTTCAGCTCTGCTACATCATTGCCATCAGACAAATATGTCTGCTGACAGAGATAAGCAGGCACAGAATAAAGGCCCCGTTACATGCTGCGATGTTCCAGCGATCCGACCTGGCCGGGATCGCTGGAACATCGCTGTGTGGTCGCTGGTGAGCTGTCAAACAGGCAGACTCACCAGCGATAACACTGGTAACCAAGGTACACATCGGGTAACTAAGCACAGCGCTGTGCCTTGTTACCCGATGTGTGCCTTGGTTACCAGCCTGCTCCCACTTACCCAGCCTGTCAGAATGAACATCGCTGGTCATTGGACTGTCACACATGCCGATGCATGCGTGACAGTGGCAGACCAACGCCCGAAAAATGGTCCCGGCCATTCCGCAACGATCAGCTAGCTGATCGCCAGTCGTTGCAGCATGTCACACACAGCGATATCACTGCGAGGTCGCTGCAGCGTCACAAAACCAGTGACGTTGCAAGGATATCGTTAGCGATATCGTTGTGTGTAACGGTGCCTTTAAAACTAGAACACAGCTGTTAGAGAAGTGCTTAGCTGGCCTCCACCCGGCGACCATGTTTTCCTGTGCATTGCAAATAATGCATACTTTCAAACACATGCCTATTTTTGCAAGCGTTAGTATGCATTTTTGCAATGCAAATCTACAGTACATTGCATTTGTGCTGATTTACAACGGATCCGTTGCAACACACAGCATAAGTGCAATGTTAACCCAGCCTAACAGCAGCGAGGAGGGGAAACGGAGCCCTGGAGACTGCCTAGTCAGTCTACTGGTGGTACTATTATGCCCATTGCCCAGAATGTCCTCCCAGCCTTTGTGGTACTATTATGCCCATTGCCCAGTATGTACTGCCAGCCTCTGTGGTACTATCATGCTAGTACTACCACCAATGGCTGTTAGGACATGCTGGGTGGGCATGATAGTACCGCAGACGCTGGCAGGACATACTAAGCAATGGGCATGCATGATAGTACCACCCGAGGCTGGCATGACATATGCCGGCCAATGGGCATGATAATCATGCCCATTGCCCAGTAGTATGTCCTGCCAGCCTCAGTCAAGGGTCCCAGAAAGTTACCTCCTCATCCGTCCTGCTGCTGGCTCGGAGTCCTGTACAGTGCAGCATGTAGTGTGAATGCCACACTATGGAGATGCTGCTTCTACTACTGCCAAGTGGAGGTGAGGGCCACATAGAGATTACAGGGGCCCCATTAGGGGCGGACATAGAGATCATGGGGCCAATCAGGGAAGTATATAGGGATCAGGGGCGTACATAGAGATCATGGGGCCCCATCAGGGGCATACATAGAGATCATGGGGCCCCATCATGGGTGTATATAAGGATGAGGGGCGTACAGAGAGATCATGGGGCCTCATCAGGGGCATACATAAAGATCATGAGGCCCCATCAGAGGCGTGCATAGAGATCATGGGCCCACTCAGGAACGTGCATAAAAATCATGGGCTCACTCAGAGGCATACATAGAGATCACGGGGCCCACACAGAGGTGCACATAGAGATCATGGGGCCCACTCAGAGGCGTACATAGAGATCATCATGGGGCCCACTCAGAGGCGTACATAGAGATCATCATGGGGCCCACTCAGAGGCGTACATAGAGATCATCATGGGGCACACTCAGAGGCATACATAGAGATCATCATGGGGCCCACTCAGAGGCATACATAGAGATCATCATGGGGCCCACACAGAGGCATACATAGAGATTATGGGGCCCACACAGAGGCGCACATACAGATTACGGGGCCCACTCAGATGCGTACATAGAGATCATCATGGGGCCCACTCAGATGCGTACATAGAGATCATCATGGGGCCCACACATAAGCGCACATAGAGATCATGGGGCCCACACATAGGCGTACATAGAGATCATGGGGCCCACACATAGGCGTACATAGAGATCATGGGGCCCACACAGAAGCGCACATAGAGATCATGGGGCCCACTCAGAGGCGTACATAGAGATCATCATGGGGCCCACACATAGGCGCACATAGAGATCATCATTGGGCCCACTCAGAGGCGTACATAGAGATTATGGGGCCCACACAAAGGTGCACATAGAGATCATGGGGCCCACTCAGAGGCGTACATAGAGATCATCATGGGGCCCACACATAGGCGCACATAGAGATCATCATTGGGCCCACTCAGAGGCGTACATAGAGATTATGGGGCCCACACAAAGGTGCACATAGAGATCATGGGGCCCACACATAAGCGCACATAGAGATCATGGGGCCCACACATAGGCATACATAGAAATCATGGGGCCCACTCAGATGCGTACATAGAGATCATCATGGGGCCCACACATAAGCGCACATAGAGATCATGGGGCCCACACATAGGCGTACATAGAGATCATGGGGCCCACACATAGGCGCACATAAATATCATCGTGGGGCACACTCAGAGGCGTACATACAGATTACGGGGCCCACTCAGGGGTGTGCATAGAGATCATCATGGGGGCCACTCAAAGGCATACAAAGAGATTACAGGGCCCACTCAGGGGTGTACATAGAGATCATGGGGTCCAGTCAGGGATTGTAGATAGAGATCATGGGGCTCCGTGAGGTTAGGCTCTCACTGCACCCCAGTATGGTGCCATCAGGGAGCTCCCACAGTGTTTGCTTCATACTAAGGCGGCCTGTGAAGCCCTGTGGGACCTCCCAGAGGGCACCATGCTGGGGGCAGTAGTAGTAGCAGCAGCAGCAATCTCCTCACACTAAATGCTGTACAGCAATACACGCCCCCAGCAGGTGAGACTGGATGGTGGAGGCTGGAGCACATTCTGGGACCCCCAGGCTGATGGCTGAGGAGCCCATCTATTATGGCAGAATGGGCTCCTCAGTTACCAGGACGACCCCCCTTCCTCACCCAAGCCTCCTTCCCCTGCCCCCCGCCTTTATAGTCACCCTGGCCGGGGCCTGACTGTCTTCTGAGTTGCTGGGCTGCTGGGGCGACGGCGGGTCCCTCTCCTCTGCAGCGACGCTGCCGGCACCTGCATAGTGAGTGTACACACAGCCTGGATGGAGGCAGTCATCGCAGGCTGAGACTGTCTCCATCTGCGCACGCGCCGGCAGTGTCGCGCTGCGCAGAGGAGGCTGGGCGGCACCGCAACAGCAGGCAAAGCACGGAGATCTCTCTCCGTGCTTTGCTGCTGCAAGAACATAATCACTAATCATATCGGCAGTGCGCCGATATGATTAGTGATAGTACAGGGGGGGCCTCACACATCTCCCTGCAGGGCCCGGGAGGGGGGTATGGGGGCGTGGCTAAGTGGGCGGGGCAAAAAAGTGTCGGGGCCCCCCGGGGATCTCCCGATCTCCCGCCGGGCCAGTCCGCCCCTGCATTTGAGGCATATCCATATGTCAATGAGCTGATTGAGAGGTTAGGACCACCAAGATACATCACCATCCTTGAGACCATTTCAACTCTGCTATTCCTGTTTGTTATTGTCACTCCAGCAACAAGATACTTGATTATCTAATCAACTCTACTGTTCCTGTTTGTTATTGACACTCCTGCAATAAGATACCAGATTGCCTACTCAACTGTACTGTTTCTGTACGCACATCCAGCTCTGCTGCTACCAGGAACCTGCCAGCCTACTCTACAGTGCTGTCCACACACTTGTGTCTATTGCACCTAGTACTTTAAGTTCCATTGATCCATGTGTATATCCAGCTTTACTTGTCCTTGCTGTACCATGTGTTACTTACTAGACCAGAAATACTGCAAGAACACCTCAGGTTCATGCTTCTTAACTCTACTTACTTCTTAGCAAATCCACTTTACCAGATCAGCCTATAACAGTTTCAGGGTAAGAAATAGCTCTCTTTAATGAAGGAGTTTTATGGGATTTTCACACTATTCACGGTTTGGACAGGATAAAACTAGTAACAGTTTCCTTTCAAACTATATTATGACCTCTACTTTAGGAGGTACTAGATGACATGATTAAATGACTGAGTAGACTACATAATGCCATGATCTCATGAAGAATGTAAAATATCCTATATTATTAAAAACGGTTTCCTACTACATATCTTCATTTTCTTAACTTATCGAGGACCTTGAGTTGTCCTGTATTTTTTCTTCATAAAGAACAAAATAGAGCTAATCTACATGCACAAATACTATACTTCCATCCCACTGAGGTTTCAAGGTTCTCTGTAACTCATGCAAACCTGAAGCAATAAGCTTTTATCCTATTTTATTGAAAACATCAGAGAAACATGGCTTCTCGCCCACCTTCACGCACAAGCATTCCTCTTCAATGCTTTGTGTTCACTGCCATCAAGGACGCCAGACTCCTACAGGATCTGTCATTAGAGACCTCAATTTTCTTACTTCACTTTCCATAGGGATGTCACCTGGCTCTTTGTGACACTGCACAGGCAGACATTTGTCTGGGATCAGATATTTAAAGACTTCTAATTTACACAAGACGCAGGAGATGTTCACTTATGAAAATTCACACAATCAAAATAAGACTTGAATTCTGACTATCGCTATTTCAATATAACAAAAGACATTTTTTGCCAGATTGGATTATTGTTTGCAAATGTAACTTGACATTTTTCTAATTATCTATTTAGGGGTGTTGAGGAAAAGGATACAGAAGGGGAGGCACACCTTACCCACGGTGCTTAACGAGGCCCAAGAACTCTTCAATCATAAAGGAAGACACGTTATAAACAACCCATTATAGGCAGGTAGTCCAGTTACTGCAGACATCATTGATGCAAAATACAATGAATCAACAATGTATTCACTGGGTATGAGAATGTATAGAAATGAAACATGAAAGCAGCTACATGTATGGACTAATCTACAATTGTTTAAATGAGTTTAATGAAAAAAGACTATTTTAGTGGGTCTAGTTTTTTTCTAAGCTGACACATGCATAGGAGCTGGCCTTCCAAAGTGGCTCCCTATTTAAAAGGAACCTGTCATCTCATTTTGGGTTTCCCACTGATTTTCCAATTTGTTGGTGCGTCTCTTTCTCTTGAGAACTTGCTCACTGGGTTGTATTGGAGTTGCTTGAGCACATTGGTTAAAGGTTCTCTCTTGTATTGCTCTAGCTTGCTGAAGATTTTTCTCTACCACTCCTGTACTTGGCGATACTGCTGTTGACGTAGGGTATCCCAATTGGATTCTTCAACTTCTGCGTCTGGTTTTAGAATTCCCATATCTAAATCAATTGGCAGCTTACCGGGTCTTGCACGCACAAGGTAGGCTGGGGTGCAGTTTGTAGAATTCACCGGGACATGATTATACAGGTCTACCAAATAGGGTAATTTCTCTAGCCATTGATTTCTCTCTGATTCTGGTAATGTTTTCAACAGGTCAATCACAATATGGTTCATCTTTTCGCATAAGCCATTGGTTTGGGGATGATAGGCTGTCATGCGGATCTTCTTACAGCCATACATATTCTCTGATTCAAAGGCTGGACCTTGATCTGCAAGGACTTGTTCCGGATAGCCATGAGGTCTACAGAAATGTGTCTGAAATGCTCTTGCAGCTGTCTTCGCTGTCAGGTCCTTGACGGGTACCACCACTAAGAAGCAGGAGTAATGGTCCACGATGGTTAAGGCATAGACATAGCCTGACTGGCTTGGTGACAACTTGACGTGGTCTAACGCAACTAACTCAAGTGGTTGCTTGGTTACTATGGACTGGAGTGGGACTCTCTGTTGATCTTTTCTTCTGAGGTTGCACGGTCCACATTTTCTACACCAATCTTCAATTGATTTCCTCATGCCAACCCAGTAGAATCTCTCTCTTTAGAGCACTTCCAACTTCTTCCATCCAAAATGACCTGCACCGTCGTGGTAGGCTTCTAAGACCATTTTAATGTCTCGCTTGGGTATTATTATCTGCCAGACTAGTTCATGTGTTTTAGGGTTGGTGTGCCTTCTGCAGAGCTTCCCTTGATACAGGAACAACTTGCTTCTCTCCTTCCAGAGGTATTGGGTCTCAGCTGGGGCGTTCTGGTTCGGGTACACACCTTGTTGTGTAAGCAGTTTTTTCACTAGCTTCACAGCTGGGTTACTGTCCTGGGTGTCAGCCCATCCATGCTGTGCTAATGGGTTGAGATTTGCCTCCTGTTGTCTTTGGTAGATGCCGGGTTGATACTTTTGTACCTTAGAACGATGAAAGGCCGGTAGTTCAATTTCTTCCAACTTTTCCGGTTCCTCTTCCACGTCTTTCAGGTGTGGCATCCGAGATAAGGCATCTGCGTTCCCGTTCTTGCCCCTGCCCTATATTTGATGACAAAATTGTAGTTAGACAGCCGGGCTATCCATCGCTGCTCCAACGCACCTAAATTTGCTGAGTCCAGGTGGGTCAACGGGTTGTTATACGTATAGGTGGTGAATTCTGCAGCTGCCAGGTAATGCTTGAAACGTTCAGTTACAGCCCAAACTACTGCCAGTAGTTCTAAATTAAAGGAACTGTAATTCTCAGGGTTTCTTACCGTGGGCCGAAGTTTCCTGCTTGCAAAGGCAATAACTCTCTCCTTGCCTCCTTGCTTCAGTGACAGTACTGCTCCCAGTCCCATGTTGCTGGCATCCATGTACAGAATGAAGGGTTGATGGTAATCTGTTTATGCCAGGATTCTTCTCCTGTCAGCCCACACTTTAGCTTGTTGAAGGAGTCTTCCCTCTCTTCACTCCACTGGAAAGGAGGATTACGGGTTGAAGACCTTTTTGACTGTCCTACCAGGATGTCTTGCAGGGGAGCTGCTAACTTCATGAATCCTCTGATAAATCTTCTATAATAGCCTACCAGGCCCAGGAATTGCCTCACTTCTTTCACGTTAGTAGGTCTTGGCCAATCCCTTATCACGGTGACTTTATCAGGATCCGGTGCTACTCCCTCTGAACTCACGACGTGTCCCAGGTACTGTACCTTTGGCTTGAGAAAATGGCACTTGGATGGCTTGATTCTCATGCCGTATCCGGATAAGGCTTCAAACACTTCTGCCAGGTCTTGTAGATGTTGCTCATACGACTTAGAGTAGACTATGACATCATCTAGGTACAGGAGAACAGTTTCAAAGTTCTTATGTCCTAGGCAGATCTCCATCAGGCGTTGGAAGGTATCGGGTGCGTTGTAGAGTCCAAACGGCATACAATTGAACTCACAGAGGCCCATTGGCATAGTAAACGCTGTCTACCCCTTGTCGGCCTCGGCCACAGGAACTTGCCAGAACCCTCTAGTCAGATCAAGGGTAGAAAAGTAGTTAGCAGATTTTAATGCAGCTAGTGACTCCTCAATCCTAGGTAACGGGTATGCGTCCTTATGTGTAATGCGGTTGATCTGCCGGTAATCTACGCACATTCTCATGGTCCCGTCCTTCTTTCTAACCAACACTAAATGCGCTGCCCACGAGCTATAACTGTCTCTTATTATCCCTGCAGATTTCATTTCTTTGAGCATGTCTTTGGTGGTTTGGTAATGAGCTGGTGGTAATGGTCTATACCTCTCTTTTATAGGCTGATGATTACCAGTGGGTATAGTGTGCTCTACCTTTTTAATTTGCCCAAAGTCTAATGGGTGTTTGCTGAATATCTGCTCATATTCTTTTACTACCCGGTATACTCCATACTTTTGATGGGAAGGTGTAGAAATGGTACCCACATGTAGCTTTTGGCACCAATCCTCCAGCTTTTCCCTTGAGCCATTGTCATCCAACTGACTTGACAGGTTCAAGGGCTCGACGGCTGTGATGGCATTGTTATCAACCATGAACAGTTTAGCCATGATAGCATACTTTGGTAATGTGACCTCATCTTCCCTGCAATTCAGAAGGCGTAATGGCACTCTTCCCCGGTGTACTTCAACTACCCCTCTGGCTGTTAGTATAGTGGGTCTACTGTCTGAGTAGACGGGTTCTACCAGTGCCTGATAGTCTTGCCCTTTAATGCCTATTGCGGCTCTACAATAGACCAACATTTCAGTTTTGGGAGGTATTACAATGGGTATCGGGTCACTTACCCTTACACTGCCAATTTCACCTCCTGATATGTCTACCTGTTGTTTCATCATCAGGGCTTTTATTTCCTTGTGCAGAAGCCTCTGCTGTCCGGTTCTGGCAGACTCGGCGATCTACTGTAAAACAGTAATTACCTCGTAAAAACACTTTTCAATTACATTCATTCCTAGTAACATTACTGGTTCACATTCTCGCCGGTCAACATCTACAATTATAATACAATTCTACCTTCCCAATCTGAATGGTCATCTCTTTGAACCCAACTTGTGGTATTAGTTCACCATTACTAGCCCATAAGTTCACTGCAATGTCAGTTAGACCACTATTAATGTCTGAATCAGCCCAGTACCTTTTGTATAGAACATGTGGAATTGATGTTATCTGGGACCCGGTATTCAACAAGACTCTAAAGGGAATGCCATCCAACACTATTGGGATGACCGGACGTCCTCCCACGAATCTGTCATACCAGGCTGAAGAACCTTGAGAGTTTACTCCTGAGAAGCGGCCCGCCTGCTCAGGGAGTCCTCGTTTAAGCCACAATCCCAGGCAAAGTGGCCTGGCTCCTTGCAGCGGCGGCAAATGGGCTGTCCATCTGGTTGATAGCGGTCGCTGGGTCATCCTCTTGTCGCTTGGTACCTCCTGGGCCTCATCCACGGACATCCTCCTTGCTGGTTGCCAACATGATCTTGGGTGCAGGCTTGGATCCTCGCAGCTCCTTGATGACTTTAGCCATGGAAATAACAGTATCTGTCAAGGCATCTAGCTTTTGGTTGAGGGCCTCATTAGAGATAGGCTCTTTGTGTTCAGCAGCAGTCTCTGACGTGGCCGATGTCGCTGATACTCCTGGCTGCTGGCGTGCTGCTGTTGGGCCTTGGGTGAAGTTCAGATCCCGGGGTTCATCTATCTGCTGAAGATGGATGGCTCTATCTTTTAACTTAGCAAATGTCATTTCAGGATTCTGGATAATCATCATACTCAGCTGTCCTCTGTGAGAAGGGGATAAGAGGCCCTCTATAAACTGGTCAATTAGCATTTTGTCAGCTCCCGGGGCTAAGGCAGGTTCTGCTAGTTTAAGTGCTTTGAGTGCTTCCTGCAAGTTTAAGGCATAGTCTCTGGCACTCTCCTTGAGCTTTTGCTGACATCCAAAGAACCTCATTTTAGCCCGGGTGTCAGCACTAGATTCAAATGCTGCTTTCAATCCAGCTACAAGATGCTCTATAGTGTCCTTATCTGTGTCCAGCCAGGACGCTACTTCCCGCCGTGCATTGCCAGTTAATTGTCCAATAATCATTCAAACACGCTGGGCTTCAGTTAGGGGGTACATAACATAGTACGCTTGTATCTTAGTAATAAAGTCATTAAGGGTGTTGGACTCACCGGAGTATTGTGGCAACCATATTGCTCCGGAGTGTATGGCATCAGGAGCGGCATGATGGGTGCTGCTCCTTGCGCCGCAGCATCGCCGGGTGCTCCTCTGTTCTCTGGTGCTGGAGCTCCGCCGGGTGCTCCGCCGCTGCTCAGTGGCACAGCATCTCCTGGTTGCGACATCATGTGCCCCCTTAGTTAAGGTCGACCCTCCTCCTTCACTTCCGTCCAGATGTCTAACAGAGGTTCTTCTGTGCACCAGGGATTTGCTTCCCTTCCGGATGACGTCAGAGCGCTTTGCAGAGTGTCGCCCACAATGACACGCCCCCTTTTATTCCCACGCGTCACGCGCTCTGTAATGGCGGAATTTCAAAATTACAGCCTTGTGGCGAAGTTCAAATTTTGCCTGCCACGCGCTTCGCAATGGCGCCAGGTTCAAAACAGTCACAAATCACGGCACACAATGCCCAGTTTACCAGGTACGGTAGATCCTGTTTCGTGGACGCCAAGTTGTGGAGCCCACTGGGACAGGGTACTGGGTACCGGACTGGGATATATGCGGGGGATGTCACGGCAGTCTTGATCCGGACTGTGTCCCAAGCCCACAATAAAGGTTGGGGGATAGTTACAGGGGAGTTTGTCATGACGCCACCCACGGGTTGTGGTCAGGGTGGCCACCGCTGCTGCAGACCCTCTGGGGATGATGTTTAGCAGCCGGTGATGTAACGGCTCTCCTAATGCTGAGTAGGGGTGATAGTAGAGGCGATGGCAGTTTGTGAGGGAAAGTAGGGCTTGAGCATAAGGATCACACAGACTCACAGTATTTGTAGTTTTCCAAGTGTTTACTGCAGATGTTAGTAGCAGAGTACTGTCCACGGAGTCTGTACCGGGGCCGGGTTGCTCCCACCCTGATCGGGTCCTCAGCTTCCCACTCCTGCGCTGTGTGTGTGACCCTGCTGTCACTTTAGCTAGGCTGCTGGCCTTGTCTCTCCTCACAGGTACCCACTTGCTAGGCAACTTGAGTCTTTCGGTGTGTTTCTGACCCCGCCGTGTTGCTTCGCTGAGGTACAGTGTAGATCTATAACCTCCACTAGTCCGATGTTTACTGTGCTGCGTATGTCAGACACAGTTTCAGATCCGGTATCCGGTCTGTGCGCTCCTCCGGGGCGAGTTATGAGGTAACTCAATCTCCCAGATATGTTCCTTTGCTTCTTTTGACTCCTCTCCTAAGACCCTGGCTAGGCCTGGAATTGAGTAGCAGATTGTGGGGAAGCCTAAGGCAGCCCCTTTACACCACAGTCTCTCTTCCTCAGTTCTCCCAGGAACTGAACTAACTACTTCCTCTCTACACCAGAATATATAGGGGAGATGCTTTAGCTCCCCCTTCTGGCCTAGAGGTGCTAGTGCAGTGTCAGGTGTTGTGTGGGGAGTTAACCCTTGTTGATGTTACTGTGGCACATTAACCCCTGGGGTGCCACACTAGCTCATGCCTAACCACCCCTCTCTGATCTAAAACTGCACTATAAAGCTTTAGAAAAACTTACATATTCTTATGATAATGAGGGCTCCAGTCTATGGCGTAGACTGAGATGGGCAGTCTCCATTCTCCCCCTCTCGCAGGCTCTTATCATGCCCCACTATGCATCATCATTCCTTCTCTTATAGCCCGCTGTTTTGAAATTCCCGCCTCCTCCTCATAGTACGACGTGAGTTCTGGTCCGGTGCTTTGTGGGGGCTTATCAGGTGTACAACCTGGCTTTAACCCCTTCCCGACCCAGGACGCAGCATATGCGTCATCAAAACAAGTTCGTTCCCGACCTTGGACTCATATGCTGCGTCCTGGTGTAATCGCGCTCCTGCAGCTCTAGTGAGAGGTGTCACTGACCTCTCACTTGAGCTGCAGGTACCTGGGGACCTGTGCTACACCCCAGGGGGGGTGGATTTACCCCCCCGAGGCTACAGTCGCGGTAATTGGGGGGTTAAAAATGAAAACCGCAATTACCGCGACTGTATTGATTTTGCGGTCTCCGTCTTTTTGCTTCCCTGCCTGGCTCCTCCTGTTCCCCCCCTATCTCTTCCTGTTCCTCCCCCCAGATCATCTCTGCTCTGTCCCCCTCTTTCCGGCCCCCCCCCCAGCTCATCTGCTCTAATCCCCGCTGTTTCCGGCCCCCCCTCTGATCTGCCCCATCCCCCGCTGTCTCCGGACCCCCAGCTCATCTGCCCTGTTCCCCACTGATCTGCCCTGTCCCCCTCTGTCTCCGGACCCCCAGCTTATCCCCAGCTCATCTGCCCTGTCCCCTGCCTGTCTGCCGTGTCCCCCATTGTCTCCGGCCCCCCCACCGCTCATCCCCCGTCTTCTGCCACCGCTGGTGATCGGCAGGAGGAGGTGTTCACCGGACCCGTGATCACCTCCTCCTGCCGCCTCTTCCGCTCACCTCCGGCTCTCTGCTCCCCGCCAGCCGGGTCTTCCTCCTCCAGCACTCTGCTCCCCGCCAGCCGGGTCTTCCTCCTCCGGCGCTCTGCTCCCCGCCAGCCGGGTCTTCCTCCTCCGGCGATCTGCTCTCCGCCAGCCGGGTCTTCCTCCTCCGGCGATCTGCTCTCCGCCAGCCGGGTCTTCCTCCTCCGGCTCTCTGCTCCCCGCCAGCCGGGTCTTCCTCCTCCGGCGCTCTGCTCCCCGCCAGCCGGGTCTTCCTCCTCCGGCGATCTGCTCTCCGCCAGCCGGGTCTTCCTCCTCCGGTGCTCTGCTTCCCGCTGCTGCAGTCTTCCTCCTTCGGTGCCTGTCATCCTGTGGGATCCATTCTCTGCAGCTTGATGCCCCTTGGGAGGATCCCCCTGCAAGGGGGATCCCCCTGCATGGGGATTGAGCTGCAGAAAGCAATCTGACAGTTTGGATGCAGTGATCCAGTAGATCACTGCACCCAAACTGTCAGATTGCTTTCTGCAGCTTGATCCCTATTCAGGGGGATACCCTTGCATGGGGATCGAGCTGCAGAAAGTCATCTGACAGCTCAGGTGCAGTGATCTACTGGATCACTGCATCCAAGGTGTCAGATCGCTTTCTGCAGCTCAATCCGCATGCAGGTGGATACCCCTGAATAGGGATCAAGCTGCAGAAAGCAATCTGACAGTTTGGGTGCAGTGATCCAGTAGATCACTGCACCCAAACTGTCAGATTGCTTTCTGCAGCTTGATCCCTATTCAGGGGGATACCCTTGCATGGGGATCGAGCTGCAGAAAGTCATGTGACAGCTCAGGTGCAGTGATCTACTGGATCACTGCATCCAAGGTGTCAGATCGCTTTCTGCAGCTCAATCCGCATGCAGGTGGATACCCCTGCATGGGGATCGAGCTGCAGAAAGTGATCTGACAGCTCGGACACAGTGATCCAGTGGATCACTGCAGATTGCTTTCTGCAGCTCAATCCCCATGCAGGGGGATCAGGCTCCAGAGTAGCAATCTGACAGCCCACACTGCGCCCGTGCTGTCAGATCGCTTTCTGCATCTTGATCCTCATGCAGGGGCATCGGGCTGCAGAGTAGCAATCTGACAGCCTAGACGAAGTGATCCACTATAAGTATCACTGTGCCCGGGCTGTCAGATCACTTTCTACAGCTCTATTCCCATGCAAGGGGATCAGGCGCAGTGATCCACTATGTGGATGCAGGGGGAACATGCTGCAGTGAAGTAATCTGACCGCCCTGGTGCAGTGATCCATTATGTGATCACTCTGCCAGGGCTGTCAGATCACTTCAATGCAACGTCGAGTCACCTGACCCAAGCCTCAGAGATCATGTGATCTCTGAGACTTGGGTTTGCACAGTGATGCTGCACTTTATGGCAATGATCTGCCATATAGTGCATCATCACTATGACACCAGAGACTGCAACAAGAGGACACTTGATTCCTTTGCTGCAGTCTCTGGATGTAGCAGAAGTGATTGAGCGTCGTGGGACCTTCGTTGTGGACTACGTCGGAGACAATCGAACGTCGTGGGACCTTCGTTGTGGACTACGTCGGATCTTTTTATAATAAAGATGGAGTCCGAATTGTGTCTGTGTTTTTTTTTTCAAATAAAAAGATTTTTCTCTGTGTGTATTTGACTATTTACCGTACTAGAGATTCCTAATGGCGGGTCTAACATTGGCCCTATATTATGAATCTCGGGCTTAGTGCCAGCTGCCAATAAAAAGCTGGCATTAACCCCTTTATTACCCAGTTAGCCACCGGCACCAGGGCAACTGGAAGAGCGTGGGTACAGCGCCAGAAAATGGCGCTTCAATGAATGCGCCATTTTCTGGGGCGGCTGCGGGCTGCAATTCGCAGCATGGGGGGCCCAGAACGCTTGGGCCCCTCTATGCTGAGGATTCCAGCCCCCAGCTGCCTAGTTGTACCTGGCTGGACCAAAAATATGGCGGAGCCTCACGTAATTTTTTTTCTAGAATTAGTTCTAGAAATTTTTTAAAAAGTGGGCTTCGCTGTATTTTTGGTTCCAGCCAGGTATGACGAGGCAGCTGGGGGTGGGTGGCAGTCCGTAGCTGCCAAGTTGTACCTGGCTGGATCAAAAATATGGCGGAGCCCTATGTCATTTTTTTCTAGAAATAATTCTAGAAATAAAAAAAAAATAGGCTTCGCTGTATTTTTGGTTCCAGCCAGGTATGACGCTCACCTCCGGCTCTCTGCTCCCCGCCAGCCGGGTCTTCCTCCTCCGGCACTCTGCTCCCCGCCAGCCGGGTCTTCCTCCTCCGGCGCTCTGCTCCCCGCCAGCCGGGTCTTCCTCCTCCGGCGATCTGCTCTCCGCCAGCCGGGTCTTCCTCCTCCGGCGATCTGCTCTCCGCCAGCCGGGTCTTCCTCCTCCGGCTCTCTGCTCCCCGCCAGCCGGGTCTTCCTCCTCCGGCACTCTGCTCCCCGCCAGCCGGGTCTTCCTCCTCCGGCGCTCTGCTCCCCGCCAGCCGGGTCTTCCTCCTCCGGCGATCTGCTCTCCGCCAGCCGGGTCTTCCTCCTCCGGTGCTCTGCTCCCCGCTGCTGCAGTCTTCCTCCTTCGGTGCCTGTCATCCTGTGGGATCCATTCTCTGCAGCTTGATCCCCCTTGGGAGGATCCCCCTGCAAGGGGGATCCCCCTGCATGGGGATTGAGCTGCAGAAAGCAATCTGACAGTTTGGATGCAGTGATCCAGTAGATCACTGCACCCAAACTGTCAGATTGCTTTCTGCAGCTTGATCCCTATTCAGGGGGATACCCTTGCATGGGGATCGAGCTGCAGAAAGTCATCTGACAGCTCAGGTGCAGTGATCTACTGGATCACTGCATCCAAGGTGTCAGATCGCTTTCTGCAGCTCAATCCGCATGCAGGTGGATACCCCTGAATAGGGATCAAGCTGCAGAAAGCAATCTGACAGTTTGGGTGCAGTGATCCAGTAGATCACTGCACCCAAACTGTCAGATTGCTTTCTGCAGCTTGATCCCTATTCAGGGGGATACCCTTGCATGGGGATCGAGCTGCAGAAAGTCATGTGACAGCTCAGGTGCAGTGATCTACTGGATCACTGCATCCAAGGTGTCAGATCGCTTTCTGCAGCTCAATCCGCATGCAGGTGGATACCCCTGCATGGGGATCGAGCTGCAGAAAGTGATCTGACAGCTCGGACACAGTGATCCAGTGGATCACTGCAGATTGCTTTCTGCAGCTCAATCCCCATGCAGGGGGATCAGGCTCCAGAGTAGCAATCTGACAGCCCACACTGCGCCCGTGCTGTCAGATCGCTTTCTGCATCTTGATCCTCATGCAGGGGCATCGGGCTGCAGAGTAGCAATCTGACAGCCTAGACGAAGTGATCCACTATAAGTATCACTGTGCCCGGGCTGTCAGATCACTTTCTACAGCTCTATTCCCATGCAAGGGGATCAGGCGCAGTGATCCACTATGTGGATGCAGGGGGAACATGCTGCAGTGAAGTAATCTGACCGCCCTGGTGCAGTGATCCATTATGTGATCACTCTGCCAGGGCTGTCAGATCACTTCAATGCAACGTCGAGTCACCTGACCCAAGCCTCAGAGATCATGTGATCTCTGAGACTTGGGTTTGCACAGTGATGCTGCACTTTATGGCAATGATCTGCCATATAGTGCATCATCACTATGACACCAGAGACTGCAACAAGAGGACACTTGATTCCTTTGCTGCAGTCTCTGGATGTAGCAGAAGTGATTGAGCGTCGTGGGACCTTCGTTGTGGACTACGTCGGAGACAATCGAACGTCGTGGGACCTTCGTTGTGGACTACGTCGGATCTTTTTATAATACAGATGGAGTCCGAATTGTGTCTGTGTTTTTTTTTCAAATAAAAAGATTTTTCTCTGTGTGTATTTGACTATTTACCGTACTAGAGATTCCTAATGGCGGGTCTAACATTGGCCCTATATTATGAATCTCGGGCTTAGTGCCAGCTGCCAATAAAAAGCTGGCATTAACCCCTTTATTACCCAGTTAGCCACCGGCACCAGGGCAACTGGAAGAGCGTGGGTACAGCGCCAGAAAATGGCGCTTCAATGAATGCGCCATTTTCTGGGGCGGCTGCGGGCTGCAATTCGCAGCATGGGGGGCCCAGAACGCTTGGGCCCCTCTATGCTGAGGATTCCAGCCCCCAGCTTCCTAGTTGTACCTGGCTGGACCAAAAATATGGCGGAGCCTCACGTAATTTTTTTTCTAGAATTAGTTCTAGAAATTTTTTTAAAAAATGGGCTTCGCTGTATTTTTGGTTCCAGCCAGGTATGACGAGGCAGCTGGGGGTGGGTGGCAGTCCGTAGCTGCCAAGTTGTACCTGGCTGGACCAAAAATATGGCGGAGCCCTATGTCATTTTTTTCTAGAAATAATTCTAGAAATAAAAAAAAAATAGGCTTCGCTGTATTTTTGGTTCCAGCCAGGTATGACGAGGCAGCTGGGGGCTGGTGGCAGTCCGTAGCTGCCAAGTTGTACCTGGCTGGACCAAAAATATGGCGGAGCCCTATGTCATTTTTTTCTAGAAATAATTCTAGAAATAAAAAAAAAATAGGCTTTGCTGTATTTTTGGTTCCAGCCAGGTATGACGAGGCAGCTAGGGGCTGGTGGCAGTCCGTAGCTGCCAAGTTGTACCTGGCTGGACCAAAAATATGGCGGAGCCCTATGTCATTTTTTTCTAGAAATAATTCTAGAAATAAAAAAAAAATAGGCTTCGCTGTATTTTTGGTTCCAGTCAGGTATGACGAGGCAGTAGGGGGCTGGAATCCTCAGCATGGAGAGACCCAAATGTTTTGGGTCCCCTATGCTGCGAATTGCAACTACTAGACTAGTATGTTTTTTCACAAAAAGTTTCTTTATTCATTTATACGGCTTAATTTGTGAAGCACATGGGGGTTCAAAGTGCTCACTGTGCATCTAGATATGTTCCCTGGGGGTCTAGTTTCCAAAATGGGGTCACTTGTGGGGGAGCCCCAATGTTTAGGCACACAGGGGCTCTCCATACGCAACCTGGTGTCCGCTAACAATTCCAATTTTTGGCAAACACCAGGTTGCGTATGGAGAGCCCCTGTGTGCCGAAACATTGGAGCTCCCCCACAAGTGACCCCATTTTGGAAACTAGACCCCCCAAGGAACCTATCTGGATGCATAGTGAGCACTTTGAATCCCCAGGTGCTTCACAAACTGATCCATAATAAGGTAAAAATACTTTTTTTTCACACAAATTTTCTTTTTTAATTTGAACGGATCAATTTTTGAAGCACCTGGGGGTTCAAAGTGCTCACTATGCATCTAGATATGTTCCCTGGGGGGTCTAGTTTCCAAAATGGGGTCACTTGTGGGGGAGCTCAAATGTTTAGGCACACAGGGGCTCTCCATACGCGACCTGGTGTCCGCTAACAATTCCAATTGTTGGCAAACACCAGGTTGCGTATGGAGAGCCCCTGTGTGCCTAAACTTTGGAGCTCCCCCACAAGTGACCCCATTTTGGAAACTAGACCCCCCAAGGAACCTATCTAGATGCATAGTGAGCACTGTCAACCCCCAGGTGTTTCAAAAATTGATACGTAATAAGGAAAAAAATACTTTTTTTCACACAAATTTGCTTTTTCAATTTTTACGGATCAATTTGTGAAGCACCTGGGGGTTCAAAGTGCTCACGATGCATCTAGATATGTTCCCTGGGGGGTCTAGTTTACAAAATGGGGTCACTTGTGGGGGAGCCCCAATGTTTAGGCACACAGGAGCTCTCCAAATGCGACATGGTGTCCGCCAACAATTTGAGGTGATTTTCCATTCAAATTGTTAGCGGACACAATGTCGCGTTTGGAGAGCCCCTGTGTGCCTAAACTTTGGAGCTCCCCCACAAGTGACCCCATTTTGGAAACTAGACCCCCAGGGAACTTATCTAGATGGGAAGTGAGCATATTGAACCCCCAGGTTCTTCATAAATTAATCCATAAAAATGAAAAAAAAAAATATTTGTGGAAAAAAAAGTACTTTTTAATTTTTACGGTTCAATTTGTGAAGCACCTGGGGATTCAAAGTGCTCACAATGCATCTAGATATGTTCCCTGGGGGGTCTAGTTTCCAAAATGGGGTCACTTGTGGGGGAGCCCCAATGTTTAGGCACACAGGGGCTCTCCAAATGCGACATGGTGTCCGCTAACAATTTGAGGTGATTTTCCATTCAAATTGTTAGCGGACACCATGTCGCGTTTGAAGAGATCCTGTGTGCCTAAACTTTGGAGCTCCCCCACAAGTGACCCCATTTTGGAAACTAGACCCCCCCAGGGAACTTATCTAGATGGGTAGTGAGCATATTGAACCCCCAGGTTCTTCACAAATGAATCCATAAAAATGAAAAAAAAAATATTTGTGGAAAAAAAAGTACTTTTTAATTTTTACGGTTCAATTTGTGAAGCACCTGGGATTCAAAGTGCTCACAATGCATCTAGATATGTTCCCTGGGGGGTCTAGTTTCCAAAATGGGGTCACTTGTGGGGGAGCCCCAATGTAGGCACACAGGGGCTCTCCAAATGCGACATGGTGTCCGCTAACAATTTGAGGTGATTTTCCATTCAAATTGTTAGCGGACACCATGTAGTGTTTGGTGAGGCCCTGTGTGCCTAAACTTTGGAGCTCCCCCACAAGTGACCCCATTTTGGAAACTAGACCCCCCAGGGAACTTATCTAGATGGGTGGTGAGCATATTGAACCTCCACATGCTTTACAAATTGATCTGTGAATATGGAAAAAGTACTTTTTTTTTTCACAAAAATGTTCTTTTATCCTCAATTCTTTCATTTTCACATGGGTAACAGGATAAAATTCATCCTAAAATTTGTTGGGCAATTTCTCCTGAGTACATCGATACCTCATATGTGGTCATAAACCCCTGTTTTGACGCACGGCAGGGCTCAGAAGTGAAGGAGCACCATTTCACTTTTTGAATGGAAAATTAGCTCTAAAAGTCAAATTGCGCTCTTTCCCTTCAGAGCCCTGCCGTGCGCCCAAACCGTGGTTTATGATCACATATGAGGTATCGATATACTCAGGAGAAATTGCCCAACAAATTTTAGGATCCATTTTATATTGTTGCCCATGTGAAAATGAAAAAATTGAGGCTAAAAGAACATTTTTGTTAGAAAAATTAAAATATCCATTTTTTTGTTTCCAGTTTGCTTAGTTCCTGTGAAGCACCTAAAGGGTTAATAATCTTCTTGAATGTAGTTTTGAGTAGCTTGAGGGGTGCAGTTTTTGGAATGGTGTCACTTTTGGGTGTTTTCTGTCATGTACACCCCTCAAAGGGACTTCAAATGGGATGTGGTCACTAAAAAAAATGGTTTTGTAAATTTTGGTGGAAAAATGAAAAATTGCTCATGAACTTTGAACCCTTATAACTTCCTAATAAAATTTTTTTTTTTTTCCAAAATTGTGCTGATGTAAAGTAGACATGTGGGAAATATTATTTCATAACTATCTTGTGTCACATAACTCTCTGGTTTACCAGAAGAAAAATTCAAAATTTGAAAATTGCAAAATTTTCTAAATTTTTGCCATATTTTTGATTTTTTCACAAATAAACGCAAAAATTATCGACCTAAATTTAATACTAACATTAAGCCCAATATGTCACGAAAAAACAATCTCAGAATCGCTAGGATCGGTTGAAGCGTTCCCCAGTTATAACCTCATAAAGGGACACTGGTCAGAATTGCAAAAAAGACCAAGGTCTTTAGGGTCAAAATAGGCTGGGTCATGAAGGGGTTAATATGCGCCGGAGCCAGACCGTATAGTCCATACACCCGCACACTGCTCAGGGGGTAAATAGGGGGTATATGAACCTCCATAGGTGGACACATACAGAAAAGGGCCCCAGAACAAGAACAATATATGAGCCCTTTGCAGTCCAAGAGCTTATCAATTTCAATTGCAATTCCACCTACTTAGGAGGAAGAAATGGGTCCTCTAACCCAGAGTTCTATCTAGGTTCTCTGGCACCCAGGGCAAGAATTCACTGTGGCACCCTCTGGGTGGACCCTCCAAGCAGGCTGAGCAGTTGCCATGTGGCTAATCATTCATATGCGATTTGCATACATACACTCTGATGCAGATGAGCTGTTCTACCTAATTCTCTCAATATTCAGCGAAAAACAGAGTAGCAGGAAGAAAGGTTGTCACGATCATAATATATGTTATACTATAAAAATCCTATATGAGTGGAGTGGCCATGTGATGACTGCTAGGATTAGGCTACAGTGCTTAAATGAGTTGTCCAGGTTTTTCCTAAAATCTATGTGTATAGCTAAGCTGCAAAATGCTGACAGTTTGTCATTTACACCCTGTTAGCATTTTGCATGATTACCTAGATACACGCCCATAAGGGGATAGCCGCAAGAGAAGGACACAATAGAAAGTACGACATACCCGGCAACATGGCAACCAGGTGGATGGACATTCACCAACAGGTGGAACAGGAGGCCCGTGCTGCCCATGACGTGGCGATTCAGAAGCCCCGTCCCTGCTGATGGATGAGGGCAATGTCGAGTTCTGGATGGTCGCATTACGGGACTTGCGGAGTGGACTATCCAAGACGCTAGAGTGGGTAGTATGGCAATGGAGTATGGAGCAGGCCGTGGGGCTCAGGGGTCGAGCCGTGGATAGAAGGATGAGAGAAGCCGCAGCCGCTGCACAGGCTGTAGCGGATCCTTTGGCCGCCTTCCCACCTGTTCAGACTCACAAGACGGGAGTCCAAACTGACATCCCAGAGGATCTGCCTGCTGCTCCCACTAACACCCCAGCGGTAGAGACCCGAGCCCTGGAGGAAGAACCAGACGTCGTTGTGGAGGAGGTTGACGACGGCCTGGATAACACCACCAACCTAGCCAAGGATGACTCCGCGGAGGACGAAGAGGAGTTGTTTTACCTTCCCAGAGCCGCTGGAGATTGTATCCCGGAGCTGGCATGGTGGACCGACCAGCGAAGGCTGCCTGTTGCTGTGACAAGCTTCGTCGCAGATGTTACCGCCGTTCTGGAGACCCCGTTACACTGCATTTCACCTGGATCATTCTCTGCAGCCCCTTAGATGTATAAATTTGTTTAAGCAAGCCTTTGTGCCTTGGCCTTTGTGTGATTCCATAAAGTGTGATTCATTAAGTGGTCTGCAGAGATATCCCAGAGATAAACCAGAGAAAACCAGAAGGTAACAACTCTACCCTTCTAGTAACTTACATAAACTTCTGTCCATTACATCAAAATGTCCTTCAGTTCAATGCTTTTATATCTATGTGCGTTAGTCATCCATTTTTACCTCCCCATTCCCCCTCCATCACCCTTTATCCACATCAGCCCCTCTCTACTTCCCTTTACTATGTCCTGCTCCCATACTCTCTTCACTCTACTCAATAAGCTAAGCCCGTCATATTCCAGGTTCTTGCATAAACAAAAACAATGTCATACAGCCAAAAATTACTCCCTCCTTCTCTTTCTACTACTGCTCATGTCAGGCGATATTTCTCCTAATCCTGGGCCACCCTCTTCCAACTTCAACCCCCCGCCCACCTCACATAGAAATCCCACTAACCTCATTAGTATTATCTGCACACCTTCATCTCCCTCTTTTAAATGTGCCCTCTGGAAACCACGGTCTCTATGCAACAAACTTCCCTTTATCCACAACTGCTTTCTCACTAACTCTCTTAACCTTTTGGCTCTCACTGAAACCTGGATCCAGGACTCAGACACTGCTTCCCCTGCTGCTATCTCCTACGGCGGTTTACACTTCTCCCATTCCCCGAGACCTGGGAAGAGATGTGGTGGTGGAGTTGGCTTATTCCTGCCCCACAATGTTCTTTCCAGGTCATCTCCCCCGCTCCATCACTCTCATTCCCTTCTTTTGAGGTTCACACTATTAGGCTGTTCCGTCCCCTCCCCCTCAAAGTAGCAGTGATTTACCGCCCCCCAGGTTCATCCACCCTCTTCCTCGACCACTTCTCCGCGTTGCTGCCGCACTTCATGTCCTCAGAATTACCAACTCTCATCCTGGGAGACTTTAACATTCCCATAAACAGCCCCAACTCCACATCTGCATCCCAGCTCCTATTTCTAACTTCTTCTCTTGGCCTTCGCAGTTCTCAACCTCTGAGACACACAAAGATGGTAACACCCTTGACCTGGTCTTTACCCGACTCTGCTCTATCTCCTCCTTAGACAACTCATCTCCTTCTCTCTCTGATCACAACATTCTCTCCTTTACACTCACAAACCCTTGCCCATCACAGCATAGTCCAACCTATCACACATGCAGAAATCTACAGGCCATTAACCCTCATACATTCACAGACTCTCTTCTCTCATCACTGTCCCCAATCTCCTCTTTCTCCTGCCCCACTCTGGCTGTGAATCACTACAATGGTACTCTCAAAAGTACCCTGGACCAAGTAGCGCCCCTCACGCTAAGAACCTCCAAACACAGAGTAAAACAGCCCTGGCTCACATCACAAACTCGATTCCTCCAGCGATGCTCTAGGAGTGCCGAACGTCTATGGAGGAAAACCCACACACCAGAAAACTTTATCCATTATAAATTCATGCTCAAAACATACAACTCTGCCCTTCACCTCGCCAAACAGACCTACTTCACCACCCTGATCTCCTCACTAGCCAATAACTCATATACAGCCCTGCCCCCCATAGGCTCCCATATCATATACAGCAACCCTATAGGGCTCCTATATCATATATAGACCCCTAAAGGGCTCCCATTATTGAAGCCCTATGGGGTGCTGTAAATGACATGGGAGCCCTATGGGGCAATATATGATATGGGAGCCCTATGGAGCATTAGGGGGGCTGTATATGATATGGGACTCCCATATCATATACAGCCCCCCATAGGGCTCCATATCATATGCAGCCTATGATATAGGAGCCCTATGGGGGGCTGTTGTATATGATATTGTGAAGGATGGATTATATCTTATCTATTAATCTTAGCTTTTATACTCATATAGCATTAAATGAAACAATACGTTTTTTCTGTATTCAGGTACGTATCCAACATCTTCTCTTTATCTCTGAGTCACCCCTCCTCCATCTCTCTCTTTCTCTCTCTACCTTTTCCTATCTCTCTCTCTTCTTCATCCTTCTCTTCTCTCTATCTTTCTCTCTTCCTCTCTCTTCTTTCTCTCTCTCTCTCTTTCTCTCTCTTCTCTCTTCCCCTTTTTTCTCTTCATCTCTCTCTCTCTTTCCTTCATGTCACTCTCTCTCCCTCTTTTCCCTTTTTCCCTCTCTATCTATCTATCTCTCTCCTTCTCTCTTTCTCTTCTTTTTCTCTTCTCTCTTTGTCTCTTCCCCTCCTCCATCTATTTCTTTCTCTCTTTCTTTCCCACTATGAATCTGTGAACAAGGAGCTGTTTTGTAAACAAAGTGTCTCCTTAGATGCGTATGCTGGAAAGAAGATATAGCTGTGCAGAAGTTGCCTTGAAAATGGACAAGCTGATTGGTCCTCACCGTGCTTGCAACAGGCCGTGCTATGGGAAAACCAAGATAACTTGTATCACAGCAGTCAAGGGACGATACCATGACGTGATGAAGAACGGACTCTCAGAATACAAAGAACTATTATTATAAACAAACATAGATATTAGCTTAATCCCACCCTGCCATGGACATTTACATGCTTATCTTTTAGACTATAAAATGCCCTGTACCCGGATATTGAGTTCAGTAGTTGTTGCCGTGTATGTTGTCATTATTAAACCTGGACACGCTATGAGATTGAACCGGACTCTCTCAGTCTGATTTACTCTTATCTGGTACCACGTGTTCATAGTCTAATTTGGGATGACTGGCGAGGGAGTGGAACAGTAAATCGTCCCCGACAATATGAGGACTGTATGGGGTATGGGAGGCTGTATATGAGATGGGACTCCAATATCATATACAGCCCCCCATAAGGCTCCCATATCATATACAGCCCACCACATAGGGCTCCCGTATCATATACAACCCCCCATAGGGCTCTCATGATGGGAGCCCTATGGAGGGGCTGTATATGATACAGGAGCCCTATGAGGGGGCTGAATATGATTTGGGTGCCCTATGGCGGTGTTGTATATGATATGGAAGCCCTATAAGGGGTCTGTATTATGATATGGGAGCTCTATGGAGGGCTGTATATGAGATGTTAGCCCTATGGGACATTGGGGGGGCTGTATATGAGCTTCCATCTCATATACAGCCCCCCATAGGGCTCCCATGTCATATACAGCCCCCCATAAGGCTCCCCAGTGGCGGAACGAGTCTGAAAGGCCCCGGTGCGCAATTTTACAACCTGAACGACCATGGCTTGCCCCCCCTAGTTTTGATCCTGGGTACGCCCATGAAAGTGAGCATTCTTTGACGAAAGCAAAGTTTGAAGGAGAAAATTATTATTTCAAATAAAAATCATTATTTCTAACCTTGTCAATGTCTGGACTATATTTTCTATTCATTTTGCAACTCATTTGATAAATAAAAGTATGGGTTTTAATGGAAAACACAAAATTGACTGGGTGATCCCAAACATTTAAATGGTAGCATACACACACAAATACACACATATATTCACATGCAGTGGGGACACATACATATACGCACACACGGCGGCTCACATGATGAGCACGGGGACATAGACATTTACACACACATGGTGGGTCACCTGATACAGTGGCTCCACATATACACACACACAGGCGGCGGGTCATGTGACAGTGGGGACATACACACATATATACACACAGATGTCGGGTCACATGATGTGGCAGGGACACACATACACATATACACACATGCACACTTATTCACATGGTCCCTCAGGTATACAAAGATGGAGAGCACACATAGGGAGACGATTCAAGGGAGAGAGTAGTGCAGGGGAAAGTGCACAGGAGGAAGACAGCTCAAGGAGACAGCACATGGGGGAAGAGATTGCGGCCAGTTGGAGAGTACATGGTGGGGGGAGAGATGGCCACAGACACCACCCCCATTGTGCCGTCACTGCCCTCCATCCAGTTACTACATAATGAAGGGGGCAACTCGTACACCTTTATAGGATTTAATATGTTACAAGGGCTCATGCGGTTGATCAGCATACAGAGGGGGTGGGGTGGCAGATTAAAATTTTGTACCGAGGTCCAACGGACTCTGGTTGAAGTAAATTAAAAATATATGTTTTAGATTTACACAAAGGTCATGTTTACGAGCTCAGGATTTGTCTTAGTCAAAAAATCCACATCCAAAGAATGGGGGGTTTCTCTGTGTGAAATATAGAGCCTGTTTCATGCAGATTGTTTTCCTCTCTATGTAAATAGGTTATGAAAGACCCCAATTACTTGCATAAGATGCAATTCTGATCAGATTCTGAATGTGTGAACATGGCCTAAAGATTCTTTTGATAGTTTTTCACATTTTTCTATAGAAGGCTGAAAATTGAAAGCAGTTACATTTTTGGCTTCCAGAGGTTATTTAATGCAATTTCTAAATCAATCCCCATTTTATATAACCTGCAGTAGCTTTACATTACACTAGGGGTTTTGCTACATTGCCATGACACAGAGTGACGCAGCTGTCAAATGGGGAAGACACATGCAGCAGTAATAATAGATAATATGTCACCCACAATGGGAAGGGGGGGGGATGTTACCGTCATTTCAGCTACATGTCAAAGTGGGTCACATATGACATCGTTTCCACATGAGTATTCTGCCTATATTTAGGACAGTACAAAATGCCAATAAAAATCCATATTTTAGCATTAATAATGTACAGTACTTATGCACACTGGTACATACAGTTAAACTAATACAATTGTGTGGATAGAATCTCTTTATGAATTCATTAAGTAATCCTGTCACTTGGACAATTAGAACTTAACATACAGAACATCATATATATGTTGAAATGATTTATCGCTTTCTCTTTGTAGGTTCCCTAAATGTTACGTTATCATTTACCCCATATGTAGAGAAAGTGTAATTAATTCCCATAGCAACAGTGAGCACAAAAGCGGGAGTTCAGTGTGACATTCCAGTAAGTATTGTGTGAATATTCTACACTCATGGAAAGTAAGGAAATCCTTGGGGAACATCATATGTCATGCTTAGAGAGAAGTCCTCTATAGTCCCAATGGTCATCGTATTATGAGAGGAAAAAGATATTTGGTCCCAGGATCCTTTTATAATACCTTAAATTGAATAAAGAGTACATTGATTTTATTGTTTAGTTTTGTCATAGACTTTAGGTCTTACAGTAGCTGCTTTGCTCCAAGGAAATAATTTGCTCATGGGCAACAGAGTGTGAAATATGAGGATGTAATGACTATAATGATGCAACACAAATTGCCTGCTTTAGTTGCTTTGTGCAGGTTCAACTCATTCAGGAAATAGCAGATTATAAAGTGTAGATAATACCTTTGATAAAACTAATGGGGTTGTATTATATGTCCTATTAGAGCATATGGATGTGATAGAGGGGGAATCCACACCCCAACAGACCTAGCACGACAAGCCGTAACGGGGCATTGCTCTGTAAGGCTGGCTTCACACTTGCGACGCGGCAAGATCAAAATGGGTGCATCAACATCAGTCCGTGCGTCCACAAACGCATGCCACCGCAGCTGCTGGATGCCTGATCTGACTGGGGATAGAGTGAAAGAAAATGTTAATAAAATGTACTGTGCACATGATAATAATATGGAGGGACCTGGTGAGGGGCTGCAGGAGGGGTTTAAAACCATCACTTTATTAGAATCAATGTTTGAAGTCCCATTGGCTATTGCCAGTGCAGAGGGATTTCTATGTCACTCTTACGCACAGAACTGTCAGAAGTGTCAAAAAAACATGAGATATGCAGAATTTGACAATTCTGTGTGTAGAAGTGGCGTAGAAGTCCCGCTGCACCAGCAAAGGCCGACGGGACTTCAAATATTGATTCTAACAAAGTAGTGGCTTTAAACCACTGCTGCAGGCCCTCCCCAGGTGCCCACTTATTATAATCATGCACATGATACATTTTATTAACATTTTTAAACAATAACAAAGGGCACAAGCCCTTTTTCAGAGGCGGTGGTAGATGATTGTGAAGTGCAGGAACTAGACTCTGGGCATGCTCAGTGATGAAAAATGGATCCAGATGGAAGGATCCCCCCCCTTCCGAATCCGTCCACCATTGGACACCATTCTATTTGCGGACGGATCGAGATGAATCAGGATTTTAGTCTACTCCGAAATACGCTACTGCATGCGGCCAGAGAGGGTGACAAAAAATCTGATGTGGTAGGATCAGGCAGAATCCTGATGACGCTGCAGGTACCTACCACCCCAAGGGACACATATTAAGTATAGGGACACATGCTTGATCAAGAGGCTTCAGGATTTAGACTGATATGCGCACAAGACCAAAAAAATGCAAGTGTGAAACCATCCTTAAATGACCTCCTGCTCAGATTCTTTAAGTCTCTTTTTGTCACCAAAGACAATCTTAGTTTACCTTTACACGCCGCGACCGCGGCGAGAAATCTGACCGGCAATCTGTTGCCCCGTCACCATCGCCGTGAAATTGCCTTGCAATTGCGGTGTGTAATTGGGGTATTTGGCGGCGATAAAAAAGGTTGCACCTCGTTCCGATTTCACAGCACTGCTCCAAAATCAGAGGCAATCATGAAGGCGAAATTCCTTGCTTTTGGCGTGTGAACGGGCGATAAGGATGGAATCTGCGTCGCCTACTGATTTCCTGGAGGCGTGCCACAGCATGCTGGAGGCCGCCCCCCCCCCTCAGCGATGATTGGTGGTACTGTGTTTCCATTGGCTGTCAATTGACACTGTGCCATATTTGAACAGATGTCCATTCACACTACACAATGGCAATGGCGTCATGTATTAGCCAGGCTTCCTGCGCAGGCTGGCCAATCATAACGCTATTGCGTTGTCTAATCAGCGTGTTTGGGGCGCGGAATACACCAGTCTGTCACGCCTATGTTCTTGCGGCGCTACCCATGTACGCCCACATTCCTTTGGGGATTGCGGTGTGTGAAGCAGCGAGGGAACTCCACCGGATTGGTTCCGCTGTTGGTATGGCAACTTCCGGGGCAACACATCGCCTTAGGTTGAGGGCAAAATTGTGGCGTGTAAAAGCGCCTTTGGCGATCGGAGGCAACCATGAAAAATGTGCATGCGCAAGTTAGATTGCCTCCTATCGCCGCCAAAAGTTGCGGCGTGTAAAGGTGCCCTTAAAGTTATACGAGTAACTACAGTTGTGGCCAAAAGTATTGACACCCCTGCAATTCTGTCAGATAATAATACTCAGTTTCTTCCTGAAAATGATTGCAATCACAAATTCTTTGGTATTATTATCTTTATTTAATTTGTCTTCAATGAAAAAACACAAAAGAGAATGAAGCAAAAAGCAAAACATTGATCATTTCACACAAAACTCCAAAAATGGGCCAGACAAAAGTACTGGCACCCTCAGCCTAATACTTGGTTGCACAACCTTTAGCCAAAACAACTGCAATCAACCACTTCCGGTAACCATCAATGAGTTTCTTACAATGCTCTGCTGGAATTTTAGACCATTCTTCTTTGGCAAACTGCTCCAGGTCCCTGATATTTGAAGGGTGTCTTCTCCAAACTGCCATTTTTAGATCTCTCCACAGGTGTTCTATGGGATTCAGGTCTGGACTTGTTGCTGGCCACCTTAGAAGTCTCCAGTGCTTTCTCTCAAACCATTTTCTAGTGCTTTTTGAAGTGTGTTTTGGGTCATTGTCCTGCTGGAAGACCCATGACCTCTGAGGGAGACCCAGCTTTCTCACACTGGGCCCTACATTATGCTGCAAAATTTGTTGGTAGTCTTCAGACTTCATAATGCCATGCACACGGTCAAGCAGTCCAGTGCCAGAGGCAGCAAAGCAACCCCAAAACATCAGGGAACCTCCACCATGTTGGACTGTAGGGACCATGTTCTTTTCTTCGAATGCCTCTTTTTTTCTCCTGTAAACTCTATGTTGATGCCTTTGCCCAAAAAGCTCTACTTTTGTCTCATCTGACCAGAGAACATTCTTCCAAAATGTTTTAGGCTTTCTCAGGTAAGTTTTGGCAAACTTCAGCCTGGCTTTTTTATGTTTTGGGGTAAGAAGTGGGGTCTTCCTGGGTATCCTACCATACAGTCCCTTTATATTCAGACGCTGACGGATTGTACGGGTTGACACTGTTGTACCCTCGGACTGCAGGGCAGCTTGAACTTGTTTGGATGTTAGTCGAGGTTCTTTATCCATCATCCGCACAATCTTGCGTTGAAATCTCTCGTCAATTTTTCTTTTCCGTCCACATCTAGGGAGGTTAGCCACAGTGCCATGGGCTTTAAACTTCTTGATGACACTGTGCACGGAAGACACAGGAACATTCAGGTCTTTGGACTTGTAGCCTTGACATTGTTCATGCATCCTCACAATTTGGTTTCTCAAGTCCTCAGACAGTTCTTTGGTCTTCTTTCTTTTCTCCATTCTCAATGTGGTACACACAAGGACACAGGACAGAGGTTGAGTCAGCTTTAATCCATGTCAACTGGCTGCAAGTGTGATTTAGTTATTGCCAACACCTGTTAGGTGCCACAGGTAAGTTACAGGTGCTGTTAATTACACAAATTAGAGAAGCATCACATGATTTTTCTAACAGTGCCAATACATTTGTCCACCCCCTTTTTATGTTTGGTGTGGAACTATATCCAATTTGGCTTTAGGACAATTCTTGTTGTGTTTTTTTCATTGAAGACAATTTAAATGAAGATAATAATACCAAAGAATTTGTGATTGCAATCATTTTCAGGAAGAAACTGAGTATTATTATCTGACAGAATTGCAGTGGTGTCAATACTTTTGGCCACAACTGTATATATGCAGGAATATTGTTAAGAATTTAAAAGCTTATTATAAAATTACTCTAGCTGATATGTTATCATATGTTAAAGTCAATGCACATGATTCAATATTAAGAAAGTTTACAAATGGCATTCATGATAGATTTGCAAGGTATAAACAACTGCTGACTAGAAGGATCACAAAAATTGTCTCACATTCATAAAACATCTAGTCTCCCCCAGGACATTCAGAGTAATATTATGCGGATTGATGAGTCAAAGGTAAATCTGTTTAAATACATAGGTACAATTCCATCTGATGAAAGTCGAATACTGTTTTTCACTGTAAGAACATCATACCAATAGTCAAACATGGTGGTGGTAGTGTGATGGTGTAGTGCTGTTTTGTTTGTATAGGACCTGGACTATTTGTATCAACTGTTAGAACCAATAATTCTGCTACTTCTTATAAGATCAGAAACTACTGAAAAAAGAAAAATGTCCCACCACTGTTTTGTAACCTAACACTTAAAAGGAATCTGTCAACTTTTTTTTTGCAATATAAACTGGGAAAGCATGCTGTAAGGGTACCGTTACATGGTGCCAACGCGCCGGCGATGTCGGCGGGGAATCACGGGAGCGCTAATTCCTGCCGACATCGCCGGTGAGCTGTCACACGTAGCAACTCGCCGGCGAACTCGCCCTCAAGTAGCGGCGGTGACCGCTTGCTGGGTTGCCCAGCAACCCAGCGACCGGTAACCCGCAATGTTAAACAGGGTGATCAGGCATGATCACCCTGTTAAGATCGCCAGGTTTCACAACACTGCTTTGAAACCTGGTGATCATTCTGAGGCGATTTTTTGCCATAGAATCGCCCTGTTACACTGGGCGACTCACCAGCAATGGTGCCGCGATTAGGCCACGCCCCTGCATCGCCGACACAATCGCCGGCGAGGTGGCACCGTGTAACGGGCCCCTAAGGGTTAGAAAACAAAAATCAATTGTAGTTCTCTTAACAGTGTGTGCTATTGTTTACTTAAACTAAAGGCTTTACTACCCTGTAATTACCATTACAGGACTACTTTGTCACTACTACTTTGAGCGGCAGTTCAACACACCCCCTGCTCTGGTTGACATCTCACAGTGAATTCACAATCTCTATTGAGTGCCTGGTGTGGACAGGGGGCAGCTATCTCAGATCTGTAGTGTCTCTAAAACTACATTCTTTGTGTGAGAATGACTGCAGCCAGTAATCTATTTGATACTTCATTGGATTCAAGGTTTTTTAGTCTACATTATGTTGCTGTCAGATGAGGTTGCAAAGACCTGCTGACAGATTCCCAGTTGAGTTATGCAGCAAGACAAAGATGATCCTAAGCAGACAAGGAACTCTACCTCTAAATAGCTCAAGCAAAACAAAATCTGGTTTGAGTTACACTCCTGACTTGAATTTTTACTGGAGCACTTGTTAATTTTTAAAATGGGACTTGGCATTATCACTTTTTAAGGAGGTTCTTGGAGCATTACTAGATTTTTCAGGGCGATTGCTACTTTACTTGGACAGTCAAGCGGATTATTACTTGAAGGGGGCACTTAGGACATTATAACCTCCAAGTGGAAGTGCGCCCACAAGGTATTATTACTGTCATGGTGGAACAGGGGGCATTGATACTTTCTAAGTGTCACTCATATTTTATGAAGCATTCTCTATATGGCACATTGTTTGTTTACCATTTTTTGGAGGTGTGACAATCATAGTAGTACCACAATTCTTGAAGTATTGGGATCCATATTACATGCTGCAGAGACAATAGGGAATTTGTGTAGCTTGGGAATAGGTAGGGATGGTGCTGGAAATGTGAGAAGTCAAATGTGTCTTTCTAATACACCCTGCAGTTGAGTCATGGCTGGAAGAATTCATCATGTTGGTCTAGACTAGATGGAGAAGACAAGTAAAGTGAACAACCCCAATCAGAAAGAACATCACTATACTGTATATATGGTTACTAATGTAATCTATTATATGTATAGAAGTATCTACAACTGTATGGTTTCTTTATGGGGGTAATACAAGTGTTTTTAATAGTGTGAGGTTTTTATTTTTTATTTTTCTTATTTAGAAACAGTTTGGTGCAATTCAGTCAAAATGTAATAGTAAGTGTATGGGGCTATTATTGGTAATATTGGTCTTTTGTGCTCATTGTTTTCTAACTTTTTGGTAATTTTTTTATTCATTAAAGTTAATGGTAGTGGTCATCATGTAACAGTTGTGTTTTGGCCTTGTATAGTGTTAATTTTGGTCTTTAAATACTGTATTTTAGTATGTAGGTAATATTTATTCTTGGTATAGCAGCAACAGTAGAATACGGTATTTTATGTATACATGTTAGATCCTCTTTTAAGTGGCAAGTAAGGGGTCATATGGGAAGACATACTTTGGAGCTTGGACCCTGATCTTTGAAGACCCTACTGGAAAATGATAGATTGTGAGATAGATATGTGATAAATTTGTAATTTTTTAAGTTTGCCCTTGTTAACCTCTCATCAGGCTCTAAAAATCAGCTGCTAAATGCAGAAGTCGGCCATACATAATACCAGCATTTCTCCTCCATAGTAGGTGTCCTCATAAGAGTGTGGAGATTTAGCATGGCTTATTCTGGTGATGAGATTTGTTGCAAACCATTTGTCCCAACCTCATTTCACCCACTACTTGAATAAATTATTTACAAGAGAGTTTGGAAACTTCCTAAAAGATGTCATCTTAAAAGGTTTATATCTATATCAATTAAAAGTAATCTTGCAAAAACCAGAGCCTTCAACTGGAATCACCCTGAGTCATGTCCAATAAGCTAGTCAATCTATTATGGTTTAGTATTGTCATATTAACTTCAGTATCATTGTTCCCCATGCCTCCGTGCCTGGCACATTACTCCCAAGGAAGTGACTTTGTTTCTTAATCAAGAAGGAGGAAATTTTCAACTCTAACGTCTCAATGAATTACATGACTCACTTTGACTGAAGTTCCTTCGTAGAAAGAGGAAACCTCTGCTTGTGTCGTTTTTGGCAGTAGGCACCAATGTTTATTTTTGTTTTTCTTTCTTAAGGATAACTTCTGTGCGATTCTAGTAATGAAGAATATATGCAGGCACAGATGATAGCGAGAATGTCAGTGGTAGTATTATATGATATTACTTTTGTTCTTTTTTTTTTATATCCCCTCCACTGTCAGCAGTGTCTTTTTTTGTGAACAAGCGTGTAGTCACCTCCAGACCACTGCCTGTCACCTCGGTTTCCAGGTAATACCTGGTTGTTTTTGTGCTGTTCACTTAGCGAACTATGAGGTTATATGTGTTTCCTTTGTCAGTTTGGGCAGGGCTATCATCTATTTAAACCTCTGAGTCTCTAACTTTCACTGACAGTTAAACTTGTCTGACTGTAGAATGTGTCATGTTTATCAGTCCAAGGAATAATGAAAACTGGGCACCACTAAGACTAACACCCATTCACAACCAATTTGGTATACCTTACGGTTGCCCTCCCAGAGACATCCTGGATTCCCGTGTTGCTTGTCCTCAGGTCCACATGAACATACGAAAATTGATAACAAGAGATTCCAGGATCAGAGATACCGGAGTATGGCTTGCCGTTTCACGCGATATGTACACAGGACCCATTGAAGCGCATATTGTGTGAGATGGCAAGCCGCAGTCCGATATCTCTGCTCCCCCTCCCTGGAATGATGTAACCTGCACGTTCAATAAAATCTGCACAATTGGAAGATTGGTGAATGCTGTCCATTTCTATTGTTATCAATTCATGTTTAATTTTTATGACCATTTTTTGTGTTCTGATTCTGTACTTTGGCTGCCCTCCTAGTTCTGACCCTACTAACTTGACTTCTCTTGCCTTTGGTTAGCTCGTCCTCACAGTAGGAATTTAGTGGACCCCATGTAAGACCTAATTCCTCTAAAAAGGTAAAAGTGTGAAGTCTGTCTGAAGTAGCCTTTTTGTGCCTGCAGCCTCTGACAGACGTTACACATGGATGATAACACTTGGCACCTCTTTATTGCCATAGGATGAGGACAATAAGCATGTTGCACAATTGTCTTGGATTTGGGCTTTGGTCCCCTCACCCCATTCTGCTGAACTCTCCTGTGCTACATGTTGGGATTTGCTTGGCATCAGGGCTGTGGAGTTGGTAAGTCAAACCTCAGACTCCGACTCCTCAATTTCCCTGGCTCCGACTTAACAACTCTGACTCCTTCATACATGGCTCATGATAAATTTATTGCAATACAATAGTAACATCAGACTTTAATCATTATTATAATACAATAATCAAGCTATTTATATAGAACATAGTAATGATAATAATTCATAATAATAAAAATATCCAGCACATACTGCATGGAACTACTGTACCCAATTTATTAAATATTTTAGGAGTCTTAGTGGGTCCATTTTCACCAAAATGGACACCGTCTCCAACTCCCAGACTTTGAATCCGATTCCACAGTCCTGCTCAGCATGCTCCCATGTAATTGTCTGCCTGGGCCTGACCCCGCCATGTTGTTTCGCTGTGGCATAGTGAACATACATAACCCCCACTAGTCCAGTGTTTACTGTGCTGCTTATGTCAGGCATAATTTCGGATCCAGGTACTTTCCTCAGTGCTGCCCCGCACTGAACTAACTGCCACTTCCTCTCCACCCAGAATATATAGGGAAGCAGCTTTAGCTCCCCCTTCTGGCCTGGAGGCACTAGTGTAGTGTTGTGGGTTGTGTGGGGAGTTAACCCTTGGTGATGTTACTGTGGCACAGTAACCCCTGGGGTGCCACAGCAGCGTGTCCGACCGCGACACTCGCACTCCTGGCAGGAGGGAATATTCCAGCACGGGGGTTTCAGTCCCTCTCTTCCGCATGAGAGGTTGTGCGCTGCCCTCCGGGGCAGGCGCACTGGTGATGGCGGCTTCAGGGCACCCCCATCATACGTGGAGGGCATAGCGCCCTCGCTCTCCATCTTGGGGCACAAAAGTAACGCGGTCCCCGCACCTGCCTGGGTGACCCTTGGCCAGTTGCTCCTCCACGTCCTGATGGGACAAAGAGTCCCTGGCTTGTTCCTTGGGTCTTGATAAACCCCCAGCCGCTGCCGAGGTGGAAGGTGGTCATGGTCACCTACAGGCGTGGGTTCTTACTGGTGGCCCGGGCCTTGCGGGCTTCGGTTTTGGCTCGCATATTGCGCTCTTCCCACGCTCGCCACTGAGCTCTCTGCTCAGCCTCCTCCGCTTCCAATTGGGCGATGGCCCATGGAGGTGCTCATCCACGCCAGGGGATTCCACCTCCGCCCTTCCTGCTGTCGCCTCACATGGGAACCCCCACTGAAAGACCACTGTGTCCCTTCTGACCTCTTGGGCCAGTGGCTCTAGGATTAGTGGGGCAGCAAGTCTCTTCCCTGCTACCAGGGTGTCTTCCCATGCCGGGCCTGGCAGCGCCTGACCATGGGTTGGGGGATTAGGGGGCTCAACTGGGCCTAAAAGAGTCTCCTCGGGTCCCGGGTTAGTGTCAGTAACTGTGACACCAGGTCCCACTTTTTCCTCCTCGAAGTCATGGTTACGGGAACTAGGGCGCTCTGCCGCCCACTGCTCTGTTACCTTCTCCAGGAGGGTCGTCGTCCATCGGTAATGTCGGCCCTCGTGAGCTGGCGACTCAGCGCACAAACCTCCTACTGCAGGAATTCGGGATCTAGCTTGGTAACCTGGCTCGGGACCTCCTCCGGTGAGCTGGGGAAGTCCTCCGCTGCCACCCCACGTTCCAGGTCGCCTTGGCCTTGCTCTGCCATCTTTCTGAGCATGCGGACGCTGTTATTCCCGCCACACCTCTTCCAGTTCGCGCCAGAGTCTAGATCTGCCCCCTCCTTTTGTGGACGTATATCTAAGCTCTCGGTGTCACGCCTTGGGGTGGGATAACAGTCCTTTAGCCCGCCCTCCCAACTCTCGGAGGGCAAAGGGGGTATAGGCCATTTTTCTCGCTTGGTGCTGGCCTGGCCCACGATGGGGGACTGCGGCATGCCCCCCAGCCAGCACCTGCTCTTAGTGTATCGTGGCCGCCATTACTACAGTCTCCTTGCACACTCTTAAAGGTGCACAAGACCCAGCGACATTGGGTCAGTAGATCCTGTTCATGACACTAAGTCTGAAAAGCCACTAGTGGGGGCCGTGGGGTACTCTGAATCGAGCCCTCTCAGTCTTTCTGGATATGTTTTGGGAGGTCACAGTGGTGATCGCCCCAAATCAAATCAAGGCAGCAAAGATTGAGACAGAGAGACTCATTGCCAGAGAAAGTAAAAAGTAAAAAGAATCCCAAAATATTTTTTAACTACATAAATAGTAAGAAACTAAAAAATGATGGTGTTGGCCCCTTTAAAAATAGTCTGGGTGAAATGGTGGATGAGGATGAGGAAAGGATGAGGTTGAGGAAAAAGCAAATATGCTAAATTACTTTTTTTCAACAGTATTTACACAAGAAAATCCCATGACAGACAATATGATCAGTGATAACAAAAATTCTCAATTAAACGTCACCTGCTTAACCCAGAGGAAGTACGGCATCGTCTAAAAATCACTAAAATTGACAAATCCCCGGGCCCAGATGGGATACACCCCAGAGTGCTGCAGGAATTAAGTACTGTCATAGATAGACCATTATTTTTAATATTTAAAGATTCCATAATAACAGGGTCTGTACCACAGGACTGGCGTATAGCAAATGTGGTGCCAATATTCAAAAAGGGGACAAAAACTGAACTTGGAAATTATAGGCCAGTAAGCTTAACCTCTACTGTGGGTAAAATCCTAGAGGGTTTTCTAAGAGATGCTATACTGGAGTATCTGAAGAAAAATAACCTCATGACCCATTATCAACATGGTTTTACGAGGGACCGTTCCTGTCAAACTAATCTAATAAGCTTCTATGAAGAAGTAAGTTCTGGACTGGACCAAGGAAATGCAGTGGATGTGGTGTATATGGACTTTTCAAAAGCTTTTGATACGGTGCCACACAAAAGGTTGATACATAAAATGAGGGCAATGGGGATAGGGGAAAATATGTGTAAGTGGGTTAAGAACTGGCTTAGTGATAGGAAACAAAGGGTGGTTATTAATGGAACACACTCAGAATGGGTCACAGTTAACAGTGGGGTACCACAGGGGTCAGTGTTGGGCCCGCTTCTATTTAATATATTTATTAATGACCTTGTAGGGGGCATACAGAGTAGAATCTCAATATTTGCAGATGACACTAAACTCTGCAGGGTAATCAATACAGAGGAGGACAATTTTATATTACAGGAGGATTTATGTAAACTAGAAGCTTGGGCTGCTAAATGGCAAATGCGCTTTAATGGGGATAAATGTAAAGTCATGCACTTGGGCAGAGGAAACAAAAGGTATAATTATGTGCTTAATTGTAAAACACTGGGCAAAACTGTCACTGAAAAAGACCTGGGTGTATGGGTAGATGACAAACTCACATTTAGTGGCCAGTGTCAGGCAGCTGCTGCAAAGGCAAATAAAATAATGGGATGTATTAAAAGAGGCATAGATGCTCATGAGGAGAACATAATTTTACCTCTATACAAGTCACTAGTGCGACCACACTTAGAATACTGTGTACAATTCTGGTCTCCGGTGTATAAGAAAGACATAGCTGAACTAGAGCGGGTCCAGAGAAGAGCGACAAAAGTTATTAGAGGACTAAGGGGTCTGCAATACCAAGACAGGTTATTAAACTTGGGGTTATTTAGCTTGGAAAAACGAAGGCTTAGGGGTGATCTTATAATAATGTATAAATATATGAGGGGGCAGTACAGAGACCTTTCTAATGATCTCTTTACTCTTAGGCCTGAGACTGGGACAAGGGGGCATCCTCTACGTCTGGAGGGAAGAAGGTTTAATCATAATCACAGACGCGGATTCTTTACTGTAAGAGCAGTGAGACTATGGAACTCTCTGCCACATGATGTTGTAATGAGTGAGTCACTACTAACATTTAAGAAGGGCCTGGATGCCTTTCTTGAAAACTATAATATTACCAGTTATACATACTAGATTCTTTGATAGGGCGTTGATCCAGGGAATTAGTCTGATTGCCGTATCTGGAGTCAGGAAGGAATTTTTTCCCCCAATGTGGAGATTAGTGTTGGCACATGGGTTTTTTTTTGCCTTCCTCTGGATCAACATGTTAGGCTATGGGTTGAACTAGATGGACTTAAAGTCTTCCTTCAACCTTAAAAAACTATGTTACTATGTTACTAAAACTATGTTATACTTGTCAGCTTTCTCTTCCTAATAAGATCACAATGGCCTGACTCGGTCCGTGGTCCCCTGTCGGGCGGTCTCAGTGGGGTTTCAGGTGCTCTCCTAACACCAGCCTCGAGCCTTATGCCCCAGATGCCAGAAATCTTCACACTGGTTTTTTTGAGGTCCTGTCCACCAGAAGCAGACACACCAGACCTGACAAAGCTGTCGTGATCCAATTCTATGGTGGTGATTTTAAGAACTCCTATACTATCCGTTTTTTATGCTTTCGAATGTTTGAGCAATAAATTTTATTTGCGGCCAAGAAGTTCTTAAAATCATCACCATGGGGAGCGTGGCCACCATAGAATTGGATCACTTCCTATCGAACCTTTATGCCTGTAGGAATCCATTGCAGGACGCAACACAGGATCAATTCAAGGCAAGTAGCAGACTCAGATAAATCTCCAAAGCGTGAGGAGGCTTTGGAAAAATCATATGCTTTACGTTTTATGGCAAGAGGTGCATAAAACATCATTAAAGGTTACCTGTCAGTTCATTCTACACCCATAACCTATCACTACCTGTCCCTGCACCTTCCCATCTGATGCCTAAATATCCCTGTCTGCTCTAAAACTGCCCTACAAAGATTGAGAAAAAAGAGTTATAAACTCACATACAGTCTCCATTCGGAGACTGGAAAGGCGGGCTCCAGGGATCCATTCTCCCCTCCTCGCTTGGTCTCCGCATGCTACGCTGGGCATCATCGTTTGATGCCTTTTTCCTCCTCCTATTTGAAATTCCTGCCTACTCTGATCATATGATGCCCGGCCGGAACATCTGCTAAAACGGCTGCTAGCAGTGGTTTTTTTTGCGTGGCAAAAAGTGCCGAATCTGCTGGATTCGGCAATACCGCACTTGCTGCACCTGACCGCAAACCCCATAGAGAATGAATGGGGCTTGCCTGATCGGTGCCGCAAGTAGACCATTGTGCAGTAGATCTGGCAGGTGTAGTGACATCTGCCGGATCTACCGTGAAATTGCAATACTGCCGATGTGAAAGGAGCCTAAGATGGCCGCCTGTAGCATTTTTCTGGCTACACCCAATACCTGCAATACAATAACTGACCACTGAATGGTGACATTTTCTTATAAACATTTCTAAAGCCTTACACGGTACTCCTTTAGGTTTATGCTGATTCTGCAACATTAATACATACATTCCTGTACTCTATAATCATATCACTCTATGCAAGAAATTACCATAACCAGCATGGTTGGTGTATTGGGACCAGGGACTTATGGTACTGATCACCCCTTTACATCCACTCAGTTGTACACTGGGGTTGAATCAACTCATTATAGCAAAGCAAATTCTTGTTAAATATAAAATATCATACAATAGACATTTTTATAAGATAAGAGTGAATATCAGAAACAAACAGGTGCTTCATTGTTATAAAGAGATTCAATAGGAGCTCCGTTTAGTAATAAATGGCTAGTGCTTACTATTGCCCAACCTGCTAGGTGCTGATTTTCTGTTAGTCGCATATGATATCCTTCCATATTTATTACCGTCTCTGCATGCACATAAAATATAATTGCTGTGAGATTTTAGCCACAGGGAAACAACATCAAAATGTCAATCATATACTTTGCTGCTTATATCCTGCTGTTTTGCTTCTTTCTGTTAAAGCTTCTCTATGTAACCCTGCACATGAACATGTCTGATAAGAAATGACAATGTTCCTGTGCTGTGGCCTATTACAACTATTCTAGATACTAGCAAGAACCTCCTCAAAAAAGGATGTCTACTGTGCCCTCTGCACTTCTAGCATCCACTTAGTGAACTTTAAAGACCCGTAAAAATTGTTGCTAGTTGTTATAGTTGATGGACTGTTCCTATTAAATATTATGTTAAATGTTACAGTTAGGGCCAGAAATATTTGGACAGTGACACAATTTTCGCGAGTTGGGCTCTGCATGCCACCACATTGGATTTGAAATGAAACCTCTACAACAGAATTCAAGTGCAGATTGTAACGTTTAATTTGAAGGGTTGAACAAAAATATCTGATAGAAAATGTAGGAATTGTACACATTTCTTACAAACACTCCACATTTTAGGAGGTCAAAAGTAATTGGACAAATAAACATAACCCAAACAAAATATATTTATTTTAAATATTTTGTTGCGAATCCTTTGGAGGCAATCACTGCCTTAAAGGGAACCAACCACCTCAGATGACGTCTATAAGCAGTTAATACATGTCCCTGCACCCTACCTACAGCATTCCAGCTATGTTTTTGCTAAGAATATTGATAAAAGCAAACCGAAATAAACACTTTGTAAACTTACATGCCTGCGTACTTGAGGCGTCTCCCTCGGGCTCTCGTACTAGAGGGCTGTGTCTTGTGCAGCATGAGTGGCTTCCCTACCCCTCCCTCTCTCTTTGCAGGACGTCACTGAAGGGCGTTATATTATCTTTGTGGGCGGGCACGCAAGGCAGCTCTCGTCCCTGCACGTCATCGGAGCGAGACAGAGTCACGTGCACTAGCATCGTCACTTCCTGTCGGCTCCGTGTACACACGAGCAGCTGATGGATGGATTGCATGTGAGGCTCAGACCAAACGCCGAGCGGGCTTGTTATCATTCACTAAGCCCGCTCGGCGTTTGGTCTGAGCCTCACATGCAATCCATCCATCAGCTGCTCGTGTGTACACGGAGCCGACAGGAAGTGACGATGCTAGTGCACGTGACTCTGTCTCGCTCCTATGACGTGCAGGGACGAGAGCTGCCTTGCGTGCCCGCCCACACAAAGATAATATAACGCCCTTCAGTGACGTCCTGCAAAGAGAGAGGGAGGGGTAGGGAAGCCACTCATGCTGCACAAGACACAGCCCTCTAGTACGAGAGCCCGAGGGAGACGCCCTCAAGTATGCAGGCATGTAAGTTTACAAAGTGTTTATTTCGGTTTGCTTTTATCAATATTCTTAGCAAAAACATAGGTTAATGGTGTAGGTAGGGTGCAGGGACATGTATTAACTGCTTATAGACGTCATCTGAGGTGGTTGGTTCCCTTTAAGTCTGGAACCCATGGACATCACCAAACGCTGGGTTTCCTCCTTCTTAATGCTTTGCCAGGCCTTTACAGCCGCAGCCTGCAGGTCTTGCTTGTTTGTGGGTCTTTCCGTCTTAAGTCTGGATTTAAACAAGTGAAATGCATGCTCAATTGGGTTAAGATCTGGTGATTGACTTGGCCATTGCAGAAGGTTCCACTTTTTTGCACTCATGAACTCCTGGGTAGCTTTGGCTGTATGCTTGGGGTCATTGTCCATCTGTACTATGAAGCGCCGTCCAATCAACTTTGCAGCATTTGGCTGAATCTAGGCTGAAAGTATATCCCGGTACACTTCAGAATTCATCCGGCTACTCTTGTCTGCTGTTATGTCATCAATAAACACAAGTGACCCAGTGCCATTGAAAGCCATGCATGCCCATGCCATCACATTGCCTCCACCATGTTTTACAGAGGATGTGGTGTGCCTTGGATCATGTGCCGTTCCCTTTCTTCTCCAAACTTTTTTCTTCCCATCATTCTGGTACAGGTTGATCTTTGTCTCATCTGTCCATAGAATACCTTTCCAGAACTGAGCTGGCTTCTTGAGGTGTTTTTCAGCAAATTTAACTCTGGCCTGTCTATTTTTGGAATTGATGAATGGTTTGCATCTAGATGTGAACCCTTTGTATTTACTGTCATGGAGTCTTCTCTTTACTGTTGACTTAGAGACAGATACACCTACTTCACTGAGAGTGTTCTGGACTTCAGTTGATGTTGTGAACGGGTTTTCTTCACTAAATAAAGTATGCGGCGATCATTCACCACTGTTGTCATCCGTGGACGCCCAGGCCTTTTAGAGTTCCCAAGCTCACCAGTCAATTCCTTTTTTCTCAGAATGTACCCAACTGTTGATTTTGCTACTCCAAGCATGTCTGTTATCTCTCTGATGGATTTTTTCTTTTTTTTCAGCCTCAGGATGTTCTGCTTCACCTCAATTGAGAGTTCCTTTGACCGCATGTTGTCTGGTCACAGCAACAGCTTCCAAATGCAAAACCACACACCTGGAATCCACCCCTGACCTTTTAACTACTTCATTGATTACAGGTTAACGAGGGAGACGCCTTCAGAGTTAATTGCAGCCCTTAGAGTCCATTGTCCGATTACTTTTGGTCCCTTGAAAAAGAGGAGGCTATGCATTACAGAGCTATAATTCCTAAACCCTTTCTCCGATTTGGATGTGGAAACTCTCATATTGCAGCTGGGAGTGTGCACTTTCAGCCCATATTATATATATAATTGTATTTCTGAACATGTTTTTCTAAACAGCTAAAATAACAAAACTTGTGTCACTGTCCAAATATTTCTGGCCCTAACTGTATATCCATTCTTGCATGTTGGTGCTAAAATAGGACCCAAAAACGAACTTGTGAATAAAAGGCCTTAAATTACAAGACTGATTGTATAAAATCTAGGGATCAAAACGATAAACTTGTTTGGTCATTCAATCCACCCTTGGATAAAATCCTCTGCAGTAGGAATAAGCCACTAACAAATTCTCAGTTCTGGACTGCGTTTCCATAATAAAAAGTGACCTACCGTATATACTCGTGTATAAGCCGACCTGTGTATAAGCCGACCCCCCTACTTTTGCCCCCAAAACCTGGGAAAACCTATTGACTCGTGTATAAGCTGAGGGTGGACCCCAGCACAAGTATACAGCCCCCAGCAGTGTGGTATACAGCAGCCTCCCCAGTGGTAGTATACAGCAGCAGCCCCAGTGGTATATACAGCAGCAGCCCCAGTGGTAGTATACAGCAGCCCCAGAGGTATATACAGCAGCCCCAGTGGTAGTATACAGCAGCAGCCCCAGTGGTATATACAGCAGCAGCCCCAGTGGTAGTATACAGCAGCCCCAGTGGTAGTATACAGCAGCCCCAGAGGTATATACAGCAGCCCCAGTGGTAGTATACAGCAGCAGCCCCAGTGGTATATACAGCAGCAGCCCCAGTGGTAGTATACAGCAGCCCCAGTGGTATATACAGCAGCAGCCCCAGTGGTAGTATACAGAAGCTCCAGAGGTATATACAGCAGCCTCAGTGGTAGATACAGAAGCCCCAGAGGTATATACAGCAGCCCCAGTAGTAGTATACAGCAGCACCAGAGGTAGTATACAGTAGCCCCAGAGGTATATACAGCAGCCCCAGTGGTAGTATACAGCAGCAGCCCCATTGGTAGTATACAGCAGCCCCAGTGGTAGTATACAGCAGCCCCAGTGGTAGTATACAGCAGCCCCAGTGGTAGTATACAGCAGCAGCCCCATTGGTAGTATACAGCAGCAGCCCCAGTGGTACATACAGGCCCCTCCCCATCAGTATACAGCCCCCCCCCCCTTACTGCCGCAATCCTGCATAAGAATACATAAGTATACTTATCCCTGCCGCTGTCCCGCTGCCGCCATCGCGCTCCTCCGGCTTCATCCAGCGTCTTCCGGCTTCCTCCTCTGGCGCGCAGACAATGACGTCATTGCCTGCGCCTACCGGAGGAAGCCGGAAGAAGCCGGATGAAGCCGGAGGAGGGCGATGGCGGCGGCGGGACAGCGGCAGGGATAAGTATACTAATGTATTCTTTTACAGGATTGCGGCAGTAAGGGGGGGGGCCTGTATACTGATGGGGGGGTGACTGTATACTGTATACAGTGACTCGCGTATAAGCCGAGGGGGGAATTGGGCTGAAAAACTTGGCTTATACGCGAGTATATACGGTATATTGAAATTACCCTCTTGCAGGACTTTGGTTAGGGATAGGCTTCCAACAGCACAATTGAAAAAGCTGGTTCAATAAAATGCACTGCCTTCAACATTTCTGTGTACAGCCAATAGGCCCCCGTGTTTGGGTCTACAATACTGTCTGTTATATGTGAACTGAAGGATTTACAGTTATGATGCTAAACTTGAGACTGATTTATCCTGAAACCCCTGCTTAGTGCAACAAGAGATATTACACTATCTATAATATCTTACCTATAATGTGATCCGAAAACCTTTCAAATAAAGCCATACTCAAGATTTAAACATTTAATTGTTTTTAAAAATATGTGCTCTACAGAAAAATTTGTTATAACATGACAACACTACTTGTAGGACAGGTGGCAATGCCAAGTGGTCTACACAATTTAACAGGATTCTAGCACATGCAAACTGTAACTAGATGAAGTTAGGGTTCCCCTGATAAAGTGGAATCACAAATTCTGTAACAAGGACGAAGGTCAATAGCAAAGTGTTGCGGACAGGGCTATGCTGGATGTCAAGAACACAAGCAGAGTAGGATACACCAAAAACTGCAGAGCCGGGAGTGTAGATAAACACTGAGAGCAGGTGAAGAGCTAAACAGCAGATCTGCACCAGGTAGATGAAGATTTTGGAAAGCACAGGAGGCTTTACAGAGTTAGGGCAGGACAGTGTCACGCTGGGTGTAGGGAGACACCAAGCGCTGGACGACGACAGGGGGGAAAAGGAGCCCCTGATGCCAAGGGCAAACAGGGGGGATGGTGACCCCTAGAACAACTACTACTACTACTCAACATTGGTTGTGCTTAGCTCTATAGGGGTACACTTTTCTTCCTTGTCCCCTAGAACAACTAGCACTGACACCTGGCTCCCTTAACATCCCTATACAGTCTCCGCAAATGTCACCACCAGGATACTAATTCCCTGACTGTTCCTGGACTACCACTACACAGGGATCAGAGCGGGTGATCACTAGTCAGCCCGGCTAGCAACTAGAGAAACACACAAGGGAAACAAACAAAGAGGAAAGAGATACACTTAGCTTGAGCAGATCCAAGCAGCAAACCAGTAGACTCCAGGAAACACTGCTTTGAGCTAAGATGCAATCAGGAACACCTGAACAGCTATCACCAGCAGTGCATCCTGGGAGTCAATGGAAATATATGGGCAGCTCAAGGTAATGAATCAGCTGGGTCCTAGTGACCCTAAGCTTTAACTAAAAAGGGAATGCCTCTTAAAGCGATAGAGACATTTTCTTAGGATTTTGACTGTTTGCCAAACGCTGGGACCTTCTGCGAGTGGCCACTACAGTCTCATCTGTGCCTCCTGACACACCTGTGACACACAGTGGCTCAGTGGTTAGCACTGCAATCTTGCAACACTGATGTCCTAGGTATGAATCCCGCCAAGAGCCAAGAACAACATCTTCAAGGAGTTTGTTTGTTCTCCTCATGTTTGCGTGGGTTTCCTCTGGGTACTCTGGTTTCTTCCCACAAGACATACTGATACAGAATTTAGATTGTAGGCCCCAATGACGACAGTGTTTCTGATGTATGTAAAGCGCTGTAGGATTAGTGATGTTATATAAGTGAATAAATATTAGATTGTATAATTATAGTGTAATGTGCACAGATCCTTCATAATGCACACCGTAGATAATCGGTTAAACAGCACTTAGAGAATGTTGCAGTAGAAGAATCTGGATAATGATAAACAGCAAATGAACACACAGGTGTGTCTAAATTGATTTTAAAAAGCCTTGGATGATAATACCAGTGAGGAATGCTGGGCAAGTAGTCACAGTTGGTTGAGATAGGTGCATACGTAGGTGCCAGCAGACCAGAAACCACTGTGGCAAAACAGCCCTGCTTAGTGTGGTTAGCGCCAGCCCCTCTCCTCCACACCACTGCCCATCGTTGATTTGGGAAAGGCTGCAGCAGGTTCGAAACGTCACATTATGTCACCATAAATTTACGCCTCAGTTGTTTGACGATCAAACATGTCTTGAAATAAATCACTTTCTTTAGTTTGCAAGTTGGAGTGAGCAGAGAATTCTCTTCCCCTATATATTTCTTATAGGATATGTGACACATTATTTATTTATAACCTTATTTGCAAAGCTATACCCTCATATGGGAAGGGACTGCAAAGTGAAGAAGCTTATACAGTAATTCGAATATGTGGCAGCTCCCATTACCTCCAAAATGACACTAAATGGCGTAGTGAAGCATGGGATATATTGTGTCATCTACAGGAGTATTAATTAGTGTCACCCGTGGTGAGGCAGCAGAGCAACATAGTGACGGAAACTAGGATTCATACAGATGAAAGCCCATACAATTACAGAGTTCAAGTACATGCAGAAACATGATAAAATGTGAATGAAGTGACAGATAATAAACACAATCTTATTATCCTTTCTTATATATAATTCAATAGATAAATGATGCAGAAAGACAGACTTTAGAGGTGTGTCCACACATTCATGCACATTTCCAATTAACCAGCCTGTTATCAATGAATAACGAAGTTTTTTTGTTATTTCAAGGCTGCTACGTTTATGGCATAACACTAGTGTAATTTTATGATTAATCACAGGGATCCTTTTTATATAGAATTACAGAAACATTGGACCGCCTTTTTACTTTAAGAACAAAATGCTATACAAGGAAGTATGTTATTCCTGGAATAATGAAGACAAAGCGAGTGGTCCATGATCTGTTGCCCTGTATTGTCTTCCCACCAGGACTAACATTTCAGCAGATATACTGATGTTCACAGGAAGAATAATTGCTGCGTTTAAGTCTGCAGCCTTAAATTACTGTGCCATTCTTTTTTTATTGTTGTTTGAAACATGTGAAAAGGACAAAACAGTCGCAATTCGTCTCACAGAGGAAAATAAAGTACAAGGCAGAAAATGGATCTGACACCAGATTCACTATGCCAGCTGCCTACATTATTAGATAGATCTTAGACCTAATGAAATTGGTGTACTTACTTTGAAAAAAAATCTTAAAATAACAGAGTTATCCTGACCGGTATTAAATTTAGCATTGTTAAGACTTCAGAGTACTGCAGGGATTAAGTAATGTTATAGTCAGATCATTATTTCTAATATTTAAAAGATTCCATAATTACAGAGTCGTACCACAGGATTGGTGGATTGCAAATGTGAATATTGAAAAAGTGGACAAATTCAGAGCCTGAAAATTATAGACCTGTAAATTTAAAAATTACTGTGGGCAAATTGTTTGAGCATTTCTAAGAAATGCTATCCTGGAGTTCCAGACTAGACCAGGATAACATCATAGATGTGGTCTATGTGTACTTTTCAACGCCATTTAAAATGGCGCAGCATTAATGATTGGTAAATAAAATGAGAGACATGGGGCTAGGGAACAATATGTGTAACTGGGTTAACAATTGGCTCAATAATAAGAAACAGAGGGTGGTTATCAATTGAACTTACTTAATTGAGTCACTTTAGGAGTCATAATTGGGCCCTCTCCCTTTTAACATATTTATTAATGACATTTTAGATGGCACACAAAGTATCATTTTAATATTTGCAGATGATAATGAACTCTGCAAGGTAATCAACACATCGAAGGATAATTTTAAATTACTGAGGGATTTATGTAACCTAAGGCTTGGCTGGGAAATGAGAATTGAGGCGTAATGTAGGTAAATGTAGTCATGCACTTGGGCAGAGGGAATTAAATGTATAGTTATGTTCTAAATCGCAATACAATGGATAAAACTGCCACGGAAAAAGAATTGGATATGGGCAGAAGGCAAACTCAACTTTAGTGACCAGTGACAGACTGCTGCTACCAAGGCAAATAATATCATATGATGCATTAAAAGAGGCATGGATGGTCATGATAATAACATAGTTTTGCTTTATACACTGCTGCAGCCACACTGAGATTATTATGTACAATTTTAGGTGCCAGAGTGTAAGAACAATATTGCTGAAGTAGAATGTGTGCAAGGAATGGGTGTACAAGAATTCTGGGCCCCCATGCTGAAAATTGCAGCCCCAGATGCCCCTGAAAATGGCACATTCTTTCATAGCGTCATATTTAAGAGCTTTATGCGGCTCTTCCAGTGGCCATGGTGGTGGTGCCACGATAGTTAATTAAGGGGTTAATGCCAGCTTTGCACTGACGGCTGGTACTAGGCCCGAAATTCATAGAGTCAGACCAATATTAGACCAGCCAACTATGAATTTCTACATAAAAAAACACAACACAAAAAATATTTTAATTGAAGAAAACAAAAAAAATCCCTTGTTCTCATCTTCATTAACCCAAAACTCAGGAAAGTCCGATCAATGCGACCACAGCTGAGAAAATTATTTCAGATGTGCTCGCGGTGATGTCAGAGTCCGGGTTACTTGAGTCCAGAGCTGACAAGTCAGCCATGTACTCAGATGACCCTGATGAACTACATCACGACACATGGATCCCAGCCATAAAGTGCGCAAGAGAAGCACTCATGGCTGGGATCTGGGTGCCATGATGCAGTTTACTGGTGTCACCCGAGTTCACAGCTGATGCAGCTCAGCTGTGAACTTTGTTTACCCCAACTTTAAAGTCACCACGGTCACTACCACAAATGAGTGGTTCTCAGCAGTGATCGCAGTGACGTCAGATTCGAGGTAAACCAAGTTCACAGCTGACGTCGCTCAGCTCTGAACTGAGATGACCTTTCTCACAGCACCCGGGTGTCAGTATGAGCCTACTAGTTGCTGTGAACAGTCGTTTGTCTACTCACAGCGATGTAGCAGAGCTGAACATGTTGGCCGAAGTACAGACCTCTGGATTTATCATTGGAGGGTTTGGGGTTAACAAAGATAAGAAACAGGGATTTTTTTTGTGTCTTATTGTAATTAAAATATTTTTTCTCCTTGTTTTTTTTTTAATGTTTACTAGAAATTCATAGTGGCTCGGTCTAATATTGGCCTGACACTAGCTAGCATTAACCCCTTTATTACCCAGCTGCCACCCCTACCAATGCTGCTGGAAGAGACGGGTAAAGCGCCTGAAAATGGTGCTACAAAAGTATGTGCCATTCTCAGGGCAGCTGCGGGCTGCAACTTTCAGCGTGCGGGGCCTAAAATCCATAGGTCCTACCACATTGAGCCCCCCGGCTGCCTGGGTTTTACCTTGTATTGCGAAATCTGGTGACAAATCTCCTTTTATTGCTGAACAACTTATGACATACAATTGCATCATAAGTCAGTTAACAAACTATGATGCCAGTTCAGCATATGAGCCTGCTTTATACCAGGCAGCCGCAGATTTTATTACAGTACAGGCATTTACCTGTAACTGCAATGAATGAAAGTTACTCCTATGGCTGCTGATGATCCATTTAAAGGGCTGATCAATTTTTGACAGTGGAGTTTAAATGAAGTAATTGATGATGCGAGTAGGAGTGACTGCAGAAGGCACTCCTAAATCCTATGTTATCCTCTTAAAAGGTATGGCCACTATTTGTCTCATGTTTTTGTTAATCTGCCTTCATCTCGATCTTGAGCCATGGTGACTTGATGGATGAATTCTCTTCAGAAAGATCAATCTTGTGTGAGCCTAGATAGGTCCAGCAGGGTCTTCTCCGTCGTTATCTCGATAGTATCAAGTCATTAGGTTGCTGGTCTTCTGCTTCGCCATGTTACTTTTGTTCTTCTCACCATTATGTCCTTCTTCAGTGATTTGTTGTCTCTGTATAATGTGTCCAAAGTAGGCGAGTCGTAGTTTGGTGATCCTTGCATTGAGTGACATGTCTGACTTAAGTTCTTCCTCTATAACAGTTGTAGCAATAGCAGATAAATAATATGTTTTTAAAATATTTAAGTATTAAAAAAAGTTTATCTGCCCCATTTCCCCCAACGCTTACACCTAGGAGAGATTTGAACATTGATTTCCCCATAAAATGGTGTCCTTATTATTGCATGAACTATTTACAGTGCCTTGTGAAAGTATTTGGCCCCCTTGAACTTTTCAACCTTTTGCCACATTTCAGGCTTCAAACACAAAGATATACATTTTAATTTTTTTGTGAAGAGTCAACAACAAGTGGGACACAATCGTGAAGTGGAATGAAATTTACTGCATATTTTATACTTTTTTAACAAATAATAAACTGAAAAGTGGGGCGTGCAATATTATTCGGCCCCCTTGAGTTAATACTTTGTAGTGCTACCTTTTTCTGCGATTACAGCTGCAAGTCACTTGGGGTATGTCTGTATCAGTTTTGCACATCGAGAGACTGAAATTCTTGCCCATTCTTCCTTGCTAAACAGCTGGAGCTCAGTGAGGTTGGATGGAGAGCGTTTGTGAACAGCAGTTTTCAGCTCTTTCCACAGATTATGGATTGGATTCAGGTCTGGACTTTGACTTGGCCATTCTAACACCTGGATACGTTTATTTTTGAACCACTCCATTGTAGATTTTTGCTTTATGTTTGGGATCATTGTCTTGTTGGAAGATAAATCTCCATCCCTGTCTCAGGTCTTTTTCAGACTCCAACAGGTTTTCTTCCAGAGTGCTCCTGTATTTGGCGCCATCCATCTTCCCATCATTTTAACCATCTTCCCTGTCCCTGCTGCCACCACCATGTTTGACAGTGGGGATGGTGTTTTGAGGGCGATGAGCTGTGTTGCTTTTACGCCAAACATATCGTTTTGCATTGTGGCCAAAAAGTTTGAATTTGGTTTCATCTGACCGGAGCACCTTATTCCACATGTTTGGTGCGTCTCCCAGGTGGCTTGTGGCAAACTTCAAACGAGACTTTTTGTGGATATCTTTGAGAAATGGCTTTCTTCTTGCCACTCTTCCATAAAGGTCAGCTTTGTGCAGTGTACGACTGATTGTTGTCCTATGGGACAGACTCTCCCACCTCAGCTGTAGATCTCTGCAGTTCACCAGAGTGATCATGGGCCTTTTGGCTGCATCTCTGATCAGTCTTCTCCTTGTTCGAGATGAAAGTTTAGAGGTACAGCCAGGGTCTTGGTAGATTTGCAGTGGTCTGATACTCCTTCCATTTCAATATGATCGTTGCACAGTGCTCGAGATGTTTAAAACTGGGGAAATTTTTTGTATTCAAATCCGACCTTAAACTTTGCCACAAGAGTATCTCGGACCTGCCTGGTGTGTTTCTTGTCTTCATGATGCTCTCTGCACTTGAAACAGAACCCTGAGACTATTACAGAGCAGGTGCATTTATACGGAGACTTGATTACACACAGGTGGATTCTATTTATCATTAACAGTCATTTAGGACAACATTGGATCATTCAGAGATCCTCACTGAACTTCTGGAGTGAGCTTGCTGTACTGAAAGTAAAGGGGCCGAATAATATTTCACGCCCCACTTTTAATTTTTTATTTGTTAAAAAAGTTTAAAATATCCAATAAATTTTGTTCCACTTCACGATTGTGTCCCACTTGTTGATTCTTCACAAAAAATTTGAATTTATATCTTTACGTTTAAAGCCTGAAATGCGGCAAAAGGCTGAAAAGTTCAAGGGGGTCAAATACTTTCACAATACACTGTATATACAATTTATATATGTTATGTGGTAACATGTGGCGAAAGCATTACTACCTCAAACAACTTGAGGTAACAAAGCACACTTTTCTTCTATATTGAATATGTCACTGAACAGCTGTTAGTGGATAGAGGGTTGTAGGCTAGAAAATCTTTATTTCTAATGAACACAGTTAGCTTATCACTGGCAGCCATGGGATTTTCTTGTCCAGCTTCTGCTGAGCCTGTGTTTTGAGAAAAGAGCCTTCATGGGAAGAGTAGAGGTAACGCTGATACAGCAGATCATGTGACCACTCATGAACACACGTCTTCATGAACAATGCGGTCACATGATCTCAAATAGATGACATTTTATGGATGATTATTTGTCCATATCAGTTTTAAGCATGTGAGTTGCTGAGAAATGGGTTGGATAAATTGTTATATACATTATTTAAATACTGTATAATGATGAAATGCTTGTTTTGTGTATTGCTATTTCTAGAGCTTGTTATAGAAGAATAGAGGCCAACTCCTTTAAATATAAGGTGCCTCGATTTTTTGTTTGTATTAAAAATTAATGTATATAAACAATTATTTTAATACAAAATTAAATACATTAAGGTAACTTTTTTTTATGATTATTATTTTCCGGCCACTCGGGGCTCCCATTTGCATTTGCGGATGTGTGCCACAGTTACACACCTCAAATATGGCAGCCCCTGCACATAGGAGAAAACAGTGTAGTGGCCTCCTGCTGTGACCTGGGCGTGCCCACTTGGCTGTCTAGGTCTCAGCTCTGGGAGGAGCTGTGGGCTCCCATTTCCCCCTAAAATCACTCTGTGCTCAGTGAAAGCAGAGCGGTGACAGGAGGGTAGCAGAGGTCCAGGATGAGGTGAGTATATACAACGGGGAGTGGTGATCAGCAGCCAGGGCAGTACCAGGCAGCTGATCACTGCTCCCCGCCACTGACAGCCTGCAGGTCAGAGCACAGGAGATTAGTCATGATGCTACTGTGCCCTGAACACTGACTCAGCTCTCCTATATCAATGTAAGCCTCTGTAGGAGAATACACTGACATAGCATAGCTGTGTATCAAATGCCCATCATGTGTTTCATGCCCACTATCTGTAATATGCTTTAGAACCATGTGTCATGTATCTGCTGTTCACGCAGTTTCATGAGAGGTGACGTTACGGAGTTTGTGATGTCACCGCTCGTGAGAAATGATCAGGAGTGACCTATGAAGCTTTGATCTCAGAATGAGGCTCCGTAGGTTATAGTACAGAATCGGTGGGTGGTCATGGGATCATCATTCACCATGGATTATGTCGGAGATGCAGGGTTTTTTTTTTTGAAGGGGGAGCTAATAAATTGGTGAATGAGGGACTGTGTCTTATTTTTATTTATATAATTCTATCTTTTTGTATCTTTCAGGTTTCCATTTTTGGACTACTATAATCGAAGCTCCATAGCTCCCGTGCATGCACACACCACACTAATGATGCCGGTCACGCCACCATGAGTATTGGCAGCACAGAGAGAGCATGTACAGCGGCAGGAGTGGGTCACAAGAGGGGTGTAAGCTATTGCCATAGTTGTTAAGACACTGGGCACTAAGGACAAGAGAAAAATTCGTAGAAAAATCAAAAAGTGCACAAGAGAAGTTAAAACAACAAGATTCCCCATAGGTAAAAAGCGGAATAACTATAAAATATGGTCAGTTCCACAACACAAATATTGCCAATCCTCTGATCCATCTCGGCCTCTATGTATTGTATGTTGAGTCCAATGACAACCAAAGGGTTAAGTCTGTTTTCTGATATTTCCTTGAGCCAATCTGGACAGTGGCCATAGATGAAAATAGGAAAAACTGTTGGGATCTGCAGATACGGAGAAATAGAAAATTTCTTTAGGTTGCCACCTCTGACACCACCCCTGATCATGTCTATCCCCTCACTCTCAGACCTGCTGGGTCACAATTATGAAATTGCCTAAAATGGCATGGGATAGTTTTTAGGAGTGAGAGGTCGTCCAGAGTTGCGGCTGCCTCAATGTCTCTTACATGTTCTCTTATCCTTCAAAGTAGCTCCCTAGATGTCAGCCCAATATATATCCGCGGACAATCGCATGTTGCATAATATACAAGTGCGTTGAACCGTTGTCTGATGTCAAATTTGTGACTGTCATCCGAGGAACTTAAGGACCTACATTGGAGAACATTGAGGCAAGCAACGGAGTGGCCGCAAGGGAAACAGCCATGGTTGTGGCCTCTAGATCCAAAGGGACTCTTAATCGAGGGCACATAGTGGCTATAAACAAGCCAATCCTTCAAACCTTTTGCTCTTTTAGAGGCCATCAGTGGTTGTTCAGGGATGAACTGTGACAGAATGGGATTAGTCTTCAAAACAGGCCAGTGCCGTGTTAGGATCGACTGCATTGTACCCCATTCATTATAGAATGTACCAATGAATCGAATATCCGGATTCTCCAGATTTTCCTTCGGAATATACCATAACCATTTATTCCTGGAGGTGTTTTTCACCCTCTGTTACCCAGCCTTTATTGCTCTATTGCTGTAACCCCTGTCGCTGAACCGCTGTTTAAGATCAACTGCTTTTTGCTCAAAGCCAGATTCGGACAAGCAAAACCGCCACGTTCTCAGAAACTGGCCCATCGGGATGGCGCATATTGTAGAGGGGTGGTGACCAGATGTTGCATGTAGTAATGTATTGACAGATGTCTCTTTACGATATACATCAGTTTGTAACCCACCATTCTCATCAATGGAGATCTCAATATCCAAAAAGTCTATTTTGCTCTTACTCACTTTGTGTGTCAGCCTGATGTTAAAGGGATTTCATTCAGCTGACACACAAAAGTCTCAAACTGCTTCACAGTGCCCTGCCAGATGATAAGGACGTCATCAATAGTGTATCCAGCACTGCGCCTGGGTGCTGCCAAGCGCTCCCCTGTTGCCAAAGACGTTACGTTCCCAATAACAGGTTTGCGTATGAGGGTGCGCAGGATGCGCCCATCGCAGTGCCTCGCCTGTGTAAATAATAGAAGTCCTTAAACACAAAAAAGTTGTGGGTCAGGGCAACGTGAAGCAGCTCAAGTATGAGATCTCCCATTGCGCCACTACGACCTCCAGCCTCCAAGAAGCAGCGGGCAGCCCTTAATCCATCATCATTGCTGATGCTAGTATACAGCGATTCGACGTCCATCGTAGCAATTAAGGTGTCGTCATCCACAAAAATGCCATCAATTCTATTCAGGACACCCGTCATGTCCTTTACATAAGAAGTAGTTTGACTAAAGGTTTTATTAGTAATAATCATAATAATAATAATAATTTTTATTTATATAGCGCCAACATATTCCGCAGCGCTTCACAATACAAAGTTCACATTTAAACAATCATAAGAAACATTTAGAAAATACAATACAATGCCAAAAACAATACAATACAAAGCATAATATAATACAATAATTAGAGCAAAAAATGGCAACCCTGCTCATAAGAGCTTACAATCTAACAATGAGGTGGGGGTGACAAGGTACATGTGCTTATTTACAATGATGGTATAGTCAACTTGAGGAGATGGGGAACAGATAGGAGCAGAATAAGTGGCCACAACCCATTATTTGTGATCCACTTGAGACGGAGCGGATAGGCTATGTCTAGATGACTGACTAGGGATCATGATAGGCCACCCTAAAAAGATGTTTTTAGGGATCGCCTAAAACTATCTAAGTTGTGGATACACCTAATTTCTTGGGGTAGAGCATTCCAAAGAATTGGTGCGGCTCGGGAGAAGTCTTGGAGCCGGAAGTGGGAGGTTCAGATTAATGCAGAAGTGAGTCTAAAGTCACTTCCAGAGCTAAGAGAACGGGTGGGGTGATAGACAGAGATGAGGGAGGAGATGTATGGAGGTGCTGCACTGTGAAGACCTTTGTGGGTGAGAACAAGCAGTTTGAAATGGATCCTATAGTGTATAGGCAGCCAGTATAATGACTGGCATAGAGCAGAAGTGTCTGAGGAACGATTAGCTAGATAGGTAATCCTGGCTGCTGCATTAAGGATGGACTGGAGAGGGGAGGTTTTAGATAATGGTCTATTAATCTACAAATAGGGTCGCACATACCATCTATGACGGACACGATCGGCCACCCCATTGGATTGAGGGCATTTTTATGGATTTTTGGGACCAAATAAAAGGTGGGTAACTTTGGGAATCCCATCAATAGCCCTCGAGCTCTTTCTTGTTAATGATTCCTTTCTTATGGGTACGTGCCAGTATCAGTCTTAGTACCGTCATGAAGGCAGACAGTGGACAGTAAGTCTAGAATAGGTGTTTTTGTCCCTTAGTTGTCAGAGGGCTTCTTGGTCAAATATCTCTGTTGGCCAGATTACTATATTCCCCCCTTTATCTGCTGGGTTAAACACTACCCCCTCTAGATGACGTAGTTCTTCCAAAGCGTCTTTCTGTTTTCTGGTTACATTATCATACATATGTCTAGTAGAGATCTTTCTAAATTCGGTAATCACGAGTCTGAGAAAGATCTCGATAGCCGGGAGAGGGATAGTGGCGTTACTGACGTCATTAGTGTGGTGTGCACATGTGCAGGAGCTAAGGTGACGCGTCCCTGCTCCCATGTGTGCGCACTGCCACTTGACGGCCGGTGCATCACTTCCATTCGGCGGGACGCTAACAAGTGGCATATGGGCCCTCTTTCCTGTCTTTGGTAGTTAATGGTACCTGAGAATTCCATACTAGGTCTCATGGGTATGTCATGATGATTGAGAGGTTTCTGGCATACAGGAATCTGTGCACCTTTAAAAACAATTAGGTGCGTGGCTGTGAACTACGGTAACTGTTATTTCTGTCCACTGGGCTTTCCCAGGAGACCATATACTTAATGCACTTGCACTTTAGATGTTGGTTAGTTTTAACTATTGAGTCTTGGGGCATTAGCCTGATTGAGATATAGATTTCTTTTTCTATGTAAACAGGACTCTGGTCTATTTATATGTTCAATCCGTTTTATTATCAAAGTTATCAAAGTTAGAAAGAAGAAAAAAAAAATAAACAAACAATACAAACAATCATACAAAGTACATAAAATATATCAGTATACCATACAGGAATACTTTCTATGATGTCTTTACCTCGGATATCTATATAGTCTATTTTCGGATGTCACTGTTACATAGCGTTAATCTTTTAACTTTTCGTCCTTCAATAAATGAACTCAACCAATTCTGTCTATACTCTAATTAGACATTAAACTGTTATTCATAAACCTCGGTCCGTTAACCGAATCAAAACCGTACACATTCAGTATACTTTAAGAATTTTTCATTATGTGATGTTCATTAAAGCGTCTTCCGTAGTGAGTCCATTCTTTCTATTCGTATGACAGGTAGTCCTGTTCATATCATATTATTCTGTGGTGCATATTGCATCTGCCTTCACTCAGTTTCAGACAAAAGAGAAGTGAAAGGAGAGAGAGGAGGAGAGAGAGAGAGAAGAAGAAAAAAAAAAAAAAAGGGGGGGGGAGGGGAAAGAGTGTAAGTATAAGGAAAGGGGGAATAAAGATATTGTTCACCGCCGTACCACCTTCAAATAGGAGAGACCAGTACCAATCACGGTCCATCCCAGCTTTCCGTTAACTTCTTAAAGACTCTGGTCTATTTTTTATGTATTTACCTTATAAATATTTTTCACACATGTAAGTCTAAACCATGTATTTTGTGAAAATTTGTATCTGACCACCATTGTACTGTCAATTTATTTGTAACGTTGTTTGACCTAATAAATTCTGTAGACTTTTAGCATTTTTAGACTACGTCAAATTCATTGGACTACTTTGAAATTTTCATGTTTTTTTTTTTATAACAAATTGGTGAACGAAAATGTCAGCGAGTGTATTTTAAAACAACAAAAAAAATGGTGTTTTTTTTCACTTTACACCTTTCTCTGTCTTAGTTATGGAGACACTTTTCCAATACTAACACCAGGACATAATGCCAGCTAACAATTCACAGCTGACATCAACCCCAAAAATATTCCCACATTTGCCAATGTACCAACGGGAAGAGCCAGCGCGAAGCACCAGGGTTAGTGCAGCTTACCGTTTCTAGGGTGGCTTTGGGTTGGTATATTTAGGCTGGGAAGGGTCCAACATCCACGGATCTTTCGAGCTTGATATGATAACATCAGTCCACAGCTGTCTGCTATACCTTGGCTGGTCATCAAAAATAGGGCGAAGTTCATAGATTTTTTTCTTAATTACTTACGGTAATTAAAAAAGTTATATGTTGAGTCGCCTTTATTTTAGATAACCAGCCAAGTTAAAGCAGACAGCTGCAGGTTGAAATGATCAGGCTGGGAAGGTTCATGGATATTGGGCCTTTCCCACCCTAATAATATCAGTCCTCAGCGGTCTACTTTACCTTGACTGGTTATCAAAAGTGCAGGGTCACCACGTAATGTTTTAGATTTATTGATCAGGTAAGGGTGCAATTTTATTAAATGTTGGGGGGTTGTACAATGATATAGCTGCCAGATATCTGTTTATTTGTTCGGTGATCACGCTTCAAAAGTTTGGCAATTTCAAGACTGCTGCATCCCTCTTCAAGACTTCTCACAATTTTGGACTTTTCAGAGCCCGTCAAATCTCTCTTCTGACCCATTTTGACTAAGGAAAGGCATTTGCCTAATAATTAAGCACACCTTATATAGGGTGTTGATGTCATTAGACCACACCCCTCCTGATTACAGAGATGCACATCACCTGACTTACTTAAAGGGATCCGGTCACCTCCAAAAAGCCACCTAAGCTACAAAAACATGTCCCTGTAGCTTCGTATGACCATTCTCGCACTCCTTTAGTCTCCTAAATGCTTCCTGTCAGAGTACATAAAAACGTTTTTATACTCACTCATTAGCCATGATAATGGGTAGGGACCATATTTGTTAGCCCTTAGGGCGTGTTTGTTTGGTGCCTTGGTCTTCATAAGATCATGCCCTAGGCAGGCCCCACCTGCTTTCCACTTCGCTGGCTGGGCATGAAATGACGCGAATTGCGTAATTTTCGGGTAGGGTGACATCAGTACACCCATGCCGCTCGTTCAGCTTCAAGCACGCATGCGCAATGTGCTGCTTGAAGCCGATCGAGCGGCGTGGGTGTACTGACGTCACCCTACCCGGAAATGACGCGTTCGTGTCATTTCATGCCTAGCCTGCAACGTGAAAGCAGGGAGGGCCTGCCTAGAACATGAATAAAAGATCACGCCCATTAGGGCGTGATCTTATGACGACCAAGGCACCAAACACGTCCTAAGGGCTAACGAATATGGTCCCTACTCATTATCATGGCTAATGAGTATAAAAATGTTTTTATGTACTTTGACAGGAAGCATTTAGGAGACTAAAGAAGTGTGAGCATGGTCATAGGATGCTGCCAGGACATGTTTTTTAGCATAGGTGGCATTTTGGAGGTGACAGGATCCCTTTATAATTGGTAGTTGGCTTTCAAGCCTATACAGCTTGGAGTAGGACAACATGGCTCTCTACATCCCAAGAACAACATCAGCGGGTCCCAGCGGGATCTCCAGTGTCTCTGCATCAGATCCTGGCGCTGTGCGGGAGCTCCTCTCACAGCCAACCGCTCACATCGTGTTTCAGGCTACGCCCCACCATTATGGGTGTTTATTATATTGTTCTATAAATTGGCGGCGAGTCAGCTGGCCGTCACTGGAGGTGGTCATAATTTCGTCCCCACGGCTAGCGATTGGTGATATTTATAAACAAATGTGCAGATGACAAAAGTTGTTGATGCTTGGGGTTCATGTTAAACCCCCTGGAGTTTCATACCTGTGAGCTGCCACACCTCCTTGACCCAGAGTCACATAAATGTAACAGCCTAGGGTTACTTTCAGGTAACTGAATAGACAGGTATTTGAATTTTTGGATAACAGGCTTTAGCCATTTTGCTAATATATACCTATATACTTTTATGTTTAAGTGGTTTATTTTACATATTTATATGTATTTTAAATATTATTTCCACAAAGCCAATTTGTCATGGATGTTTATTGTTTTATTATACTTAATTGTACGCAATACCAAATTTACCTAGTTTTTATTACTATTCAAGTGGTGAATAAAAGGGAAAAAAACTGAAATCATATAATAGTAAATAAACACATTTTGCTTATTGTGCTGCCATCTTCCACAACCTATAACATTTTCATTTCATTTGATGGAACTGTGGGGAGGCTTATTTTTTACAAGACAAGTTGTTTTTATTGATACCATTTTGGGATAGTGAAGACATTTTGATCTTTCTTACAGCGTTTTTTTTTTTTTGTGTAGTGCTGCAGCAAGAAACCAAATTTTCATTTTTTTTGCTGTATACCAATTGGGTAATTTTTAGATTTTGGCAGATCATACTTTTATGGATACATTGATACCACATCTGTAATTTCTTCAACCTTTTTATCTTTATTTTGATTGGGGCAAAAGGGTGTAAGGCTGCCTTCACATTTGCGTATGTGAACGCAGCTTATGCTGCGTTCCCATACGCATTCAAACGCATGCGCACTGCGTTCCTATGTTTAACATAGGAACGCATAGTGCCTGCCTTTGGCAGCGGATGCGGACCATATCTGCTCCTTCCGGTGTCCTGCGTCCGCACCCGGGACGCAGCATGTCGCGTCTTTGGTGCGGGCGAGAGTGTGTGATCTGTACGCAGGCATTCGCCTGCGCACAGATCACTAATGGCGGGCAATGAGAGCGCACGGCGATCTGCAAGCATCTGCAGACCGCCGTGCGCTCCATTATAAACATAAGGGCCGCGGTCTGCATGCAGATGCTTGCAGATGCATCTGCAAAACGCTGCAGATGCATCTACAAGTCTGAAGGCAGCCTAATTGATTTTTTTTATTATTGGATTTATTAGTTCCCTTAGGTGACATCAACCTGCAATCATCTAATAGCTTGTAATATACACTCAAATACCATAGTATTGCTGAATAAAGTAAAAATCACTGTCTCCTTGGAAGACCAGTCATATGCTGGATTTCAAAAGGAGATCAGTAATAACATGTACAAAATTCTTCAATAGACCCCCGGGTGGCATTGGCACCCCACAAAATATCCTATATTATTCATCCAAAGAAATGTAGAGCTGTAAAATGTTTTTATGTTCAGTGATTTTTTTTTTTTATATACAAACTCCACCACAATCTGAAGGATGCAATTACCAATGAATACAATGGTATTCCTCCATTCAACCTGTATTTCTGAGACTCCGCATATCAGGCATTTGATGTCACAAGATAGCACCTTTATGTCTTTTAAAAGAACATCATACCATTTGGGGGGGGGAGGAGCATCAGTGCCCTTCTGCCAGGAGCAATGTACTAGATTACATGCAAAAGGTGTAGTTCACTTTTGAGATTTTTTCATCATAGTAGTTTATTTGAATGACCAAAGGAACTAGTCATTGTTTGACATGTCCTCTTGCTCCTATACGTTTCTATGAAGAGATAAAATGTATGGGGAAGAAAGCGGCCAGGAGTCAAAGCCAATATGTCCTTGGTGTGCCTGGTGTAATAGGAGAGTCTAGCACCAGTCAGCCATTTATGTCATATCTCATGGATATCTGGGTTGATAATGGTCCAGAAATTCCTGGGTAGTCAGTAAAAATAGGTCATTTATCTGTGATTTTACTTTTGACTAATAATTTTACAGTATACAGTGAATTCATGTAATGCATTCATATCAGTATCATGGGCTGTAGGCATGAATCATTATGATAAGTGATCCACTATGGTTTTACAATATGACGGTTAAACTGTCCAGAAAATATAAAGTCATATTGGCAATCCTGATGGACATGCCATAACTGCCTTAGGGTGCTTTCACATCAGCGTTTTTCGTAATTCGCGGCAGATGCGGTGAAAAAACCGCATCTGCCACGTTTGCCGCATAACCGTTCCACTTGCGGCGCGGTTGCGGTTTTTTCTATGCAAAGTATAGGCGTACTTGCGGCAGGTGCGGCCGCGAAAAAAACCGCGGCTTACTGCGGTTTTTTTCGCGGCCGCACCTGCCGCAAGTGCAAAACCGCACTTGCCGCACGTATGCCTATACTTTGCATAGAAAAAACCGCAACCGCGCCGCAAGTGGAACGGTTATGCGGTAAACGCGGCAGATGCGGTTTTTTTCACCGCATCTGCCGCGAATTACGAAAAACGCAGATGTGAAAGGGCCCTTAGGCTGCTTTCGCATCAGCATTTTTCGCTGATCGCAGCAGTTGCGGTGAAAAAAACGGAAACTGCTGCGATTACCGCATAACAGCTGCACTTGCGGTTCACCTGCGGCAAGCCCCATGCAATGTCTATGGGGCTTGCGGCAGGTGCGGCAAGTGCGGTGTAGTTGCGGTTTTGGCACTTGCCGCAGATGCGGCCGTGAATAAAACAGTCGCTTTTTTTTGCGGCCGCATCTGCCGAAACCGCACCTGCCGCACACTTACCGCAAGCCCCATAGACATAGTGAACCGCAAGTGCGGCCGTTATGCGGTAATTGCGGCAGTTGCAGTTTTTTCACCGCAACTGCCGCGATTAGCGCAAAACGCTGATGTGAAAGGGGCCTTAGGGTACTTTCACATCAGCGTTTTTTTTAAAATCGCGGCAGATGCGGTGAAAAAAACGCATCTGCCGCGATTACCGCATAACCGCTGCATTTGTGGCACAGTTGCGGCAAGCCCCATACAATGTATATGCGGGCTTGCGGCAGGTGCGGTTTTGGCATGTACAGTGCCTACAAGTAGTATTCAACCCCCTGCAGATTTAGGTGGTTTGATAAGATGCAAATAAGTTAGAGCCTTCAAACTGCAAACGAGAGTAGGATTTATTAACAGAAGCATAAATCTTACAAACCAAAAAGTTATGTTGCTCAGTTGAATTTTAATAAATTTTAAACAGAAAAGTGTGGGTCAATTATTATTCAACCCCTAGGTTTAATATTTTGTGGAATAACCCTTGTTTGCAATTACAGCTAATAATCGTCTTTTATAAGACCTGATCAGGCCGGCACAGGTCTCTGGAGTTATCTTGGCCCACTCCTCCATGCAGATCTTCTCCAAGTTATCTAGGTTCTTTGGGTGTCTCATGTGGACTTTAATCTTGAGCTCCTTCCACAAGTTTTCAATTGGGTTAAGGTCAGGAGACTGACTAGGCCACTCCATCACCTTGATTTTTTCCCTCTTGAACCAGGCCTTGGTTTTCTTGGCTGTCTGCTTTGGGTCGTTGTCTTGTTGGAAGATGAAATTACGACCCATCTTAAGATCCTTGATGGAGGAGCGGAGGTTCTTGGCCAAAATTTCCAGGTAGGCCGTACTATCCATCTTCCCATGGATGCGGACCAGATGGCCAGGCCCCTTGGCTGAGAAACAGCCCCACAGCATGATGCTGCCACCACCATGCTTGACTATAGGGATGGTATTCTTGGGGTCGTATGCAGTGCCATCCAGTCTCCAAACATCACGTGTGTGGTTTTCACCAAAGATCTCGATCTTGGTCTCCTCAGACCATAGAACCTTGAACCAGTCTGTCTCAGAGTCCTCCAAGTGATCATGAGCAAACTGTAGACAAGCCTTGACATGACGCTTTGAAAGTAAAGGAACCTTACGGGCTCGTCTGGAACAGAGACCATTGCGGTGGAGTACGTTATTTATGGTATTGACTGAAACCAATGTCCCCACTGCCATGAGATCTTCCCGGAGCTCCTTCCTTGTTGTCCTTGGGTTAGCCTTGACTCTTCGGACAAGCCTGGCCTCGGCACGGGAGGAAAGTTTCAAAGTCTGTCCAGGCCGTGGAAGGCTAACAGTAGTTCCATAAGGCTTCCACTTCCGGATGATGCTCCCAACAGTGGAGACAGGTAGGCCTAACTCCTTGGAAAGGGTTTTGTACCCCTTGCCAGCCTTGTGACCCTCCACGATCTTGTCTCTGATGGCCTTGGAATGCTCCTTTTGTCTTTCCCATGTTGACCATGTATGAGTGCTGTTCACAAGTTTGGGGAGGGTCTTAAATAGTCAGAAAAGGCTGGCAAAAGAGATAATTAATCCACACATGTGAAGCTCATTGTTCTTTGTGCCTGAACTACTTCTTAATACTTTAGGGGGACCAAACAGAATGCTGGTGGTTTTAGGGGTTGAATAATAAATGACCCTCTGAATTAACTTTTAACGCTTTAAAAAAAAAAAAAAAAAATTAAAAAATCTTTTTGGCTGCAGTGCATTTCCCACTTCCAGGCTGATCTACAGTCCAAATGTCACAATGCCAAGTTAATTCCGCATGTGTCAACCACCTAAATCTGCAGGGGGTTGAATACTACTTGTAGGCACTGTATTTGGAAATGATGTAGAGAGTCTGGGTGAGAAAACCTGTGTAATAGGTTTAACCAAAATTCCGGTAGTAAGGATGCAAAGTGCAGTAGAGTGGTAACTCCGCTGTGTTTTCACTACAGTTGGATCCCTCCTTATATCACTCTGTGGCTACTTCAGCTTTATATCCCTTTAATGGGTTTCATACAGATATCATGATAATCTAGGTAACATTGCACCAGAAACATCCGTGATAATTAAAAAGAAATGAGCAAACAAACAAGTTGTAGTCTTTTAATTAAAAACAAATACATTTGTTGAACCAATTAACGAAAACATAATTACAGTGAATTGTATAGATAAAGTCAAGGGATATTAAAGTCATGCAGTTTTACAGAGTCACCCTTCATAGAAGGAATAGAAGTCAAATGAACTGCGTACAGATTGACACCTTTAAAGTGTATATTCACATTTTACTTATAGAATTAACAAAAGATGCAAAAACATTGTAAGTACATTACTTAAATATCAAACAGGTCCTTCTTTATTCGGTGTCTGTGAAGAGCTTAAGGTGCATGTACATTGCAGGATTATCAGGACTCAACACTTCTAGGAACACTCGTTCCCAATACCGTAATCAGGCAGGATAAATAAGACGCCGTTCACCGGATGACGGGGCAAAACACTCATTCATAGAGTAAAGTGATCTTATGGTTGGCTTAAAAAATCATCATTGTCTGCAGCACATTGTCTTGTTTAAACAGAACATGCATGTGCTGCAGAGAACAATGGCAGCCTGTATGCACAGAGTGATCTTTACTGATCGTTCTCTATGCAACAGAAACTTGGTCTACCTGTTAAAAACATTATTATTTGAGGATTGCAGTAGAAAAGTGTAGTCTGTATCCCAGATACTACTGTGCAGTAACCACTGAACCTCCACTGCTAAGCTATGGGGAATGTACTCATTTTCTGTTTTCAGCAGCAATAGAAAGAATTGGGAATGCAGCTCTGGACTATAATACAAACTGTAAATTAGGATTAGTGCAATAAATGTGAAGCATTAATTACAAGTACAAGATTATGGCTAAATGGAGATGATTCACCGCTCAAAACAGAGATTCAGATGAAAAGTATTGGCTTACATGTTGCACGATATATGTATTATACACATGTTCTATATTATTTTCAATATCATCTTACAATTTGTAATTTAATCTAAAAATACATGTAATTACGGTATATATTTCTTGCATCTCATGTATCTAACAAGAAAAACAGGCTAATTAACGGAATTTTTCTATAAATTAAAAAAGATCAAAATATTTCTTAAACTTTAAAAACAACTAAAAATATAAACGTATAGCTACAAGATTAAGAAAAAGCCCCCAATGTTGTGAAGCTGCTCAGAATATGTGACATGCATAATTTAAAATGAAGGACCGTAGTAAAACTAAATCTCATGTTGATATGTACTGTGGATGAAATGGAGGACAAAAATGTAGAACATGCTCACAGCACTATGTTCACTTCCATCATTCTTTGTTATCTACAGCTGCAAATCAAAATCTTTTCTTTTAGGGTGGCTAAAATCTGACAGTATTCCTCCTTGCTGTGTACATACACTGCTTACTTTGGAAATCTAGACTGTAGTTGATATAAAAATTTAAAGTCGGTAATGTATAGTAATTTATTATGTATAGTAATAAAAGTGGTCAACTAAATTATCATGAGCGACTGTCGGGAGAGAGTGTGGCACAGTACTTCCCATGGCAGAATTGTGAAAACCGCTCTAAACTAAGATACACTATTTTTTGTAAAGGATTAATTCATTTAAAAGATTATTATTACAGGTGAATCTACCATTAATGTTGAATGGTCATGAGATGGTGGCACATTCAGTATGAGCGGTCCGCAGTGAGGAATGAGGACAGTCCTGGCAGACAGGTTCTCCCTCAAGTGCTACTCCGCACACTGGATCCTTTACCCAAGGACCACAGAATAACTTCAGTTCACCTGCCAGTATTGCTGGGAGTCTAGCATCACTAGCTGCTCATAGGCATCTTCTTATAGATGTCTGTATTTAAAGTGCAACTATCTAATCCAACATGGTCTATGTTATGTGGATAAGATTGGTCTGCGGTGTTAATTTACAGAACAAACACATTTTTGTATATAAATATTTGTACAGAAGCTTATGCCAATTAAAATTAATTTCATGCAAGAGTAAAATGAATGTAAATATCAATTTCATTATTACACAGGATGCAGCACAAATCAATCAAATACACAGATTCCAAATTGCATCATTCCACTAAAGGGAATGTCAGCAGTTTTACTATGGAATCTGAAAGCAGCATGATGTAGATGCGGAGACCCAGATTCCAGTGATAGGTCACTTACTGGGCTGCTTGGTGCAGTTTTGATAGAATCCCCTGTTTTCTCTTTTATAGATGTAGCAGTGATCAGAATGTTGAGCAGTGTATAACCCATCCATATCACTTATTGGCAGCTTCCTGCATACACTGAATATTGACAATAAACTGCCAATCCTTGGTAGAGGTGGGGTTATACAGATTATCTGGACTTATTTGAACGTGACACCAAGTCCAGAAGTGATAATCATCTGATGATTAAACACTAAATTGTATTGATACTACAGGATATCTTGCTCTAAATTAAAATGCACTCAGATTCCCCTTAAGTAAGCTAAAAAATGACTTGTATTTGTGGTTATTATATATATATAAAAAAAAAAAAAATGCCAATGCACAGGTTCCTATTCTTTAAATGTATATGAGTTACTGACATTTAAGATTGCCTTTACAGAACAGAATATTCCTGTGCTTTATCCACGGGTCCACTATGGCTTATATAATCTGTTAATGTACAACAGCGCCCCATACAGTGTTATTAAATCTATGCCATGGGCAACTCAAATACAAAAACGACAAGTAGAGAATATGGATCAACATACAGTAAAGTGGTATTCTATGGCACAGTGTCATGCAGATGTAGTTGGCACGTAGATTTCATGGCTCATGGTCCTTCTGAATGTAAGTTCTTTCTACAGGACAGATCACAGAGAAAAGAGGACAGAGGTCTAACCTTCCATCTGTTCGGTAGCAGTTGGCACCACGTTACCAAATGCAATAAGCAGCTCCGTTTGCCAAAAAGGATGTTAGTGTTCATTAAAAACGAGAATAATATGGGTGTGTGGGCTACTTGACCACATTGATCTGCAGTTCCGTACAACTGGGTAGTGGCATGGTTGTGTGGGATTTACAACTGGAAACCATTATGGGTTTCAAACTCTACTTTGGTCTGCAACAGAACAAGTGGTTAGACCATTACGATGAGTGCTGTATGTAACACACTGTATGTAAAATATATTCAGTGATCATGTGTTACACTTGAACCGAACAAACATTTTGCATGTACACTAATTACAGTAAAATCAGAGTGGCAGGATAAAATTCAACTCGTGTTACAACTTAAATTAAAAGTGATGCATGCTATCACAAAGAATGTGCCATGACAATCAAGGAAATTAACTAAAGCTCTTGAATTCTGATAAAGGAGATAAACATAACATTGAGGACTCAATGGCTTAAAAAGTAAAGTAGGTTACAAAATATTTAGTGTCCACTGGTATGGTCCCTGAATCTGTATAAAGTTTCTGGCTACTTAGCAACTCAGAATTTTTTTTTTTTTTTAGTAAGAAGAAAGATGATTTCAAGTCCAGGTTTCCATGGGCACAATGGCCTCCTTAGTTCCCACGGATGGCAAGAGGTTTTCTCCGGACAGGAATAAGAAGGGTAGCTGGACTGCAAAGCCACGAATTCTCTGCACTTCTTCCTGTGCTTTCACTCGATCCTGTGTGGCCAGACCAGACTTGGCAAGGAAATCCGGCAAGTGGAAGAAGTTTTGTACTTCATCACTTGGAAGACATCGGAATACCTAGTTTAATAACAAAGATGCAAAAATAATTCTCACATTGTTTGAAGAATAGTTTCTACAGATTCAAAATGGGCAAAACATTTTGTCAACAGTTGGCAACAATCAGATTAAGTTGTGCTTAGAAAATTAGATTAATCTCTAAAGCCATATTGAATGGGTAAAGTCTTCATTCAGTAAACCCACAAGCACAACATAGTAACACATTACAAACAATTTTAGAAATAAAAGATAAATCTGGACATGGCAAATTTTCCAGGGAATTACAGTACAATACATGTGAATGAGCAACCACATGCAGCTGACTATTTCCATGCAGAAAAACAAACATGATTAACATTTAAAAATCCACAGCATGGTAATTCTGGTGGGAGAACAAAGATGGCATTCATCACTATCTTCACCCTATTCATGTATAGTGGTGAAACCTGTACTGAATTACACATATATGCATGTAACACATGTAAATTTGGCTCTTCCTTCATCACTACTTAATAGCAAGAACCTAGGTGCAAATACAAGTGAGGAAAGTAGAGGAACAAATTAGTCAAAAGGTTAAAATATTAATCTAGAGGTAAAGTCTTCCCAGCCAAGTCATGCAAGTATGCATTGCTGGATTCTGAGTCTTAAGCATCTGTTTTTATGAAAGTCCATGGAATTGTTATTGCTATAGATGAAGGTAGAATTAGGGTATGTACCCACAGGACGTTTTTTGAGCAGTCCTGAACGCAGGAAAACCTGAGGATCCTAGAGTCCTTGACAGGAGAAATGCTATGATCTTGTCTGCGTTTTTTGCGCGTTTTTTGTGCGTTTTTACTGCGTTTTGATGCTGTGTTTTTCCCATTGACTGCACCAAAAACGCAGGAATAATTGACATGTCAATTCTTTGCTATCCGCACCAAAAACGCAGGGATTTGACAGTTCTTGACACTTGCAAAACCAATGTGTGTGCACAGCGTTTCTGTAAAACACATTGGTTTTGCTGGGAAGCCCAACCGCAGGAACAAATTAGCATACATTACCATAAAACCAATGGTTTTCTGCATGCGGAAACCGCAGCAAAACGCAGCAAAAACGCCCTGTGTGCACATACCCCTTATGAGGATTCTGCACAATTTTTTTTCTCCATAGTAAACCAACTAGTAAGTGGTGTAAACAGACTAGACAGTCTAGAAATACAACGAATATTTCAAAGAAAATAGCTGATTCTAAGATTATCTACCATATATACTCGAGTATAAGCTGAGTTTTTCAGCACAATTTTTGTGCTGAAAAGTGCCCTCCTCGGCTTTATACTCGAGTCACTGGTATTTGCTTGGGGGAAGCTGTGACCGGGGGCTGTAGGAGGCAGGAGGGGGCCGCAGTGACCGCGGGCGGTCACGTGGGGCCGCCCATTGGTGTAATGAATATGCACTGCATCCCCTATCCATCAGCTGCGGGGGAGCGGTGCATATTGCACTACACTGGCCCCCATCGGTGATATACAACCCCCTCCTAACTATACAGGCCTCCAGGCTGTGGCACATATTAAAATAACAAACATTTCATACATTACCTTTCCGGCGACTCCTTGCTGGCACCGCCACTCCTCCAGTCTCCCGGCTTCTTCCTGCTTGTGCCGGTGCCATGTGACCGGCGCAGCAGCGATGACGTCATCGCTGCTGCGTCGGCCACAGCAATAGAAGCTGACACAAACAGGAAGAAGCCGGGAGAACGGAGGAGCAGCGGTGCCAGCAGGAGTCGCCGGAAAGGTAATGTATGAAATTTTGTTATTTTAATGTGTGCCGCAGCCTGGGGGCCTGTATACTAAGGAAGGGGCTGTATATCACTGATGGGGGCCTGTATACTAAGGAGGGGGCTGTATATAACTGCTGGGGGCCTGTATACTAAGGAGAGGCTGTATATAAGTGATGGGGGCCTGTATACTAAGGAGGGGGCTGTATATAACTGCAGGGGCATGTATACGAAGGAGGGGGCCTGTATATAACTGCTGGGGGCCTGTATGTTAAGGAGGGGCCTGTATACCACTGCTGGGGGGCCTGTATACCACTGCTGGGGGGCCCGTATACCGGGATGGGGCGTTTTTTTATACCAGTGATGGGGGTAAAATTAGGGGCCTCGGCTTATACTCACTTCGGCTTATACTTGAGTATATACGGTAGTCTAAGTTGCCCCATTGTTACTAAACAAAACCAACATATACCTACTTTGTCAAATATGGTTGTGTTGCGAGCAGTTGTGGCCACCCACACCTCTTTGAAAAATCTGTCACTAACAGGGTCCTGGATGTTGACAGATGGGTCATTAAGGCAACCAAGAAGAAGCCTGGAAGAGAACACAGGATGAGGATAAATCACTCGTCTTATGAGTAGTTTTGGCAGAAAGATTATAAGACTTTAAAAACTTTTGTGCACTTTCTTGGTTTTGCTCTAGCACAGGCAAGTGGAAGGACGACAATTATGTATCTGGCCTGGATTTTACTAATACAGGCATATCTTCAAAATGACAGTCGTTAGTCAATATAGCTCTTATATTAGAAGTGTCTCACAGTGTGAAAGTGTCAGGGCATATGAGGTTTATAGAGTGCTCATATTATTGCCCAAGACATGGTCTACCTGAAGCAATGCATTCGAAGTGACAGTGCAAATTTCCCAGCTTCATAAGCCTCTCCATCCATGACCGAGGGAACATTTTCTGTGTCTTGTATAATAACAGCCATCTCGCTGTCACGCTTTCCCATCATGCTGCGGTCATTAATATTAGCTGAACCTGAAAGGGTGAAGGAAAATGATGAATTGTCTTATTAGCAAATATTACATAAGAATGCAATTCTAGAGACAGTGTCTAAGATTACAAGTGTGCCTGCCGATCCCAACACGCATCATCAGCTTTACAACATGGCAAAGTCATAGTCCTAACATCATAATAGGTCTTTGTAAGCCTCGCAAACACTCTGGAACCAGTACAAAGCATTTTATCAGCCCTAAATGTTTTCACTAATAACTTTCTCTCACCTCAATTTAAATTTAAATCATTTCTTGCCAAGTGTGTTACTATTAGTGTGTTATAAGCAAATGCTAAGTAGCTAATGATGCTCTATACTCAACATCTTCTGCTCTAGACAATACAAATCATCAGCCAGCTTTTTTCCCCCATCTCTACAAATTCTGTGTACTAATATAGGTATAGTGATAGAAAGCCCATTTATTGGTAGACATTATAGAAAATATAAGGAATATTATGATTTTATAGTTTTGGCAAACACAAAAAAAGTGCATACAGAGGAGATGAATGTTGGACAAATCAGCAACGTAGGGCCAGACCATTCAACTATATAATCTGTATGGGGATGTGAACTCTCTCCCAAGGGAAAGAAGGGTTGAGCATGATGATTTTTTGTGGGAAGATAAGATGTTGCCAGAAGTGTCTGGCTGAAGAACATCTCTCCCACATTAAAGTCGTTGTTCACTACTTTGATAAGGGTAACCTATCCAAAGGATAGGTAATTAATATATCAGTGGCAGGGTTGCAAACAGTCCAGAAATTCCAGGACACAGGAAATAGGGACCAGACTATAAAATAAAAAATAAAATTGAAAGTATCTGATTTTATGGAAGCTGATAAATAATAACAACAACAACAACAATTAATCATAAAACCTATGAAAATAATTTTGACTTTATCATCATTTTACAGATCACAGTGAATTTAGCGATGTCTTCAGATCAGAATTATGGGCTCTAGACATGGATTTCTGATAATCATAATGATCTATCATGGTTTTCCACAGGGAAGTACATAAAAATCATGCAAACAAAAGTTCTAATTAGGACACCCCTGCCCCCCCCTCAAAAAAAAAAAATAAAAAAAAATTATTAAAAGTCGTCTGAGTCACTAAGAACATAACTCAGAACTTTACAGCTCTAACAAAGTAATTTTGCTTCTACTGAAGTCCCTAGATTTCCTTTTCATTGCCCTCCTAAGGTAAGATGCCAATAAAAATGGGCCCACAAACACTGTATGATTCCCCATAGTAAACTCTTCCACACTACTCTACACAGGCACAGTATAATGAACCCACTGTACCCTTCCTTCAAGTACCCTGGTAAAGTATGGGGACACCAACACAGTATGATCCCCAACTGTGACCCCCTCAGTGTCCTCTATGCAGTATTATACAATAAAAATAGGGGAATTTGGGAGTCTGACTGTGCTCCTGTTGGTGTAGAAAGAAATTTTTCTTGACCAAAAAAGTTAATGTTTATATGATTTTATTTTCTACGTGTTTCGGGGTAACCAAGAAAAAACCTTTCTTCAGGAAAACCACACAGATATACCATCTGTTGGTACATATGTGTGATTTTTCCTGAAGTAAGGATTATTTTGGTTACCCCGAAACGTGTAGAAAATAAAATCATTATTTTTTTTTGTCAAGAAAAATGTCTTTCTACACCAACAGGAGGCGTGGTCAGACTCCCAAATTCCCCTATTTTTATTGTTTTATTCCTAAGGTGGGAGATCGCAGAAAACTGTGTTGACCTGCTACATGTCTTCATAGCGGTCGTGACTTTCACAACAGTAAAAGGTGAGCAATTCTAATTTTAACCCTGAAAATCGTCTCACATGTATACACACTGTGCACCTTTCGTTTCCAGTTATATCTTTCTATGCAGTATAATGAGACTACATAAAGTATAATTTGAACCACCCTCTTCACACTTTAAAAAATGGCCCCACTAGCCCACCAAACAGTATAATGGCCCTAATGCAGACCTCTACCTAGTATTATGACCTCACATAAACCTTCACACTGTATATTTGCTTGCATACGGTATAATGGCCCTAAAAGAGCGTTCCATAAAGTATTAAATCTAACTCATAGCACTCTAAATAATATAATGACATCCACATAGCCCTCAAAATATTATAAAGGCCCCTACATAGCTTCCATATAGTATAACTGGTCCCAGTCTTCTATATTGTATTATGCACCCCCCATAGTCCTCCATAGAGTATAATGGCCTCATTAGCTTACCATATAGTATAATGTACCCCCAATTGTCTTCCATATAGTAAAATGGGGTTCGCATTGCCTTCCATATAGTATCATGCACACCCAGTTCTACATATAGTATAATGGGCGCCACAGTCCTCCTTAAAAAATAATCCATAGTCTTCTATATACAAAGCACCCCCCATAGTCCTCCATATATTATAATGCACCCTTCATAGTTCTAATAATAGCATAATGCACTTCCATAATTCTCCAAATAGTATCATGCACCCCCTTAATCTGCAATATATCATAATGCACCCCCATGTCCTCCATAAACTATAATACACATTGGCCACTAGTATAGTAATCCGATTTAATAATAAATAAATAATACTGACTTCTCCTCTTTCCCCTGCTGCTCCAGCCTTCGTGGTGAGCGTTCTGTACATCTTGGTGTGTCAGGCGTGCAGTAGTGGCATCACTGCAAATGCTCTAAGTATGATTAAGGCGGCGGCAGATCGCTCTCCTCTTTCATTATTGCCTCAACTGTATCGGCATCCACGGGGTTTGCAGCCATTGGCAGTACACCACTGGTTTTCCAATATATGTCAGTAAAAAATATTGTCTGTGATTTTTTTTGTTTAGCTGTTTAGAAGTGCTTAAAAGTAAAGTTGGCAACTGATTGATGGAAGTCCAATTCACAAATACCTAGTTTTAACGGGCGCTAAAAAAACTCATTTCTTTAGGCTGCCTTCACACTTGCGTTTGTGGCTGCATGCGGAGGGCATGCAGACGCCAACGCAGCACATACTTATGGAATGCAGCGGAGAATCTCTGCATGCGTTCACATTAGTATGGTGCCCAGGCAGCCAATCAGCTGTCTCTGGGGGTGCCGGGAGGAGGACATCAGCGGCAGAGATCTCATCCTCCCGGCACAGCTGATCTCCCGCCGGTGTCAGCGGGGAGAAACAGCTGATCTGACAGCTGTTTAAATCTCCTGCGCTGACACCGAATAGGGTGATATCAGTGCAGGAGATAAGAAAAGTGATCGCTGCTTCAAATGTCCCGCGCCAACATCACCTATTCGGTGTCAGCGCGGGAGATTTAAACAGCTGTCAGATCAGCTGTTTCTCCCCGCTGACACCGGCAGGAGATCAGCTGTGGCTCTGCATGATCTCCCGGTGGCCACCGGGAGAGATTTCAATGAGATCCACAGCGTTCTCCTGCACTGTCATGCGGAGGACACTGCGGATCCATTGAGATCCATGCATTTTTTGTGCGCTTGCAGATAAACAAGCGCCGCGAACGCACAAAAAATGCTGCATGCTGCGTTTGGAGTGCGGATAAATTATGCGCATCTGTATGAAAGTGTGGCCAAACACAGCCATACGCAGGCACAAGTGTTCCCATGTTAAACATAGGAACGCATGTGCGCAAGCGTTTGGTGCGCTGCGCTCCAAACGCAAGTGTGAAGGCACCCTTAGACTGGCCAATCAACTCATTTATCTAACTATTCCCGTTTTGCCCTTACAATATTTTCTTTAAAATATATCCTTATTATCATTATTTTACACCCTACATGCACTGAAAGCACTTTATCTGTACTTGTATAGATCCTGGCTGGTGACCGGTTCACGCAGTGTTATGTGAACTGCTCTATTATTTTTATTGATGGCTGGACCATATATGACGGCATTTTTTACTATTTACCTTTTGTGTTTCTCCTAATTCCTCCTAGATTGTAAGCTTGTGAGCAAGAACCTCTCTCCTCTTGGAATCTGCTGAATTTTGTTACTCTGTATCGCTCATTGTCACTACATATTCCTTTTAAATTGCAAGGTGCTATGGAATACGTTGGCGACAGAAATAAAAATGATTATTTTATAGTCCAACGTATCCACCTGCTGTTAACAGTTCTGGTGGGACAGCACTGCTCAATTCACTATTTGGTGGTTGCTGCTAAGAACTACACCTCCTATTTAGATGAGCTCCAGGTGACCCAGGGCTGATACAAGTGGAATTAATGACACTATATAAGATAGTAAAATAAATAAATACAGCTGATCATTAAATAAACTACTGAACAACCCCTTGAAAACATGCATGCTTGACGAGATTAGCAGCATGTATATAAGGAAATCAGACAACTAGATACACACACCACATTGCTTTTGTAAACTAAAATGTGATACTGTATGGGGTGTGAACACCAGTCTTAGGGCTACGTCACACACACAGATATTTGTGCAGATATTGTTCACAGATCTCTGGTTGCAGTGAAATCAGACACATGGTTCCATTTTGTGGCTGTGTACAAATGTAACAATATGTCCATGATTTCACTACAACCAGAGATCTGTGAACAATCTGCACAAATATCTGTGTGTGTGACGTGGCCCTTAGGGATGCTCCTGTTCTCCCCAATGTTTACAAAGAAGATGGAGTGGACTGTCTTCAAGTGACCTGGACGTAGGTTCTTGCTGAGTCTCATGATGAAGTGCTTGTAAGTGGACAACGTAATCTGAATTTAGTGGATATGACCTGTTGTGAACAGTCACAAGATGTATGTAGGATTGAACAAGTTCATCACCATATCCCCAGCATGGAGGAGAAACATATGGCAGAAAAGTGTGTAGTCTGAAAGGGACCCGATACCAGAGGGATGGGATATCAAAGCCAGCCTCCTGTATTCTACTAACTATAGAACAGTGGTTCTAAACCGAGGTTCGATCGAATCCTAGGGGTCATGCATGGTTCACTTTGTGTATCAGTAAAAAAACATATACCTATGTCTTGACTTTGGAAAAACACCATATTTGATATATCACTAAAGAAGGGTTCGGTGAATGTGCATATGAAACTGGTGGGTTCGGTACCTCAAACAAGGTAAAATGTCGGAGCTGGGTGACTGTCCAACTTGACCACAGCCCTGATAGATGTCTACTCAGACTCTGGAGTCTAATTTCAATCTTGTATACTGTTAGAACAAAGCTTTTTGCATAACGTCGTATTCTCAGATTGTAGCAAAATATAAGAAAATACCACAACAGAACTTCTCTGTCTACGATTAGTGCTTGGAGAAACTAATGAGCATAAAAACCACTATGAACCAATAGATAAGCAAAGTTTTATTTTTGCCAGGTCTTAATTTCTGCATAGATTTTAATGCCCATAGACTCGCATGAAGAACCCGACTGGTTATTAAACTACTTCAATGGCCATTATAAAGCCTTCTGCAATTTAATTTTAATACCTCTATGCTTCTTTCCTTCTCTCACTTTATATCACATATTCTTCAAAAATTAGAGAAATTTTCCGATTGGGTCACCTCAGTAACCGGCGGTAGATGCAGTTGTTATGTTGGATAATGAATTTTTACACTGTGTTCTCCTCTAATCATTGATTTTGCCAGTGACTCATTTAATGGCGGTCATAAGAAGGAGGCTGTAGGTTCGGAGATTTGTGAGTTGAACAAGGGAGCTTTATTAGCAATATTGTACTCTGCCCAATCCAAAGGGAGATGGAATTCTATAAAGCTGATGATATAAAGTAATAAAAAAAAAAAACAGCTTGTGTATGGAATATGCATCTGTTTTCTATAATCCCCTGTGTGAGCTATAGCTATAAGGTGGATCTTGCACAAATGACAGACATATGCTCAGTTTTAGCAAAAGCTGGATCACATACCCATTTAATTTCGATTTTAGTAACTACATTATGGATTTCAATCATATATTTCACTATGTGATCAGTTTCCATTGTTTAAAACAGAAAAAGGACATTATTATAAATCAGGCAATCATTTAGCAATTAAAAGGTATAGTCCAAGGGGGAACTTAACTTTTGGAGGGTGCCAAAATGGCACAAGGAGACTTGCAAGCCATACAATGCTTCTCTGGGAATTTAAAGGGATCCTGTCACCCCCAAAACACCTCTAAACCTATTAAAAGCTGTCCCTACAGCATATTAACACTTTCCCTACACTCCTTTTACCTCCTAAATGCAGCAAGTGACATTGAAGAAAAACGTTTTTATAGTACCTCATTAGTGATGATAATGAGTGACTATGCTATTCATAGTCACTCATCCAGGCTGCCCCTCTTCTTCATATCGCAGTGCGCATCTTGAAGCTGACAGTGCGGCGCCGGTGTAAATACGTCACCCGGCGCCGAGAATGACGCGGATCGCGTCACCCAGCCACACTGCAGCCCGGACGTTATGGGAGAGAGGGGAGGCGCGCAGGGAGGCGGCAATTTGAATCTGGCATGTACATCACGCCTATTCAGGCGTGATATGAAGAAGAGGGGCAGCCTGGATGAGTGACTATGAATAGCATAGTCACTCATTATCATCACTAATGAGGTACTATAAAAACGTTTTTCTTCAATGTCACTTGCTGCATTTAGGAGGTAAAAGGAGTGTAGGGAAAGTGTTAATATGCTCTAGGGACAGCTTTTAATAGGTTTAGAGGTGTTTTGGGGGTGACAGGATCCCTTTAAGTGACCTTGAACTCTGGCGCCCCCTATTGAATTTAACAATCCTAAAAGTCTTTATCAAGCCTAGCTTTAGGACTGATGCCAAACCAAAAAATGAATTTGCAGACACATTTTTGGGTGTGTTTGTCCCTCCTCAGAGCAAAGCAGGAGATCGGAGTTGGCTAGATTAGAGGACTCTGAGTTTTAGGGGAATATTTCCCCTTGCAGAGTGTGCAGGGGTAGCCCAGTACCTAGACACTGATAAAATATCCTTACCATGAGTCATAAATATGAGATCAGAGGAGATACAACACCCTTTACTCCTCGTGATCAGCTGTTATCAGCTATGGCTAGATTTTGGTTTATGGTATTTATCCTGGGAAGTACCGTAAGTCCATATTTTGATAGGTCCTCTTTAAGTCTAATCTATCACCAAACCAGGCATGGTGATCTAATTACAGCACTGGATGCAGCATGTCTGCAGCATGCAGACAAGGGGTTCCCCAGCACTTGAGCAGCCCTGTACCCCGAGATAATACACTTAGAAAACTTACATGCTACAGCCACTAAGGAGGTGGCTAGGGGCTGCAGCCAAGGGCAGATTCACACCCCTGCATGTGTAATCTGCCCACCGCTGCCAATCATTCTCTCCCTGTCTGCAGCATTTAAACAGAGTTTTTTTTTTCTCCCGTTTGGCTGCGCCCCTCAGGGGGTGGGGCTAAACTGACTTTCTGGGAGAGAGAAAAAAAAAACTCTGTTTAAATGCTGCAGACAGGGAGAGAATGATTGGCAGCGGTGGGCAGATTACACATGCAGGGGGTGTGAATCTGCCCTTGGCTGCAGCCTCTAGCCACCTCCTTAGTGGCTGTAGCATGTAAGTTTTCTAAGCGTATTATCTCGGGGTACAGGGCTGCTCAAGTGCTGGGGGACCCCTTGTCTGCATGACATGCTGCATCCAGTGCTGTAATTAGATCACCATGCCTGGTTTGGTGACAGGTCCTCTTTAATATACGAGACAATACCAATTGTGTTTTTTATTTTCTTTTATGTCTATAAGGGAGGAGAGAGGATGATTAGAATTTGTTTGAGCAGTGACCATAACAAGTGTTAGAGGGTGGGTTGTATTTTGCGCCTGCTCATCCGTAAACCTCATTCCTATCATAGTTCTTCAGCTGCTGTGAGGTGTATCTGCTCCTAGGAAAACTGTGTCCTTGTAAAAGCTGTTCCCATGAAAGCTTGCCACCCAGGCACAACTTCCTCAGCTACTCTTAGGCTGCTTTCATACTGGCAAATTTTCAAATCTGAGCCCATTCGTTTTGAAAGGATACCCCACAGATCCGTTATGGCCTCCCATGTTATCCTATGGGCACGGATTTGTCCTTAAGTGTCCATTCATGTGTCTCCATTTTGTCATGGATCCATTAGTGTCTGTTCCGTTTCTGGGTTTCTTCAAAAATCGCACACACCAACGGACAGACACAGATCTGTTGGTGTCCATTTGAAATTCTAATGGAGCATGACTACGTACGGATCCGTGAAAACGGATCCATGAAATAGATCCGTTTTGCTTTACTGATCATGCTCAGAAGCAAGGTACAGCTCCTCCCACCCCTATCTGATGACGGATCCGTTAAAATGGATATTCCATGGATATCCATTGGCATCCTTTTGCACAGATCCGTGCCTGTCCATGACTATACATGAATTTCATGTAACCACACAGATTTGAAAATTTGCCAGTGCGAAAGTAGCCTTAGTTGCATCTGTTCCAATGAAAACTTACCAACCAGCTTTCCAAGGAACATATACAGCTAATAGTGGTTGAAGAACTTGTTCTCTTGAAAAGTGCTCGGAAAAAACAGATAGAACTGACAACAATTGAAGCTCATAGTAAAATAAAGAGTCATTTTATTGGAAGGGTGATTTTTTTGCCAACCCTGGTCATCATTCTCCACTTCTTACAGTGATCAAAGTGTAGAAGTCATATCATTTCCAGTTGCAGCGCTATGATCACAGAACATACTTGAGTGCAATGACAGCAAGTCCGAGCACCACGGCTGCGGAGGTGACTTCATTCAGTAATCTGTTCTCACCGCTGGATGAAGTCACCTCTGCAACCCATATTTTGTGACCAGTATTCACTGTACATTAATTACTGATCAGAAAGCTGATGCTGTGAATTATGTGACTGCACAAAGGAGTGGTTACAGACAGAAATTGTAGCCAAGTGCATAACTACAATAAAATGGTGCCATGCTCCACCTACAGCTGTGAACTAGGAATGCCAGAAGGTAGTTCACAGCAGAGGCAGCCATAGTTTAGGTGACGGGAAACTGTGGTCAGTGTTCGACCATATACCTTGTGCCTGTTGTAGGTATGGGTCGTGCTCCGACACTTGTACACCAGCAAATCAATTTATCAGTTAGGGCCCCTTTACACGCGGCTACATTTCTAGGGTGGCTACAGGTAACTTACTGGTTGCAGTGAAATCATGGAGAGATTATTCCATTTGTACACAGCAACAAGATAGAACCTTGTCTCCATGATTTCACTGCAACCAGTAAGTTACCTGTAGCCACCCAAGAAATGTAGCCGTGTGTAAAGGGACCCTTACTGTAATTTACTACATCATCCACTAGAGGCTGATATTTAACAGTTATGATTTTGTTCCCTAAATAAATAGAAAAACAAATGTGATACATTTCCTTTAAGAGATTTCAGAAATGGGAAGGTTTTTCTTGCTGTTGGTAGCCATACAATTATTTCATAATGATGGTATCAACCGGAAGGTCATGGAGAAGCTGTTGAAAAGGCACATCCCCAGATTTTCTTTAGCCAAGCTGGGAGTTTGAGATCAATATCAGAATAGGACAGGTGCATAATAACTAAATAAATTACTAGTTAAACTGATAAGGTGAAAAATGTTTGTATCATGTTAGCCAGTAGATAGAAAAAAACATTAGAATCTCAGAGTCCTTACAAGTTGATAGATTTTAATGGCTAACTGAACAGATGGTAAATAATAGCAGGCTTTCAAGACTAAGAGCTCTTCATCAGGCTTAAAGAGGACTTAGGGCCCTTTCACATCAGCGTTTTTCGTAATTCACGGCAGATGCGGTGAAAAAAACGCATCTGCCGCGTTTGCCGCATAACCGTTCCACTTGCGGCGCGGTTGCGGTTTTTACCATAGGAAGTATAGGGTGACTTGCGGCAGATGCGGCAAGTGCGGTCAGCCGCGTTTTTTTTCGCTGCCGCACCTGCCGCAAGTGCAAAACCGCACTTGCCGCATCTGCCGCTAGTCACCCTATGCTTCCTATGGGAAAAACCGCAACCGCGCCGCAAGTGGAACGGTTATGCGGCAAACGCGGCAGATGCGGTTTTTTCACCGCATCTGCCGCGAATTACGAAAAACGCTGATGTGAAAGGGCCCTAAATCTAATTACAGCACTGGATGCAGCATGTCTGCTGCATCCAGGCAAGGGGTCCCCCTGCACTTGAGCCGCCCTGTACCCCGAGTAAATACACTTAGAAAACTTACATCGTGCAGCCATAAAGGAGGTGGCTAGAGGCTGCAGCCAAAGGGCAGATTCACACCCCCTGCATGTGTAATCTGCCCACCGCTGCCAATCATTGTCTCCCTCAGCTGTAGTATAACACAGAGTTTATTTTACAAATGGGCACTTATCTCCGCCCCCTGTGGTGACGTCACCGCTTATACCTGCCCTGCTCTATGTTAACCATGCTGCATCCAGTGCTGTAATTAAATCACCATGCCTGTTGTGACAGGTCTCTTTAAGTTGCTTTCACACTAGTGATTTTTTACAATTGCGGCACATTTACCGCATCTGCTGCATCACGTCGCACTTACGGTAAGCCTCATGCACTGTCTATGGGGCTTGTGCAGGAGCGGCAGTGCGGTATAGCCGCGTTATGGCATTGCGGCGCGAAAAAAACGCGGTCAGCAGCGTTTTTTTTCCACGGCCGCAACTGCCGAAACCACGGCAGATTCTTTAACATTCTGGTGGCTCTTGTAATCTGGTTTTCAATTGCTCTTGGATGGTAGCCCTTATTCAAAAACGTTTTTCTGAGGCCCCCAAGGTGATTGTCTCTTTCTGTAGGGTTGTAACATATCTGATAATATCTGATGGCCTGACTGTACACAACAGTTTGTGTTTTGGAAGAAAACTGTCCCATTGAAGATATGTTGGTCGGTCAATTGGCTTCCGGTACAGGGATGTCCCTACTTCATTGCTCTGTAGCTTGATATAGGTGTCTAGAAAGTGGAATTCGGTGAAGGAGTAGTTTAGTGTTAAGGGGATCCTGTCACCTCCAAAACGCCTCCTAAACTAGCAAAACATGTCCCTGCAGCATCCCATCACTAATCTCACACTTCTTTTGTCTCCTAAAAGCATCCTGTGAAAGTGCATAAAAACGTTTTAATACTCACTCATTAGTGATTATAATTAGCAGTGACTATATTCTTTAGTCACCAAGGCAGGCTGTTTTGCAGCTCCAGTATCCACCCTGTCTCTGTGTGTTCTGCTGTGATGTGCAGGCATTCCCTCCCTTCTCCATCACTCACAGAATGCAAATCATTAGTCCTGCCTTCAGTTTCAGTTTCACAGCAGCACAGACAGAGAGAGGACTGGATCCTGGAGCTGCTAAACAACACCCCCTGGTGACTAAAGAATATGGCCCCCGCTAATTATAATCACTAATGAGTAAGTATTAAAACGTTTTTATGCACTTTCACAGGATGCGTTTAGGAGACAAAAGAAGTGTGAGATTAGTGATAGGATGCTGCAGGGACATGTTTTGGTAGCTTAGGAGGTGTTTTGGAGGTGACAGGATCCCTTTAAGTTGATGGTGGGAGAAAGGTCAGAGAGGAGTGGGAGGAAACTGAGTAAAGTGTTTACGGAATGAACTTTGACACATTCAGAGCAGGAATGAATGTGTTGCATGGATTTATGTCTTTCTACATCAATTGAGGAATCTTCAAAGCTTGGACCAACCATTAATCAAAAGACATAAAACAGTCATGCTTCTCATCTCTGAATGATATTTACTGCCCCAGCTGCTCTTTTCTCACCCCCCTGAACACTATGCTCTGCTTATCCAACCCTTCATTTGTACATACTAGTGCATATCAATGAATTAGAATATTATTTAAAAAAAAACAATGTAATATTGCCATGTTTCAGGGCGTTAATGGGAACCCTGAAACACGTTTACTAATAAATCAATATTATATTCATCCTTTGATGTCTCGTGGAATACGGCAGCATAGTTTTAACTCTTCATCCTCCCTACTTTAATTTTTTGAAATAATGACCTTTGGGTTTTTATTGACTGTAAGCCATAATTCCTCAACTGTAACAGAAAAAAAAACACTTGAAATAGATCACTCTGTTTGTAATGACTCTATATAATATATGCATTTCACTTTTTGTATTGAATTACTGAAATTAACTTTTTGATGATATGCTAATTCACTGAGATGCACTAGTATGTGTGTTGAGAATTTGTGTCATTATTAAGCCTGATGAAGAGGCCTTAGAATCTCGAAAGCTTGCTTATGTTTACCATCTTTTCAGTTAGCCATTAAAATATATCAACCACTAAGTAATCTCAGATTCTAATATTTTTTTCTAGGTAAGCTGAATCGTTCCCAACAGCCCATGTATCAATCTACTTAGCGACCCTTGCACTATAACATGATGCTGACACATCAGATCACTTGTTCAGTGCAAGTTTTTCTAATGCCATTCTTTCTAAAATAAACACACTAAACTAACTTATCTTTAAAAAACTGCAAATGAAATAATAAATAAAGCAAAAACAAAAGTCACTGTAAAGGTACCGTCACACTCTGCAATCTCGGCTGGCGATGTGTGGCAATATGATGTGCGCGCTCACATTTTTTCGTGCCAGCCTCAGATCGCCGATGGCGGTGTCACACGCCGCAATTTCACCCTAAAGCTAAAGCAATGTGTCACTCCGGAAATTCCCTCACCTACAGCGGAACCAAACTTGCCTAATTCCATTGCAGATTCACACGCCACAATCTCAAAGGCAATGTGGGCGTACATGTTCAGCGCGGCGAGGAGATAGGGTGCCACAGTCGTCCCTATCACGCTCATTGTACAACACAACAGCATTACGAATGGTCAGCCTGCTCTGGAAGGCTGGCTAATATATGACGCCATTGTCTATCGGAGTTTGTCAAAAAACACGCTCGTGTCGTCAATTGTGGCTCCTGCAACACACACACTGGCCCATGGCACGCATCTATGATGTGTAGCTCAACATCTGAGCTGTCATGTGTGGCACTATACTCCACACAGCGCAACTTAATACACGCGGACAACATAGCTTGCGCTATTCAATGGCGGGCGTAATTGCACTGTTTGCGGACAGTTGTGTAGCAGATGATGTGTGTGGTGCAGAACGGACAGTTCTTCAAATATGCATGGTGTCAACTGACAGCCAATGGGAACACAATAGCCCACACCAATCATCTCAGACGGGGCTACAGCACGCTGAGGTACGCTTACGGGAAATCACAGAAAACGCTCTTTCCATCACTATCGCCCTGTCACACGCCAAAAAAACGGAAATATTGCCTTGCTGATTGCACCTGATTACGGAGCACTGTTCAGGAATCAGGCGACGGCCGATTTATCACCGCAAAATCGCCAAATCACACGCCGCAACTGTGAGGCAATTTCAAGGCGATTTCACTGGGGCGACACATGGCCTTTCAGATCTCCAGGCGAGATTGCGGCATGTGACGGTACCTTTAGAACAATGTTTACTCCAGAAGAAAGGTGCAAGGACAATCCACATCAAATCTAAATACAATACACTACTTAAGGCCCTTTCACATCAGCGGTATTTTCAAATAGCGGCAGATGCGGTGAAAAAACGCATCTGCCGCGATTACCGCATAACCGCGACACTTGCGGACACTTGCGGCAAGCCCCATGCAATGTCTATGGGGCTTGCGGTAAGGGTGCGGCAGGTGCGGCAAGTGCGGTTTCGGCACTTGCGGCAGGTGCGGCCGCGAAAAAAAACTGCTGCTTGCAGCGTTTTTTTTCGCGGCCGCATCTGCCGCAAGTGCTGAAACCGCACTTGCCGCACCCTTACCGCAAGCCCCATAGACATTGCATGGGGCTTGCCGCAAGTGTCGCGGTTATGCGGTAATCGCGGCAGATGCGTTTTTTTCACCGCATCTGCCGCGATTGAAAATACCGCTGATGTGAATGGGCCCTTAGAGGCCCGATTGTATCTCATCATGCGATTCTAGAACGTGTTTGATTATAAATTAGTTGAAGTATATTGTTAATGTTTTAGGTTACAAAATTAAATAAAAAATGTGTGTTTAAAACACTGCGATAGCAGTAGAATTGTATAACATGCTAACAACAAAGTGGTGGCATGCTCCAACCTGTGACAGTCTGGTAGATCTGTACTCTGTAGATTTATCATTACATTGGTGCCTGTGTGATGTTGCATTCCGTGACAGTCTCATTTATCTGGATTGCGAAGAGTCGTTGTCACGGTGTTGAAGTAATGATGCGTCCTGTAACAGTGTCATAGACCTGGACAATGTAGAATATTCTTCATGTCATTTGCGTTGTGATACTGCATTGTTTGTCAACCTCCTAGACCTAGAAGACACGACCGTGCAGCATGCTTGCTGTGGTGCAGCATCTTGTGAGCATCTCACGGATTCTTTACACAAGAGATTCGAGTTGTCGGCGCTGTTACTGCAAAATGACACGAGACAATCTAATGGGTCTGGACTTGAAGGGGGGAGGGGCGCAGAGGCGGAGTCAAGTGTGACACAAATGTGCTTCTGTATAGTGGCTTAGCAACGGCATGCTCTCTTTGTTTAGTGGTCTCGTTTGCGTGGTATTGGCTTTTCTGTTGTGCTGATGCTTTCCTGCACATTTTTGGGGACATACCACCTTGGCATAGATTTTAAGTGATCAACCAAAATTAACTGATCCACCAAACTAGTTTAAATTCTCGCATTCCAGTGTATATGCCTCTTGAAATGTACAGGATGTCCTAGGTGTGGCGCTGTTTTTGGAAAAGCTTACAGACCCACAGACTGGATAGCGCTTTTATATATGATTGATATAATATTATATATATATATATATATATATATATATATATATATATATATTATATATATATATATATATAATGTCATCAGTTCCATGTTCGCAGATCACAGTAATGCAGTGTATACCCCTTACACTGGAAATTCATCCTGATCTCCAGAGAGATGAAGTACAGCGAAGTAAAAAAGACAATAATTGGGTATACAGATAAACTACAAATACAATGTGTTTTAGGCTTTTCATTTTGGGAAAAATTTCCTCAAAGAGAGTTCTAGTTACAAATGAGCTTTCTCGCACCATCATATGGCAGACGTTACTCTTAATTTGTCAAATATAGCCCAAACCAGGAACACAGCGATCCCTCATCCAATATCCAGTATCAGCACATGACCAACATGCAATGCATGAGAATTGGGCTAATATTTATTTCTCACACTAATCACCTCTAGAAATCAGGTAATTTATTTTGATTAGAAAAGTATCCCAAACATTACACATTTATAACCAGTACAATCAAACTATATGTTCAAAGCTAAAATGATTATTTCCAGAGTAACGTTCTAACAGAGAACTCAAAAAATTACCTGGAGATGTTGCTTTCCAGGACTTAGGCTAGGGCCACACTTAACAGTGCACCCACGTTAGCCGGATGGGCGTTACAGCAGAGCCCAGCCTGCTCTAACGCTGACCCTAATGTCGGGTGCTTCCTATAAACGCTGCTCCATATAACCCGCTGTTTACTATGGATACAGCTTCACAGAAGCCCCAGACAGTGCGCTTTTGCAAAGCGCACAGGGAAGCGTTTCTGACAACGTTTTCCTGTGCGTCCTGGATAAACGCAGTTCCTGGGCTACCTGTGTGGTTGTATCCATAGCAAACTAGCGGGATACTATGGAGCAGCGTTCATAGGAAGCACCGACGTTAATGGTCAGCATTACAGCAGGCTGGGCTCTGCTGTAACGTCATCCATCTAACGTGGATGACTTTTAAGTGTGGCCCTAGCCTTACAGACCTCCGGGAAAAAATAAATAAAAAAAATAAATCTGATTAATGGCAATGAAACCTGCAATCATCTAATGTGCATGAGGGGGCCGCTTGAGTCTGTCAGCTCTGACAGCTGTCAAGGCAAGAAATTGAGCCATGTCGAATCTCCACCATCTGATCAGCCTCTGCCAAAGATATCTAACTGACTTACTCACCTTACCACCTCACACACCCCAAAACCGAAAACATAGGCAGGATTGGCTGAATCAGCATGTAAGGGTATGTGGCAGGGTTTGGGGGAATATTAGCAAAAATACAGCTATAAAATTAATTATCAGGAATATGTGTTTTGAGGAATATTGTATAATTCTAAATATTTCTTAGGATATCTGATTTTGCCGTAGAGACCATGCCAGAAATTTCTCATTTCAAAGTACTCTCTGTTCTTCAGAGAACACAACAGGTTGTCAAGTTTAATTGCTAAACTTGATTTTGATTCAAGACAGATGGGCTCCATTTTGACAGCTAGCCACTCTTGACGCATGCTTGGTTTTCTGCAAAATGCAACAAGCAGTGAAACCTATAAAACAATTTGTAGTTACACAATTTTGCACTTAAACACTCGAAGGATTACTAAAAGTATAGGAATGAGAGTGCATATATTCATCTACACGACAATCGCACAAGCAGCCAGTCACATTGTGCGGTCGGGGATAATATTCTAAAGAATACTATGTGGTGTATGGACACTTTGCACATATGGATAATTGTGTAAAAATATATAAAAATAGTTTTACACACTAAAATTATGGCTGACTTCAAATATATGAATGGTATTAAGGCCTTCTGCTTTTAGAGTACTTCCTAGCAAATACATGGTTAATATTAACCGCTTCTGGACTACTCACGGACACAGTGTCCAGGCGGTCCGGCTCCTACTCTGCATTGACATTCTATAACATCACCACACAATAGCACAGCTACATAGAGTTATGTAGCCAACAGCCCAAATCTCCATAGAGAGGGCACAGATCGTGTATTGCCATTTATGTCTTCTCTGTCGCTGTATGCACAGCGCTAAAGCATAGTGGATGCGGTAATAGGAACCATTGACTGTGCTTCCTCCTCCATACACAGTAGGTATGAGAGCTATCCCTGCGTATAGGGAAGGAGCAGGAGAAGGTGGATCATAGGAAACCCTGGTGACTCAGCTATTCAACCAGGAGGCTGAATTTCCCCTGTAACTGGGCTAGTATAACAGCTACAGGTACAGAGAAATCAGATGAAGAAAAAAAATGTAAATATTAAAATGCCCTCCAATGTGGGACAGAAGATGTAAAATAAACTAAAATAAAATGAATAAAAATAGCAATTGATAAATAAAATAATGCCATTGACAATTCAAACTGCTATCACTAGCCCTGCCCTGGTAAAGAGGGAGGAAAAAGTTATCAATATATAAAAAGTTATTATAGAGCAGGGTTAAAATGTATTTACCGGTATGTTTTTTAGTGATCTTCTATATATTTTTTAAAAAAAAAAGGAAAAAATATACTTTTCCTCACAAATATCGCGCAATATCAGCAAAATAAAAAGAAAAATATACCTGTAACATTAAAATAAAGCTCCATGTACCCCAGAGAAAAGATTATCAAATTGCTTGAATATCTCAATCGCTAAACTTTTTGCAATTCTGTTAGCCATATATATGGAAAAATCCTAATTGGTAATCAATGGTATTTGCAATGCCATTAGGGAAATAACCTTTCCATGCAATTTATCACCCAGGCAAGATATCATTGGGACCATGCTGTATGCAGGAATGCTTCTGTTTTGCATGGTTTTACAAGCATATATAATTTCAGCTTCATGTGGAAGCAAAAGCATACCTCACCATATAGCGTGGTCCAGACTACATCTTGGCTTGGTGCTGAATTTTATAAGAGGACACGTTTAACCATGGTTTGGTACTTTTCATGCCAAAATGTTTATCTGGCTCATGCATGACTTGTAAAGGGGAAATCAGCTGTGAAAAGTCATCTTCTGAAACCGTTTGGATGTACTTTAGAAGAACACAGTTCACGAGTTAACCCCTCTATCGAACTCCAGACCTAAATCAAGACGACCCCAACATTAGTGGTAATCTCAGACATGTTAATGAAGGTTATTCAATTAACAGGCACTGCTTTTTTTTCAAAGTTTTCCAATATCTGAAATCTTTGAGTGGAACCAAAGAGTTATGGTGTAAGAGCCACGTGCACTGCAAAGTATGAAATCCACTGTGACATCTGAAGCATAAATGGACCTACGCTGTGGATTTCCATTTCATAGGGCTTGTGAATGAAAAGTCAAGAAAATCTGCAGCTTAAAGTAACTGCACTGCGACTGTATGGCTATGTTCACACAGAGCAGTTGTGATCCGTTTTATATGCTGCATTTTTGCACCAAAAACACATCAATTTTTGTCATGCCAGCAAAGTCTAGGAGATTGCTGAAATGCTGTACCAACATCTGCGTTCTGTTGTATAAACCTCAACAGGAAAATACCGTAAGTAGTATGTCCGATATATTGATCTGGTTTTGGAGCAAAAACACTGCAATACTCGCTCTCCTCAGCGATCACACGGTGAGCTCCGGTGATTTCTTTCTTCCGGGAATCGGCAAGACAAGTGCACAGTATTTACAGGACCTGCACCCGTGAGAAACTGAGTCAGATGTGACGCAGGTCCTGGAAGTACTGTACCCAGAAGGATGAAGTCACTGGTCACCATGGAATCGCCGGGGAGAGTAATAAAGTGTGTGTGTGTGTCTGCGTTCCCTTACTTGTGCTGCGTTTGTAATGAGCAATACGTTTGTGCTGCTTTTTTTTTTTTGGAAAATTTTCCTGACCACAAACAGATCACTTTTCTTGTGTGTGAACATAGCCTAATAAGCAGTAGATTTTCTGCATGGAAATCTGCAGGATAAAATATAATGTTCACCACTTGGGAAATCTCAGACCAATTTCTGGACTTTGGTGGTGTATAAAGACCACATATTCAACTAAGATAGTCAATGATTGATCGGTATTCATTGCCAAAGAGAATGTCCAGGATCCGAAAACCAGGCAGAGAAGTCTGCTATAATACACTTGGCCACAGAGTTCTTGATGTAAGTGGGCAGAGCACAGGGTTTGTTTCACCATTAATGTTACACGTTTTGGACCTTAGAAAAAATATTTTTTCTTTTTTCCATTGTCATATTCCAAGGGTCATAACTTATGAGAGCTTGTGTTTTGCTGAATAAGTTGTAGCATTCACTATAGAATTGACTTTAATCAAGTTTATAAGCGCATTCTGGGGAGACTGGAAGAAAAATAGCAATTCCCTATCGCATTGCTGTTTACTGTATGGCAAACACAAGTTAACTGTATTCTATAGGCTGATACATTGTAAAATAAAAAAATGTCATCAATGGATAAGAACATGTTATTTTCAGGACAGGTTAAAGCTTTTGTTTGGACTCTTTTAAAGGGGTTCTCTGAGAAATGTACAAAAATAAAATATATAATGCATACCTAAAGGGAACCAACCACCCCAAATGACCCCCCGGACTGTTAATATGTGTCCCTACACCCAGCACACACATTTGGGGCAATCGTTTTTGCTAAAAAAACTGTTTAGTAGAAGCTAAGATATATGTTTATAAAGTTTAATAAATCGCGACGGATGGGTGTTACCTAGCTTTGTCCACGTGCAGTGTTCGTGCCTGTGATCCTCCTCTCCCCCTCCCCTCTCACTTTCTAAGAGCCTGGCCGCGTCATGAAAGGGCGGGGCTAAATTGCGTCATGAAAGGGGGCGGGGCTCGTCACGATTTAGTTCCGCCCCTTTCATGACGCGGCCAGGCTCTTAGAAATTGAGAGGGGAGGGGGGAGAGGAGGATCACAGGCACGAACACTGCACGTGGACAAAGCTAGGTAACACCCATCCGTCTCGATTTATTAAACTTTATAAACATGTATCTTAGCTTCTACTAAACAGTTTTTTTTTAGCAAAAACGATTGCCCCAAATGTGTGTGCTGGGTGTAGGGACACATATTAACAGTCCGGGGGGGGGTCATTTGGGGTGGTTGGTTCCCTTTAAATATTAACCATTTTTTAAATACAATTATTTAACAAAAAAGGTATGGTTTATTCAGTGCACTCTCAGGATTCCAAGATGGCAACTGCCATCAATCCCAACCCGTCTTAGTGAATGAGAGATCATGTGGATAGGTGGGCTGTGTGAAGCTCGAGGCAGAGGTGACATCAGAGCAGCGTCCAGCCAGCCAATCAGGCATTGTAGAAATGATGGGAGTGCTGGTGTATCACGGTCCGCGCTGCTCCAGGGCTAAATAAAACTCACCAACGAGCCAGTCAAATTTTCATCCAGGATGAAAATTTGACTGGCTCTTTGAGTTTTATTTAGCCCTGGAGCAGCGCGGACCGTGATACACCAGCACTCCCATCATTTCTTTGATTCATATCACTATCCAGTGGTAGGTGGAGGTCCTGCAGCAGCTTGGAACATTGTTTCCTGAACGCCTTCAAACCAGTTGTGGGGATCACAACTGGAACAGGTGAGTGGCTTCACAGCACCACCACATCATATCAGTGTCACTAGTGATAGGGCACTATTGCGCCTCTTGTCCCCCTCCCTATTTTATATTTTACAGAATCAGGCATTGTAAACACACATTCCTCTGAACAGTCAACCTTACAGAACACTTAGCGGAGTGGACTACAGGAAAAGACTAACATCTTTCTTTAGCTAACTATGAATGAGCACCCATCTCAGACAGCCTGACAGGTTTAGTGTTTAAAACCCTAGCAGATTGGAATGGAATGGGTTAATGCCACGTTACTGTGATAATAAAGATGGAAGTGGAATTTTCAAACAATGTGGTTTATTCTACATGTTTCGGAGCAACCTCCATCAGGAATATCACATTACATAGAAATGTCATGTTCCTAATGAAGGAGGTTGCTTCAAAACATGTAGAATAAATCACACTGTTTGAAGATTCCACTTCCATCGTTATTATAACAGGAGTGTAACATTAACTCATTCCACTTCAATTATTACTTACTAGCTGTAGTACCCGGCTACGCCCGGGTTAATAAATAACTGATGTTAGCTATAACAAAATAGAATTTGAATATGTCATATTAATGACCTGTAGGAAAATAGAAGCTGAGCTGTGATTGATTGCTATAGGCAGACTAATAAATCTCCAGCCAACAGTAAACCCACCCCCTGGCCAGGCAGTATATGTTACCTCACACATACACATAATAGACAGCTCATGTGACTGACATCTGCCTTAATTCCCTATATGGCACATGTGTTGCACATTGGGTGTTTTTAATCAGATGTTTATGTTTGGAAAATAAAGATAGCACACGTATGAGGCGAGTTGTGTGAGGTGATTTGTGCACATCTGTGTCTGTCTGTGTGATGTGTGTGTCCCTGTGGGGGGGGGGTATGTGTGGTGTGTGTCTCTGTTGTGTGTGTCTCTTTGTGGTGTGTGTGTGTATCCCTGTGGGCTGAGTGCATGTGTCCCTATAGGGTGTGCATGTGTGTGTGTGTGTGTGTCCCTGTGGGGGGGGGTGTCTGTGTGGGGTGTGTGTGTCTCTGTGTTGTGTGTGTGGCCCTATAGGGTGTGTATGTGTGTGTGTCCCTGTGGGGGGGTCTGTGTGGTGTGTGTGTGTATCTCTTTGTGGTGTGTGTGTGTCCCTGTGGGGTGAGTGCATGTGTCCCTATAGGGTGGCTATGTGATTGTGTCCCTGTGGGGGGGTCTGTGTGGTGTGTGTGTGTGTGTGTCATGTGTGTCTCATTGTGGTGTGTGTGTGTGTGTGTCCCTGTGGGGTGAGTGCATGTGTCGCTATAGAGTGTGTGTGTGTCCCCTTGGGGGTGTGTGTGTTTGTTCGGGTGCGTGGTGAGTATCCAATGTTGGGGCTGCACCTTAGCGACTATACACTTGCTGTTACTCTTTGTGTGCGTGTGTTGTGTATACATGTCCCCGTGCGTGGTGAATATCTCATGTTGGGGCCCCACCTTAGTGACTATATGCTGGTATGTGCTGTTAGTCTTTAGCGCTATCATTAAGCCCCTCTCATTCACAACTGTCAACTGTCACTTTTTCCCCATTATGTAGATAGGGGCAAAATTGTTTGGTGAATTGGAATGCGCGGGGATAAAATGTCGCCTCACAACATAGCCTGTGACGCTCGCGGGGTCCAGACGTGTGACTGTGCAAAATTTTGTCTCTATAGCTGACATGTCGATTTTCCTCCAACTTTTTTCCATTCACTTTGTCCCCATTATGTAGATAGGGGCAAAATTTTTTGGTCAACTGGAACGCGCAGGGTTAAAATTTCGCCTCACAACATAGACTATGACGCTCCCGGGGTCAAGACGTGCGACTGAGCAAAATTTTGTAGCTGTAGCTGGCAGCTGTCGATTTTCCTCCCACACGTTTCCTTTCCCTTTTTCCCCCATTATGTAGATAGGGCCAAAATTGTTTGGTGAACTGGAATGCGCGGGGTTAAAATTTCACCTCACAACATAGCCTATGACGCTCTCAGGGTCCAGACGTGTGACTGTGCAAAAGTTTGTCTCTATAGCTGACAGCTGTTGATTTTCCTCCAATATTTTTCCATTCACTTTTTCCCCATTATGTAGATAGGGCCAAAATGGTTTGGTGAACTGGAATGCGCAGGGTTAAAATTTCGCCTCACAACATAGCCTATGATGCTCCCGAGGTTGAGACGTGTGACTGTGCAAAATTTTGTGGCTATAGTTGCGACGGTGTAGATGCCAATCCCGGATATACACACATACACACATTCAGCTTTATATATTAGATTTGTAGAGCCCTATTGATTCCATGGTGTTGTACATGAGAAAGGGTTACATACAAAACAAGTGAAAGATACAATGAACAAACTAACAGTGACAGACATGTACAGAGGACGATCCTGCCCTTGCGGACTTACATTCTACAATCTGCCATCATGTAATTAGCCTTAATATTGGGGCTGCAGCAGCTGTTCATACCAAGCTTTTCACAGTGGTCTGACACAACCCATCGCCCAGGTTTTCACCTAATACCCCAGGAGAAGACCCTATTGCACTCTCTTTTTTCCTATATAATATTTAAAATCCTGACAGAGTGCCGCAGAGAAAGCAAACATTTTTTTCCAAACAAAGGCATGTAGAAAAATATTTAATATTTAAATGTGTATTACGGTAATTATATTACATTTTTTTGGCAAACCCCCTTGAAAGGTTAAACATTGTATTTTTTTTTCATTAAAGGGGTGCCTGATGGCCAGGGTTTTTAGTGATACATTTTGCTCTACAAGCCTGTAACTTAGCCTATCATTCTGTCAACTTCTGTACAACCCAATAACATACAGCAGTGGTTAGTCTGTGGTCATAATAACAGTCCAATAATTGTCTACAAAACATCTTGTAAATTTGCTTTTTTTGAGGCTAGGTGGGAATGAATTAACCACACTGATATGTTATATGAACTTAGTAGCTCAATTTCATTCATTTGAAATATTTATTATTAGTTTATACCCTTTCACAACCTTGCCTTTTCCATTTTTGCATTTTTTGTTTTTCCCTCCCCTTCTTCCAAGAGCCATGACTTTCTTATTTTTCCATCAATATAGACATATGAGGACTAGCTTTTGAGTGACGTGTTGAACGTTTGAAGGACAACCTTTATTTTACAATATAGTGTACTGATAAATAAGAAAAAAATTCCAGGTAAGATATTGCAAAAAAAAAGCTCAATTACACGATTGATTTTTTATTTTTTTTTCCACATTCACTATATGGTAAAATTGACATGCTGGTATGATGTTTCAGGTCAGTACGAGTTCGCAGATATCAAACATGTATAGTTTTACTGTTATCTTAGTGGTGAGGAAAAAAAAAAAAAGAATTGCTCTCGTTTGCCTTTTTCTGTGAACCGTAGCATTCTGGGGCTGATGTTAAGTTGCTGATTTGAGCTGATGTTTTTAATGATACCCGTTTTGGGTAGATGTGATGTTTTTATTGCCTGTTGTTGCATTTTATTGCGGCCAGGAAAAAACGATTTACTTTTTTTCCCCGTTACACAGTTTACACATCTGATTAATTGATTTTATAATTTCACAGATCGGACATTTATGTAGGTGGCAATACCAAATATGTCCATTTTAAAATTTATTTATTTTTATTACAGCTTCATTTTTAACGGGGCAAAAGGGGGTGAGTTGAACTTTAATGTTTTGTTTTTTTTTATTTTTTCTCATTTTGATTTTTATTTTACGTACGCCTTTCAGGTGTCTCAACACTACAATGTCCGATCACTTGTGTGGTGCAAAGCTGTGATTGTCCACAGATCTGTACAGCACAAATGATCACTTTCTGTTAATGTAGGCACTTGCCAGGCATCCACAGGAAGTGATCACAGTGACAGGGATCCTCATCTGACCCCTAGCTGTCATGGCAACACATCGACTCCTAGTGAGCATATCACGGGGTGGCCAATGGCCGCGGGGAATAGAGCACTCTCTGGCTGGGCGGTACGGTAGCTCAGTGGTTAGCACTGCAGTCTTGCAGCGTTGGTGTCTTGGGTTTAATTCCCACCAAGGACAACATCTACAAGGAGTTTGCATGTTCTCCCCGTGTTTGCGTGGGTTTCCAATGAGTTTTCTGGTTTCCTTCCACACTTCAAAGACATACTGATAGGAGGTTTACATTATGAGCCTCAATAGGGACAGTGTTGCAAATATATGTAAAGCACTATGAAATTAAGAATATTTATAATTTTATATAGCCCGATTATATTATTGTTATTATGATCCCCACTGCGGTGCTTTAGATCGCACTGTCAGTGTTTGACTGCACACTGTAAGGCAGGGATCTTAAACTCCAGGCCTCGAGGGACGCGCACAGTGCAAGTTTTCAGGATTTCCTTAGACTTTGGGGGTTGGTAATTTGATTACAAACTGTCAAATGCTATGGAAATGCTGAAAACCTGGACTGCGTGCTGCCCTCGAAGCCTGGAGCTTGAGACCTCTGCTATAAGGGGTTAAAAGCAGTTGCACATGTCGGCTGATTAGGTCAGCCAATATGTGCAGTGTATGATGCGAGCTCGGCGTGTGAGCTCACATGAAAGGGAGGAGATTTATGATTTACTGTTACATCATAAATCGTGAATATTACAATGTCGAATAGTTTCTATAATTTACCCCCAATTACTACTGGCCATACATTTAATTAATTTAGTGAAGAAGGTCGTTATGAAGATTCCAGAGATTTTCTTAACGCAATCACAGATATAAAAAGTTGTGTGTGCAGACTCACCGATAATGACTGTGTTGTCATCAGCAATAAGCAGTTTGCTATGAACATAGATCAGTTCGGTAACAAGGTTTCCTTCCAGTTCTGCATGTGTCCGGAGGCCACAGAAGGAGATGTAGTTCCGCCAGTTATCCCCAACTAAAAAAATACATCACATTTGTTAGTCACAGATTTACAGCAGAGTGTATAGAATTCTAGCACAAGAAAAGAACAAGTCCTCCCCCTGCTGGTAGGTAGAGGACCAACAACCCTGCCTAATAAATATCTTCAAACTGCTATTATACTGCTGTATTATCCATTACCAGATTCTTATACGTTAAACAAATATTTTTAATATATTAAAAAAAAAATAAAAAAATATGGAAAAATTTCTAGAAAAAAAAATTGCATTGGTCTCATGACTTGATCACTGGCTTTTGGCTTTATTCACATCAGTATTTTATCAGGATTTATAGACCATAGTCAGTCTTTCTATTAATGGCCAATTACACGCAATGATATCATTGCATTGTCACCGGTTTTGTGACGCTGCAACAACCTCGTAGCGATGCCGCTGCATGTGACATGTACCAACGACCAGCTCGCTTATAAATTGGCCAGGCCCATTTTTCCATCGTTGGTCTGCCGCTGTCACGCATACTTTGGCGTGTGTGACAGGGGCAACGACCCCCATTCTGCACCCGGTACCCTAAACGATCCTAACAACCGTCGGGTGTCAGGCATAGACTGGCTGATCACTGGCGAGTCTGCCTATGTGACAGCTCACTAGCGATCAGATAACTATGTCCCAGTGATCCTGGCCACGTCGGATCGTTGGTCGGACCGCTGGAACAACGCAGCGTGTAACGGGTCTTTAGGGTGAAGGCACACGGGCGTGAGACCCGCATTGCACTCGGACTAGTATCAGTAAATGATACTGGTCATATTGGTGCGTTTTCAACGCACTTAAAGGGAACCTGCCATCTGGATCTAGCCCTCTCTGTTATCACTAGCTGTCGCTGCACCTTCCTAGCTGTTCCCTAACCATCCCTCTCTGAGCTAAAGGGGCCCGGTAATGATTTAGAAAAATGAATTAGAACTTACATATGGTCCCCAAGTAGGAGTCTGGAAAGGCGGGCTCCGGGCTCCATGAATCCCTCCTTGTGGTGTGCAAGCATGCCCCACTGGGCGTCATCCTCCTTTCTGCTTTGCCGCCTCCATTTGGAATCTCCTGCCCTCTCATCCAGTATAATGCCCGATGCATTATGGGCCTGATCATATGATCGGCCCGGCTCCTCGCATGCGCAATGTGCATATTGAAGCTGGGCCGATCACGTGATCAGGCCCATAATGCACTGGGGCGATCACGTGATCAGGCCCATAATGCACTACACTGGATGAGAGGGCGGGAGATTCTACATGAAGGCGGCAAAGCAGCAAAAAGGATGACGCCCAGCGTGGCGTGCTTGGACACCACAAGGAGGGATTCATAGAGCCTGCCTTTCCAGTCTCCTACATGGGGACCATATGTAAGTTCTAATTAATTTTTCTAAATCGTTATATGGCCCCTTTACCTCAGAGAGGGATAGTTAGGGAACAGCTGGGAAGGTGCAGGGACAGCTAGTGATAGGAGAGAGGGCTAGATTCAGGTGACAGGTTCCCTTTAACTGACCTTGAGATAGAAATGCATGTTCAATCGCAGCATGCTTCGATTGAACTAGATTTCCTCATGAGAGTGGCCATTGTTAGTATATGGATGCGAGAAAATCTCGCACCCATACAGCACATTGTGCGATAGTCGCACGCGTGTGCTATCTCACAATGTCAGCAAACACCGCTGCTGTCAAAGCAGCAGTGTTTGAAATTGCCGGGTTGTCAGAACAGTATCCAATCAGCTTTCACCACTGTGGTGCTGATTGGCACCATGGAAAGCATTTACCAGGAAAGTCTGTGCTTTCCATGGTGCTGAAGTTTTATAAAGCATTTACCGCCCGATTTAACCAATCAGCTTTCACCGCTGCTGTCACAGCGGTGAAAGCTGATCGGTTGCTGCGCTGGCAATCTGGCAAATTCAAACACCGCTGCTTTGACAGCAGCCGTGTTTGAATTCGCTGGTAAATGCTGTCGGCGGAGCTAAAGTCAGCGCTGTCCTCAGTGCTGAAGTTTGCTCGGCGGGGTTACTCAGCATGCCAAGAAATCCCGCCGTGCAAACTTCAGGATCGTGGACAGCAGCGCACTGACTCGCAGCACACTCTCAATTTTTGATGCATGACAGTATGCCTCCACCCTCATCATTTTAACCAGTTTGGTTCCACTATTGGTTTTTGTTTACAAATACTGAAGTGTGAATAAAACCTTAATCTTTCAATGTAAAACTGAACATGAAGATTTATACTGATCGATTGCCTGATAAATATATATTCAGGACACACAGTGATATGACATTATAAATTACCTACACATGCAGCAGAGTTGAATAATACTGCTCTTACAGTATCTATTTATTCTGACATTGTATTGCAGGTAAAAGCTGCGGAGACCCCTATTGATTACCAGAATGAAGGAGAAGAGGCGCAATATTGAGGACTACGCGCTCTGACTTTTCTGGCTGGCTTGTTCAGCCTTTATTCATAGAGTATCATACAGGCTCACTGACAATCTATACCCTGCACTCAGATAACCCATCTACTCCCAGGAGTGCCAGTAAAAGCTAATTAGAGCAGAAGGGGCGCAGCATTCAGCCATGCCGTGGGGAGTATTTCAGCACCTGAACCTCACTCAAAGCTTCTAGCATTTTTTTTTTTAACATAAACCATTTTTAATAATAAAGTTGGGCTACAACGACCGCCTCAGCTCTTAACCCTTGTTTTCCCTCCTTTTCATCCAGGAGCCATAACTATTTTAATTTCCCGTCAATATAGTCATATGAGGGCTTGTTTTTAGCATGACGAGTTGTCCTTATGAAGAACATCATTCATTTTACTATACAGTGTAATGAAAACGGGAAAAAAATTCCAAATTCGGTGAATTTGCAAAAAAAAAAAGTAAGTGCAGGGAATGATGCTAGCTTATCGTGTGAACTCACATCAAAGCGATGGAGGTGACCTAGGACGTATGGTTACATCGTAGGTCATTAAGGGGTTCAATTGACAGATACTTGGGCGTGTATGTTGAAAAATGTCAAACTTACTTTCTGCCTTTAGCTGTTCAATGATGGAATGTTCTCCTCGGCAAATGGTCCTAAAATAATTATAATAGAATAAAATCATCAGAACAACAATTAGGAACAGGAGTAAAATTATCAAAATATAGCAATTCTATATGTAATTAGTTATTCCGCCTCCGCTCACTTCCACATCAGGAGTGGGCCAGTGATTTCAGGTCGACTGATATGTGTCAGGTCACATGCCTGTTCATCAGGTATCATTGACTGGAATAGGACAGGTCCTCGCTCCCAGCTAATCACTCATGTGACCCAGCAGATATCAGCAGACATGACATCACTGCTCACCTCCCGAGACGAAAAGGAGTGAATCCAGATGCCCTTTGTCAAGCTTATACATCACACAATGGAAGTCACAGACAGATTTAAGCAAAACAGGAATAGACAGGCCTGGCTGACCACAATAATAACTTTTATACTATTGCTTTCTCAGAAATCTACACTTTCCATGATATTTCCAGCAGAAGGTTATCAAGAGCACAGACAATAAATACTGCTACACTCAAATGACCACAAGAGGGTGGTAGTTGCATAGGAAGACTATATTGCTCCATGTAAGCAATACTATGAATACTTTATGTCATGGAACAAATTAATTTTTAGATACCACCCTAATAATGATAGTACAATTATTACAATAAAAGTATCAAAAATTACATTTTGCAAATAAACAATCAAACCAAGATCTAACTAAGGAAAGCGCTAACATGATCCCTTCTTAAAGAGACTGTCACCAGTTTTTTGCCTCCCCAGCTGAAAGCAACATAATGTAGAGATGGACATCCTGATTACAGCGATGTGTCACTTACTGAGCTGCTTGCTGTCATTTTGATAAAATTACTGTTTTCTCCAGTGAAGATTAGCAGTTCTTGAATATGCTGACTATCTGGCAGCAGACAAGTGGTCCTCTAATGAGATCTCCAGCTGTTGAAACTGTGATTTTATCAAAACTGCATTGAGCAGCCCAGTAAGTGACACATCACTGGAATCAGGAACTCTTTGTCAACATTATGCAACTCTCAGATTAGGTGCCAAAAACCTGGTGACTGATTCCCCTTTAAATTTGTACCGATGTTGGAGTGATGCACACCATGATAAGTAACTCAGCAAAGAAAACAGATGAATCAAACTGCGTCCTGCCGCTTCTAGAAATGCCAATACCTGTAATTGAAGTGCATAACAGCCTGCAATGCATTTCCCCCGCCAGTGGAAATATCGCCTTCAAATCCTGGGAGCAGAGGAGTGATCACATACACCCGATACCTTTTGTTTTCCCTTTGAGAAAGACCATTGTACAGATTAGATAGGTATTTATTTTGTAACTAGTTATTCACTTGATTATATAATGCCATGATACAAAAACATAAAAAATTCTTGCAGATATGATCCTTAGGGTACCTTCACACACGGCAATTTTGCTAGGCAATTTCACTGACAATTTGCTGGTTGCAGTGAAATCATGGACACATTGTTCTATTTTGTTGCTGTGTACAAATGGAGCAATGTGTCCATGATTTCACTGCAGCCAGGAAATTGCCAGTGAAATTGCCTAGCAATATTGCCGTGTGTGACGGTACCCGTAAAGGAGTGTGACCCCAGTCTCCTGGAGTAATAGTGCCATTTATTTACATAACTCGATAATTGTTGATTTTAGCTCTTGAAAGAGAAAACCATAGTCGGGTTATACAGAGTGATGTCTCAGTATGACTTAAGGCCCCGTTACATGGTACAAGATCGTGAACGATATCGCTGAAACGTCACGGGTTTGGAGTCATTGAAACAACATCGTTAGGACATCGTTGCGTGTTACACAGAGATACTTTTCACGGTTTATAAACCGCCTATCAGATGTATCTGGCAGAGGATCATTCTGTACAAGCCCCAAACATACATGCTTTGCTGAGATTGCATGTTGCCATAATTGGGAAAGGAGAATAAGTGTATGGCCTGCAGCTATCCGAGGCGTTTGGCCATCTTTATAATTACATACTAAAGTAAAGCAAGAAAATAAACTGAATTATGAGGGATTTCCACCATGATAACTAGCCATTTGCTTTATTTCTGCTGCTATATTGTATCTTAAGATCACCATACAACAAAGTGGTTAAGTCACAAAAACCCAGAAATAACAAAAAAAGGCTTTGTGTCAAGTCCTATATTTCACTGTATAGTAGCTTAGTATAAAAAAATACAATGTAGCTTAATACCCTTGCATGAACTAATGAAATACAACCTTTATCAGCATAAGAGGATATGCATGGTAGAAACACATGGATTTGGTTACCTGTGAGCTCTGATGATTCTCTGTGCGATCGTGTCCCCAATCTTGTTAAACACTACTTTATTGTCAGAACAGCTGATAAAGAACTGATTCTGGAATAAATATCAAGTATATGGTGAAGTTACAGAATTACTGTCACAGGCTGCATTATTTTCATCCACAATGAATAATTTATGTGGATTTACACTTGCTGATTATCATGAGTAACTGTGCTTTGGAAATATCAATTGCATGAAATAATCATTCAGTGTAAGCCGGGTGCTGATCATTCACGAATGAGTAAGAAACTCATTCATCTGGTGAAATTAGGCCTAAAAAAAAAAAACACACGAAAAACAACAAAAAAAAAAAAAACACATTCTCGGCATGCATTGAGTGCCATTGTTTATACAGGACGATGTGAAGTGAACAATCTATTACTAATCATTCTGTGCGCTTAGGCATTGCTCATCTAGTCAGGCAGGCAACACAATAATGAGTAAACCGCCGATCAGCAATTGCCTAATACCGCAAGTCGAGTGGTGGAACTTCTCCTTTATTCTTCCCTTATACAGTGAGGAAAATAAGTATTTGACACACTGGCAATTTTGGAAGTTTTTCCACCACAAAGAATGGAGAGACCTGTAATTCTTACTGTAGGTACACCTCAACTGCGTTTTATTGCATGAAAAAACTATTTGATCAACCAGCAAGAATTCTGGCTCTCACAGACCTGTTATTTTTTCCTTTTTCTTTAAGACGCCCTACTACTCTGTGCTCATTACCTGTATTAACTGTAGCTGTTCCCGAGTGTGTGGACAGTTGTCTTTTACACAAAAAACAAATGGGGCATGCACCACCCCCCCCCCCTTCCATGCTGACGCGTTTCAGAAAACACTCCTTAATCATAGGCATATAAAATTGATGGCAACAAAAATCGACGTATCTCAATGCAAATTTCAAGAGCCGTTAAAAAAACCTCTTCCATAACATAAGTGGGGATATGTATAACACACGATGTATCCTTTTTACAATACCGTCATTCCAATTGAATAAAGTATTCAAACTCTTATAAAAAAAACTGGACTGTGAATTAATCCCAGCAAAGGGCAGATCAATAAGAATTATAGCAGATCCGTGTGGTAATTTAACCCCTGCGGTAAAATCTGCTGACGTTTGGGATCAGCAGACTCACCCCGGACTTTTTTTTTTTTTAAAGCCAGAGTTCGGGGCTAAAGTTGACTCAAACTCGAGTTCGAACCCCGAGCTCAGACTTACAGTTATCGGATAGGGCGGGGTGGGGGCTGTAAAAGAAAGCACATAATAAACATTATCAATATACTTACAAGGCCGCTCATTAACTTCCGAGAATATTCACTGCACTGGCTCCAACAGCCAATCACAGATGCTGTCACATGGAATAGGCGTCTGTGACTGGCTGTTTGAGGAATCTGCAATCAGCCCATACATTCTAGTATGGTGGAATGTATGGGCAGATTTCAGCTTACTCCAGCAGCCAATCACAGACTCCCATTCTCTGTGACAGCGTCTATTGTTGGCTGTTGGGTTTGTCACACATGTAGTGTAAAGATAAATAATTGACAAATAAAACAAAAACTTGGCGCTTCACAGTATTTTTGATTCTCAGCGCAGAGAAAGCGGATAGCTACGGGCTGCCCCTCCCAGCTGCTTGGCTTTACCTTGGCTGGCAATCAAAACACAGAGAAGTCAATTTTTTTATAATTATTTATTTAACTGGGATCCGATTGGTGCTGTTAACTCTTTGGATCCCGCTTTCAATAACTGACAGCGGTATCCAAAGGCACCGTGGCGGGGAACGCGCTGTTCTCCGCCTGCACAGGAGATGCCGCGATAATATTGCGGGATCTCCGGCGCTCATGTGACAGCCCGGGATCCTGGCGTGACCCGGAAGCTGTCACAGAGAACTTCCGATGCGTGATTGGCACACACAATCTGCGATTCTGAGAGACACAGATGAGCTGCAGCTCATCAGTATCTCTCAGAAGCGATCGGACTGTGCAGCAAGGGTGCTTCTCTATGGGGCTGTGTAGATAAATAATAAGAATAAAAAAAAAACACTTTATTTTATAATTCAAATAGTATTTAAAAAAACAACATCGCGTTGAACTCACCCTCCTTTACCCTATTAACTGCATTACGGAAAAAAAGGTCCAAACGCAAAAATTATGTTTTTTTGGTCGCCGCAACATTGCTATAAAATTCAATAACGGACAATGAAAACAGCGCATCCACCTAAAAATGGTGTTGTTGGAAACGTCAGCTCAAGACGCAAAAAATAAGCCATCACACAGCCCCAGATCATGAAAAATTAGGACGCTACAGGGTGCAGAACTTGGCGCAAAAAAATGTTTTGTTTTTTTCAAACTTTTGAATTTTTTTTTAGATACCAGTAAAAGGTATACGTTTGGTATCTATGAACTCATACCGACCCGAGGCATCACACAGTCACGTCAGTTTTACCATATAGTGAACATGGTGACTAAAAAACACAAAAAACAAATGTGTAATTGGGAATTTTTTTGCAATTTCCTGTACATTATATGGTAAAATAAATTACTACATCTGAAAGTACAACTTGTCCCGCAAAATACAAGCTGTCATATGTCTATATTGAAGGAAAAAAACAAAATTATGGCTCTTGGAAGCAGGGGAGCAAAAAACAAAAATGAAAAACGAAAAATTCCTGGGTCATGATGGGGTGAAATAAATAAAAAAAATGTGTGGGCTTCTACCATATTTTGATCGCCAGCCAGAGTAAATCCAGGCAGCTGAGAGCTGGGATCCTCCGCGTAATAAGGCCCCAGTATTCTGGGCACCTCATGCTGAAAACTCGTCGGCTGACAGACAGAGCAGACATGGAATGACATCCAGGCGCCGTATGAAAGGTTATCAGAGTTAACGGATGAACGTAAACTCAGATAACCCCAGCCGTAAGGTGATAGCTTCTCTCGCTCACTTACGACTGGGCTACGGGTGCTGTCATGCTGAGGTCGTGAACTCATAACTTTGCACACAGTCCTCAGCTGTCATTCTGTACCTGCTCTCTCAGCCAGCCGACGTGCTTGTCTGTTGGCGAAGATGTAGCAGAGCTGCAGCAAAGAAGACCTGGCCTGGATTATGTCGGAGGGAGGTTTTTTTTTTCGAATAAAGATGGAGTCTTTATGTTGTGTGTTTTATTTCTAATAAAAAAAAAATTCTGTGTTGTGTTTATTTTAATGCTTACTAGAAATTCATGGTGGCCGAGTCTGATCTGGCCTGACATCATTAATTTCAGGCTTAGAGCCAGCTGACAAAACAAAGCTGGTATTAACCCCATCATTACTCAGTGCGCCTCCCCCACCAGGGCCACTAAAACAGCTGAGTAAAGCGCCTGGAAATGGCGCTACGATGAATGTGCCATTTCTAGGGGTGGCTGCGGGCTGTGGTTTTCAGCATGGGGGGCCTAGAATGCTTGGGCCTTACTATGCTGAGAATCCCAGCCCCCAGATGCCTGGTTTTACCATGACTGGCGATCAAAATATGGCGGGAGCCCACACATTTTTTTTATTTATTTAAATAATTTAAAAAAATTGGCTCCCATGTATTTTGATTGCCAGACAAGGTAAAGCCAGGCAGCTGAGGGTTGCAGCCGAGGGTTGCAGCCCATAGCTGTCCGGTTTATGTGCGATGTGAGAATAAAATCGCACAGCGCTATGTCATTTTTTTTAAAATTATTTATTTTTACACTACTATATGTGTGACAGACCCAACAGCCAATTACAGATGCTGTCATAGAGAATGGGCGTCTGTGACTGGCTGCTGGAGTAACTGAAACCAGACCATTCTTTCTACCATACAAAAATGTATGCGCTGATCGCAGATTCCTCAAACAGCCAATCACAGACACCCATTCTGTGCGACAGCATCTGTGATTGGCTGTTCCACCTTCTGCAGTGAATATCCTGACAGATTATAAACTGCTCCGGAAGTAGACTTGGCGGGACAGTGGGACGGCAAGACTCGGGACCCGGTAAGTATAATGATGATGTTTATTAATTATGTGCTTTGTTTTACAGCACCCCACCCCTTCCCCCCCCCCGAACACAAACTGCAACATGGACGCCACAGGGAAGTCCATGTTCGGTATCTGTGCATGAACAATATGTGTTCGCTATGAACTCTAAACTTTACAGTTCGGGTTTGACCAGCACTATTGAAGATCGGTTGTGGCTGCGTGACAATGACCTAAAACACAGCCAGGGCAACTAAGCAGTGGCTCCATAATTAGCATTTCAAGATCCTGGAGTGGCCTACCCAGTCTCCAGACCTGAACCCAAAAGAAAATCTTTGGAGAGATATAAAACTCAATGGTGCCCAGCAACAGCTCCAAAACCTGAAAAATCTGGAGATTTGTATAGAGTAGTCATCCCAAATCCCTGCTGCAGTTTGTGTATTTTTGTACCAAATACTAAGTTCTGTTTTTCTATTGAATCAAATGCTTTTTTCATGCAATAAAATACAAATTAATTATGTAAAAATCTTACAATTCGATATTCTGGATTTCTTTGTAGATTTTTTTCAGATTCTGTCTCTCACAGTTGAAGTGTACTTGCGATAAAAATTACAGACCTATTCATTCTTTGTAGTAAGGAGGGAAACGTACAATAACGATTTCGCATCAAATACTTAATTTCCCCATTTTATGTCAACTTTCCACACCTCATCTCCCCCAAATATAAAAATAGACACAGTAATCCAATATCTAACCTGTCAGTTTTTGACTTACAGTCAATCAGACCCAGGCTCTAACGGCAACTGAAAGGCTGATGGATATGCACGAGAGAGGCCATTGTCTAACTTCTGATATGCCGCTGTCACTATTGACATGTGCATCCGAGGGGTTAAAGTAGCGTGTTCAGAGCTAGGGCTAGCAGGAACATGGCATTTAAGCTAGTGACCTGCGTTCATAGTAATGTGGTCTGCTCACACTATACTCCATGCAACTCTCCAAGACTCCTCTTCCTGCAATGCTCAACCTTTTGCCATGTTCCCACAACTCTAGCAACCTTCTACCTTCTGTGCCATCCTCACATAATCTTTCTTCAAAACAAACTTATCTTCAGCATCACTTAAGGAGTTACTTTTAGCCAAATGTATATGTTAGATTACTAAAGCTCTTCTAAAATGTTAATGTAATGGATAGATTTTAATAAAGAGTGATTGCTTCAGGCAACCAAAATTAGAACGACCCAGCATGGAAAAGAAAATCATCCATTTTCCAATTGACCTTCTGAACGACTGTTCCCATAAATGTTAGTGAAATATTGGATATGTATGTCTAACTTGGAATAACTAGTATATTTCACTATTAACTTTTATCTCATGTGAATTGGACCTTTGCACTTGAAAACACATCGTCTTCACACCTCAATGTAGATGTAGTGCTTGCTGTTCTCGATCACGTACACATACGCATTGTGGATTGACTCTTCATGGTACTTAATCCCAGCTGACCAGTCTGCTGCAGAGCGAAGAACCTAAAAAGAAGCAGCACAGCAGGAATTGCTAAATTATCAGAAAAAAGAATGAGAAAACACTGTCCTACTAAAGCATGCGTAATAATCCAGAAAATCATAAATCTTTGGCATAGTATTACAAAACTTAATCTTAGCATAAAAACATTATGCACAATTTCCAAAATGCCTTACAAAACCAAAATAAAACTGAAAAAGTATTCTTAAATCCTAATCAGCAATATTGATACATATTTCCAGGGGCGGAACTACCGTGGTGCAGCTGCACCAGGGCCCCGACCAGCCAGGGGGCCCCTGAAGGCTCCAGCGGCGGGTCCGTTCCGCTTTCTGACAGGAGGGTGGGGGTGGCCGCAGGAGTACTTCTCCACGATTCAATTCGAGTGAGTCCCGGGGTGGTGCTAATAGTGCCCGCAGCATTCTCTCCCCCGTGGGGTGCTGTCGGGTTTGAGCCGCGCCGCTCACCTGCAGCTTTATTCTTCCCGACATTGAGTCCCGGGGGGAAGGGTGCTGACAGATTACAGCGCAGTCGCCGACCGCCCAGCAGCATTGCTGTTGGATTGCAGCCCAACAGCATTAAGTGAGGCAGAGGGGGCTGGGAGAGTCGGCGCTGCTGGAGGTGACTGAGGGCTCAGGGGTTGGCCAGGATTTGGATGCCTCAAGGAAGGACGTTCCTGGGGCCCAAGGACCTCCCCTTCAGAAGGGGGGCACTGGGAGTGAAACTCAGATGCATCAAGGAAGGGGGGCCCCTAGGACTCCTAGAGGCCCCCTCCTGTTCCTTAATGCAGCCGAGCTTCTCCCCCAGGACCACCTAGGGCCCCCTCCTAACTTGATGCAGCCGAGCTTCTCCCTCTGGACCGACCTTCCAAATGGGGAGACGCTCGGCTGCATCAAGGAAGGGGGGACCCCTCCTTCCTTAATGCAGCCGAGCTTCTCCCCCAGGGCCTCCCCTAGGGCCCCCCCCTTCCTTGATGCAGCTGAGCTTCTCCCCCAGCTTGGGGAATAAGCTTGGATGCATCAAGGAAGGGGGGTCCAGGTCCTGGGCCCCCAGGACACCCACTTCGGAAGGTGGGTCCTGGGGGAGAAGCTTGGCTGCATCATGGAAGGGGGGGTCCCTTCCGTGATTGAGCCGAGCTTCTCCCCCAGGCATATAGGGTGAGAAGCAGCACTATGAAGAAAGTGAGCCGCATACAGGGGAGAGCATTACAAAATAAAGGAGAACAGAGAGATGACTATCTACTTACATAATGGCCATATGTTGTCCACACTTCCGTCCCCGTATCCCAGAATGCACCGCGGGGACGGAAGTGCGCCTGCCACCATATTGGATATGGGCACCGCCGCACATCCCACGACCAGTAGCTGCTATGCCCACCACCAGCCACCACCACCGGACCGCTCTCAGCTGCACATCCTGCGCCAGCAGCCGCCATGGCCAGCACCACCACCGGACCGCTCCCAGCTGCACATCCCGCCGCCAGCAGCCGCCATGGCCAGCACCAGCCACCGGACAGCTCCCAGCTGCACATTTCGCTGCCATCAGCCGCCATGCCCATTACCAGCCACCGCCTCAGGACCGCTCCCAGCTGCACATCCCACCGCCAGCAGCCGCCATGGCCACCACCAGCCACCGGACCGCTCCCAGCTGCACATCCCGCCGCCAGCAGCCGCCATGCCCAGTACCAGCCATTGCCACCGGACCGCTCCCCGAAGCCCAGCCAGGCACAGGGGGTGCTCCAACACCCACCATGGAGCCCCCCTCTGACCCTATGCTCCTCCACCATTAACCCCCTCCATCCTGCGCTGACCACCTCATTCCCGGTTCAAGCTTCCATCAACGATGGGTGAGACCGGAAGGGGGTGTGTAGGTGTGTGTCTGTGTGTGTGTCCACTTAGCCGCCCCCCGCCGCCACACCGATCCTCGCCCTCCAATGCGATAGCATCAGGCACACATCTAGTATAAATATATATCCACCTTGAGGCTGTCTTGGGCTATATATGTTATACCAGGCTATGCTGGGCTGTATATATTAACTGGAGGCTGTTTTTAGGGCTGTATATATTATTACTTGGAGGCTATGCTGGGCTGCATATATTTACCTGGCGGCTGTGCTGGGCTGTATATATTACCTGGCGGCTGTGCTGGACAGTATATATTACCTGGCGGCTGTGCTGGACAGTATATATTACCTGGCGGCTGTGCTGGACTGTATATATTACCTGGCGGCTGTGCTGGGATGTATATATTATCTGGCGGTCTGTGCTGGGCTGTATATATTACCTGGAGGCTGTGCTGGACTGCATATATTACCTGGCGGCTGTGCTGGGCTGTATATATCACCTGGAGGCTGTGCTGGACTGTATAGATTACCTGGCCGCTGTACTGGGCTGTATATATTACCTGGCGGCTGTGCTGGGCTGTATATATTACCTGGTGGCTGTGCTGGGCTGTATATATTACCTGGAGGCTGTGCTGGGCTGTATGTTTACAATACTTTGTCGCCACTATGAGGGGCGAGGGGGGCCTGAAAAATTTCTTGCACCAGGGCCCACTACAGTCTGGGTCCGCCCCTGCATATTTCCAATTGATTAGCTGAAAATGTGACCTTGGAAAAATTGGGCTTGTTTAGCTTAGAAAAAGAACATAGACGCCTCAGAGGAGTTCTCATTTATATGTATAAATTATACATGTGTGATCAATATAGAGGACTGGCACGACTTGTTCCTTCCAAGGACAATACTGAGGACCAGGGGCATCCAGTGTGAAGGAAAGGCGATTCCGGCAGCTAAACAGGAAAGGGTTCTTTACAGTTAGAGCAGTCGGACAGTGAAATGCCAACAAGAGGTAGTAATGGCAGAAACTATAAATACCAGCATCAAAAAAAGGCCAAATGCTTCTTTCACAACAAATAATATTGCTAATTATCTAGCAATGGAGAAAGTAGAACTAGTAGAGAAAAGTTGAAACCTACCAGATCAATAAACTCAGGAGTAAATAACTCACAGCAACTGCTCATTTAAGTAGAGTTCGGCTGTAAACTATACCACTTTGCATCCAGCATGGTATTCTGCTACATGTTCCTACCTAAGTAATTGCTTTTATCTACATTTACAGATAAAATCACCCCTACCTACAAAGACATGTGGGAGGTGACTTGCCATGCACATATTGGGCCTGCATAGGACGCCATTCACACTGATACAAATGATGCAGAGTGTCTGATAACTACCCAATGGTCCTGCCACCTGACCAAAAGGGCCGCCCAGTACTATTTCTCGGCACCACTGGATGAATTGCACCCCACAATTGATAAAAAAGTGCAAAATGTTTTTTATGATGAGCAAAAAACTCTTTATATGGGGTATTGGGGTTCATGTATTGGCCAAGACACTTAAGCTCATGATCCACGTCATGGATCCCCATACTCATGAGTCCTAACAAAATATATTCAAAAAACTACTCAAAAGGCAGTATCAGAAAATTCTTACCATCAGCAGCCAGATACAAAAAAATGGGGTCTGACTGCATACTGTCAAGTGCTGTGTTTGTTTTGGCAGGACCAATGGGTAGTTATCAGACACTCTTCATCATATGTATCAGTGTGAATGGCGTCCTATGCAGGCCCAATATGTGCATGGAAAGTCACCTCCCACATGCCTTTGTAGTAGAGGTGATTTTATCTGCCTGCACCTGGGCTTGCTCCACATAATCGCGTCTGACTGCATCCTTTCAAGTGCTGTGTTGGTTTTGAATCTGGCTGCTGATGGTAAGAAGCATCGTACTGGCTGCCCATTTGGTCTGGTGGCAGGACCAGTGGGTAGATTACAGACACGCAGAATCATATGCATCTGTGTGAATGGTTCCTATGTAGGCAAACCTCATCTTGTGCAGAGCAAAATCACCTTCCCCATTTACTGGTTAGGTTGAATGTGATTGCATCTGTTCTGTGCACCTGTGTTTGCCTTATTCAATGGAGTCAGACTGCATCCTGCTAAGTGATTTGTTAGACTGTTTTTGACTCCATATGGCAAGTTTGATTTTTTGATACTGTCTTTTTAGGTAGTTTTATGGGTTGATGTGCAGAATACAGAAAAAAAAAATTGAAAGAGGGGGGCCGCAATCCTTGTAGAACAAAGACGTTTTTAGTAATACCAGATTTTTTTGCTCGATGTAGTAATGTCTCCATCCTTGTCCCCTTCTTGTATTAATGTCTCCATTCTGATCCTCATTCTGTAGGAATTTCCCCACCCCGGTCCCTTTGTTGTAGTAATGTGCCAATCCTGGTCCCCTTCTTCTCAACTGAAGTAATGTCACTATTCTGATACTTGTAGTAATGCCTTACTTAGTAATCTTGTAGAAATGCCCCATACTAGTCCCCATCCTGTAGTAATTTCCCACACCTTGGTACCAATATTGTAGTAATGTCTCCATTTCTGGTCCTCACCTTGCCTAGTATTGCCACCATCCAGGTCCCCTCAATATAGTAATGTCCCCATCCTTGTCCAAATCTTTTAGAAATATCCTCCGCCTGGTCCCCATTATGTTGTAATATCCCCATCCTGTTGTAATATCCCCATCATGCTCCCCATATTGTAGGAATGCCCCCATTCGTGCTCCCCATATTGTAACAATGTCCCCAACATGCTCGCCATATTGTAGCAATGTCCCCATCGTACTCTTCATATTGTAGCAATGCCCCATCATGCTCCCCATACTGCAGCAATGTCCCCACTCCCCATCATGCTCCCGATATTGTAGTACTGTCCCTATCATGCTCCCTGTATTGTGGTACTGTCCCCATCATTGCTCCCTATTTTGTAGTGCTGTCCTCACCCTGTCCCCTATTGTGCCCACACACTAACACCCACACTACTCACCTGTCCTTCATTCCCTTGGCGCCATCTTTTCAGCACGAGGCCCGCAGGCCCTGTAGACACCTTGACAATATTTATTATTCATTATTATAGCGCCATGTGTTCCATGGCGCTGTACATATGAAAAGGGGCATACACAGACAAGCACAATAAGCATGGGCAATACAAGGCACACAACAATACAGAAGGAAAGAGGACCCTTCCTGCAAGGGCTCACAGCCTACAAGGGACGGGTGAGGATACACTAGGAGAGGGTAGAGCTGGTGGTGCGGCGGTTCAGTAGACTGAGGATCACTGCAGGTTGTAGGCTTGTCGGAAAAGGTGTGTCTTCTGGTTCCTTTTGAAGGTTTCCACGGTCGACGAGAGTCTAATGTGTTGGGGCAGAGAGTTCCAGAGTACAGGGGAAGCACAGGAGAAATCTTGACAATCTGCTATCCACTGAGGCCCACACTCACTGTGCCGCTGTCCATGCTCAATATGTATAGCTAAAGGACCTTTGGTATCCGAGGCAACGTCTATACACAGAGGATTTGAGGACCTTCCGCGTCATTGCGTTCGGTCACGTTGATGCGAGGGGGCGGAGTCCGGAAAACCACACGAGGTGAGCGAGGACGCTGCGAGTATCCGGAGCCGCAGCTCTTTGCCGCCGCATACAAATACCCGGGCCAGGAGAGGACCGTTAAACCATCAGGCCATCACCATAGTTGTGCATGGTTAGCGCAACTAACATAGGTTAGTAATTCCGACATATAGTTACCCCTGTAAATTACATGTGGATATCGCACCATTGCGCCCCCTATCTTTTCTTTGTCTTCACAATATGTATAGCTGGCACCATCAGGAAAAAGGACTTGTCAGATACATCAATGGCAGTTGCCGGCCAATCAGAGGTTAGCAGCTGACGTCGGCTTTTGACATCAGCTGCTGGCTTCTGATTGGCCAGCAGCTGCCATTATGACATTAATATTATTACAAATAAATTTTGTGTGTATGCCCCATCTCTTTAATTATTTGGCTATGCCGGTCCATTTTCTTTTTGGCAGTTCATTTTGTGATTAAAATCAGATAGAATAAATGTGTTCGCTAGGGATCGGAACTGAGGAACATTTTATATCATGATTAATAAAACATCAGTATCAAGAAACAACTGAATAAAGAAATAATTAACCTTACATGTGTTACATACATCACAAGTAAAACACATGCCTGTATATTCTCATTCAAGCTTTCCGTATTGCGCCCTCATATGGATAAAAGACTATGGATGTTCATGGGGTGTTGTGTTCATGTGCTTTCTTCCTACACTACACACAATCGACCAGCAGGGGGAGTCTTGAAAGTAGATCTTCAGACAGGTTTTAAAATTCCACAACGACAAAGAATTCAGCTCCTAGACATTGCTGGTACGAACTACATACTTGGGAGGTGTGAAATTCTATCGGAGGAGCATTCCAAACCCATCTGGCCTTCTTTACAGAAAGGAAGCTACAAAGTCTGATAAGAAACCTAACAAAATAATAATTCTCTTTATAAACACTCTTGCCACCAGCCTAGTATCAGTTGTGCCAAACTTAAGTATTTAACCATACAGTTATATGTGTATCTATACACATACCTTTACACTGTATAGAAATGGTGATAGATGTGTTTCATAATAAGTCTGGAAGTAGTAAGAAAACATACACAACCTAGAAGACATTACAAAGCAAACATTCATAGCAGTGTGAAATCTATCCGTATACTTTATTAATAGTACACTAGAGCGAAGAGACATGTGCCAAGAATTTGGGTCAAGAGACAGAAATGCAGGGGGGAAAGTATCAAGAATGGCATTTCATATGCCAGTCTAAGGATAAAGAAACAATGTGCTCCAAAGTTATTAAGCCTTTTAATAAAATCTTGTGAAATCTTTGGGCTGTCCATGGGCCAGAAACCAAAATCTATGCCAACTCTAACCTAGTATGATTAATGCCAGTTTTGTGATGTACATTTTAGTAAATGCCCCTTTTGTTGCACCCACTTTAAAAAAAAAAAGACTGATAACTTGTTCACCGTTGCCAAATTGTACAAATCTTTTTGTGTCCTTTTGGCTACCAGGAATAGGAACCTGTAGCTGCGATATGCTACCCATCCATTACAGAAGACATTATCTTGCAAATTTGCTTTAATATGATGAAATACACAGAAAATAAATAAAACTACTAAGCAGGGCGGGTGAACACAACTCTGACTCCAGACATTACGTTATGTTGGTATTGCTCACTGAGGCGAGTTTCGCCCTTTTCCTACACGCCTCTAGCAGGGAGGACAATATTTGAATATAATAATTTCCAGCATTCTGCATTACAGAGGTACAAGTCATCGCATTGCCATTTCCTCTTTCCATCTGCTCCAGGTCTCCTCCATCTGTCTCCAAGCACAGTGTTTTTCAGCTGACGGTTCTTCTCTATGGAGGAGACACCCACTGATCTATGGAGAGTGCCAATGTCTGCGAAACATCTCTAGAATTGGATGGCAGCCCAGAACAGCCTCTCACTGCAACTTCTCATTCATCAGCCACGCTGGTATAATTAACGTTTGTTTCTCTGTTCTTAGGTAAAAAAGTAAAGCAGCAACCTCATAAGAGATAAATGATTGAAAAAAAAGAAACATCCCTAAAAACTAATAGGTGTGAAAGTGCAGACACAGCATTAATATACATTTTCAGCTTGGTTAACTTTTTAATAAAAAAGGAAGGCCCATGGGCGAGGTCACAAGTATGTCCGATATCCTCTAGTTTTCAATGTCAGTGCCAGGTACTGCCAGATGAACATGAACGACTGTACACACTGGGCATTGCTGCCGAACACAAACCAATGATAGGGCAGCTGGTACTAAATATTACTGGTGTAGTAACCATTTGCATGTGAAGCATAAATGAAAGATGTTTTCCCACAAATCCCATGTGTCCTCTATCCAAAGAAGCAGACAATGAATCTTTGATGGTGGGGCTGTGTGGCGTCCCCTTCTCCTATATAAATGTGAGAAGGGGGAGCGGTGGTTGGGCATGTGCACTGCTGCTCTATGCAAACTATGTGGGTAACAGCCTTGGAGACGACCTATTTATTTCACTTCCCCGGACGTCAGTGTGGAGAAGATAATGGTGCTAATAAGCATGCAATGCTTATATTTAACTAAGCCTTGACTTCCATACAGTTGTAAAAGAGGTTACCCAACATTAAGATTTTTTTTTAAACCAACTATGAGTAATGGAATATAAGAACATCATACCACCGCATCTCACCATAAATGATCCCGTCCTCCTGCTTTTTTGCTGCAGCAGTCACATTTAAATAATCAGTGATCGCATCAGTCAAGTGAAACTTTAGAGGTTTCACCAGTCATCAAGGAGAGCCATGACGGCTGCAGTATGGCACGTTGACGCTGCTGTAGCTACATGATGGCCACATGTAACACGGACAAGAGCTGCTGAAGGGCTAGCACTGGATCACTGGCAGGGTAATTTAGCCGAGTGACTTGTTATTTGCAATGCTTTAATTTCCTAGCACTTTAAAACGTAAATGTTCCAACTTATATACATATTCTACACCTGACACAATCACACATTATATACAGTATCCACAAAAGCCAATTTAAGTGCATGTATCACAAATTTCTCCCAAGTCTGACAAACCAGAGCAGATTTACTAACTAAAACATCCTAATGTGTACCAGATTTCCCACGGATGTCAGGCTGGATGAAATCTGGTGCATCTTTACACTATCCAGTCTAACTTTATGACACTTCTCATTTGTAACAAAAATTAGCACCAACATTTTGGCACTCAGGAGTGCATCAAGCTACGCCATTGTAGAGAGGCGCAAATGATGTCTATATACACATCACAATGTGATGCAAGACATGGTAGACATTTCTTTCCACAAATCAAGACACAGTTCTGACTGATTTATTTTTGTAAATCTCCCCCATGGGTTGGTTACTTCCCTATCTGTAAAAAGCTGATAATTACAATAAAATACTGCATATAGCATAAACTAGGAAAAGATTTTTTTTCCAAAGCACCTGCCCTTATGAAAGGGTGTTTGTGGACCCACACGGTACATACCTGTACGTTAGCATGGATCGACCCTGGAACCTGATACGGCAATTCCTTCGCTGTTTTTTGAGATTTAGGCAATAAGAAGGGATAGGATAGAGAACGGTACTTGGGTTTCATTATCTGAAACAGAGGATAAAAGAAAATTATTACACTTATCAGGGCATATTAAGTTTAATCTGAAAGTAAAACACTTTTAAAATAAGTGCTTTGCCCTTTTTTCTGGTTCTTCGGTTAATTCAAACAGACTTTAGTCTTAGAGAATGAAGACACAGAGGAAAAATGTGTACTATTTGTGTGGTATTCCTCACATTGCAATTATGTGTGACATGTTCAAAGTCATAGTATAGTAGGCAAATAGAAGGCACCACAATATTAGCCAGGGAATCATTCCAAGAAAACACAGCTCAAATATTACAAGTGTATGAAAAAAAAGAAACAGCAAGTGTGTAATATACAGATAGAGACTGGGCTACCAAATGCAAAAGTAAAACAGATTGTCCTCCCACATCCCTTTTCTTCTCCCCTGTACAACAGATGCATTACAGGTCTTCCTTATTCTTACAACCTGACCTAGAAGTAGGAGTGTATCAGAGTATTGGGTCTGTGCAAATTCTTTTGTGCATGTGTAGGGGCTTACAGCCTCATAGGATGGTCTAGTCTGTCTCTATCATTATATAGCCTTGGAACTGTATTCATGGGTTTATTCTTATAGTTGTATATATGTTCTCAGACATATAAACCATATCTGCTTAACTCTTGCATTTAGTAGCTTAGTCTATCTGTATATGTAACATTCTAGGAGATTTCTCTTTGTGCCCATTGTGATCTGTTGGAGGGGGTCGACTTTAGGGTGTGCTTGCATATCACTGCACTTTATGCATTTTAAATGTTTTTATTTGTTTGCTGTGTCCTTTGATATGACCATTAAAAATGTCATTATTTTGTTCATAAAATAGTTTGGGTGATCCCATTTGTTCACAAGTCACATACGATCAAAAATTTCACATTTTTTTCCTCATTAAATAAATAAAACTGCAAAAGGTCACAAATTAAAACTTAACCTTTTGTCCCAAAGTGCTACAACATTATATATTGTAGTACAGGTCATGAAGGACACCACTAAGGAAGACAAAAAAAATTCTCAAAAGCTGATTCATTGCAAATAGTAGCAGTCACTGCCAACATCCACTGAAATCTGTGCTAACAAGTAGCATACGATCTGCGTCCAAAAATCCAACAGATTTAGTATTTTGGATCATGTAGAAATTGCATCATTAATACAACAGCATTAAAGGCCCCATTACATGTAGCGATATCGGCGCAACGTCACAGGTTTTGTGACGTTGCGGCGACCTCGCCAGCGATATCGCTGCATGTGACACGTAGCAGCAAGTGGTCGCCCGCTGTGAGATCGCTGATCATTACGGAATGGCCTGGACCTTTTTTCATGGTCTGTCTCCCTCTGGGCATGCTGCATCGCTGTGTGAGACAGGGGAAATGACCAACGTTCTCCATGTTACGCCCGTGACAGTGACAGATCCCAACGACCGTCGGGGGTCGCCACATCGGTGAGGAGATCTGCCTGTATGGCATCTCACCAGTGACCACTTAGCGACGCTCCAGCGATCCCTGCCAGGTCGGGATCGCTGGCGCGTCACTAGGTGTAACGGGGCCTTAAGTGATGGCACTCTCTCTTAAGTGGAATACCTTGACATGGAAATGTATTTAGTAAGACACACACCTTTGTAAAATTCCAGCGCTGAATAAAGTGCCTTGCCACGTCACGTGCAGCTTTCCCATGTACTACTGAAGAAATGTCATGCCAGGGCATTCTGGGTGTCTGGTATCTATCAATGAAGTCTAAAAAGTTTAAAAAGTAAAATGCATAAAATTATAGTGCGACATACAGAATACAGAGTAACTAAAGTAATAAACATCACAGAGGTATGACATCCAGACTTCCCTTGCTGGGCATTGCAGGTTCTCCAGATGCCAGAGAAATACCGCCTTCTCTATAATTACTTACTGTCCACAGGATCCATGAACGTAACCTTTTCAAACAAATGTCATCTTCTGTCATCAACTACACATAGTGAACTTTAATTTTGATTGAACAGTGTGACCTTTCTTGTAAATTAAATGAGGCCTTCTCTAAACATCAGTAACTTACCGTCAAAGGGTTTATCCAGCTGTACCCAGTCTTTGAAGACAAAGTTACAATAATCTTTCCCATGCCAAAATCGCGTTTCACCAAGCAGCTCTCCCACACCGGTCTGTAAACTGCGAACAGATCCCCTGTCTGTAAATAGTACAAAACACAAGAAAAGGAAAGAAAATTCAATAACAGTCTGACAAAACTAGGGTGGTCCACTAGGTAAGTCCACGGACTGGAAACTCAACTGTGGAGAAAAGTGAAGCATCTTGGGTTTCAAAGATGGAGAGACACTATCACCAACTTGTCACATATCTTTAAAGTGTTCCTATAGTTATAGATAATAATAATAATAATAATAATAATAATAATAATAATAATATATATATAGAGATTAGTATATTGGTGCAGCACAGCTCCCTTTGGTGCTCAGCAATTGAAGCTCCTCTCCTCCTTGCTCTAGGCTAGAAAAAGGGACTGGATCCCGAAACGTTGTCACCCCCCCACCTGATGGCCGAATAAAGGCGGTTGTTTCACAAAGAAGAGTGCTGCAGTTCTTTATCTTGTATACTTATACAGCAAGGAGGAGAGGAGCTGTGACTGCTGAGCACCAAAGGGAGCTGTGCTGCACCAATATACTAATCTACTATTGTCTTCAAAGGAGCTTTGCACAGCATTACAGAGATGGAGCCAGGTGGTATGTACTATACAGCGGATGATGAGGAGCGGATCCTACGAGGGGCAGAGCGAGATCCAGGTTTCCCAAGTACACCTTCCAATGTGATGCAGAAACGCAAGTATGAAAATGATAGCAAAAAGTTAATTTCAACTGAATTACATCTTGCAACATTGGCCCAATATTATAGAGTGAAAAGAATCCCGAGAGGTCTGAGATCTAACGTCAGACCCACTCTATTTTATGGCAATGCTACATATTGTGACAAACTGGCTGGTATATCAGACAGATATGCATACGATGTACTGTTGTTAAACATGGAGTACCTACAAGAGGAGATGAGCAGGTTACAAGGAGAACTCAAAGAGACCGCTATCATTGAAAAAGATGTTGGGAGAGGAAGAAGTAAAAAAGTTTAAGGACACTGTGATGGTAAAAATGGATAAGCTGCGGAAAGAACTAGAGGAGACAAAACGCCAGAAATGGCAGCGTGATATGGAGGACTACAAAAATGGACAAATTTACAACTGGCAAAGAGAGGGTGGCTAGAGAAAGGGACTGGATCCCGAAACGTTGTCACCCCCCCACCTGATGGCCGAATAAAGGTGGTTGTTTCACAAAGAAGAGTGCTGCAGTTCTTTATCTTGTAATATATATTATAATCTACAATCCGATTACCGTATATACTCGTGTATAAGCCGACCCGTGTATAAGCCGACCCCCCTACTTTTGCCCCCAAAACCTGGGAAAACCTATTGACTCGTGTATAAGCCGAGGGTGGACTCCAGCACAGGTATACAGCCCCCAGCAGTGTGGTATATACAGGCAGCAGCCCCCAGCAGTGTGGTATATACAGGCAGCAGCCCCCAGCAGTGAGGTATATACAGGCAGCAGCCCCCAGCAGTGTGGTATATACAGGCAGCAGCCCCCAGCAGTGTGGTATATACAGGCAGCAGCCCCCAGCAGTGTGGTATATACAGGCAGCAGCCCCCAGCAGTGTGGTATATACAGGCAGCAGCCCCCAGCAGTGTGGTATATACAGGCAGCAGCCCCCAGCAGTGAGGTATATACAGGCAGCAGCCCCCAGCAGTGTGGTATATACAGGCACAGCCCCCAGCAGTGTGGTATATACAGGCAGCAGCCCCCAGCAGTGTGGTATATACAGGCAGCAGCCCCCAGCAGTGTGGTATATACAGGCAGCAGCCCCCAGCAGTGTGGTATATACAGGCAGCAGCCCCCAGCAGTGTGGTATATACAGGCAGCAGCCCCCAGCAGTGAGGTATATACAGGCAGCAGCCCCCAGCAGTGTGGTATATACAGGCAGCAGCCCCCAGCAGTGAGGTATACAGCAGCCTCCCCAGCAGTGTGGTATATACAGGCAGCAGCCCCAGCAGTGTGGTATATACAGGCAGCAGCCCCCAGCAGTGTGGTATATACAGGCAGCAGCCCCCAGCAGTGTGGTATATACAGGCAGCAGCCCCCAGCAGTGTGGTATATACAGGCAGCAGCCCCCAGCAGTGAGGTATATACAGGCAGCAGCCCCCAGCAGTGTGGTATATACAGGCAGCAGCCCCCAGCAGTGTGGTATATACAGGCAGCAGCCCCCAGCAGTGTGGTATATACAGGCAGCAGCCCCCAGCAGTGTGGTATATACAGGCAGCAGCCCCCAGCAGTGTGGTATATACAGGCAGCAGCCCCCAGCAGTGTGGTATATACAGGCAGCAGCCCCCAGCAGTGAGGTATATACAGGCAGCAGCCCCCAGCAGTGTGGTATATACAGGCAGCAGCCCCCAGCAGTGAGGTATATACAGGCAGCAGCCCCCAGCAGTGAGGTATACAGCAGCCTCCCCAGCAGTGTGGTATATACAGGCAGCAGCCCCCAGCAGTGTGGTATATACAGGCAGCAGCCCCCAGCAGTGAGGTATATACAGGCAGCAGCCCCCAGCAGTGTGGTATATACAGGCAGCAGCCCCCAGCAGTGAGGTATATACAGGCAGCAGCCCCCAGCAGTGTGGTATACAGCAGCCTCCCCAGCAGTGTGGTATACAGCAGCCTCCCAGCAGTGTGGTATATACAGGCAGCAGCCCCCAGCAGTGTGGTATATACAGGCAGCAGCCCCCAGCAGTGTGGTATATACAGGCCCCCCGATTACCCACCCCGTAGTTTATGCAGGCCACCCGATCCCCCCCCCCCCGTAGTATATACAGGCCCCCCGATTCCCACCCTCCCTGTAGTATATACAGGCCCCCCGCGCTCTATATACAGGCCCCCGGTTGCAGCCACAGACCTGTAAGAGAATCGCTTTCATACTTACCCTCCTCACTGTCATCGCGCGTCCTCGTCTCCTTCCAGCTTCTTCCCGGCGCATCCACAATGACGTCATTGTGGACGCGCCGGGTACAAGCGGGAAGGAGACCGGAGGAGCGCGGGTAACAGCGAGGAGGGTAAGTATGAAAGCGATTCTCTTACAGGTCTGTGGCTGCAACCGGGGGCCTGTATATAGAGCGCGGGGGGCCTGTATATACTACATAGAGGGTGGGAATCGGGGGGCCTGTATATACTACGGGGGGGGGGATCGGGTGGCCTGCATAAACTACGGGGGGCCTGTATATACTACGGGGCGGGGGGATCGGGGGCCTGTATAAACTACGGGGGGGGGGGGGATCGGGGGGCCTGTATAAACTACTGGGGGAGAGCAATGTAATATGCACGGCTCCCCCTGCCGCTGATGGACAGGGGGATGCCGTGCATATTGCATTGCACTAATGAGCGGCCCCACGTGACCGGCCGCTCATAGTGCAGCCTCCCCCTGCCTCCTCCAGCCCCCGGACACCGGCCCCCCCCCACTCAGCTGTATAGTGACTCGTGTATAAGCCGAGGGGGGCACTTTTCAGCACAATTTTTGTGCTGAAAAACTCGGCTTATACACGAGTATATACGGTATACAGGTATATTAATGACCGAATGTAGGAACATTACTTTGCCTTACCCATATCATTGTACATATCTGCCTGCAAAAGCTTTCAATTCACATGAATATAATACTATAGGGCTCTATAGTGCAACACAAGCGACACTTATTACTCTAGATGGTGACTGCAAAGACAACACGTGGACTGTGCCACTACTGTGATGGGATTTCATCATACCAACAGGACCGCATTCAAAGATCCATTATCAATTAAAAAAAAAAGTGGCCAGATTAATTTTTTTTCACTCCCGCTGTTCCGCAAAGTATTACATTTTATTTAATTCACCAAACAGATTAGAGCCTTTTTATTTAGTACTTATTTACTTAGCAGGCGTTGTCCATTGGGTTTGTTATGCAGATCAGCCTAAACACGCACCCCTGAGAAAACTAGGCACAAAGCCCCTTGGAAAGACCACAAAAATCAGCATTGCATAAAAAGGCCCATATCTCTAGGCCTGTATGGCGGATTTAAAAAAAAACAGAAAAAAAAAAATCTGCATACTCAAGGGAACTATGGTAATAAGATAAAAACAAAGCTGGCCACTTTGACAGGTCCTCTTTAAATCACAGTGCTAACGTTTTGATTCTGCTGGTTTGTGTCTATATTACCTATGTAAGTCACATAGAGCACACAGCACAGCTCTCTAAGGTTAGGCTAGGGTCACATTTCCGTTTTGACCCTAGCCTGCCGGATTCCGGTTTTAACTTAGAACTTATTCCAGCACCTCATAGCGTTACCGCTATGCGGTGCTGGAAAACGCAGTCCCTAGTTACCCTATGTTTACCTTAACTACCTGTCACACAGGCAGCTGCTTTGAGTGCGCTTTACAGCGCCGCACAGGAAACTCTGTCTGCAACGTTTCCTGTGCGGCGCTGTAAAGCGCACTCCGAGCAGCTGCCTGTGTGACAGGTAGTGAAGGTAAACATAGGGTAACTAGGGGCAGCGTTTTCCAGCACCGCATAGCGGTAACGCTATTCAGTGCTGGAAAAAGTTCTAAGTTAAAACCGGAATCCGGCAGGCTAGGGTCAAAATGGAAATGTGACCCTAGCCTTACTCTAAAAAAAAAAAAAAAAAAAGAAATTGCTGTAAGTGTGTGTCCAACTGGTTGTATCAGGGGTGAAAACTTTAGATACCTAGGTACACCAGCAACTATTAATCAAGAGGTCTTAAAATCTGATCCTGGTGGTCTTTTACGGCTCCAAACTGATTGAGTATCCTGGGTTTGCACCTCTTTTAAAAACCGTCCTTGACATATTTCTGTAGCTACCCAATTGTTGAGGAAATCCTTGAACCAATATTCGTCCAGTCAAACTTTTAAGAGTGTAGCAAACTATGGGCAAAACCTGTAGGTGTTCAGATAATGCCACTAATGGCAACACTCATTACCTATGTGCCCACCACTATGGTCTACTCTGCAGTTGTAACACTTTCAGATTATAACTTGGCAAGGTGATATCTGGATAATTGATCCGTGTGTTGGTGAAACACCACAACGTCACACAACGTCACATAATGTATTTATATATTGTTATATGATAGGTTGTATATGAAGACAAAACCCAGACAACTACTTTCTTCAATTGCAATTAAGTGTAGTTCAATAGTTAACATACACAACTGAGATAGATATACATCGTATAGTAAACATACACACGTAGAAAAGTTGTTTCATAAATGTTGCTACCTTAGATTGACATTGATGCAAGTCAATAGAAGAAGTAAATCTTGCATGCTGAAACTGCGGCAGTGGAATGAGGCACCATCACACCTACGTGAAATGTCTTAGCCTGGAGAATTTACTCCAATTGATTAACAGCAACATCTATCCAAGGTAGCAGTGTGTACCTGTGAAATTAATTTTGTGTACATACAGTTGTGCTCAAAAGTTCACATACCCAGCAGATTTTTTATTTTCTTGGCCTTTTTTCAGAGAATATGAATGAGAGCACAAAAGCTTTTTTCCACTCATGGTTAGTGGTTGGGTGAACCCATTTATATTGACATATCAAGCTACTGTGTTTTCACTTTTTAAATCATAATGACAACCAAAAACAACAAAATGACCCTGATCAAAAGTTCACATACCCTGTTGATTTGGCCTGATAACATGGACAGATGTTGACACAAATGGGTTTGAATGGCTAATAAAGGTAGCATCCTCACCTGTTACCTGTTTGCTTGTAATCAGTGTGTGTGCGCATAAAAGCTGAGAGAGTTTCTGGGATCCAGACAGACTCTTGCATCTTTCACCCAGCCACTGCCATTTCTGGATTGTGAGTCATGGGGAAACCAAAAGAATTGTCAAAGGATCAATGAGAAAAGATAGTCGAACTGTATAAAACAGGAAAGGGATACAAAAAGATATCCAAGGAATTGATAATGCCAGTAAGCAGTGTTCAATCTGTCATTAACAAATGGAAAATCAGGGGCTCTGAAAAAAACGAACCACGATCAGGCAGACCAACAAAAATTGCGCCCACAACTGCCAGGAAAATTGTTCAGGAAGCAAAGAAAACTCCACAAACAACATCAGCTGAAATACAGAACTCACAGAAAACTGTGGCTTTTTCAAGATGCACAATAAGGAGGCACTTGAAGAAAAATGGGTTGCATGGTCAAGTTGCCAGGAAAAAAAAGCCATTACTGTGTAAATGCAACTAAGTATCTAGCCTACAATACACCAAAAAGCAAAGAGACAAGCCTCCAAACATCTGGAACAAGGTAATTTGGAATGATGAGCCCAAAATCGGTCTTTTCGGCCACAACTATAAACATTACATTTGGAGAGGTGTCAACAAGACCTAATATGAAAAAAAACCCCATTCCTACTGTAAAGCACTGAGGTGGATCGCTGATGATGTGGGGATGTGTGAGCTTCAAAGGCACAGAAAACTTGGTCATTGTTGAAGAAAGATGAATGCAGCACGTTATCAGCAAATACTGGAGGCAAATTGGCACTCAGCCCGGAAGCTGCACATGGGATATACTTGGACGTTCCAACATGACAACAATCCAAAACACAACGTCAAGTCGACCTGTCGTTGGCTACAGTAGAACAAAGTGAAGGTTCTGGAGCGGCTGAGAAAATAAGGTTCTGGAGTGGCTGAGAAAATAAAGAGCCTGATCAACAACTACCACAAAAGACTTCAAGTTGTCATTGATGTTAGATGGGGAAATGCACGGTACTAAGAACTGGGTTATGTGAACTGTTAATCAGGGTCATTTGGATGTTTTTGGTTGTCATTATGATTTAAAAAGAGAAAACACAGTAGTTTGACAATAAATGTCTTCACCCAACCACTAACCATGAGTAAAAAAAAAAAAAGGTTTTGTGTTATCATTCATATTCTCTGAAAAAAGGCTAAGAAAGCAAAAAATCTGCCGGGGTATGTAAACTTTTGAGCACAACTGTATACTGTCAAAGTCAAAGGTTTTGGCACCCCTGAAATTGTTCCAGAAAATGAAGTATTTCTCCCTCAAAATTTTTGCAATTACATTTTTGTTTCCTTTGTGTGTATTGGAGCAGCACAAAAAAAACAAAAAAAACTAAAAGGATTTTGGGTCATGATGTAGTGCCCATTTTTGGAGTTTTGCGTGAAATTATGTCCGATTTGCCTTTTTTCATCTGTTACTATTTGTGTTGTTTCAGTAAACACAAAGGAAATACCGGTACATGTGTGTACATTATATCTATCACACACATAAAAGAACAAAAGAATTGTGATTGCAGAAAGGTTGCCGAGTGTTTTGATTTCGATATGAAGTAAAAAGGTATGATAAAATGAGCGCTAGGGACAGAAACAGGCACTGGGCTCTTATCGAATATTACCTTTCAAATTTATTGTGAACAGTAGATGTTATAGGTCTCCTCACCACAACATGTTTCGACACTAAAGGTGTCTTTCTCAAGTGGATCCACTTGAGAAAGACACCTTTAGTGTCGAAACATGTTGTGGCGAGTAGACCTATAACATCTACTGTTCACAATAAATTTGAAAGGTAATATTCGATAAGAGCCCAGTGCCTGTTTCTGTCCCTAGCGCTCATTTTATCATACCTTTTTACTTCATATCGTGCTCAAATCCTCCCTTTGGGGAGTGTGGTTTGAGAGCAGCTCTGGGACAGGATTTGGTCAACACAGAGGAGCTGCCCTTCCCTGGGCTCGTGATCTCTGAGAGAGACGTTGAAGTTCCATAAGGAAAGGCTTCTCTACACATAGCAACAGATTTATGCCTGCGGTTAAATCTCACCTCAAATCATCAACCTAGTTGTGCAGGGGGCGCAACTAGAAAAGGTGAGTGACCTATCAATATAACCCCTTGCTTCGGCTAATTTGCACAGTGTGGCGCAACAATTTCTTGAGTGTTTTGATTTGTGATACAAGACACAATGTGATAGTTGACTCGTCACAACTAAGCCTTGGCTTAAAGAACCTCAGAATTCCATGTTAATTAATAGTTTAACAATTGGTTACGGTAATAGGTTCACTTTAAAAATACTAACAGTAAAGCAATAGTGTCTCTAATACATTTCAGCGTACCCTGTAGACATTATAATACAGCTGTACACCAGATAGTTATAAGCAGATTGTAAAAGGGGTTAATGCTCCATTTCATGTATTCGCTAAAGAGGAGAAGAGGCCAATTACTTAATAAGAAATTGTAAGCGGACACCAGAATGGTAAAGCAGCACATACGAAAAAGCACTGACATGATATCGGTGCTTTTACAAGCCAGCACCGTCACCATATAGACTTTGGACTGAACATAATACATGAAAGTAATACTAAAGTAAACATTGCGAGGCAAATCTATCCAGGACGAAATTCAAGAAAACATATTGCATCATGTCAGCCTGTACATAAAGGTCCAATAATTGGCTATCATTTTTTTTCTTCCAGCAACTGGGATTTAGGTTTGACTTAATATTTTCCACTTTGGCACCCAACTTCTCACCATTTCCTGAAATCTATATTTTAGTTTTCCTCCAAACCTGTGTATACATTCCAAACATGTCTGCTTCCACCTTCACATAAATCTGATCTCTGACAAGCTCTATTCTATTGACACTAAGCATGGTAAGGCTGATTCATATGTGACAAAGCTGACAAATGCTATTATATCAGTGTGGATGATCAGAGCGACCTTTGCTTTTGCATTATCAGCCTTACACTACTGCAGAGGGGCAAGGAAATGAGGCAAATCACAGTTTAAGGTGATCTTGCCACATTAATTATAAACATAGCAGAGTTTCTAAAAGTTATTAATCTATGCATATACGGTATTTCTTTGTTCTTTAGAGTTTTTGTTTGCTTGGTAGTTAGTTTTACATTTAAAAATCCATGCAGCCCCAATTTCCAGTAAAACTGATCATGTTTTGTATCCTACAAAAAAATTGTTCAATTCTGATTATAGAAATGACATGACTGGATAAAGCCAATTGCTCATGAAAGAATGTTTTAAAGAAAATGTTCAAACTCAGAACCAATTATTTTGCAGAAAAAAATTAAGCAGTTGTTTTAGTTAGTAGAGATGCCAAAATGTAGAATGGCGGACATTAGTACCACATGCTCATACACCACCATGATATGGAATTTCGCTCACTCACCAGTCGTATACTGAGTGAACTTTCGCACAGAGCCACTCAAGGGATGAAACAACCTCCGAGGTGATTTAATACCATGGAATAATTTCTGCTGACTACTGTGAGCATCAGTTATGCCTGTAGAAAGGGAGATGCCGTTTTTATACAAGAACCGCAAAAAATGAGGGCCCTTGAAGAATGAATGTTTTACCCACACAGGAGTGGACACCGATCAGCATGGAAGATACAACTGGCAAGATCAGAGTCAATGGACTGCAGAAATAATCATGTTGCCACAGCATTAAAGGTGTCCTATGATACAGTGGTCTACAGCTGGATACGTAGCATCATTACATGTGTGACTTTCCAAAATGTGGCATAAAAAAACAAACATTCTATATTTGCACTTGAGTGTTTAAAATTTATGGAAAATTATGAATATCTGTACGACAGAGCGAACCGTAGAGAAAAACAGAAAACAAACAGTGTCAGAATCACGGTGCTCAGGGATTGTTACAAGGTATTTAAAGGGACTCTATCAGCACAGAATGACTGTTCAAACCAAATACAGGTGCTCGGTGCATCATGGCAGGGACACTACAGCTGATCAGTGTATCAGTTTAACTCAGGCTAAGGGAGGTCCAGGCTGTCAGTACACAAAGATCACAGCTGACTCAACTGATAACATGGAGACGATCCGTCAGATAAGATCACAGGAGCTGTGTGGGCCGACAGCCTGAAGCTCCCTTTGCCTGAGGTAAATTGATATACTGATCAGATGTAAGTGCTGTGTAGGCCTTGCACCCTCACCCTTATATGGCTGTATTCATGTGTTGAGATGAAGACTGATCTAACAACCAACATATGTCAGTTTTAGAAACAGTCTAGTGGGGACACCTTCTAAAAAGGTTTTTTAAAGCTTTTTTTTTTTTTCAGATTTCACTTATGAAGTATATTTGAAAGTATATTATAATCACTTGCTCTACATTATTATTAAATAAAAATATAAACGGTGGTTACACTTTAAATGAGGAATTAAAGGTCTTGTCACTTTCTGCCTGAAAGGTCCGCTTTAGTGGATATAAAGAGCAGTACATACGTGATTGGCTGTCGATGCTGCTGACGCTGTCTGCATGTTGGAGGTTGTTCTTGTGGAGTTGCTTATAAAGGCTGAACTTGGCAAACTTTCGGGACTTCCCCATGCCTCGTATCTTTGAGTTGTCCACAACTTCTTCACCTTTTTTCTCCTGAACCTGGAAGCTAGGTTTTCCTGTTGGATGTGTCTTCACCATTCAGGGCTTGCACAGACCCGGCTAATATCTGGCAAAGTAGGCAAGTTTAATTATTAAAGATGCAGAAAATCCAGGCTAATGGAAGAACTCAAGACAATATTAATGTCAGCCATCTGTGAAGTCACAGCAACTACTTATTATCATATAATTAAATGGGAACCCGAGGTGGGCGGTGATATCATGATGGGGGCAGGCTCTGTGGTGCTGAGGTAATCTGCAATCTCTACCGTGTCTCTCTTCCCCCTCTCCTATGTCGTCTCTCTTCCATCCTCCTCCTCTGCTTTCTCTCGGGTCCCCCCCCCCCCGGGTGCATGGACCGAGTGGTGATGAACGGGCTATGTGGAGCGTGGACAGGCCGGCCGGGGGTGAGTGGGCTGCATGGACAAGGTAGTGCAGGCTGCTGGGAGGGTGGACCGAGTGGGGTAGGAGTGTTGTTCAGGGTGCAAGGGCTGCTGGGAGAGTGGACAGGGTGTGCGGGCTACTGGGTGGGTGGATATGGGAGTGTGGACCGGGGTGTTTGGGCTGCTGGAATGGGTGTGCGGGCTGCTAGGAGGGGTTGACTGGAGGTGTGTGGGGTGCTGGGAGGGTCGACCGGGTGGGGGTAGAAGGGTGTATTGGGGGGTGGTGGGACGGTGGACGAGGTGAGCGAGGAGTGCAGGCTGCAGTACCTGTCTGCTGTCTGTACCTCGCACTGCAGGACCTGTGATGTCACGGTCATGTGATCAGTCACATGTACCTGATCAACTGACATCATCACAGGTCCTGTATGCAAAGCGAGGCACAGAGGTGAGTTAGAGGCATTTGGGGGGAGGGGGTGGCAAGCAATAAGGTGGGGGAGGGGGCTCTAACTCACCTCTTTGCCTCACTTTGCATACAGGACCTGTGATGAAGTCAGTTGATCAGGTACATGTGACTGATCACATGACTGTGACATCACAGGTCCTGCAGTGCGAGGTACAGACAGCAGACAGGTATTGCAGCCTGCACTCCTCACTCACCCCGGCAAGCTATAAGGGGGTGGAGGGGGCTTTGTGTGGAGGGAGCCTTATGCATTGTCGGCTCATTTGTCACTTCCGTCACCATTTGTGGCTATATTCGAACACCCATCATTTGGGTGTCCAAATATAGCGACCGGAACTTGTTCTGTCCTCTGACCAATCAGAGGATACCTGGACACTGACAATGGAAGTTGATGATGGGCAGGACAGGGCAATCAGATAAAGAGATCGCAATATCATCATACTATACCACCATCTGCCGCCACGTGGTACACATAACATACTTGTAAAATCTTACCAATTCTAAAGATGTATCGTAATTGAGAATAAATCCTTGGATCAACAAACTTCAGGAGACTAGTATCCACAACTGGCAATATTATTACACCCAAGAAAGGCATCCAGGCCTGGCCAACCTTTTTACAGAATTAACCAGACCAGAGCAGAATATTGGCAACTACAGCATGCATTACAATGAGGCAGATGAGCCTATGTCAATGGACACACAGCCAGGTAATGGACACGAAGGGATTTTTTTACCGTGTTTATGCCAGCGGTGGACTGCGATGACACAATTCTCTTGACACTTCCAACATCTGTAAGTCTGTGCTCATCATCATCCCAGCGTCCGTAAGCAAGGTCAATGCCTCCAACAAAAGCTACAGACTGATCAATGACTACTATTTTTTCATGATGTGCCCACAAGTACACAGATGACGACATATGATCTGGATGTCTCATCACCTAAATTAATGAAAACATTTTTTTGTTGTTAATTTGTGTAGATAACAATAACCGGAAAAATAGTTTTCATTTTGAGTACTTATAGAACCCTAGAACACTAATAATAATAGTAATAAATCTTTAATTATATAGTGCCAACATATTCTGCAGCGCTTTAAATACATAATATACATATGATATATAAACTGTCATAGGTAACAATGAAAAATATACAATACAGTAAGTAATTAAAAGTAGAGATTCAATATAAAAAATCCAATACACTAACCAGAGAATCAATGTAAAAAGTACAATAAATAAAGCAGAGAAACAATGTAAAAAAATACAGAACAGTAATTAGATGCAATACAATAAGAATAGAATCAATGTAAAAAGTACAATGCAATAATCAAAGCAAAACTAAGGGTGACCCTGCTCAAAAGAGCTTACAATCTACAATGAGATGGGTTAGACTAAGTACAGGAGTTTATTACTGTGCTGGTCCAAGCATCTTGAGGAAGTGGGGGATAGAAATGAATGGTCACCAGACAATCTGTGTAGAGCTTTTGGGTTTGGTGAGCTTGAAGAGGAGTTATGACCAGAGAGATAGTGAACGTGCTACATACAGTACAAAGGATTTCTATTAGGGAGCATGACAGGCAGTCTTAAACAGATGTGTTTTTAGGGAACGTCTAAAGCTATGCAAATTGTGGATAGTCCTGATTTCTTGGGGTAGAGCATTCCAGAGAATTGGTGCAGCAAGGGAGAAATCTTGGAGCCAGGAGTTAGTGTTAGTCGAAGGTAATTTGTAGAACGTAGAAAACGGGTTAGGTGATAGACAGAGATGAGGGAGGAGATGTAGGAGGTGTTTCACTGTGAAGAGCTTTATGGGTGAGAACAAGCACTTTGAAATGGATCCTGTAGTGTATGGGCAGCCAGTGCAAAGATTGGCACAGAGTGGAGGCATCTGAGCAACGATTGGCCAGGTAGGTGATCCTGGCTGCTGCATTAAGGATGGACTGGAGAGAGGAAAGTTTAGAGAGGGGGAGGCCGATTAATAGAGAATTGCAGTAGTCAAGGGGGGAATGGATTAGGGCCACGGTGAAAGTTTTTTTTGTTTCCTTGGTGAGAAAGGGGAAGACTCTAGAAATCCTCTTCAGGTGCAATCGACAAGAGCGGATGAGAGATTGTATACAGGAGGTGAGGGAAAGATCAGTGTCAAAAATAACACTCAAACAGCGAGCCTACTGCCTAGGCGTTATCGTGGTGCCGCATACTGAGAGAGAGATATCAGATTTAGGGAGGTTAGTGGAGGGGCGGGAGCAGAAGAAGTTCAGTTTTGGAAAGGTTGAGTTTCAAGTATAGAGTGGACATGATATTGGAAACTGCAGCTAGACAGTCATTGGTGTTCTGTAATACAGCAGAGGTAAGGTCAGAGGCTGAAGTGTATAACTGTGTGTCATCAGCATAGAGATGGTACTGGAAACCAAATCTGCTGATGGTCTGTCCAATCGGGGCCTTGTAGAGAGAAGAGGGCAAGGACTGAACCATAAATAGGGACAGACAAGGGCGCAATAGGGTTTTATCTTCTTATTAAATGGAAATTTTATTAAGGCACAGCTCACCTTGTTCGGTTGTGTGCCCCAAAACCGGTTAAATCACTCATACAGCTGCTGCAGGACCCACCGTTCCACAAGGAACAGCGTGCATAGATATCCAAAGGACTGAAGATGATGAGTAGCCCGCACTGCTATTTGCAAGGAAAAGCCAGAATCTTGTAAAAGGAAGGTGTTTATTCAAAAAAGGACTGAACGCTGAGGGACCCCAGTAGTGAGAGGAAGAGGGGAGCAAGTGGAGCCAGCGAATGATACACTAAAAGAATGGTCAGAAAGATAGGAAGAGAACCAGGAGAGAGCCGTGTCCTTTATGCTGATTGAGTGCAGCACAGAGAGTAGGAGATGGTTTTCAACAGTGTCAAAAGCTGCAGAGAGTTCAAGAAGAATAAGAGTGTTCAATATTACGTTTTGCCGTCAGAAGGTCATTGGTCACTTTGACGAGGGCAGTTTCTGTAGAAAGTAGGGGGCGGAAACCATACTGTAATGGATCTAAAAGAGTGAGTGGAGTGGCAATGGGTGAAGCAGGTGTAGACCAGGGGCTCCAGGACTTTAGAGATGAAGGGGAGATTAGAGACTGGTTTAGTTATTTGTGCAGGATGGGTCAAGAGATGTTTTCTTTAGTAATGGAGTAATGATAGAATGTTTGAAGGAGGAAGGGGAGGATGCCAGAGGAGAGGGAGAGATTGAAGATTTTGGTTACGTGAGTAGTGACGACCGGAGAGATGGACTGGAGTAGGTGTGAGGAAATGGGGTCAGTGATGCATGTAGTGGGACAAGAGGAAGAGAAGAGCTTAGATACTTCTTCTGTAACTGGGTCAAATGAGGAGAGTGAGCAAGAGGAAATGTGGGGAAGAATGGGAGTAACAGTGCTTGGAGGCTGGGTGCTGTTCTCCTGGCAGATGTTGTCTATTTTCTCGATTAAGTAAGAAGCCAGATCATCAGCACAGAGGTCAGTAAAGGGGCCTGCCGTTTAGGACTGAGGAGAGAGTGAAAGGTGTCAAGAGTTTTTTTGGATTGTTGGATAGTGAGGAGATCAGGGTGGTGAAGCAGGTGTGTTTGTCAAGGTGAAGGGCAGAGTTGTAGGTTCTTAGCATGAATTTATAATGGAGAGAGTTTTCTGATGAGCGAGTTTTTCTCCATAGGCGTTCAAGCACTCCTAGAGCATCCCTGGAGGAATCAAGTTTGCAATGTGAGCCAAGGCTGTTTTATTCTATGTTTGGAGGTTCTGAGGGTGAGGGGCGCTACTTGGTCCAGGTTGCTTCTGAGAGAGTCATTGTAGTGAGTCACAGTCAAGTTTGCAGTCATGAAGGTTTTCAGTTCTTATAATGCTGAATGTTCTACTGATTCTCTGAATGCTGAGCTCTGTATACCAACACCATGGATTGACAGCTTTCTGTGTACACTGTGCATAGACAGCTTTCTGCACATCAGTAGTCGAGGTGGATTATACAAAGCTCATGAATATGGAGGACTACATGGCAGAAGATTCACTAGTCATGTCGTAATGATCTCCTGCCGATAAAACAATGATTCTTATCAAAACTGAAGCCTGAAGCCCAGTAAGTGACATCGCTGGAAACAGTGTCTCAGGCTCTACATTATGCAGCTCTCAGATTAGGTGTCAAAAACCTGGTGACAGATTCAAATTAAATAGTAAATTATATAATCTACTAATCTAGTTATATTAGCTTTTGCACTGGAGCACAGGAACAGAAAGTGTCCGTAGTGTCTAAACATAAAAAAAACATTTCAGAATTGTGCATGTTAAGGGAGCTGGCTGACTGCTAGATTCATAACCTAATCCAGGCCCCCCTTTTTTTTTTTCTATACATCAAACAAGGGGGTGTGAAGCTGAACATCATCAAGTACAGAAAAAAGATGCGAGTGGTGATTGCTCCATAACTCTCACTTATACCTCTAAATAAAACTCATACCTTAATATTGGGATGTATACGCATCAGCGTTCTCTTGCTGTACTCGCTGTTTATACCCAATGCAAGTTCTACTTCCTTATATAACATGATAAAAATCTTGACACCTTGTTGCTGTAAATGTTAAAGCAGAAATGAAAGAAAATGAGGAATATTTTGAGTCAGAATGATGTAAGTTCCCATTTTGGAGTGTGGTTATTATAGCAGTAGCAAATGTGTTACTTTTCCCCACAATAAAAAGTCCCTCTTCACTGACACAACAGTTTCCCACTTTGCAGCTTTGTGAAAAGTCTTTGCCAGATCCCAGTCTCAGTACAAAGTGTTTTCTTGCAGTCTGAATATATTACGCCTTGTGCCCGCAGTGCGTTGTTTGATGCTTTTTTTTTTTTACGCAGATTGAGAATCTGCATCAGAATCTTCCATGTCTATCGTGAGGCCAAGAAAGTCTATGAGAGTTCAGAAGTGCTGTGCCCACATTGCTTTTTTTCCTTAGCAGATTTCTTTCCGGAAAAAAGAAATCTGGACCAAACCTGTAAGGAAAAAAAAAAGCAACGTGGGCACCGCACTTGTGAACGCTCAGACTTTGCTGGCTTTAGGATAGTCAAAATCTGCATCAAACATTGCACTGAGTGAACAGGGTCTTAGTGTTCACGTCATTTGCAGAATAATTTATTAGGAATAATTATTGATATAATACTCAATTGTTATCAATGATAAAAAATGTATACTATTAAATATTCCATAGCATACATCGTAAGATACAGCAATGCTATACTATATGGAAACATTTCTAGCTAGCGGATTTGGCTTTAAAAACAAAGGCAAACTAAAAAAAATAATTTTCCCTTCATTAATTTGGAAGGGTCACAGACTCTAGCCCAAAACAGTTTACCTTAATTCAATGAAGGCCATGGCTTTACTTAAGAACATAGCTTATTTGATTCTTTTAGAATAGTAAAGGGCAGTCTGGGATTACTCACGGCTTTTCTCTTCAGAACACAATCCAGTCTCCATCGGTTTCCTTCCACAACTGGGCGCTTTAGGAAGATTTCTGGACTTAACCTTAAACAGAAAAACAGCATGTATTAATATTAACTTTAATCCCAGTAGGATACAGAAATCAGTCTTATAACACTTTATATGGGCTCATATTTCCTTAGATCCACATATACTTCAATTAAATATGAATTGAAATAGCAGTATTATAAAAATTATCCCTAATGTCAAACAAAATGAAAAGGCCAAAGCAGGTCAGTAACAAGGCATTGACATGACCATGTTGTAATGATGTAACACCGGACACAAAACAAGCACAAGACAGCACCCTAACTCTCATCTATGTAACTAACATTAACGTTCTAGCTTTAGACCTTAAACCAAACATTTCCTGCTAGAAAACCCTAAACTCCTTAACCAGTTGGTCATGGATGATGGGTTACAAAATTGTGTAGGTCCTGTTGTCCATAATGGCTTCATTGGGCTGCAATCGCCCCATGTAAAGGAGGATACAAGTGGCTGTAATAAGTGTTGGACAGGGGTGCTAGAATATCTTAGGCCAAGTTTACATGACTGAAGTGTAGTATGAACATTATTTACACGCCAAATAAAAATTATTGTGCACCCATACCAGGTTATACCAAACTATATTGCACCATGTAACAGAGTTCACTTTGAGCACTGCTGGTCCAAACAAAGGCTGAGGCTTTACACGTATATATGTATAAATGTGCAGTATAATGTGGTGGTGCATGATTTAAGTGTGGGTGTGTATTTATTTATTTATATTTATATATATATATATATATATATATATATATATATATATATATATATATATATATATATATATATATAATATATATATATATATATATATATAATATATATATATATATATATATATATATATATATATATATATATGTTTATATATATATATATATATATATACATATATATATATACACACACATATACACACACACACACATACATATACACACACACACACTAATCATGCACCACATTGTACTAAACATTTATACTATGCATGTCCATAGGCACGAAGCATGACAGATTGGCTGTTTATGCCGACTTGATCTCCTCTCCTGAAACCGGACTCCCAGGCGCCATGTCTGAAATAAAATTGGTGAATTCTTTGGGTCTGTGAAGGTAAGTACACGGCAATATTGCTAGGCAATTTCACTGAAAATTTGCTGGTTGCAGTGAAATCATGGACACATTGTTCTATTTTGTTGCTGTGTACAAACGTGATTTCACTGGAGCCAGCAAATTGCCAGTGAAATTGCAAGCAAAATTGCCGCGTGTGACGGTACCTTAATGAAAAAGCCATTCAACCACATCAATATGTACCTAAATATGAATGGTCCCATTCACTTATGTTCTTCCCCTCTGTGTCAAACCAGGCCTCGTCTGAAAGGAGAAATGAAAACCAGGTGTAGCTTGTAACTAAAACCTTGCTGGGAAAGATGGGTGGATAAGGAAGCCCATGCCCCAGATGTGTAGTACAAAACAGAATTTAGTATTAAATGTGTAGGTGCCCAAAGGTGTTTGGATGCCTTTTGCACCCTTTGATAAAAAAAAAAAAAAACTAACAAATTACGTTACGTTTTTTATGTTTACATCAATAGCGGGGTCGTATACACAATAGCCGCAGTGTGCTGACGTATAGCGTATGTCAGGGGCAAGGAACTCCAGGCCTGAAGAGCCGTAAACAGTGCATTTTTTCTGGATTTTGTTAGCATTCCACAGAGGTTGGAATCATCACCAGTGCAGGAGATTATACTATGACCGATGCAATACTAAAGGAAATCCTGAAAACCTGCACTGTTTGCGGCCCTCAAGGCCTGGAGATCCCTACCCCTGGTGTATGTGTTTGTGTATTGGTCATATAGCAGGAGTTCAGTAATTTAATACTAAAGGTGTGTGGGTACCAGTTTTCTTTACTTTTCTGTACTCAAAGCTCTGTCTGTGGCAGGCAAATGAAATCATAAGAGTTGGAAACTTCACGACTATTTTCATAATGCATTGAAAATGGTATTAAAAACCATTCACTAATCTATCACTTCAAAGTCATGGAAGCCACTGGGCTTGGTATGGAACTAGGACATGGGCAAAGGATACCAGTATTTAGAAATAAAATTGCACAGTTGGGTAATAAAGCTGTATGGTGTTTAGCAATAGGCTTTTTTTTTTTGTAGTGAATAGTTCTTAGGCTGGTTTCACACTAGCGTTTTTTTCATTTGCGTAGCTATCCATCCAAATCTACATGCATACTGATCCGTCATGGGTCCCTATATTTAACATGGGGACGCTTGGCATGTGTAGGTACCAGTTTCTACGCAAGGCACTTTTGCCCCTCCGTGCTGTGGTCACGTCATCCCCGAAGGAAGCACGTTATGTCTGTGAGCATGAAAAATCCTCATGCATCCTGATCCGTCTCACTACGTGAAAACCACAAATGGTGTCACATCCATCTATGGATGATGCGAACGATACTGATCCGGATTTCACTCTGCGCATGCCCAGAACATGTCTGCAGTCTCTATCTCTCTCCCGTGCTCTCACATAGGACCTACCAGTGTCCCGCTGCTGCTTCCAGGGCCGCCCATTAAGCTTCATGCATATTCACTGCACTGACCGGCAACAGCCAATCTAAGACATTCACACTCTGTGAGAGCCTCTGTAATTGGCTGTTGCAGTCAGACTGCGTTTCCTCAATGTGGAAGGTGATTGTGCTTGGAGGCGGTTGCTATGGCAACGGTGACCTCCCCGCTTACTATACCGTCATATAGTGTGACAGCTAAATGACAGCGATGAGACCTGCGCAATAGTAAGCGGTGAGGTCACCGTTGCCATAGCTATCACTATTACCAGTCATCAAATCCTAGGAGTTGTTTTTTCCTTGTCAAGAGGTTTGCTGCGTTTTTTCCTGCGGGTTTGTTACTTTGTTGCTGCAGATTGTTTCCTGCAGATTTTACAATAGATACTACAGCAAAAACACAGCAAAACCTGTGGCGTTTTCAACTTTCTGCACCAAACAAAAACCAATATGTGTGGAGAGCTTTTCCTGAAATCACATAGGTCTTGATGTTAACCAAAAACGCAGGAAAGGATTACCTTAGATTAGCATAAAACACAGACAATTCCGGAGGCCAAAAATGCAGCAAAAATGCTGTGTGTGGACTAGGCCTTATTGTGTCTTATGTCTTAACTCTATTCAAAACTATTGTCCACTAGTGGAAATCTCCTGGTCATTCATTTCTGTGCCCAGCAGAAAATAAAAACATATACTCAACTCCTACAGTTACGCTGTTCTATCAATGTTGGCACTGCTGTTCACAGTAGATGACACATCATTGAGACATGTGACCGATGCAGCCATTCAGCAGTTGATTGGCTCATATGACATATTGATCAGCTGCAGCTAATGTCACATGAGCGTCTGGGAGACTCTGCACCAGTATTTATGAATTGGCGACAAATATATAAAAAAAATTAAGAAATACTCCAGAGCTCCTTTAATTTACATTTTTATGTTACATAAACATTACTTGGCTTTAACCTTTTTTTTTTCTGGGATTATTTTTTTATCCAGATATTTAAGTCCAGTTCATCACTTGCAACTTTTTGAAATGTTGCAAAATATCTGCACAAAAAACTTTGTCAAATGATTAGGAGGTAGTTTAGTTATTAAAGTATACAAAAGATCTCTACCAACTTGAGGGATATTTAAAAAGGTGAAAACTTTATTAAATTTCTTTAAAATAGTGTGAAACCCATTACAAAAGGCAAACAATATATACAAATATAAATACAATTATTCTGAACCATGAAAGGATCATATCATATCAAGGACAATGCATAGAATGTTGCATTACTGTTATGTTTGATTCTTTTCTCAGCCACTTTTGGCTTTTCTTACAAGATAAAAATAAAAAATACATTTATGGTATTCTTATATAGTGGTCAGTTGATGTCTCATTGACCCCTATACGTTTTGAACCCGTTAAATATTTTTGTCCATCCTTTCTAAAGCTGCCAATATCTGAATGAATTAATTTATCACCCAAATTATGACAACGCCGATAAGAAAATATTGGGGGTTCTTTAAACCCTTTAACCCCTGGAAGGCATTTTCCCAACATCCCCCAGTGTTTTTTGACTATTTTGGATATTGCTAAACTCTGCTCACTGTAAGTAGTTACCATTGGGATTCTTTCAACAATTTTTGTCAGTTTGTTATCAGAAAAAAATTCCGATCTGTTTCTTTTAACAACCTTTTCTTTTTGACTCAACAACAACTGTTTCGGATAACCCCTGGCGGAAATTGTTTTTTACCATCTGATCCAGTGATCTTTTTTGATCACTTTCTTCACTCACAATCTTCTTTACCCTTACTAACTGACTTTAGGGGATGGATTCAATCATTTTTCTTGGGTGATGGCTATTGAACAACAAGAGATTATTCCTATCTGTCTTTTTTTACAAAAAGATCTGTGCTGAACTGATTTGCTTCATATCCTACTAACACATCTAGGAACTGTATTGATTCCGTCGAAGAGACCAACATAAACTTTATGGTCTCATCTATGGTATTCAAATACTGATGAAAATCATTCAAAGTTTGAGCAGTCCCTGTCCACACGATATCAGAAAAAATGAAATGAGATGCTGGGCATGTGTACTAGAGGAAACTACACGCTGGGAGTACAGCGGGTTCCTGTTTAAGCTTTGTGACTGGTGCAGTAAGTGATTAACTTCTGATCATTATGAATTCACTATATACACATGTGCATTGTTCACCAATTAATTCCTTATTGATATGTAAGCACTATGGACACAATACTGTTTTTATCTATATGCATGTTTATATATTTAATTGTATTCACTGTAACACTAACACTAATTGTTGAATCAATAAGCCCCTTGTATGGGTGCTATAAATATGTGCACCCCAGTTGTATTGTGACACTGCCTGAGAAAGACCTGTGTGTCGAAACATCGCGGTCCCTGGGAATAAAGCCCACATAACTAAAATTGAAGGAAGTGCTGCCTCCATTTTTGAATCGATGATGCCAGACTTGTGGTAGGGGGGCCTTGCACCCGACAAATAATAGTTGTGCTGTTTTCTTTTTTTGATTATTAGATAGATAGATAGATAGATAGATAGATAGATAGAGATAGATAGATAGATAGATAGATAGATAGATAGATAGATAGATAGATAGATAGATAGATAGATAGATAGATAGATTTCATCCTGTCTCACAGACAAACTGAATAGGGGATAAAAGTTTCTCGATATGATGTGAGTCACTGGAAACCTTGGCACACAACATTTAGACTGTACACATGCCAAGGCTGCCATTGTTTCTTCACAGCTCTGGGGAAGTGTTCTTAAGGATTTGCAGCCTCACAAGGTTATCCTGTGCAAACAGCAGAAAATTCCTTTTCCTGAGAAACTATTTCTCAGAGCTGGGAAAAGCACTAAAATACTAGATCCAACAATTCACAGTCTGCGTAGTCAATATGCAACATTCATACAAAGTGCTTTATACAGAGGCCCAATTTAATACTTTAAAATAAGGCAGCATGGTGACTTAGTGGCTGGCACTGTTACTTTGCAGCGCTGGGGTCCTGGGGAAAAATCCCACCAAGGACAACATCTGCAAGGAGATTGTATGTTCTCCACATATACGGGTGGGTTTCCTCCGGGCACTGCAAAAACATACTGACAGGTAATTTAGAGAGTGAGCCCCAATGGGATAGTAATGATAATATCTGCAGAGTGCTGCATAATAATATTGGTCTACATAAGTGAATATAATGCCATAGGTTGTAATGCTAAACAACCAAGTACTCTTTGGGGCGCCCATTCGTCTGCATTATAGACATTATAAAATATTGGAGTCAAAAGTCTAATTGTCCTTACTAGTATGCCTGCTTTCAAAGAATTACATAGATATAACTTTGTGATATGCACCAATTATCATAATTAACCGCCTGGATTATTAATAAATTGTGTTTTTAAAATAATATATAATAATATCAATAAATGGAGGTGTGACAATATTTTAGGGTCTGTGCACACAGGGCAGATATGCAGCGGACTACTGAAGCGCCAATGTGGATGAGAGGTTATGAAACCTCAATCCAGCGTTAGAATAAAAATATTTAGTGGAAATTGCCCTGAGCAGCAGATTTGGACCCAGAAGTGTCAATTTAAGGTGCAGATTTTCCCTACAGTTTACTTCACTGCATATCGGAAACTGAATCCACTGCAGACCAAGCTGCGGCCTTGCCATGTAGCCCTTCAGTCCCAAGTAGATGAACCCTTAAAAAATGCTTGTGCCCTACCAAACCTATACTCTTGACATAAGGATTAGGGATGAGCGAGTATGCTCTGCGCTACTCGTTACTCGCACGAGTATCCCGGTACTCGGGATGCTCGGCGAGCACCGAGTACTGCCGAGATGCTCGGACTGCTCGGTAATAATAAGCGATCTGACACATGTACACAGCTCCCTTCAGTGCACACAGTGAGCTGGCACCTCACAGAGAGCAGATTGATTGTTAGGATCCCTCTGGCGGCCACAGCAAGGTGTTGTATGTGTCAGCGATTTCAAAAAGCCCCCCCTCCCGCCCTTTCCCAGCAATACTCGTTTTATAACCGGAAGTCTGTGGGCGGAGCCTGTCACTCATTGACTTACATTGGGCTCGGTGCTCGGCAGAGTACACGAGTATCTTGAGATGCTCGGCCAGAGCACAGAGCACCCGAGCATTTTAGTGCTCGCTCATCACTAATAAGGATAATAATATATTACAAGATACACTGTATCCAAGCTCTATTTTTGCCCTATACACTGATGAACTTTAGAACTTCTATAACATTTTTTTAATTCAAAATGCGCAGGACAGCACAGACAGCTGCTATATTATCAAACACTAAATAGAAATATTTTTTTACCTATTTTATGTAGAAGCAGAACAAATGAAGGGGTTAACACTGCGCTGGCATGTATCAGGAATCACACAAATATAAAATATGATTTTAAATTCTCTGTTTTACAGGAAAATTGGATCCCCTCCTTCAGGAGAAAATCACCAATGGTACAAGTTCCCTGTAAAGCATAGAGAAATAAAAATCATAATATTATATTTGTGTGATTCCTGATACATGGCAGCACGGTGTTAACCCCTTCCTTTGTCCTGCTTATTGACGTCTATACCTGTGGGGACTGCAGCAGCCATTGCTACCATGTGATTAAGAGCTTTGGGAGAACCCCCATTCCTTGTCCTTAATTTTCATTTATCTCCGGGTAAGACCTGATCGGCTCTTTTTTTTTTTGTCAGTTTTTCTCTACATTGTTTCCCCCAAATGAGACCTACGGTAGTATGGGGTTTGCAGAACTGCTAAATGTAAGGCCTAGCAAACTATTTATTTTTTAAGCATGCCAACCTAACAGGGCAAGTAGCTTTGACGTTAGGTATCTACCATCCGCCGTCACTGTATTCTCTCAATCGCCGTACATGCCAGGAATCTGCTGGCAGCAGAAAGCTCAGAGTGCCGCCCGCCCACCGCTGTCTGTCCATCACTCTGAGCTCTCTCAGCTGTCGGCAGTAGAGAGAGCTCAGAGCACCACCCCCGGCCACTCTGAGCTCACTCAGCCACCATACAGGTACATGACGCTGCCAGCCAATCACACGCCAGTAGACGCTGGCATCTGATTGGCCAGCTCTTCCCGTACATCTTAGGCAACTAAGAGAGCTCAGAGTGGCGCTTGGCGGCACAGAACACATGCAGCGACTAACAGGTGAGGGGTGTGTGTGCGAGTGTGCGCCTTTGTGTCTCTCTCTCTCTACAGGTACCTTAATGGGGATGATGACTGCTGCAAAGGGATATTGGGGGCTGCATACGGGGATGATGGGGATATTGGGGGCTGCATATGGGGATATTGGGTATGATGGGGGCTGCATATGGGGATGTTGGGGATATTAGGGGCTGTATATGGGGATGATGGGGATATTGGGGGCCACATATGGGGATATTGGGGGCTGCATATGGGATGATGGGAATATTAGGGGGCTGCATATGAGGATGATAGGGGCTGCAAGGGGATATTGGGAGCTGCAATTGAATATTGGTGGCTGTATATGATAATGTTGGTGATATTGGGGGCTGCATATGGGATGATGGGGATATTGGGGGCCGCATATGGGGTTGTTGGGGATATTGGGGGCCGCATATGGTGATGTTGGGGATATTGGAGGCTGTATACAGGGATGATGGGAGCTGCAAGGGGATATTGGGGTCTGCATATGGTGATGTTGGGGATATTAGGGGCTGCATATGGAAATGATGGGGGCTGCATGGGGATGATAGGGATATTGGAGTCTGCAAGGGGATATTGGGGTCTGCAAGGAGATGATGGGGATCCTGGAAAAATAAGACATCCCCTGAAAATAAGACCTAGCGCATCTTTGGTAACACACACTAATATAACACAATGTTCTATTTTAGGGGAAAAACAGGACAGTATCCTGTTTGCCTATTTTAGATATCCACTAATGAGGAGTGAGCAATAAATGGAAAAAATTTGTGCAATACTGGAACTTGTGTATTTGTGGATATTAGTGAGAAGCGACCAATACCATGCTCGGGAGCTCAGTACTCGTAATGAGCAGTCTGAAGCTCGGATGGGCGCATCCCAGATTATAATGGAAGTCAATGGTGAACTCAAGCTTCTGGAAAATTGCTCACGTTCCCCATTAACTTCTATTTTACTCAGGAACTCGCGTCCCACCCTTCCAAGCATCAAACTGCTCATTACGAGTACCGAGCACCCTGGCATGGTAGTACTCGCTCATCACTAATATCCACAAATATGCAATTTCCAAGAGCGCACCTATTTTTTCCCTTGCACCACTTGTGGTGTATTTAAACAAATCAATCAGAGAATGAGTGACTGACATGTAATTTTGTTGACAATCAAAGGAAGAAAAGACAAAATGCTCATTCATTGGGGGCATTTTTTTTATTTTTTTTTGCTGTTAATTTTAAAGTTTAAATTAAAGAGAACCTGTCACCCCCCTAGTGCTTTCCAAACAGTGTGTATGCTGCATTCAGGGAAGGTGTGTCCCCATGTCTATACCCCGAAAAAAGATTGGAAAGCTTAAAGTTAAGAGGTCTAAGGGGCTTATCACATGGTTTTCTCCACCTCATGCCCTGTGTTCCCCCTCCTCTTCGGCGCCTGTGACTCAGCGTGTCAATTCAAGCAGGCGCACGAGCACTTGGTAGGAGCAGATCCCGGCTGCTTTAACGGTGCATGCACATGGCACAAGCACCAGAGCCAGCCCTGCAGACAGCATAATCTTTAACAGGGTGGGCTCTGGTGCTTGCATAACGCGCATGCGCTGTTACAGCAGCCGGGACCTGCTCCTACCAAGTGCTTGTTGTGTGCCTGCGTGAATTGACCTGCTGAGGCGCAGGCGCCGAAGAGGAGGGGAGACCCACACAAAAGGAGGCGGAACACAGGGCAGAAGGTGGAGAGGACCATGCGAGTGGCCAGGACTACAAACTTAGATAAGCCCCTTGGACCTCTTAACTTTAAACTTTCCAAATAGTTTTTTTCAGGTTACAGACATGGGACACACCTTCCCTGAATGCAGCATACACAATTTGGAAAGCACAAGGGGGGGATGACAGGTTCTCTTTAATCATTGGATCTCAGAATAATAATAAATTTCCAAAATTGGATGTTTACAAAAAAAATGTTCCTGTGCCGAGATAATCTTAAATAGGTGTCCCTATCATGTCAAGTTTAATTCCTGTTTCTGACCATACACAAAACATGGTCTTATCATACCCACATCTCCTGGACCGGATAGGATGCAAAAGAGAGTATACAGACAGCATTGGATCACAAATAATTCTTTCATTGAAGTAAAATATTTTTTTACAAACAGGCAGGAAAATGTTTTACCTCATAAAAAAAGAAATATTTGGAACCCCATGCCTTAATGTCTGTATTTCTTTTTTTGTACTTTACTGCCCAGGAGCTGAGGTATGATCAGACCATGTCCCTGTATGGTCAGACACATCCATTACACAGTACATAGCAGGGACAAATATATAAGATTATTTCAGCACAGGAGATGTGGTATGATCATACCATGTCCCTGTATGGTCAGACACATCCATTACATAGTACATAGCAGGAACACATACATAAGATTATCTCAGCACAGGAGATGTGGTGTGATCAGACTATGTCCCTGTACGGTCAGACACATCCATTACACAGTGCATAGCAGGGACACATATATAAGATTATGTCAGTACAGGAGATGTGGTATGATCAGATCATGTCCCTGTACAGTCAGACACATCCTTTACACTGAACATAGCAGGAACACATACATAAGATTATCTCAGCACAGGAGATGTGGTGTGATCAGACTATGTCCCTGCACGGTCAGACACATACATTACACAGTACATAGCAGGAACACATGTATAAGATTATTTCAGCACAGAAACATTTTTTTAAAGATCCAATTATTGAAATTATTGTTATTCTAAGATCTATTAAATAAAATTAACTCTAAAATTAACTTTGTTCATGGGAAAACCCCTTTAATACAGATCAGTAACCCATCACAGTCAAAGTGCTGCTGATGTGTTGATGGTGTATGAGGACAAAATGATTAAATTAGCAATCGTTCTATTCCCACCATTGATTATTGCTGTATGTAAACAGGTAGATAAATAAGCCCCAGATGATTTGCTATATAATCGATAAGTGCTTGTTAATGTGCCAGCTTGGAACAAAATGAATATGTCAAAATGCACCATTGGTCTGCTGACAAACCAATAAAATAATGTTGAAAAACATGAGTGAAAAATGTTATATACAAATGTAAAAGATCTTGTTTAAAACATGGAGCTCTATAATCTTTATTTTACTTTTGTTAACATTAAGAGGTTGAATCTCAATCTAATTTTTTGTTCTGTAATGTAAAAAAAGGGCCCCAATTGCGCTGCCAGCCCGTCAAGGGATCCGCAATGGATATCCAATAGTTTGATTAAAATAGACTATTTCTACACATTTTGTGGTGTCCACACCATTTCCTTAGGAGAATTTAAGTCTGTCCCGAGGAAGTAGTGTGAACACAAAACGCGTAGAAATATAGTTTCAAAGAGCTGGCCCCGCCCACATCAGGTTCTGTATGTACATTTCTATTGACAGTAAGCTGCTTATTACTTCAGGGTGAGTGCTGGACTTGGGCTCAAAAGTTGATGTATCCAAGTAATCATAACCTACTGGTGCTGAAACAAACCGTGCAGGTAAACAACACTTTGTAATGAGACACATTGCTGATTTTTTTGTGTTAACCCTTAGACTGCTTTCACATAACGATTTTCGGTCATCCGATTGCATCTGTTCCAAAACGGATACAATCGGATCCGAAATCGGACCCCATGTTCCCCTATGGGAATCGTATGGGATCAGATGTGCTACTATTAGCATCCGATTTTGGCACCATCCGATCCCATCCGATGTAATCACGGGCACAAAATCGTAGCATGCTACGATTTTGTGTCCGTGACTCACATCGGACAGCCTCGGATCACTGCTGATCCGAGGCTGATCCTAGTGCCCACAACATGGGAGCCTATGGACATCGGATCGAGCTCACCTCGGATCCGATGTCGGCTCTGTATCCCCTTGTCTTTCCCTGCTGCTGCCTCCTCCATCTTCTTACCTCTCCAATTCTATATGCTGTGCCCCCGCTATTCTATTTTGTGTCCCCCGCTATTCTATCCTCCTCTATCCCTATCCTGTCCCCTGTCCTCTCCCTGTGTGTAAAAAAATTAAAAAACCTCCTCCGGAGGATACATCACCTCTCACCGGCTCCAACGCTGCCGCACGATCAGGACTGAAGAGCCTGTGATGATGTAAGAGACCCGGTCAGCTGACCGGGTCATGTGACTCTGACATCATCACAGGTCCTTCAGTCCTGATCGTGCGGCAGCGTTGGAGCCGGTGACAGGTGATGTATACTCCCGGAGGAGTTTTTTTTTTTTTTTTTACACACAGGGAGAGGACAGGGAAGAGGATAGGGATAGAGGAGGATAGAATAGCGGGGGCACAGCAAAGAATAGCGGGGGGACAGAGTAGCATAACAGAGGGAAGAAGATGGAGGAGGCAGGAGTAGGGAGAGACAGGGGACCGCAGGATCAACACGGATCCTGCAGATCGGATGGCTATTTGCCGTCCGATTGCAGGGATCCGTATGGATCCGTGCCTGTCCATGGGGTCCCCCTTCAAAGTCGGATCCCACGGACAGGCACAAAATTGTTATGTGAAACCAGCCTTACAGTGCTGTCTTCAGACTACACATCATATAAGCTGCTGATACATTCCTTTTAAGTCAATAGTTAGGGGATCTAGCATTTCTAAGACTCTCATTCTAGACTATCAGCCAGTCAAAAAAGGCTGTCAAACAGTCAATGAATCAGAAAACTGCTTGTTCGCCAGTTGCACCATTTTTTAAGATGGCCTAGAAATCATGGTTGTTAGCAGCAAGTAAACAACAGTTGAGCTGCCAATAACATTACAATCTATGAGCACAGAACAATAATTTTATTCAGTTTGTATAAACAAGCCAGTAAATGACGAGTGGTTTGTTAACAGCCACAACAACTATCATTTAATGACCTGGATCATGCATGTAAGCTGCCATTAGACATTTGAACATAATTTAATTGTATTGCACAATGTTCCATTATAAAACGATTAAGTGGTATTTACATTAGACTTTACCATAAAGTTCAACTCAACTCCTTTTGCTGCAGTCATAGGCTGGGTCAAGGGTAACTGTAATTTTCGTTAACGATCACCACCTTGAGACAAATATCTACAGGCCTTGTCAGCTCACAAAAGCTTTTAATAATCTACGCGTGAATGATTTTAGCAGCTCTCCTAACTAGCTACTCTTTTATAAGTTTTGTACTTTTGCCATGGACACGTGTTCAAACACCAAAGGAGCATTAACAGCTATGACATTTTTATAGATACTGAAAAGTCAGAAGTACTAACCACCAATCCGTAATGAAAATTTCTTCCTTTGCCGCTTCCATTGCATCAGCCACATCATTAAAGTATTCTTTAGCATTGACATACCTAAAACAAGGCATATTTATTACCATGTGACAATAAGGTCATGCTCCTGAAAGATACGCTGTAATACACAACTATGCCCTGTGGAATGGCTGTAATGGCATCACATGTGACTGATAATCACAGAGGTCATTTCATTTCTTGCAATTATGCAAATGTTATAATAAAACGGCAAACTGCATGATTTTTATTTTCTGAATTGAGCCATTACCAGTGAAGTTAGTTACAGATGAATAATTATTTACTATGCAGAAATACCATTCCAGTTAAACCTCACACAATGCTCCAATATTTGAAGTACAGGTTAATTTACAGTAAAACACCATTAAAAATGCAAAGACATTATACATACTTCATTACTAGCATTTAAAGAGGAAAATTACGACCAAACGTCTAGTATTGCAAAAGTGAATATTTATTAATTAAAAACATAGGTGAATGGACAGACAAACAGGTTCACCAACCCGTGGTGAGTGGGCCCCTCTAGTGATCCTGGTTAGGGGATATAGTTATACATATATGTACAATTACAAAGTACAATGAAGACTGAGGTAGTATTCACAAGCACAAAAAGTAAAAACTACATGCACAAAATTGGGCATTAATGTTTGTACAGAATAAGATACTCCATAATACAGTACATATAGAGATAGAATAATATGCTCAGTGGCTCAAACAGTATATACATTGAATCATATAATTGTAACTATTTGGGAAAGTGTAAGTGAATTCACATTTTCTACATATTAGGAGAGTGTAATGGGTTTACATGCAAGTTGATCCACTTGCATGTAAACCCATTACACTCTCCTAATATGTAGAAAATGTGAATTCACTTATAATTGTAACTATTTGGGAAAGTGTATGATTCAATGTATATACTGTTTGAGCCACTGAGCATATTATTCTATCTCTATATGTACTGTATTATGGAGTATCTTATTCTGTACAAACATTAATGCCCAATTTTGTGCATGTAGTTTTTACTTTTTGTGCTTGTGAATACTACCTCAGTCTTCATTGTACTTTGTAATTGTACATATATGTATAACTATATCCCCTAACCAGGATCACTAGAGGGGTCCACTCACCACGGGTTGGTGAACCTGTTTGTCTGTCCATTCACCTATGTTTTTAATTAATAAATATTCACTTTTGCAATACTAGACGTTTGGTCGTAATTTTCCTCTTTAAATGGTATTAAGTACGACTTAGTCTTTGTCCATGGAGTAGTGCTCCCTAAAACTAGTGGGGTTATAGAAAGGCACTAATACTATGAAGGTATTTATATACTTCATTACTAGGGCTATTAGGCAAAATAAATCAGGGCACTGTTGAGCTTCTCTCACACGATCATATTTCAATAAGCAGTTTAAAAATTTAAAAAAAGTATGTAGTTTAAGTTTTGTATAATGTTATTTTTCAAGATGTTTATTTTTATACTATGTAGCAAAAAAATGAATCGTATAAATACCAGGAAACTGATTAACAAGCAAACAAGCTGTTGATTGATCTGTTTATTTCACATTATTGGCTATCCAGATGTAAAGAAGACCCGTTACTTACTATTAAAGGTGTAATTTACACTACCTGGTGTAAATGCTGCTGTTCTCCTGAAACCACCCTTGCTTTTTCTCCATTACTGAGATTTGGCTTTTCTATATGTAAATCTAGACTTGTTTTGTTAACTGGTCATGGTCCTCAATCAAACATCCACAAAACAAAACTGAGAACCACAACTCCCTTGGCTTAAAAAGAATAGTTTTCATACAGTGAAGAGAGGCTAGATGTTAGGTTGGCTTCATACCAGGTTTTATGTCATCCTGTTCTGTTCATTTTTGAACAGAACAGGATCATTTTTGCCTCTCATACATCCCTATGGTGCCGGATTGGTCATATATTGCTATCCAGTTTTGTGAATTCAGTCCCAGATTTGTTTCTGTCCTGTTTTTTTTCCGGGCCCCAAAATCGGAGTCTGCACCATTTTTGGGTTCTGGTGACAAAATCGGACAGAAACAAGTCTGGTCCGGTCCGGGACACTTAACATGGGGCTGGATGAAGCCGGATCCGGGAAAATACAGAATAGTTTTCCAAATCCAGTTTCAGGGTACAGAGCATGCTCAGAATAAGAGCACTGCTCTGTACCCATAGTATATGTGTGTAATTTCACTTTATCAGTGTATCTATATACACTACTAAAGTGAAATAAAATAAAGCAATGGTGAGAAAAATAAAAACAAAATCAAATACTTTACCTCTCCGGTGACTGTCCTGGGAAGACGTCTGATGCTGCAAAGACCTTAAAAGCAGATTGGCCGGTAGCGATCAACTGATGTGTCTTGTGACTGCTACCGGCTAATCAGCTGTTGATCAGCTGATTAAGGTCCTTGCAGCATCCTTGCTACATTGGATGTGGCCTCGCATCCCGGGACAGATGAGCATTTATTTTTTTTATTTTTAATACTTGCTGCTTTCTTTTATTTCACTTTAGGACTGTATGAACATACACTCCTAAAGTCAAAGTACTGTACATACCTGAGCTTTGCAGGCTCGGCTCCCCCCACTCTGCGAGTCAGGATCCCTCATAATCCCGGATCCGGACTGACAGAAGTGGCATCCGGAGGTACACATCCAGGCCTGTTCGTTCCTGTCCGTGGGGTCCTGCACAAAACAGGATCCCCACGGACAGGAACAAAACAGTGATGTTAAGCCAGCCTTAGGAATAGAGAGGTAGAAAACAAAATAATATCCATATCAGATTCGGAAGAACAGAGGAAACAACAGATAAGAAAATTACATATTTATCGCAACAGGTCCTCTATAAAATGTGCTGACTACAAAGCCAAAGTTAGTGAAAGACTAAGCTTAACATTAACTGCAGTTGTCCACGATACAGACAACCCCTTATGAATTCCCCAGTAAAATAATAACACTTAAACTCGCCTCATGTGCTGGCGCCATCGAGGATCACGTAACATTGCTTTGTCAAATGATCCCTGAGGCCAATCAGGGATGGCTTCACTATTCACTCCTTCGAGAAATCAAGGCATCAAGAAGAAGTGAGAGATGTGGCTGATGTCTCAATTCCTCCAGAAACATTCAAAGGAGGGAAAGTGAAGCAAGAGCTGATCGTCCACAGGGAATGCGTGACAATGTTATGTGATCCCGGGAGAGAGCCGATGCCAACACCATTGGAATGGAGCCGGCACAGGAGGAAAGTATTAAAGTGTAATTATTTTAATGGGGAGAAAGACAGAGATTGAAAAGAGGCTGTCCAAGTCATGCAAATCCCTTTTTAAGAATATCAAACAACTCTTTTTGCACCACTTATTTTCCATTTCTTTTTGGATAAGTTGAAATGTGTCACTATGGGCTGAGAGTTTCAAACCCAGAACTTTTCCTTATTAACCTAATAGGTGCTATACACCAAGTGCTCTAATTTTATGTCCTTGGTCCTGGGCTTTAACATTGGGCTACTTTAAATTTAAGGCTCCTGCAGTCTAGCAGGTGCAGGTACAGACCCCAGGTGGGGACCTTGGGGAGACATCAGAAGCCATTTAGCTGAAAAAGAGAGAAACGCAAAAAAAATTGGGACAGTAATTAAGCAGTTTCAAGCCTGGTCATTATTGGGTTAACCTTTAACAGATTATAATGGTTAGTTAAGTTCTTCCATCTCAAGGATCTTGGGTGATGTTACATTGCATACGCATTCCCAAAATTACAGATGACATATTAAAGCTACCATATTTATAAAATTAAAAAGCATTGATATTCCAGGCATAGCACATACCATTTACTCAAAGCGTTTTTCTGTAGGGCTGCATATGATCCAAATCTGTGGGCAATCAGAAAATTCTTCCCATGCTTCCTAACAAATTCTTCAATGGCCTGACCCCACCATCGTGCATGTCTGTAGCTGTTACACTTCAAAATTAGAGACCTAGGAAAATACAAAAAAAAGGCATATCAATTGTTTTTTTTAACCAGATAAATGTTTATTAAAGAACAAAAAGATTTCTCAATATAATAAACAAATAACATACTATCTTTAGGGACGTGGGCTCTTCCTCCATCCATCTTCGAGCAATTAATTTACGCGCCACGTATACTATTCTTGCTATAGCTAGCTTATGTGTGTTTAAGGTACTAGTTTCTTCCACATATCCGAGCCCACATGTCAGTGGGTTCCTTTCAAGCGCTCACCCATACATTGGTCAAGGGGAACATAATATTCTATATTATAATACAACATATATTTACTGCTTATTGTTTAGAGACCAGAAAGTCAGAGGCTGGAAGCTATAGATTTAGAGCGTACCGAACGTTGTGTGCAGGGTCTACTCCATTTGTATCGAAATCCAAAGAGCCTTTGATGTAGAGACATACATCTTGTGATATCACATATTTGATATCCAACAGGATAAAGTTTACCAGTTGAGAAAATTTCTCAGGAAGCAGTATAATATTATATGAATAAAAAATATCAATACAAAATAGTTGTTTAAAGAAGACCTGTGACAAGCTTTAAAACAAAAAAAAAAAAAAAATGTAGTTAAATATATTGTAAATATCTGAGTGTCCCTGATTCTGCCACTCCTCCATTTTGTGCTGTGACGCTCCACTGTAGAGATATTCACATTCATTTCTTCTGAAGCTCAATATGTGAAATTTCTGTTTGCAGTCCAGCTAGGCTTATTTTTTCCACAGTGTTCTCTTGGGACGTGACCGTTCACCACTTCCAAAAAGCTGCCAATCACAGCTCAGCAAGTGATCTAGCAGTCCATCAGTCTCAGATGCTGCCGAATTGTGATTACAGTGCAAGGGAGAGAGGGGTAAAAAAACAAAAAAATAAACAACAATAATAAAACTAGTAAACAAATGACCAGTTGGACAGCAAAGCAGAGATTTCACATCCTTTGCTCCAGGAGAAACAAATGTGAATATCTCTGAAATAGAGCAACACAGTGCTAAATAAAAGTGTGCTGCATAATCAGGGTAGTTCAGGACTTTTACAAGGTATTTAATGCTATTGTACTGAGCAAGCAACAATCCTGACTAATAAAAGTCTAAAATAATCAAATTCTTAGTATGAAACTAGGGAATCCAACGCCACATTTAGTAAGTTAGATAAAAACTGTGGGGAAATAGAGCGCACCAAACAATAGGGCAATAACTTTAGAAAATTATACAGGTGTATCTCAATGAATATGAATATCATCAAAAAGTTTATTTATTTTGGTTATTCAATACATAAAGTGAAACGCATATAATATCATTCAAAAGAGTGTCTATTTCAAGTGTTTATTTCTGTTAATGTTGATGATTATGGCTTGATGATTGATGACATTCTAATTCATTGAGTTGCACCTGTATATTCGATCCAGGTAATATGCTCACCTGGTCAAGTTGTTTAGGCACAACCCTGTCAAAGCTCAATAACTGTTACTTCTGCCCATAGCTGGGGCATGAAACTCCATCAAGATACCTGAAGGAAAATAATCACGGTTTTGTGCTACCGAAATGAAGATCCTTGATCCAATAATAAGGAATTGTGTTTTTATTCCACAACGCTGGTGATTTTTTCAATTGTAAGAACCAATTGTAGCAAGTATCGGCACTATTGATTAACACTTGAGACTCCAGTCTAACGTGGAAATACGTTGTGAAAAAAAATGTAAAAAAAAAAAAAAAAACGCTTCATTATTGGATAAGGATCTTCATTTCAGTAGCATTGCCAAAACTGTGAATTGTCTTTTTCTTCATATTTATTGTTTCAGGGAAATGTATTTTGGTCCAGGGTTCCTTGCCTATTATTCTGTCACCAGATGCATATAACATATTGGCAGCAAATGAAGAGTTTCCTAAACTTTTTCCTAAAGCTGAGGTTCTTGGTGCTTAAAGATGGCTTGAATAACAAAAAAGTGAGTCCCTATTTTAACTTTACTTTGCGGGTTGATTGTAATTGAACTTTATCACGTATACATAGGATACTGAAATTTGCCTGTATGACGTCATGACAATGAGGATAGTGGCACAGCACATTTCCATTATTTATTTATTCAATTCAAGCTAAATTGCATAATACATTTCATATTTGACCTGGGTATCTAAAGTATAACACTTCTCCTTATGGAGAGTGGCATGTCAGGTCTGGCATGCCAATATGAAAACACTTCAATGCCTTGCATGAGGCTCTGGGAAATTTAACCTAGCCAAAATATATCTCATACTTTGCCCTGACGAGCACTTTGAAACACCATGTCTGCAATTTGAGAATATGATTTGTCTTATGAAAAGGCTTATTAAAGGGCCAACATTGACTTTTAGGACTGCTACTTCCAATAGGTGGCGATAGAGTTCAAGTCCTCTTTGAAGAAGCAATATGCATATTTGACCTGATAAATTTTCCAATAAGTTAGTCAGAGATAAAAAAAAAATAGTATGACAATCACAGTAAGGTCACGCCGATAAGAAAAATGCTCTTAACACACACACACAGTCATCTGGCAATATATCTTATCATCCAGTTAAGGAAACAAAACTGCACTTTTCGGAAAACTCTGTAGAATTCCCTTGTAATTATTAAAGAAAACCCCAAGGTTTCATAACTCCAAGGCTATGTGCAGAGACTATTGTTTGGATGCAGACATTTCCTGCATCAAAAACACTGCTAAACTGCCCCCTGAAGCAGAAAAATGCACCACAATATGCATGCGTTTTTGGTCATGCCTTATTTTCACTATTGTCAATGCCTGGAAGGGCTGAAAAGCACCAAACAATTGACATGCTCATTCTTTTGTCCTGACCACAATCTGCACCAAAACTGCAATGAAAAAAAAAAAAACATCATTGGCACAGCACTTCTGAATTCTCATAGATTTTGCTGGGGGAAGGATAAACCATTTTTGACAAAAAAAACAGCAAAAACACATAAAAATATTCACCATCGGCATATAGCCTAAGGCTACGTTCACATATTGCGCATTTTTGAGCGCTGTTTTGCACACGCTTTTCAAAAATGTGCAATGTGTCTTGTGTCTGCCGGCAAACAATGGAAAGCAAGAAATTCACTTTGCGGTACAGAATCACCTGTTCCTCCTCCTCCTCTTGTCACATGTCTGCCAGACCTCATTTGGGTTTCGCAATGTATTAATGTACAATGCAAAATCAAAATTAAAGTTAAGCAAATGTGTTAAAAATAATAAAGAATGAATACTTACCAGTCCGAAGCTGTTCCGGTTACCAGGAGCCAAGACAACTGCAAGTTATGAGCTGGCAGGACCTTGCATGATGTCATCACGTGCAGTGATTGGCCGCTCGGGTCATGTGATATGTGACGTCATATGATGTGCATATCATGACCGCGAGCAGCCAATCACAGCGCACGATGACATCACGCAAGGTTCTTGTAGGTCGTTACTTGCGGTTGTAATGGATCCTGGCTCCCCGAACACCTGCCAGAGGGTAAGTATTCTTTTTTATTATTTTTAATACTCAGCTTTCTTTAATTTAGATTTCGCAGTGTATATTACACTGCAAAATCAAATGGGGGCTGGCAGACATGTCACAGAGGGGATGAGGAACAAGGATACTTCCTCCCAGGCACGTAAAAAAGTGTGCTGAGTGAAAGTACTTCTTTTTTGCACAAAAAAACGCTTTGTGTGTGAACATAGCCTAACAATGCCAGGATAATTGTTTTTATGATGTTTGATACTTTTAATTTGTTTACAGGCAGACATGCAAATGTAGCAAACAGATATATCATGTACAAGTAATTCTCTCCATTAGGCTATAGCACCATATAAACTTCTAATGAAATGGTTGCTGAATGTGGTCATGTGGCAATCACTGGGGTTGGATTTTTGCCATCTTTCAAGGCAAGGTTGAAGCAATTTGCATGTTTCAAGGCAGCCACATTCAGTATCATAGGTTCCTTTGCAGTAGCGAGATATGTTGCAATACAGGTTGCCATATAGTTCTAGAGTTACACAGAAGTATGAAAAAAGAAACGCTACAGGAGGTAAAAAAAAGTCTGCTCTACATACAAGAACAGACATCCTATCCAAAAGTTACCGTTTAGCAGCCAAATATGTTTAACAATTAAAATAATCCCCCAAATTGCGTTGGCCTCCTATTACGCAATATCTACATATACACATAAATACATACACACACACACACAATTAAATTTTGGATTGTTCTTTCAGACCAAACCTATGGTACAAGTGATTGGCTGAAAGATCTGGTCAATTACTTACCGTATATACTCGTGTATAAGCCGAGTTTTTCAGCACAAAAAATGTGCTGAAAAGTCCCCCCTCGGCTTATACACTAGTATATACGGTAGCCCCAGCTGTATACAGCCCCCCCGTGGTATCCAGGGCCCCCCTTGCTGCTGCACACCTGTAAAGTAAGATGTCAGTATACTTATCGCCGCTGCCTGCTCATCACTGCGCTCCTCCGGGTCTTCATGCTTCCTTCTCCGGTGCACAGGAAATGACGTCATTGTTCGAGCGCCGGAGAAGGAAGCATTAAGACCCGGAGGAGTGCGGTGACCGAGCAGCGGCAGCGATAAGTATACTGACATCTTACTTTACAGGTGTGCAGCAGCAAGGGGGGCCCTGGATACCACGGGGGGCTGTATACACTGGGGCTACTGTATACAGCTGGGGCCCTGTATACTACTGAGGGGGGGGGGGGGGGGCTGTATACAGCTGGGGCTGCTGTATACAGCTGGGGCCTGTATACTACTGATGGGGGGGGGGGGAGGGCTGTATACAGCTGGGGCTTGCTGTATACAGCTGGGGCCCTGTATACTACTGATGGGGGGGGGAAGGTTACGCTGGGCTCTGTATACAGCTGGGGCCCTGTATACTACTGATGGGGGGGGGAGGGCTGTATACAGCTGGGGCTGCTGTATACAGATGGGGCCCTGTATACTACTGATGGGGGGGGGGGGGGGAGGCTGTATACAGCTGGGGCTGCTGTATACAGATGGGGCCCTGTATACCTATGATGGGGGGGCTGTATACAGCTGGGGCTGCTGTAATGGCTGATACCACTGTGGAGGGCTGCTCTGTATATTACCACTGGGGGGCCTGTGTACCACTGGGGGGCCTGTATACACACTGGGGGCTGTATACCTGTGCTGGGGTCCACCCTCGGGCTTATACACAGTCAATAGGTGTTTCCCAGGTTTTCTGGTTTGGGCAAAAGTAGGGGGCCGGCTTATACACGGGTCGGCTTATACACGAGTATATACGGTAAATGTTCTGACTAAAGGGCTCTAGAGATCTTGAAAATCAGAAGACCGAGAAAAGTCAGCTCCTTTGCCTCCATCCAAGAAAACTAAGGAACACTCAAGTGTTGCACAACCGGGCCATTCACCTCCTCCCTTCAGCTGCCTGCTGTGCTTTACAACTTAACACTCCACTGATGAGGTTTTCCCTTCATAATTGTTTTCCGCTCTCCTCTCCTAAAACATCAGAATGGTTATACACTAGGGAAAAGTCCAACTGCCCATAGATGCTGTGCTGGTGGATAAAAAATTATATAAAAACATTCCAACTTTAGAAGTCACCAAATAAATAGATGGCCAGATATATACTAGTGGGAGATAAAATGGGAACATTACCAAGTGCATTACAAGCAGCACTGGGCATCATGTGGGAAGGAGAGCCATATTACAGGCACATATATCACATGATCCTCCCGTCCTAAAGCACAATTGTAAGGGGAATGATGTAGAAACACAAGAAACGATGGCCATGATTATGTACCCCCATACTGTTAGTGTATAATGCATAAGTCTTCATGTCACATTACAGTTTCAGACTCTGGATATTTGGGCGAGTGTTGATGGATGAAATTAATAGTTTTCCAGAGGTTTCAGTTTACAGTAGACATCTTGGAATAAATAACATTACGTGTATTTATACCAACGTATTTTTTGATTTTTAACACTGGAGCGACTCTAATTCACGATTAGCTGCTGATCAATTATGCATGCCTCAGAAGTTTAATAGAAAGTTTTAAACATCTGAGGCATGCATAATTGATCTCTACCAATCTGAAACTAAAAGATAAAGGTTTTTCTTTAAAACATTAACTACCGTATATACTCGCGTATAAGCCGAGTTTTTCAGCCCAAAAATTGGGCTGAAAAGTACCCCCCTCGGCTTATACGCGAGTCAGTGCGGGGGCTGCTGTATACAGCGGTATAAAGCAGCCCCCGCATCCCCAGTAATGCAGGGCCCCCCCTCATGCTCCGGTCACCTGTAAAGCAAATTATAATTATCAGTGTCCCGCTGCCGTCCGCGCCCGCCGCTGCCGACATCGCGATCCTCCATCTTCATGCATCTTCTTCCGGTTTCTGTGCGCGTCGCAGGCAATGACGTCATTACCGGCGACGCGCACAGGAAACAGGAAGAAGTCGCATGAAGACGGAGGATCGGGATGTCGGCAGATGCGAGCGCGGACAGCAGCGGGACACTGATGAGTATAATTTGCTTTACAGGTGACCGGAGCATGAGGGGGGGGCCCTGCATTACTGGGGCTGCCTGTATACTACCACTGGGGCTGCTGTATATAGGGGCCCTGCATTACTGGGGCTGCAATACCACTGGGGCTGCTGTATATAGGGGCTGCAATACCACTGGGGCTGCAATACCACTGGGGCTGCTGTATATAGGGGCTGCAATAACACTGGGGCTGCAATACCACTGGGGCTGCTGTATATAGGGGCTGCTGTATACACCACTGGGGCTGCAATACCACTGGGGCTGCTGTATATAGGGGCTGCAATACCACTGGGGCTGCAATACCACTGGGGCTGCTGTATATAGGGGCTGCAATACCACTGGGGCTGCAATACCACTGGGGCTGCTGTATATAGGGGCTGCTGTATACACCACTGGGGCTGCAATACCACTGGGGCTGCTGTATATAGGGGCTGCAGTACCACTGGGGCTGCTGTATATAGGGGCTGAAATACCACTGGGGCTGCAATACCACTGGGGCTGCTGTATATAGGGGCTGCAATACCACTGGGGCTGCTGTATATAGGGGCTGCAATACCACTGGGGCTGCTGTATATAGGGCTGCAATACCACTGGGGCTGCAATACCACTGGGGCTGCAATACCACTGGGGCTGCAATACCACTGGGGCTGCTGTATATAGGGGCTGCAATACCACTGGGGCTGCAATACCACTGGGGCTGCTGTATATAGGGGCTGCTGTATACACCACTGGGGCTGCAATACCACTGGGGCTGCTGTATATAGGGCTGCAATACCACTGGGGCTGCAATACCACTGGGGCTGCTGTATATAGGGGCTGCAATACCACTGGGGCTGCTGTATATAGGGGCTGCTGTATACACCACTGGGGCTGCAATACCACTGGGGCTGCTGTATATAGGAGCTGCAATACCACTGGGGCTGCTGTATATAGGGGCTGCAATACCACTGGGGCTGCAATACCACTGGGGCTGCATTACCACTGGGGCTGCTGTATATAGGGCTGCAATACCACTGGGGCTGCTGTATATAGGGGCTGCTGTATACACCACTGGGGCTGCAATACCACTGGGGCTGCTGTATATAGGGGCTGCAATACCACTGGGGCTGCTGTATATAGGGGCTGCAATACCACTGGGGCTGCTGTATATAGGGGCTGCAATACCACTGGGGCTGCAATACCACTGGGGCTGCTGTATATAGGGGCTGCTGTATACACCACTGGGGCTGCAATACCACTGGGGCTGCTGTATATAGGGGCTGCAATACCACTGGGGCTGCAATACCACTGGGGCTGCTGTATATAGGGGCTGCAATACCACTGGGGCTGCTGTATATAGGGGCTGCTGTATACCCCACTGGGGCTGCAATACCACTGGGGCTGCTGTATATAGGGGCTGCAATACCACTGGGGCTGCAATACCACTGGGGCTGCTGTATATAGGGGCTGCTGTATACACCACTGGGGCTGCAATACCACTGGGGCTGCTGTATACACCACTGGGGCTGCTGTATATAGGGGCTGCAATACCGCTGGGGCTGCTGTATATACCACTGGGGCCTGCTGTATATCATACTGCTGGGGCCTGTATACCACTGCTGGGGGCTGTATACCTGTGCTGGGGTCCACCCTCGGCTTATACGCGAGTCAATAGATTTTCCCAGGTTTTGGGGCAAAAGTAGGGGGGTCGGCTTATACACGGGTCGGCTTATACACGAGTATATACGGTAATTAGATATTACATAAAAGGTAAATAAAACACAGCAGGTGAACACTATATCACCACTATCGTACAGATTAATAACACGAAATCCATTGTGTTACAAGGAAAAAGCATAAACAGTGAGATCCACTCCATTACAAGAAATAAAGATACCCATCAAGGGAGATCCACCAACTAAGAAGGTCCAGAAGAGAAGTATCCACTACAACCCTCACCAATTCACAATCCTTGTATATACCGTATACTGGTTGTATACCATATTTTTAGATATTGCATACAGTAAATACTGTCACTGCAAGATCCACGTTTTTAACAGAGAATAAATGAATTTTTTTTTAATTGATACAATTCAATAAACATCCCGTAAGGATTATACCATTTTCAGCGATCTTGTATCTTTGCCAACATATAGAGATTTAGCGCTGGGCCTCATTAGCAGGGCCGCACCGTCCCTGTCATTCAGGCGGCAAGAGGCAGGGGGAGCGGCGCCCCATGCAAACAGCCTTCCCCTGTCATGGCGCCGGCCGCTCACCCCGCGCACCGCAGGTAAGCGGCGACCCGCCGGGGGACCAGTACAGGAGGGGCGGCAGCACTGGGCTTCACCGGCACCTCCCCTCCCCCCCGTAATCACTGCCGCGCCCGGTAACCACTGCCGCGGCTTAGGCGGCAGTGGCGACCCGCCAGGGGGACCAATGTATGCAGAAGGGGAGGCAGCGCTGGGCTCCACCAGCACCCCCCCCCCCCCCCCCCGTAATCACTGCCGCGGCTCAGGCGGCAGCGGGGCTTGGTGCACCCCTGCTCATTAGCATATACTAATATACATAGATATACGCCAAGATATGGAAACTGAATTGTTTAACCTCACCTGGAGAGATTGTCTATTCGTAAACCATACTGGGTCTCGGTGTCTTTCTTTCCAATCTTTATGTTGAATTCCTTATCGACTAACAGAACAAAGGAAATGGCTCCACTGTCAGGTTTCATGTACAGTAAGAAAGAATCTTTCACAACCAGCCATCTGCAATATTTACAAGAGGAAAGATAACATTCTTTTAGATCACAGAAAAATGTAAAGTTGTTCACCAGGACTATATTATTGTATAACTAAGGGGAAAAGAATTAACAGGCAGGTAGTTTGTAACTACCTGCCTGTTCTGCCTGTAGCAGAGCTCCTATGGCGCAGAGCAGTTACAGACCAAACCTGCCAATGACCTTCTCATCAAAGGAATGAGATAGTAGTTCCTATATCCCACTTATTACAGGTATACTATATGTTTTTGATGCTTTTTTTCAGTTCTAGGAATATGAAAGCAGATCTCAACATGGAATCTGAATATATTTCTGGGCAAAATCAGGTGTATTCATCCAGTACCTCTTTGACCATCGATAGCAAACACTTCCTTGTCCACAACAATTCAAACCAGGTATTCTGTGTCCACCAGACCTCTTCATGATCAAACCCTCTCTGAATAAAGCATAGAAAGATTATGTCAACTTCTATTACTGTATTATAATGATCACAGATTAACTTTATTTTAAAGTGCTTGAGTCTAATGACCCAAATGGTAATCTTAATACAATGACGCTCTCATGGGGCCCTTAAAATTCCTACATACTGACATATGAACCCCCTAGGAGATAAGTTCAGAATTTCAATAAAGTTTTATTTAAGCGCTCCAAAGTTCCAGTTTATTGCTCCCTATATTCAGTTTCATTAACCGAGAAAGATGTGCCCATTGTGTTCCCTCCGGGGAACTCATGCTGCCCCCAAGATTGTCCATATAAATGGCATATATTTGCTAGCATCTGACAAAGTCCATAGGTGTTAAAAGCAAATATTTCAGTTTTAATCAGACAAAATTATAATTATTACAATAATAGGGTAGGAAACACACCCTTAGAAAATAATATAACTTCTAAAGGGAGCTAGTTCCTTTGGAGTCAATGACTGAGCCCCAATAGAAGAGAGGACATACAGTTGTGGCCAAAAGTATTGACCCCTCTGCAATTCTGTCAGATAATACTCCGTTTCTTCCTGAAAATGATTGCAATCACAAATTCTTTGTGTTTTTTCATTTAAGACAAATTAAATGAATATAATAATACCAAAGAATTGTCCTAAAGCCAAATTGGATATAATTCCACACCAAACATAAAAAAGGGGGTGGACAAAAGAATTGGCACGGTTAGAAAAATCATGTGATGCTTCTCTAATTTGTGTAATTAACAGCACCTGTAACTTACCTGTGGCACCTAACAGGTGTTGGCAATAACTAAATCACACTTGCAGCCCAGTTGACATGGATTAAAGTTGACTCAACCTCTGTCCTGTGTCCTTGTGTGTAGCACATTGAGCATGGAGAAAAGAAAGAAGACCAAAGAACTGTCTGAGGACTTGAGAAACCAAATTGTGATGAAGCATGAGCAATCTCAAGGCTAGACGTCCATCTCCAAAGACCTGAATGTTCCTGTGTCTACCTGCGCAGTGTCATCAAGAAGTTAAAAGCCCATGGCACTGTGGCTAACCTCCCTAGATGTGGATGGAAAAGAAAAATTGACAATAGATTTCAACTCAAGATTGTGTGGATGGTGGATAAAGAACCTCGACTAACATCCAAAAAAGTTCAAGCTACCCTGCAGTCTGAGGGTACAACAGTGTCAACCCGTACTATCCGTCGGCGTCTGAATGAAAGGGACTGTATGGTAGGATACCCAGGAAGACCCCACTTCTTACCCCGAGACATAAAAAAGCCAGGCTGGAGTTTGCCAAAGCTTACCTGAGAAAGCCTAAAACGTTTTGGAAGAATATTCTCTGGTCAGATGAGACAAAAGTAGAGCTTTTTGGGTAAAGGCATCAACATAGAGTTTACAGGAGAAAAAAAGGCATTCAAAGAAAAGAACATGGACCCTACAGTCAAACATGGCGAAGGTTCACTGATGTGTTGGGGTTGCTTTGCTGCCTCTGGCACTGGACTGCTTGACTATGTGCATGGCATTATGAAGTCTGAAGACTACCAACAAATTTTGCAGCATAATGTAGGGCCCAGTGTGAGAAAGCTGGGTCTCCCTCAGAGGTATGGGTCTTCCAGCAGGACAATGACCCAAAACACTTCAAAACACACTAGAAAATGGTTTGAGAGAAAGCACTGGAGACTTCTAAGGTGGCCAGCAATGAGTCCAGACCTGAATCCCATAGAACACCTGTGGAGAGATCTAAAATAATCAGTTTGGAGAAGGCACCCTTCAAATATCAGGGACCTGGAGCAGTTTGCCAAAGAAGAATGGTCTAAAATTCCAGCAGAGCATTGTAAGAAACTCATGATGGTTACCGGAAGCGGTTGATCGCAGTTATTTTGGCTAAAAGGTTGTGCAACCAAGTATTAGCCAGAGGGTGCCAATACTTTTGTCTTGCCCATTTTAGGAGTTTTGTGTGAAATGATCAATGTTTTGCTTTTTGCTTCATTCTGTTTTGTGTTTTTTCAATGAAGACAAATTAAATGAAGATAATAATATCAACTAATTTGTGATTGCAATCATTTTCAGGAAGAAACTGAGTATTATTGACAGAATTGCAGGGGTGTCAATACTTTTGGCCACAACTGTACAAACCAAAAGACAGGCAAAGAGGTGATTAAATTAGGATTATTACAGTATTATAGTCACTGATTACAACACAGTAGGTACAGAAGTAAGTAACATTTCAGGTACAACCGCCATTCATCAGTAGAGTAAGCAATGATCAATATACACATGTTATAGAGGTCCAGGGAACAAGATGGGCTTTCCCCTCCCAAAAGGGCAACTAGGGCCCAATTCTACAACCAGCTTTCTATATGACACACCAACAGCATGAGCAGCCTTGACTATGTGGTGCATTATAAAAATTTTAGACAGCACCATTTAAGCAGGTATTGAAACCTGTTCCATTCAATGCCGAATGATTAAGAATTTGATTTATTTGCTGATATTTACATGTACACTTGTGTACAAAATGCTGCACAAACTTTACATATCTGTATCACAAATATATCAAGCTGGTTACAGTAGCATTTCTTCCTTTTTCTAACAGTAATAGTGACATATCTACCACCAGTTCGTCAGACTTGGGAAGATTATCTTCTTAGCATAATACATGCTGAGGGCTATTTTTATACAGCATTTCAGAAGTAAGCTGTGCTAATTAGAGTGAAGCACAGGAAAAAGGTTTACAAAAATGCAAGATTATAAAGCTGGTAATGATTTTGATTCTCAGATTTCAATAATATAAAAAATGTTAACTTGTTTGCAGAACTTGCTGAAAATATTGGAGCTCAAATTTAGCAAACATAAATATGTCATACAAACATGACTGTCAGAAACCTGCATCAGTTAATTGCCATAAAAAACATGACTACAATTGTAGAACACAATGTTGGTGCAATAGTTTAATGACCAGGAATTGTTCTAGTTTAACAAAACACAGAGTCCCAATACATTCTCCCCCGGTACACAGCAAATGACAACCTATAGACCCCACATTCCCTCCAGGGAAGTGCCATAGAGAGAAGAGAGAGCAGCTGAGTAAACTAACCATAGAAAACTTACATGCCCTTCGGTCCAAGGTCATGGATAAAGGATATCTGATTCACATCAATAAACTCTCTCTGAAAAAGCATTTTTCAATATTATTACATACAGCTATGTGGAGGTTTATTAATCATTAAAGGCTACGGATATAGAGATAATAGATAAGATAGATAAGATAGATAGTAGATAGATAGAAGATAGATAGATAGATAGATAGATACATAGATAGATAGACAGACAGACAGGGTGGGCCATTTATATGGATACACCTAAATAAAATGGGAATGGTTGGTATATCAACTTCCTGTTTGTGGCACATTAGTATATGGAAGGGGGAAAAACTTTCCAGATGGGTGGTGACCATGGCGGATATTTTGAAGTTGGCCATTTTGGATCCAACTTTATTTTTTCAATGGAAAGAGTCATGTGACAAAACTTACTGAGAATTTCATAAGAAAAACAATTTTTGTGTTCCAACAGTCTTGGAGGGATCTATCCACTGTGGGTTAGTGTCAGACCAATAGTGGTGGTTTTGTTTGTTAACTTCACCATTCACAAAAAAGTTTGCCTCATCACTCATCTGAAGGCAATTGTCAATGCTGTGAAGATATGAGATGTGCAGCATCTGAAACAACGGATACTGGAAGCCTGTGCTAGCATTTCTTCTGCAGTGTTGCTATCAGTGTGTCAAGAGTGGGAGAAGAGGGCTGCATTGACAATCCAACACAATTGGCAGCACTTTGAACACATTATATAAGTGGTCATAAACTTGTAAATAAGTCATGAAAGAATTAAGTTACGTTAAAACCAAGCCACCATTGTATTTCTTATGAAATTCTCAATAAGTTTGATGTCACATGACCCTCTTCCCATTGAAAAAAAAATAAAGTTGGATCCAAAATGGCCGACATCAAAATGGCCACCATGGTCACCATATAAATGGCCCACTCTGTCTATATTAAAAATAAAAAAGATTGAGAATTCAGACTTCATCTAGAATATCACTTTCATTACCAAAGTTAACACTCAATAGTTTCACTCCTCAGGTCACTGCTTAATTTAATTATCCATTTATTTTCTTTTTTGTATAAGAGTAAACTGGATAGTATTTCATCATTGTGTCAAGTGTGATTTGCACCCATTTATAAATGCTTGTGCCCATTTTCGTCATTAGTGTGAAATCGGTTTTTCTTGGTTGCATGACAAATAAAAATATATTTAACTCCTTAGTGACGGCCTGCCGTATATATAAGTCGGCTGCCACTAGGGGGAGTTTGATGCACGGAGCTCACATCAAAGCTCTGACATCTCAGCTGTTCTCAGCAGCTGAGATGTAGGAGTAACAGCTCCGATCGGTCCCGCCGCCGATCGGCACTGTTTAACCCCTTAGATCCCGCCATCAATCTCTGAGAGCGGGATCTAAGGGAGCAGGAGCGTGCAGCATGCGCTTACCCGGCTCCAGGGGAGATCTCGCGATAGTATTGCGGGACCTCCCGTGCTGACCCCGGAGCCTGTCACGGAGCACTTCCGGGTTGTGGTTGGCAGGGGCTGCCAACCACAACAGGTCCGCGATTCTGATAGATGCAGATGAGCTGCAGCTCATCTGTATTTGTCAGAAGCGACCGGACTGTGCAGCTGCATGCCTCTCACAGGGGCTGTGTAAAAGTAAGAATCAATAAGCAAATAAAGTTATTACAAAGTTGAAAAAAAAAATAAATAAATAATAAAAGTTCAAATCACCCTGCTTTTCTCCCATCCACAATAATAGTATTAAAAAAAATAAATAAAATACACATATTTGGTATCGCCGCGTTCAGAATCGCCCGATCTATCAATATAAAGAATCAAATAATGAGAGCCATAAAGTGCGTAGAGCAAAAAATGGTTCAAAACGCCAAAATTGTGTTTTTTTGGTCGCTGCAACAATGCTAAAAAATGCAATAACGGGCGATCAAAACAGCGCATCCACCCTAGTATGGTATCATTAAAAACGTCAGCTCGAGACGCAAAAAATAAACTGTCACCCCAGCCACAGATCCCGAAAAATAAGGACGCTATGGGTCGTAGAACATGGCGCAAAAAGTGCAATTATTTTTTTTCATGCTTTTGAATTTTTTTCCACCACCTAGATACCACTAAAGGTATACATGTTTGGTATCTAAGAACTCGTACTGACCCGAGGCATCACACGGTCACGTCGATTTTACCATATAGTGAATACGGCGACTACAAAACCCAAAAAACAAACGTGTAATTGCACTTTTTTTTCCAATTTCACTGCACTTGGAATTTTTTTGCAATTTCCCTGTACATTATATGGTAAAACAAATTATTGCATCTGAAAGCACAACTCGTCCCGCAAAAAACAAGCCGTCACATGTCTGTGTCGACAGAAAAATAAAAAAGTTATGGCTCTTGGAAGCCGAGAGCGAAAAAACGAAAATGAAAAATGACAAATTTCTTCGTCACTAAGGGGTTAAGCTTCTCTTACCCATTGAACAGTAAACAAAAGCATTGGCATGACACCTGGATTGCGGTCAGTTTTTGTTATAGTGGGTTTATGCGCAAGGATATCCTGAACGATATCCTTGAAACGGGACAGATATCGTTCGTGCATCCTTGCGTTTAAATGAACGAGATAGGATGAAAAGATAGTTGGATCGTTCATCCAAGTTTGAGATCCTGACCTCAAAGCTATCGTTCGTCGTCCAATTAAGTCCGAACGATGTGCCACATAGTTCAGTGTGAAGCCTTTTGAACGATATCGTTCAAAAAACTTCTATTATTCCTGCCACTGTCAAGCTGTAGTGATTTTACATGTAAAGCCGCTCCTGCAGCTCTGTGCTACATGTCTTCAGAGAGCTGCAGGAGCGGCTATGTACGCGGTGTTTAAGCGGTTAATAATATTGTGCCACATGGCCCCAGAGAGTGCCCATACTCCCCTGGAGTCATGTAGCCTATTACTTTGGCAGCGCAGGGGTTAAATCAGTTAGCTGAAGCCGCACAAAGTCGGCTCTGCTACATTCATTAATAAAAAGCCAGGGGCTCCTGTCATTTGACAGTGCGCCGTGAACAATTGCTAAACTGTACCAGGTACTAACGCTAGATGCGTACTGTACCCGTCCCTGGCCATGGTGCTGATTGCTTCAGCATTAATAAATATGGCCAGCACACATTGAAACTCCTGTGCGCTGGCTAAACTTATTAATCCTGAAGTGATCACCAGCATTGACAGAGAAGGTTACAGTACGCATTTAGCGTTAGTACCTTGGACAGCTCCCTATTCAAGGAGCTGTTTAGCAATTGTTCACAGCGCACTGTCAAATGACAGGAGCAGCCGGCTTTTTATTAATGAATGTAGGAGAGCCTACTGTGTGCGGCTTCTGCTAACTGAATGATTTAACCCCTGCCTTGCCAAAGTAATGGGCTACATGGATCCAGGGGAGTGTGGGCACTCTGGGCCCATGTGGCACAATAACATTAACCCCTACTACACCGGCTTCATACCCGCTCCTGCAGCTCTGTGCCAACATGTAGCACAGAGCTGCAGGGCGGCTTTACATGTAAAATCAGCCATGGACATTTAATTTAAAACTTTCTTATTGAATTATACAAACAATAATGTACCAGTGCTTCTGTCACAGCGCTGGCACATTATTGTAACATCATTGTTCAGCATCGGATGGAAAAATCTCCTTCCGATACTGGCGTGCTGCCAAAATGGATATCGTTACCGATATACTTGTGTGCAACGACGTACGAACGATATGTATATATCGTTCGTACGATTTCAGTCACATGACTTTTCTAAGGATATCGTTACCGATATCCTTGTTTGTGATGACGTACAAACGATATATGTTCGTACGATTTCAGTCACGTCTTTTCTAAGGATATTGTTAACGACATCCTTGTGTGTAAACCCACCATTATTTATTTTCACACTTAAACAATGATTTGATTGGAAGATTTTTTAAAAAAATCAGTTGATAAAGTAGTAATATATGTTCCTAGACTATAACGGGTACGTGTTGTGGCCAAGAAAAAAAAAAAAGAGGTACGGCATGTACATTAAACACTAATGTTTGTAGGAGACCTTTGACTCCTGTGTTATAGAGGTAGGTCATCTGGGCATCCGCCTGCTCAGAGCAGGATTCATCCAAGACAGATGTCTGTCCCGCCTCTATTTGAAGACTTCCAATGAAAGACAACTCACCACTTCTCTTGGCAGCCTGTTTAGCTCGTTGATCACGCTCAGTGTCAAAAAGCTTTTTTAATATTTAATCTGTGTCTCCTCCCATTCAGTTTCATCCCATTGCTTCTAGTCTTTCCTTGTGCAAATGTGAATAAAGCTGATCCCTCTACAGTGCGACAGTCCTTGACATATTTGTAGACGGGTATTAAGTCTTCTTTTTGGTAAGATAAACATAACCAAATACTGTAATTGTTCCTCATAAGACATGGTTTTCAGATGAGGTCTGACCAAAGAGGAGGAGAGGGCAATAATGACTTCACGTGATCTAGACTATATGCTTCTGTTAATATATCCCAGAATTGTGTTTGCCTTTTTTGCTGCTGCACCACACTGTTGACTCCAGTTCAGTCTGTGATCTATTAGTATACCCAAGTCTTTTTCACACATGCTGCTGCTTAGCCCTATTCCTCCCATTCTGTATGCCTTCCTCCAGTAGCCCTCGGATGAAGTATACACTACTTGCCATTACTATCTGAGGCACTCCACAAGGAAGTGATAACAAATTTGTACTGGAAACTTCTCCATTACTATTGCCTGTGTAGTGTTAGCAAACCAATCAGTAATGGGAAATCTGTCATCTACTACTGGGTGGCTCATGACATTTGGGCAGTTATATCTGGATCACACGTTTACTGAGGCTAGTTGGAGGATGGCAAAAAGTGTAGGATTAGGTAGGTAAAAGGCACGTAAAACTTTTGTGTCTCTGGAAGAGGGTGGTATAGCACTTTGGAACAATCTGTCAAAATTATGAAGATTTGGGTTCAGTTTCCAACCTGTTATCTTAGCCAATTACTTTGCCATGCATTGCATGACTTGATCCCAGAACTACAATCTAACAACTTCCAGAAAATATGGCAAGCAAGGTGTACCATGGTCCGCGCTGCTTAGTCCACAAAATCACCTGGGATGCAAGATGTTGTAGCAGTATACTTCTTTATTCCTTCCTACGCGTTTCGGCGCCCTCACGTGCCAGGAAGGACACCGAAACGCGTACGAAGGAATAAAGAAGTATACTGCTACAACATCTTGCATCCCAGGTGATTTTGTGGACTCAGCAGCACGGACCATGGCACACCTTGCTTCCCATATTTTCTGGAAGTTTTTCCACGTTGGAGTGGTCGGTGGAGGTCCTGCAGCAGCTGATACTGTGATATGCTGTTAAACCAGTTGTGGGTCTCACAACTGGAATAGGTGAGTATAACTGCATTACACCACTCACATCTGAGTGTCACTAGTGATAGGGCACTATTGCGCCTCTTGTTCCCCCACCTTTTTTGTATTAATCTAACAACTTGGGACACATGCTGGCAGAACTTATTTTTTGCTTGTCTTTTTGGTCTATTTTTACACCAAATTCTGCACTCTACCACTCTATAAAAGCAAACGTCGATTAACAGATGCCATCGATATCTGTGTAATAACATCGGGAAGAAGGAAGGTCAAATCACTTTAGTGAACAGCAAGCTTTCTGGAAATACAGCCATTAAATTAATAGATGAATACAAGCCCAGCTATTCCATACAGATTTCATATCTTAACTGCTTTGCACTTACTGCATTCTTGAAGCTTCAAAAAAGACAAAAAAGCAGAAGACTGTGGAAATTGTGGGTTTTAACACTGAACAACCATTAATATTCCTTTCTATAATGCAAATTAAAAGGCCTTATTCTAAAACATCGTGTTTTTACAGAGCTGTAGAATAAATCCTGCAGAGGTGTCCTATACTGCCCCCTCCAATGGCCAGGGTCAGGAGATCCCAACTATGTGATCCATTGATCGCTGTAATCAAGTGACTGCAACTTGATCAATGGACCTCCACACACAAAATATCCCAGTGTCACTGCCATGGACTAGGGGACAACTACAACTGCAGCCCACCGTCAAGACCGTGAAGAGACACTAAAAACACTTATGGCTCATTTGCACACAGACAGATTTCTAGCCATTAACAAGCGATGATCTACTATATTCAGACTGTTTGGAGCAATGATGAAAGAACCCATTATAGGGACGACAGGGAGATCAGGGCACAAACGCAAGCGAGTGCTGAAGGTCTCCCTTTCTCCCATTTCCCCTAGGAGCAGGGCCCTCCCTTTTGTATTTGTCCTGCTTAATTTATATTTTTTGTTGTGCACCAGAAACCATGGATGCTGGCGCCACTGTCACACACTGTATCCGGACACACCATAGTCTGTGGCTTGACAAGTACTAACTCTCCATGGGTTGAGTGCTGCTCTTCACCACTGCTATGGTTCCAGTTTTGGCTGCAGTGGGAACATAACACGGTCTCAGTGGCTGGTACATCAACAAACTGCTGATTGGCTCCAGGCTCCTCTCTTTCTCTCATCCCACCACACGGACTGCTGACCCCATCCCCTCACACCTATTCAGTCTCTCTCTCCGGTGGTCACCACTCACCTATCCAAAGTCTTCAGTCTCTCCCTCTCTTCTGGCATCTTTCCCTCCTCCTTCAAACACTATTATTACGCCATTACTAAAGAAAACTTCTCTCGACTCATCCTGCACAAACAACTATAGACCAGTCTCCAAACTCCTGGAGCGCCTGGTCTACTTCCGTCTCACTCATTACCTCAACACTCACTCTCTTCTAGACCCATTACAGTCTGGTTTCCCCCCTACATTCTACAGAAACTGCCCTCACCAAAGTGACCAATGACCTTTTGACAGTAAAACGTAATGGTGACCTACTCTCTGCTTATTCTTCTTGATCTCTCTGCCACACCTTTGACACTGTTGACCACCATCTCCTACTCTCCATGCTGCACTCCATCAGCATCTAGGACACTGCTCTCTCCTGGCTCTCCTCCTATCTTTCTGACCGCTCTTTCAGTGTATCATTTGCTGGCTCCACTTCCTCCCCTCTTCCTCTCACTATTGGGGTCCCTCAGGGTTCAGTCCTTGGACCTCTTCTCTCTGTACACGGCCCCAATTGGACAGACCATCAGCAGATTTGGCTTTCAGTATCATCTTCATGCTGATGACACACAACTATACACTTCTTCCCCTGACCTTACCCCGCTCTAATAAAGAACACCAATGACTGTCTAACCGCAGTTTCCAATATCATGTCCGCTCTCTATCTGAAACTCAACCTTTCCAAAACTGAACTTCTGCTCCCGCCTTCCACTAACCTCCCTAAATATGACATCTCTCTCTCTCAGTGTGCGGCACCACGATAACACCTAGTCAGTAGGCTCGCTGTCTGGGTGTTATATTTGACTCCGATCTTTCCTTCACCCCATATATACAATCTCTCGCCGCTCTTGCCACTTGCACCTGAAGAACATATCTAGAATTCCACACCTTTCTCAGCTTGGAAACTACAAAACCCCTCACTGTGGCCCCGATTCACTCCCGCCTTGACTATTTTAATTCTCATTTAATTGGCCTCCTCCGCACTAGACTCTACCCTCTCCAGTCCATCCTTAATGCAGCAGTCAGGATCACCTACTAGCTAATCTTTATCAGACGCTTCTGCTCTATGCCAGTCATTGCACTGGCTGCCTATACACTATAGGATCCAATTCAAACTGCTTGTTCTCCCCCCACACACACACCAAGCTCTTTACAATGTGCAAGCAACCAACCCTCACATCTCCACAAAAATAATGGTTGTTTGTGGTGCCACATATACTGCTTCCTAATCTGTATCCCCCAATCTCTTCACAAGTTTGACTAATACCAACATATTTTAAATAAACTCCTGTACTTTGTGTGACCCCCACCTCATTGTTAGATTGTAAGCTCTTATGAGCAGGGCTGTCATTATTTTTCTCTAATTATTTTATCCTTTGTATTGTATGGTTTATTGTATTGTACTTTTTGATAACTGCTTCTTATGACTATTTAAATATGAACCTCTGAATTGTGAAGGCTGCGGAGCATGTTGGCGCTATATAAAGAAAGATTATTATTATTGGCTGCAGTGGTGTAATCATGGGATTACAGCAGCAGCCAAGAGACTGAACTAGTGGCAAAGAGTAAGGCTGCCTTCACACTTGCAGATGGATCTGCAGCGTTTTGCAGATGCATCTGCAAGTGTGAGCATGCTGACCGCGGCCCCTATGTTTATAATAGGGCGCACGCGGTGTGAAAGCTCTCATTCACTCCTAATTGTGTACTGTCAGCAGGCGTATGCCTGCTTACAGATCACACTCTCCCGCCCGCAGCATGGACGCTACATCTCGCGTCCACAGTGCGGACGGAGTGTGTGATCTGTCAGCAGGCATACGCCTGCTGACAGTACACATATAGGAGTGAATGAGAGCTTTCACACCGCGTGCGCCCTATTATAAACATAGGGGCCGCGGTCAGCATGCTCACACTTGCAGATGCATCTGCAAAACGCTGCAGATCCATCTGCAAGTGTGAAGCCAGCCTAAGCACTAGACCTGAGGAGGACAACCAATATCTGATTATAATGTTTTACAATCATGCAATAGTTTGAGCACAAGTATTTGGAAAGTGGAAATCTGTTGATTTCACTACGAGTAATGCTGGGAAATGCTACATCGATTCTAGAGGATTGTAAAGGGTAAAAAAAAGTAAAATAAAGAAATCTTACTTACTGTTGCATGATAATTCCTGTACATTGGCATCTTTAAAAGCGCTGATAAGTAATCCTCTAATTGTTTCTGCAACATAAAAGCAAACCTTCACTTTTTGAAAGATCACATAACATGTTACCGTACTTACATGTAAGGGTACAGAAGTCAACTGCTTATCATGAAATATACGTATTATAAAGTATATCTGCATAGATCTGCATCATGTGAGGCCACAATAGCAAGAAAGCTTACATTGCCAAATATCAATGCTCTTTGTCAGGTTCCTGCATAACCAATGCATGTGAGAACAGTAAAGAGAAAAAATGTAATGGACAAAAAAAAACTTTTTCATAAAAGTATGAAAAAAAACATTTTTGGCAATGAGTGTGTTGAAATACACACAAGAGAAAGCTACCAGGAATAACGTGATGAAAAATTGATATATTCCAGGTGACTGCTAAAGAGCTGTAAATTCACTACATTGCACCCTAATACCAAGGGTGGAGCGAAGTGACTAAGCCAACTGCTGCCTGTTTATATTACTGTACTAACTGCTATTCACAGATTGCAAGCTTACGAGTAGGGCCCTCACTCCTCTTGGTATCTGTTGAATTGTGTTACTCTGTATTGTCTCATATTGACTGTACATGCTCCCTCTGAAATGTAAAGTGCTGTGGAATATGTTGGCGCTATATAAATAAGTATTATTATTACCTAATAGCTCTAAGCGGTAATGTGAACATATGAACATGTACAAAGAATACACATTTGTAAAATAGAAAGCATTAAAGGACTGTTATGAGGGAAAGGAATTTGAGTGATAATGAGTCTAATGGCTCAAACAGGGATATAGGAGGAATTATTGGAACAGGGACCAGCTTTGATCTCTCACATGTGCTTATAAATCTGGATGCCCATCTTTTTCCTGCCATGTTCAAATTATATTATTCACTGAAGGCCAACATTTTTATTTCAAGAGTACTGGTAGATAATTCAAAATCAAGCCTTTGCTAGAGAATTTCCAAGATAGGCCCTAATGAGACTCCATCCTCGAGCCTAATGCCTGAGCTGCTTAGGTATTTCTTTCAGGCACTACCGTAGATTCTAGTTGTTACCGGTTTCCTACTCTGGAGTGAAGTGGAGAACAACTTTGGTGAAAAGCCTCGCTGTACTGAGTGACCTTTTAGGTTCCAGGCAAAGTGAACACCAGTTGCTTGAGGGTTGCAGACTGGACCTTGAATTAGTAAATTGTAGGGCAGATCTGTGAAGGACATCAGCCTCATCCAAAAAAAACACGACCATTTGGGCCTAAAGGGAGCTAGCAAATAACACTTGACAATTGTCCCTGATCTTGCCCAATAGGGTTTGAATTAATATCAATGGTGGGAACACTTAGGCCAGACTGAAGTCCCACCTGATAAGAAAGGCAGACCTTTTGTGGATGTTCCCTGAGATTTAACAAGTACAGTTTTTACTTTCGTGTTTAGCCTGTTCACAAAGAGGACTATATTTAGTAAAGCTGGAAGAAAAAAGAGCACTTAGGGTATACCAGTGTGTGAATGAAATAGCAGCATGTAATTACTGCTCACCTTATAATTGTTGTGAGGATCACAACCAAATCACTGTTTATCCAGTGATATCCTGATGGCGGGCTGCTGCAGTCTCCTTGCGTCAGTAACGAGTACCGTAGTTTGAAAAGAAAAGGGTTTTCAGACCAAACATCTGTACATCTGTTAACCTTGTGATTTTTTCCTGATGAAGGGTTAATCCCGAAACTCGTATAAAATAAAAATATCATTAAATAGATCTCTGCAAGTTGAGATTTTTCATCCTGGCAGGAGCGTGGTCTGAAAATACTTTTCTTTTCAAACTATTCTTGTGACAAACAGGTCTATATCGGGGAGACCCCGAAGCTCTACTATTTACTTAAAATGCTGGATTCAGACTCTATTCTTTATGCCTCAATTGATTGTGGCTTATAACCTGCTCTGTTTTTCCTTTCTTTTAAGTGCACTGTCAATGAGGAGAGGCGAGAATCTGCTATTTGAAAGATCTCCGTCACTATCATCAGCGAATTGGATAGAGTTCCTCCCTAATGATTTATGTATGCCACTGTCAATCTGTTGTCTGACAGAATATGAACATGTCGACCTTGTATTGAAGAGCGTAGATTCTCTATACCACACTTTCACTCCGTTAGTTCCTTTAGGTTGGAAGACCCAAAACCGCACCAAATCTGTCAACTGTCTGCTAGGAATGCTGCTGCACCTTGCATTTGTGGGATGGTTTCCAGAATGTTTTCATTAGGGACCTGGCTGATTGCATATACAGCCGGTTTTTAGAGCTCCTGGTGAGGATTCCCAGACATTCTTTAAGTAGGTATCTGCCTTTTAATCCACAGGATCTTTAAGTATCCCCATATCTTCAAACAGTAAGGAAGATTTTTTTTTTTTTTTTTTTTTTTAAGAGACTTGGCTATTGCCACATCTTTTTCCTCAAAAAGATGTTTCCTCTTTACTGATTAAGGTAGTGAACCTCTTGTCTGGTCTTAAATCCCTTTAAATAATTAAATTAATGAGAAAGAATCCACTTGTCTTCTACTCCTGACCCTAGAAAGGATCGACATATGTCTTCTGCTCCTGAGCCCTGAACATTATTATTATATTTATTTATATATAGAGCACCATTGATTCCATGGTGCTGTACATGAGAAAGGGATACATACAAACAAGTTAAAAATACAATGAACAAACTAACAGTGACAGACCGATACAGAGGGGAGAGAGCTCCCTGCCCTTGCGGGCTTACATTCTACAGGGCAATGAGGAGGGAAACAGTAGGTTGGGTCTGCTCGGGTAGAGGTGGAGCGCTGGGTCCAGTGGTGGTGGAGCGTCAGGTCCAGTAGTGATGATGGCCGGGTCCAGTGGTGGTGAGGTGGCACCGTGGTCATTGCAGGCTGTTCTGAAGAGATGGGTTGTCAGGTTCCGCTTGAAGGTTCCGAGTGTGGGGGACAGTCAGACATTTTGAGGTGCAGAATTCCAGAGGATGGGGGAAGCTCGGGCGAAGTCTTGCAGGCAGTTAGATGTGGAACGTACAAGTGTGGAGGAAAGGAGGATGTCTTTGGAGGATCGAAGATCACGAGTTGGATGATATCGGGAGATTAGTTCAAAGATATAGGGGCGGGACAGATTGTGGACAGCTTTGTAAGTCAAGGTTAGTTGTTTGAATTGGATACGTTGGGGAATTGGGAGCCAGTGGAGGGATTTACAGATGGAGAAGTGGAGGAGCAGCAGGGAGAGAAGTGGGTTAGTCGGGCAGCAGAGTTAAGGACAGATTGGAGAGGTGCAAGAGTGTTAGCAGGGAGGTCACAGAGGAGGAGGTTGCAGTAGCAAGACGGGAGATGATGAGGGCATGCACTAGTAGTTTAGCAGATTGAGGGCTGAGGAAGGGACGGATTCTGGAAATATTTATGAGTTGGAGGCGGCAGAAGGTGGCAAGAGCTTGAATGTTTGGTTTGAATGATAAGGCAGAGTCAAGGATCTCTCTGAGGCAGCGGACGTCAGGTACAGGGCAAAGCGTACAGGAGGTACTGGAATCCATGGGACCTTATGAGTTGTCCTAGGCCAAAGATATAGATAGAAAAAAGAAGGGGTCCCAGGACAGAGTCTTGAGGGACCCCAACAGAGAGGAGATGGGGTGAGGAGGTAGTGTTGGAGTGGGAGACACTAAATGTGCGGCTGGAAAGGTAGGAGGAGAACCAGGAAAAGGCAAGGTCAGTGACACCAATGTCTACATGCTGGTCCCCTATCAAGGACAGGAAACCAACTAATGCAGAGGTGAGAATGCACCCTTTTATTTTGTAGATTTCCTGCCCTTGGTGGGCGGGTCACCTCTCGTAGTGCCCGTCATGGGTTATTATAAAACATGAACTATACATTGTGCAAACTAATGGTAGAAGCTAAATGCTGGTAAAAAGTGAAATCATTACCCTTCTACTTGACGACTGCTCTTCTCGAACAATCTCTGCATTCCGGGGCAAATTTGGCATCGACCTGACATCTCCTCTTCTTAATGTTTGTCTTCTCACTGTGTGGCTAAAAAATAAGAACTTTATGCAACAGTCAGTCACAATCCAGTAAAATAAATAGCTACATTGTGCAAATACAAACATACCTCCTAGTAGGGATTGGAATTCTGATGAAAGCTTTGTATCGGAGGAGTTCTCTGTGGAGGTCCTGGAAGTGCTTGAATTTCCTCTTAACTTGCCATGTGAACTCTCCATGTGTTAACTCAATTGTGTAAATGTTGAGAACGGATGTCTATAATTATTATAGGCAAAAACTCATTATTAAAAGAAAAATGGACAGTGCTCATTTACACTGGTTGAAACATGAAGATCTTTCCTGGAGCATTCGATCTCAATACAACCGCCAACATACAATGCCGCAGACATTGCTAATCTGTGACAGAATGATTAAGACAAGAGGACATGCAGAAATTCTTCTGCATTTTACAGTGCCCAAATAGGGCGTGAGATTTTAAATGTTATTCATGTGTTGCACCATATATCCACAGTGTGAATTAAAGGAAATCTGTCAGCAGCTTTTTGTTACCTAATCTGATTGCAATATAATATAGGCAAAGAAACTTAATCCAATGATGTACCATATCTATCTGAACCCGTTCTCACAATGACTAAGCATGTAGTTGTGGTGAGATAGCTGTCTGTGCCCACACCAGGTTCTCAATAAAGATTGTGCATTGACTGCGAGTTGTCAGTCACAGCAGGGGGCGTGTTGGGCTGCCATGCATGCGACTTTGTAGTCCTGTAATACTAATTACAGGGCAATAAGGCCTTTAGAGTAAGTAAACAATTGCACAACCCTGATAAGAGAAGCACAGTTGCTTTTTAACCCTTGCAGCATGCTGTCCTCACCTTACATAGCAAAATCCTGACAGATTCCCTTTAACAGGAGATGCAAGTTTAAAATCGCTGCATGTAAATGTGTGTGCTGTCCCCGCTCCTTCTTTGCAATAAAATCCCCAACAGCAAGTGCCAGTATGAACATCTTTGCAGCACCTCCACAGCAAGAGGTCCATAGTGGGAATGTTTTTGGGGGAACAAAGGCTTAGTCTGAAAGCAAAATATTGGTGGCTAACATGGATGAAGTCATTAAAGGGATCCTGACACCTATAAAACACCTTTTAAGCTATCAAAACATGTCCCTGCACCATCCTATCACTAATCTCACACTCCTTTTGTCTCCTAAAAGCATCCTGTGAAAGTGGGTAAAAACGTTTTAATACTTACTCATTAGGCATTATAATTAGCAAGGGCTATATTCTTTAGCCCCTAGGGCGGGTTGTTTTGCAGCCTGAATGATCCACCCTCTGTCTGCTCTGCTGTGATGTGGAGCTGAAGGCAGGACTAATGATTTGCATTCTGTGAGTGACAGAGAGGGGGGAGGGCAAAGCCTGCACAAGCAGAGGAACACAGACCGAGAGACGGTGGATCCTGGAGCCTGCAAAACAGCCCGCCCTGGTGACTAAAGAATATAGCTCCTGCTAATTATAATCACTAATGAGTAAGTATTAAAACGTTTTTATGCACTTTCACAGGATGCTTTTAGGAGACAAAATGATTGTGAGATTAGCGATAGGATGCTGCAGGGACATGTTTTGGTAGCTTAGGAGGCGTTTTGGAGGTGACAGTATCCCTTTAAAAGGCACAATGTAGATCAGGGGTCTCAAACACGTGTATACTGGACTTCATGCAGACCCTGAGTCTCCACTGTGCGGCCTTGGAAGCCCTGAGATGATCGGGTCCAGGAAGTCAGGGTGCTGCTGATACCAACTCCTCTTTTCACCTAAATGTGTGCCTCGGATACACATTGAACTGAAATGTATTGTAGCGCAAAGACAAGCTTTCTGCATCGTAATACCAGCTAATCATAGGCCAGCAACTGACGTCGGCATCTCTGTCAGAGTCGCGCATGATTTCACAGTTATGCGACACACCAGCTGTGGAGGGTACGAGCTGTTCGACATGGGTACGAGGACAAATGGGAATAATTTTTTTCTTAATGTGTCAAGAACGCCAGAACTGGGGACATTATTACAAGATATGGGCTATAAGAAGGGGACAAGGGTGACGGGACCTGACTGCAAGAAGGAGACATTTCTTCAAGAATGGTACATTATTACAAAATGGGACCAGGATAGGATATTATTAAAAGATGGTGATCATTATTACAGAACAGAAGACATTATTATAGGATCAAGGACATTAATACAATATGGGAGAATAATTTCAATTATAAGATAGGGACCAGGATAGGGGATGTTATTACAAGTTAGAGGAACATAATTACTATAAGGAGCTAATTGGAAAAAATGTATTACCCTATGGGGACACAATAAATCATGTTCTTTTGATTCAAAAAGTGTGAAAAAAAAATATGGATAAATATTTGGCCACTGAAAATACTGCTTTATATAAAAAGATCTTTACCTTAACCACCCATATGATATACATCATTAAAAAGAAAAGGAAGCACGCAAAAAAAAAAAAAAAAAAAAAAAACAATGGTCAAAAGGTCATACAGAAAAAAAAAAAAAAAAGTATAACTGAAAAGGCTTCTTGTCCCACAAAGAACGTGGTTTATCATATTAAAATCTTTATTGCGTTCGGACCAGTTACTCAGCTGAGTTTGAGGCCCCTGATCTAGGTGCTTCTGTAATCACACCAGAGTGATGCCCATAGTTTAGCGATTGTTGGAGTTGGTTGGATCAGTCATCAATGAATGTGCATGCATTCATGTATTAACTATCTACTTGTCTGGTCTAAAATGAAAGCATGCAGTCATCTATGTGTTACTCTTGTGCCCAATTAGATGGGCGAGACCTCAATACACTTGCATTGAGCGAGGTCATGACCATCTAGTTGGATTCTGGCCAGGGAGAATGCATACTGCATGCTTGTGGCCACATGACCGCCGTTCCCGGCTTTGGCCTGGCTTCACACCACAGTTTGTGTGATCCGGGGCTGTCCGATGTGAACCGGACAGCCCAGATCATATTTCAGCCCCATACTACCCATATGGGGCCGGATGGCAGCTATTTGACATCTGGATTCCATCTGTCCGGGAGGATCCGGAGCAAAAAAATTTTTTCCCAGACACAAAATCTCTGCTTGCAGCATTTTTGTGTCTGGGGCAAAAAGTGACACATAACCGGATCCACCCGGATCCAGCGCCCAATAACATGGGGGTCTATGGGCGCCGGATACGACAGACAAATCTGCCTGGTTCCTGGATGCTAGAGCTCAGCGCCGGCCGGCGAATGAACTTCATTCAGTCGTGATCCTGACTTTTAAGCAGGGACAGCTCCTGAAATGTGCGATCTGCCGATTCAGATGTAGAACTAGCAGACTAAGCAGGATTAGCCATAATATAATACAATCACTAATGTCCTCATACATGCAGAATACAGGGATTACAAATGCAAGAAATGATTACAAAAAGTGTGCAGGTCCTTAACACCCTATTGTAATGATAATAACAATCATAATTTAAAAAAGTACAATATACGGTCCATACCTTGGAAGAAGACGATGAAGCAAACCTCTCAACCTCTAAAACTTTAACTTTAATGGGACATCCTACCAAATATGTTTGAAGGTCGGGCTCCTTAAAACCTTTTGTATTATAAATAGCAGAAAAGGGAATGCTGACACCTAAGGAAAAGAGCAAAGTTACTTAGTAAGCAAATATCATCAAATGGAAACAATAGGTGTGGCAGAGCTGAGAAGAACGTCTTGAAAGAATAGATCAAAGGAAAACCAATAATTTATTATTATGGCAAGTTGTGGCTGGTGAGGTCCCATTACAAAAAGGTCAGTATCTTTGCTCTCTTCAGAGCTAGATATAAATCTAGGTCTCAAGAGTACAAAAAGATATAGCGCTAGTCAACACTGCGAGTGCCCACCCTGCCAGTCACTGCCCTGCAGAATATCCTTTTGCACATGAAAATTAGGACCAACTGAAAAAGACCATGGTGAAAAAAACAAATACCAGAGAGCACGTACATGCCATCCTTGCGTCAGCTAAGTAAAGTTTTATTTATTTATTTGTACTATTTGAGAATGATCTTCGGTGAAGCAGGGGTTTAACGATCTGGCAAGATGGCATCTCTGTACCCAAGGACATATGAAAAGTCCTGGCTTTTATTGGCCATACCTGGATGGCAGCTACAACAATAATTCTGAATGAGACCAGAATTGCAACTGATCCAGGCTGAAATATGGCTATTAGTAGCCAAGAAGTACTCATACATTCAAGGCTACTGAGCTGCGCAAGATACCTGGGGTTAAAGGGAATCTGTCAGGTCAAAAATCAATATATAACTGCTATCATTTTTTTAATGTTAATCATTTTAATTCTCCAAGCTCTCTCTATTCATGTATTTTTATTATTTATACTCCCCTCAAATCCTCTGTAAACTATAAAATAAAATATTAATTCCATGTGTCAATCACAGTGAGTTCTCTGCTGCCCACTCCCCATGGAATGAATATTAGTGCATCATTACACTGTCCTGCCTTTCTCTGATAGGTTATGCAGTGTGTGTGTCATTGCGGAGCAGAAAGGAGGTGGGAGGAGGTGTGTGTGATCTCAAAATCTTCATTGTGCGTATAGACATATGTGTAGTGTGTGCAGTCTTATATATTTCTATGTGATTATAAGAACATTTGATACACACATTACATTTCTGCCGGAAAACCAACCTTCATATATGATATAAATCTTACAGATAGCACAGTGCAGGACAAAACACCTCCCCCTCCCCAGCACAGAGAACAGAGGGGAGAGACAGAACACAGCTTAGATAGGTGTGAACAACACTTATTCTTCTCTACTCCCCCCTCAACTCATCCTCCCACAATCGCATTAAAGACTTCTCCCGTGCATCTGCTATACTCTGGAACGCTCTCCCCCAGCATATTAGACACTCGCCTACCCTTGTAACTTCAAAAGAAACCTGAAGACCCACCTTTTCCGCCATGCCTACAGCCTACAATGATACTTGACCGCCGCACCGTTACACGATCGGCGCATCCCCCTCCTATTGTCTCCTTGCCTGCCCTTGTAGACTGTGAGCCCTCGTGGACAGGGTCCCCTCCACTCCTGTATCTTGATTCTTGTAAAACTTGACAGTCCATGTTCTGTATGTGTCCATGTTATTCCCTCCTCATATGTAAAGCGCCATGGAATCTAATGGCGCTATATAAATAACAACAATAATAATAATAATAATAATACAGCAGCCGGACTATTCGGCTGTGAATATAATGAAGAAGACTAATGTACCAGCTCCATGCAAAGTGTGAAAATGCTTATAGCATGGAAACTAGAAATGATACAATAATGATTTTACATGTTTTTAAAAGGTCTGCCCAGGCACTATTCAATGGTAATATTCGTATCATACGGAAAAATGACCTGACAGAGTCCCTTTAAAATGAAATAAAGGCAACATGTACGCTTGACTCTCAACTCAACCCATGATACATGGGCTAAATATCAGGTACAGCAACAAGTCTGGTCACACTTAAAGCACTTTTCAAGTTGCAATTCGGGCTGAGAAACCTTAAAATGCCCCCCCATCACAATCTTCGTTCAGTGTGAAATGTAAGAGGCTAAAATGACAGGAGAGATGATGTGATCTGTACCATTCCTGTGTAACAACATCTTATGTAGTAAATCTCACAGCAACTGCCTTATTAAGGGGAAATAACAAAACCACAAAAACACACAAGAGCCATAATTCTATAATTACCATTATTTAGTGATTGCACTAAAAAAAATTGAACAGAAAGCATTCAAAAACTTACAAGACCAAAAGTAAAATTACAGAATTACGTCCAAACATCAAAAAACCTAGTTTCATTAATGAACAAAAATATAAAATAAAGTTTTGGCTCTTAAAATATAGTGAAACTAAAAAGTACACATTTTTAAATGGCATTTTATTGTGAGAAATTAGTAAAGTATAAATAAATGATACATATTTGGTATCACCAAGTCTGCCAAACTAAACATTTGCAAGGCAACTATCCCGCACAGTAAACACCATTAATAAAATCAAAGAAAAAATCCCACAGATCTAAAATACACATGTTTGTAGGAGAAAAATGAAATAAGTAATCTGATAGTGTGAAGAACCCCAAAATGTTACTAATAAAAATAAAGCAAGACATAAGCTCTCAATTTAAAAAAAGTCACAGCTTTTCCAATATGATGATACATAAAAGCATCTACTCTGTGTTAAAAATTTTCTTTTAAGGAGGTGTGGTGTATCAACTTGTCTGTTTGGTTCACACTTAGTCATTTAAGAGATTTTATTAAAAATAATGATCATGGTAAATCAAATAAAAGTGCCTGTGTATTAAGTTGAATTATCACAATTTGCCAGGTGTCTACTTTCAGACAATATAAAGGCATTTGGCATTAATATGAATTTATTAGTAGGTAATTTGGGCTTAATTTGTACATACTTAGCGAGAGTAGATCTTTATTATGCAGCTGAGAGAACTTACCACTGGTTTTGGGGTCTGTGACCACATCATAGTCCACTTCTTCCCCATCGAAATGGAGTTCACTTGTGTCAAGATTTTCAATTAGATTACTCATGTCTGCAGCAATCTTCTCCAATGTAGAAGAATCTAGTTTTCTTTCAGTTCTCAGTGACATGTTTGCACTAACACCTGGATAACACAGGGGCCTATAGAAACACAAAGATCACCAATTATTTAGGACGCATTTTTTATGTTTATAGGTTTAAATATTAAAATTCTCCCCCCTTTCATACACAAAGCCCTTATGCACTCAGGTGACCACCTGCCCATACCCTTCGCTCCCTAATCAATTCATCCCACTGAAGCTGGTCATAGGTATAAAGGTGAAAAATGTCAGGATCATTAAAGGTACATATGTTGCTGAAAGCATATTGATTCCGGCCTAAAGAAACCTGCTTTAAAAATTTCTTACAGTAATCAGTGATAAGTTAGTTCAGAAAGGTTCATATATTGATTGGCAAATATAAAGAATAAAAAATAACTAGTATACTTGTGAGAAAAAAAACTTATAAATAAATGTTGTTGCTATTCAGGTGATCAAATTTGCCAAGATCATCAAGATAGTGTTGCCCTTTCCAATGTCATTCGGATAGTGCTTACTCCTCCGCATTGTGTGTTGGCAGCTGTCTGGCTCAGGTCATCCACCAAGCCATCTGATTCCCATTCAAAAGGGATAGCCACTACAACAGGGGTGGGGAACCTCAGGCCCCAGTGCTGAATGCGGCCCTTGAAAACCTTTTTTGCGGTCCCCGGACAGATACCTGGGGAGAACAGTGCTCAGGCTGGCAGACATGTTTTGCTGACTGTTCACCCTTTAAATCCAGCTCTCCAGTGATCTCTATGCCCCAGCCCCCGCAGTGAGGTATATACTCCCAGCCTCTCCTGTGATGTCTATGGCTCTAGCAAACCTGTAAAAGCAATTGAGAGGCAACGTGACCAAAATCAACCACGCCAAAGAGAAGCAGCTCCAGCCACCACAGTAGGGGAAGTTGATTGGGTAAACAATCTAGCGGGTAATTTTCAAGTTGATAATTTTGTACAGCCCCCAAAGGTTTGTAGAAATTTCCAAATGGCCCTCTGTAGATAAATGGCTCCCCCTCCCCGGCCCTACAACAACAGCGGAGGGGATCTTTTCTAACCACTGGAGGGGCTACAAAAGTTTGCAACCTATGCAATTTCGATAATCAAACATTTTTGTTTGTTTATTTTCCCAAACGTCTTACTGCTTTCACATCAGCGGTAAAACGTAATTTGCGGCAGAAGTCGCAACACCTGCCGAATCTGCCGCCTAACAGCCAACGTGCGGCACTGATCTGGCAAGCTCCATTCATTTTCTATTGGACCTTTGGTCAGGTGCGGCTAGTGTGGTTTTGACGGATGCGACACTTGCAGCACCGCGAATAAAAAACGCTGCTAGCAAGTGCCAGATGTGGTAAAACTGCACTTGCCGCACCTGACCTGAAGACCCCATAGAGAATGAATGGGGCTTTGAATGGGGCTTGCCAGATCGGTGCCATAAGTCGGCCGTTACGCATCAGATCTGGCAGGTGGGGCGACATCTGCCAGATCTGCGGCAAATTACATTTCACCGCTGATGTGAAAGCAGCCTTAGCCTGATTTCACACTTGCTATTTTTTCAAATCAGGCAAGATCAGGTATTTCAGGAAAAAAACGCATCCTTTCAGGATCCAGTTTTTAGCCCATTCACTTAAATGAGGTTAGGTAGAATCCTGTCACTTCAGGTTGCTACCTGATACCATTAAAGTGAATGGGTAAAAAACTGGATCCTGTAAGGATCAGTTTTTTCTGAAATACCTCATATTGCCTGATTTGAATAAACAGCAAGCATGAAACCAGCTTTAGGCCCCTTTCACATCAGCGGTAATCGCTGATCGCGGCAGTTGCGGTGAAAAAAACGCAACTGACGCGATTACCGCATAATGGCCGCACTTGCGGTTCACCTGCGGCAAGCCCCATGCAATGTCTATGGGGCTTGCGGCAGGTGCTGCAACTGCGGTACAGTTGTGGTTTTGGCACTTGCGGCAGATGCGTCCGCGAAAAAAACGCGGTCAGCCATGGTTTTCTTGCAGCCGCATCTTCCGCAAGTGCCGAAACCGCACTTGCCGCACACTTACCGCAAGTCCCATAGACATTACATGGGGCTTGCCGTAAGTGAACCGCAAGTGCGGCCGTTATGTGGTACTCGCGGCACTTGCGTTTTTTTCACCGCTACTGCCGCAATCAGCGATTACCGCTGATGTGAAAGCAGCCTTACATCAGACATTCCCTCTGATACCACACAGACTAACACAGCCACGCTGTTACTCACAGAAAGACAGAAATGCAACCACCCACAGACAAGCAACCACCCATTTAGAGCAAAGAATCAAGATCACAACAGCCTACAGTTAGGGCCAGAAATATTTGGACAGTGACCATTTTTGCGAGTTGGGCTCTGCATGCCACCACATTGTATTTGAAATTAAACCTCTACAACAGAATTCAAGTGCAGATTGTAACGTTTAATTTGAAGGGTTGAACAAAAATATCTGATAGAAAATGTAGGAATTGTACACATTTCTTTACAAACACTCCACATTTTAGGAGGTCAAAAGTAATTGGACAAATAAACATAACCCAAACAAAATATTTTTATTTTCAATATTTTGTTGCGAATCCTTTGGAGGCAATCACTGCCTTAAGTCTGGAACCCATGGACATCACCAAACGCTGGGTTTCCTCCTTCTTAATGCTTTGCCAGGCCTTTACAGCCGCAGCCTTCAGGTCTTGCTTGTTTGTGGGTCTTTCCGTCTTAAGTCTGGATTTGAGCAAGTGAAATGCATGCTCAACTGGGTTAAGATCTGGTGATTGACTTGGCCATTGCAGAATGTTCCACTTTTTTGCACTCATGAACTCCTGGGTAGCTTTGGCTGTATGCTTGGGGTCATTGTCCATCTGTACTATGAAGCGCCGTCCAATCAACTTTGCAGCATTTGGCTGAATCTGGGCTGAAAGTATATCCCGGTACACTTCAGAATTCATCCGACTACTCTTGTTTGCTGTTATGTCATCAATAAACACAAGTGACCCAGTGCCATTGAAAGCCATGCATGCCCATGCCATCACGTTGCCTCCACCAAGTTTTACAGAGGATGTGGTGTGCCTTGGATCATGTGCCGTTTCCTTTCTTCTCCACACTTTTTTCTTCCCATCATTCTGGTACAGGTTGATCTTTGTCTCATCTGTCCATAGAATACCTTTCCAGAACTGAGCTGGCTTCTTGAGGTGTTTTTCAGCAAATTTAACTCTGGCCTGTCTATTTTTGGAATTCATGAATGGTTTGCATCTAGATGTGAACCCTTTGTATTTACTGTCATGGAGTCTTCTCTTTACTGTTGACTTAGAGACAGATACACCTACTTCACTGAGAGTGTTCTGGACTTCAGTTGATGTTGTGAACGGGTTCTTCTTCACCAAATAAAGTATGCGGCGATCATCTACCACTGTTGTCATCCGTGGACGCCCAGGCCTTTTAGAGTTCCCAAGCTCACCAGTCAATTCCTTTTTTGTCAGAATGTACCCAACTGTTGATTTTGCTACGCCAAGCATGTCTGCTATCTCTCTGATGGATTTTTTCTTTTTTTTCAGCCTCAGGATGTTCTGCTTCACCTCAATTGAGAGTTCCTTTGACCGCATGTTGTCTGCTCACAGCAACAGCTTCCAAATGCAAAACCACACACCTGGAATCCACCCCTGACCTTTTAACTACTTCATTGATTACAGGTTAACGAGGGAGACGCCTTCAGAGTTAATTGCAGCCCTTAGAGTCCATTGTCCAATTACTTTTGGTCCCTTGAAAAAGAGGAGGCTATGCATTACAGAGCTACGATTCCTAAACCCTTTCTCCGATTTGGATGTGGAAACTCTCATATTGCAGCTGGGAGTGTGCACTTTCAGCCCATATTATATATATAATTGTATTTCTGAACATGTTTTTGTAAACAGCTAAAATAACAAAACTTGTGTCACTGTCCAAATATTTCTGGCCCTAACTGTATTGATAGTTCTGTGAAAAATCAGGGACATCCCATGGATGACATTCATGTGCAATGTGCCGTCAGTTTTTAACATTGTAGAACATAGAAGCTTTGCAATTTTTTTCCGTGTATGAGAAAACCACTGATCATAAAAACTGACACCCTGACCAAACACTTATAAAAATCTGATCTGAAAGACTGAAGATGAAAATATTTTTTTTTTTTTTTTGCGTACAAGAACATCTCAATGAGACCTGTAACTTAAGAAAAAATCAAGAAGGCTATATCTATTAAAGAGCACAATGTCAATTACCGTATATACTCGTGTATAAGCCGACCCGTGTATAAGCCGACCCCCCTACTTTTGCCCCAAAACCTGGGAAAATCTATTGACTCGTGTATAAGCCGAGGGTGGACCCCAGCACAGGTATACAGGCCCCCCAGTGGTAGTATACAGCAGCCTCCCCAGTGGCATATACAGGCCCCAGTAGTATATACAGCAGCCCCAGTGGTATACAGCAGCCTTCCCAGTGGTATATGCAGACCCTACCAGTATATACAGCAGCCCCAGTGGTATACAGGCCCCAGCAGTATATACAGCAGCCCCAGGGGTGTACAGCAGCCTCCGGGAGCATACAGCAGCCCCAGCAGTACACAGCAGCCCCCAGGGGTACACAGCCGCCCCCAGGGGTACACAGCAGCCCCCAGGGGTACACAGCAGCCCCCAGGGGTATATAGCCGCCCCCAGGGGTATATAGCAGCCCCCAGGGGTACACAGCCATCCCCAGGGGTATATAGCCGCCCCCAGGGGTACACAGCCGCCCCCAGGGGTATATAGCAGCCCCCAGGGGTATATAGCTGCCCCAGGGGTATATAGCCATCCCCAGCGGTATATAGCCGCCCCCAGGGGTACACAGCCGCCCCCAGGGGTATATAGCAGCCCCCAGGGGTATATAGCAGCCCCCAGGGGTATATAGCAGCCCCCAGGGGTATATAGCAGCCCCCAGGGGTACACAGCCGTCCCCAGGGGTATACAGCCGCCCCCAGGGGTACACAGCTGCCCCCAGGGGTACACAGCTGCCCCCAGGGGTACACAGCTGCCCCCAGGAGTACATAGCAGCCCCCAGGGGTACACAGCCGCCCCCAGGGGTACACAGCCGCCCCCAGGGGTACACAGCCGCCCCCAGGGGTATATAGCCGCCCCCAGGGGTACACTGCTGCCCCCAAATGCTGGCACTCGCCCCCCTGCTGCTTAACTTACCATCCGGTATTCTGATCAGCGCTGCTCCTCGCTGGTCCCGTCTCCTCTCCGTCCTCGCGGCTTCCGGGATCCCGGCCGTCGCATGTATGACGTCATACCTGCGACGGCCGGGGATCCCGGAAGCCGCGAGGACGGAGAGGAGACTGGACCAGCGAGGAGCAGCGCTGATCAGAATACCGGATGGTAAGATAAGCAGCGGGGGGGCCCTTAAAGCAGCGGGGGGGCCCTGACACAGAGGGGGGGCCGAGTGGCAGCGTTTGGGGGCCATATGCACTGCTTCCCCCTGCCGCTGATTGACAGGGGGATGCAGTGCATATTTAATGAGTGGCCCCACGTGACGGGGCCGCTCATACAGCAGCCTCCCCCCGCCTCCTGCAGCCTCCACAGCCCCCACCACATCACATACCGTATATGACCCGTGTATAAGCCGAGGGGTAGACTTTTCAGCCCAATTTTTGGGCTGAAAAACTCGGCTTATACACGAGTATATACGGTATATCTATATCAATTATATAATGATCAGAGTCACCTATATGTACATCATTGACCCAACACTGGCTGTCATAACGGCAGGCAACATTGTGAATGGAAATCTGTGCAAAATTGACCTTTGGTACTCACATGCAATAGTTTTTTAAAACTGTTTCTATAGGGCAATAAGCTAATTTTTATATCATACGAAGAACTGATTGAGGTTTCATTCACATTTTTTTCTACCGTTTGTTGGGAATTTTACGGCTGTTTTTTTTTCTAGAACAGTGTGTGTATGTTGCGCGTTTTCCTCCAAAATGAAAAACTACCAGAAAAAAGCCACACCCATGGGATCAAAGGTTTAGATTTCATAGCGGGCTATAACTCAACTTGGAACATATGGATTTAGTTTTTATTTTGTTGTTTTAAAAGCAACAAACACCTGCAAAAACAAAAAACTAACATAAAAAATGAGGCGGAAGGACGAGATGCAAGCTGTTGGAGATGTACGGTAATTTTCTGTCTGTGTGTCTCACTTCCAATTTAGCCGTCTGAGCTTCTGTTGAAATGTGATCCCAGCTTTGACATACAACATTCCCTCCTGTCTCTCGTCATAGTCACCGGCAGAGAAGGCAGGAGACCTTTTTTCTATTTCACTACACAATCCTATATGTTTAGGATGTGTTTTGTGTTCAGTAATGTGATGGCAAATATATTTAAAAGACCTTATAGATGCCTCCAAGACAAATGTAAACCAATCACAAAGTATTTCTCAATTTATTGATAATGATATATTTTTTCGCTTATCAATTTTATTTACAGGAAAAAAACATTAATAAACGAATGAATTGTATTTAATGTGTAGATGCAGCCTAACAGCTCGTCTTTAGATACATCTAGAGGCTCTTAGAAACACAAAACAGATAAGGATTCAGGATAAAAATGGTAACAAAAGTGAAAGGCTTGCCAACGTATGATTTATTTATAACCCATCAACAGATTGTGCTGGTTGCTAAACAAATGAGACAAAAAGACAATTTTATACCTACAAAATAAAATATTCCCGTATTAATTGACCCCCCCAAATCTTAATTCACACATTGCGCTCTTGCTCTTCGTTTAACAAGTTCTATAAAAAACGTATTATTTGTCATGCTTTTCTTATATAGCTCCAACGCTTTACAGTTGTTATTATTACTGTACCCATTAGGGCTCACAATCTAAATTACAAGAACGAGCATGTCAAATTGTGTGGTGATTTTCTGATCTGCTTTTTCCATTGAAATGATTGTTAAGCTTTTTAAGCCCATAGACAATCTAAAACGCATCAAAAACGGATCATCTGTTTGATTTTTTTTTGAAAAGCTGATCCAGTTTTGCAGCTGAAAAACAAATCCTCAAAATATGCATCAAAAACATTGCATGGGAACGTAGCCTTACATGGCTCTCTGACATAACGACCCATATGGGAGGGGTGAGGACCAGCTAATATTTAATTGACGTATAAGTGATCAAAAAATACTAGAACTGCAGAGGCCAGCTCAGCTTTACATTGTATGAGAGCAGGGACAGTACATTTTTTATATCTCCCCAGAGTACCCTTTTAAATATGCAACATGAGACAGAAGAGCAACAGAATTGCAAAAAAAAAAATTAAAAAACCTTCACAAATTCTGTGTCTCTCTTTCCCAAAGCGAGTTATTTTTTTCTTAGATACTGGTACAGGTTATATTAGAGCGGATAGTCGTGTCCGTGATCAACAAAGGCTATAAGACTCTTTACAAATTTGCTTTGTGTTACAGAACACTTTTTTGATTATGCTGGCATACAGTCCCTGACAAAAGTTATGTCGCTTATCCATGTTATGTAAATATAAGCTTATAATCTGACGTTAAATTCATCCATTGGTTGTATAAATTACTCTTGAAAACTGAAACCCAACCAAATGTGGTTTAGGGTAAGAAAATAAATTGGCATCAATGCTGAAATATTGATCATTTAAGGAACACAGAATGCTCAGATTTTGGCAAGACAAAAGTTTTGTCGCCCACAGAAAGTAATGTGATTTTCAAACAAACAATTAACTTAAAATACAAATATATGTTGCAGAACATTGGTGAATGAAGTTGTGGTGCTATTAGAGTCATATTTAATATTTGTGTGACTTCCATGAGCTTGAAGGACTGCATCCATGCAGGTTCAACAATGATTCAGGCAATTTATTAATGAAGTCATCAGGAATAGCAAAGAATGCAGTCTTACATGCCTCCCAGAGTTCATCTAGATTCTTTGGTTTTGTCTTCCAAGCTTCCTCTTTCATCCTACCTCAAACATACTCAATGATGTTCATGTCTGGTGACTGGGCTAGCCAATCCTTGAGCACTTTGATCTTTTTTGCCTGGAGGAACTTTGTTGTAGAGATGAATGTATGAGATGGAGCACCATCCTGCTGCAGAATTTGACCCCTTTTATGATTTGGAATATATGAGGTAGCTAATATGTCTTGATATTGTAGACTATCAATATTGCCTTCCACTTTGCAAATGTTTCGCACACTCCCATACTGAATGTAACCCCAGACCATGATTTTTCCACCACCAAATGTAACTGTTTTCTGGGTGTATTTTGGATCCATACGGGCTCAAGTAGGTCTCCTGCAGTATTTGCGGCGGCTGTGGTGTAATTCTACTGAAGATTCATCAGAGAAATCCACCTTCTGCCATTTTTCCAGCGTCAATCTGTTTAGCATGCTGTGGGACTTTGCAAATGCCACATGTTTTTTCATTTGTCTTTTGTTTAGTGCTGGCATCTGGGCACTGATTCGACCATGGAGGCCATTTCGAGACAGAATCCTACAAACTGTTCAGGTGACCAGGCCTGTTGGAGCTCTGCAGAAGTGGATGAGGTGCTTGCTTTGGATTTTCTAACCAACAAAAGTTCCTCCTGAGCAGTTGTCTTGTGGGGTCTGCCGGACCTGGGCTTGTCAATCTCCAGTCTCTTCAAATCTTCTTTTTTTAATTCTTTGTACTTGACGTTGAGACACATTAAAAGGTGGCAGCCACCTCTGCAGTGAATCTGGTCTTCAGCCTCTTGATAATCAACGCTTTCATGGCAGGGTGGATTTTTGGCATGTTGTCAGAGCTCAAGTTGCAGTTCAAGTGAAGGTCTGGGGTGCTGGGTTTCTTTGTATTTTTTTATTTAAATCGGATTTTTTGATTTAAATCGGATTTTTTTCAATAAACTGCTTTTTGAGGAAAATATTTTACCATCCAAAGGTTCTTCCATCATGAGATAAAGCTGAGTTGTTTAACTCAGTAGAATAAAGGCTGTATATGTGTAACATTCACAATGCCATGCTCTTCCAGAGGTTTCTGTAGGATTAGTGGGCAGTTTCTCTCCTATATTATCACAGACGCTTGCTTTACTTACGCAGTTCTCAAAACTGAATTAGACTCCGCAGAGGTCCCAGACTCTTCTTCACGGCAAAAATGTTACAACATGAACAGAGTTGAGAAAAAGACCTTAATCCTATTGTTCTACAAACCTATGAATACAGAATCAACCCCTTCAGTGCCAAGTCCAAGAAGTTAGACAATATGTTTTGATTGTTTAGAGTGGAATAGATCTGCACAACACAAGAAGAATGTGAATCTAAGTGTGAGGAGGAGGAAGGGCAAGCAGACAAGAAAATGAAAGTGAAACTTTGAACACAATACTGCAGCATAGCCACAGACAGACAAGTCTGGATCTGTTTGTGTGTACGATCTGAGGTTTATTACATTCTTTCCTTATAATGGCAGCAGGCCGTAAAAGAGACCCAGTTTGGGAATATTTTAATGAAGCTTCTTCGCCTATCGGTAAGGCAGGCATGCGTGCAAAATGCAAATGATGCAACAAAGAGATGCAAGGCCTGGTGGCGCGAATGAGGCAACATCATGAGAAGTGCGGTAATGAAGATGACCAAAGAAACACTTCTGAACAGGCAGGATCTTCAGGTTGGTAAACATTTTTATTGAATCCTATTTCTAAAGACTGAACTGTCATGTGTGAGAAAAATTATATTTCTTATTATTACTGCATGTTACTGTCATTTGGTACAGTTATGAAGAAAAACAAATATTCCTTTTGGGGCAGGGGCAGTGATGTGTTGTGTACATAAGCAGAAATTGTATAATAAACCATAAAATAACAGCATTGACTTTGTTTAGGGGAATTCATGGATCTGGAAACTATCCACCTCCAAGATCACCATCATCCTGTTCTACAGTTTCAGAGTTATCCATCCAGGATAGTGCTTCATTAGCAGCAGCATCATCATCAGACACCTACAGCCACATATCACCATCACCCAAAAGAAAGAAAAAACCTTTACCTCCTGGAACCACCATAGATAGGGTTTGTGATAAGAACTAGCAGATTAGAAAAAGAGTTGATTGATGAAAAAATTGCCCAGTTTATTTATGCAACAAACTCTTCTTTCCGTCTGACTGAGAACCCACATTTCATTAATATGGTTCAGTCACTGAGACCAGGATACAGTCCACCCAGCAGAGCTGATGTTTCAGGATAACTGCTGGATCAAGTGTATGACAGAGAAATGGAGCAATGTGCAACAGCTCTGGAGGGTAAAATTGTTAACCTAAGTATTGATGGGTGGAGTAATGTCTACAATGATCCTATTGTATGTGCTTGTATAACAACAGAAGAAGGTAAAGTCTTCCTTGCACAAACAACCGATACGTCAGGAAATGCACACACAGCAGAATACTTACAAGAAGTGGCAGTAAAAGCTAGAACGACATGTGAACAAAAATTCAAATGTCTAGTACGCAGTTTGATCACTGACAATGCTGCAAACGTATCCAAGATGAGAAGAGATTTAGAAGAGCAGGGAGGGAATACAAAGCTGCTAATAACATATGGTTGCAGTGCTCATTTGCTGCACCTCTTAGCCAAAGACTTAAGTGTTCCAGAAATAAAGGCTAATGTTGTTGAAATTGCTAAATACTTCCGTAATAATCATTTTGCTGCAGCAGCTCTGAAAAGGATGGGTGGAACCAAGCTAACGCTCCCACAAGATGTTAGATGGAACTCTGTGGTGGACTGTTTTGAGCAGTATATCAAAAACTGGCCTATTCTGATGACACTTTGTGAAGAAAATCGAGATAAAATAGATGGCACTGTCACGGCCAAAATCCTCAACATTGGGCTTAAGAGAAATGTTGAACATATGCTGAGCTTCCTGAAATCCCATCTCTCAAGCTTTAAACAAAATACAGAAAAATAGCTGTTTTATTGCGGATGCTGTTGAAATTTGGAAGGAACTGAGTGAACACTTAAAAACAGAACTACACATGGACAGAATTAAATTGCAAGCAGTAAACAAATGAATGGGACAAGCATTGACTCCAGCTCATTTTTTGGCAAATATTGTCAATATCCAATATCAGGGTCAAAACCTAAGTGCTGAGGAAGAGGAGTTAGCTATGACATGGGTATCCAGCAATCATCCATCTTTAATGCCAACTATAATAAACTTCAGAGCTAAGGGGGAACCATTCAAGAAATATATGTTTGCTGAAGATATTTTAAGGAAGGTCACACCAGTAAACTGGTGGAAGTCACTTAAGCGCTTGGATTTAGAGACTGTTCAAGTAATGATTTCACTTTTAACAGCAGTAGCTTATTCAATATTTCAGCATTGATGCCAATTTATTTTCTTAACCAAAACCACATTTGGGAGGGTTTCAGCTTTCAAAGGAGTTACCGTATATACTCGTGTATAAGCAGACCCCCCCTACTTTTGCCCCCAAAACCTGGGAAAACCTATTGACTCGTGTATAAGCCGAGGGTGGACCCCAGCACAGGTATACAGCCCCCAGCAGTGTGGTATACAGCAGCCTCCCCAGTGGTATATACAGCCCACCAGCACAGTGGGTATACAGCAGCCTCCCCAGTGGTATATACAGGCCCAGCAGTATATACAGCAGCCCCAGTGGTATACAGCATGCATCAGGGCCCCAGCATGGTATAACAGGCCCCAGCAGTCATATACCCAGCATGGCCATACAGTGGCCGCTGCATAAGGCCAGCAGTGGCATACAGGGCCCCAGCAGTGGCATACAGGGCCCCAGCAGTGGCATACAGGGCCCCAGCAGTGGCATACAGGGCCCCAGCAGTGGCATACAGGGCCCCAGCAGTGGCATACAGGGCCCCAGCAGTGGCATACAGGGCCCCAGCAGTGGCAGTCTACTTTCTGCAGACCCAGCCGAAGTGAGGAGTGGGGGGAGGTTGGATAGTGCAGCCTGCTTCACTAACCGCCCTACTCGACCTCGCTGTCAGCCGTGGCCCGCCGCCTGCTTCCCTGTAATTGTGGCAGCAGCAGCCGCCGCAAACTACGGCCGCTATCACTGCAGTGGGCGCGGCCCTAGGCTGGGACAAAATACCTTCAAAATTCAAAACACGCAATGTGCCTTTTGTCTGCCAGCAAAGTGAATGTGAAATTCGCTTTGCAGTGCAGACATTGCGCAAAAATACGCACTGCGTTTTCAGGGAGAAAGCGCAGCTGCGTAAAGAATTGATATGTCAATTGTTTACGCAGCTGCTCCTGCGTATTCTCCCAGAGGGGAGGAAGAATCCTGCTTCCTCCACCCCTCTGACACCTGTGGCGCTCATTAGATTTCACAGTGTATTAATATACACTGTGAAATCTAAATTAAACAGAGGCAAGTGTATGAAAAATAAAAAAGAATGAAATACTACCCTCCGACGCCTTTTCCCGCTGTCCGGTCTCCGGTTCCAAGTGAGATGTGTTCTGACAGGACCTGTGGTGACGTCAGAGGGGCGTTCCCGGGCACTCACGGTCATGTGACACATATCACATGACCGCGAGCAGCCAATCAGTGCTGGGAACGCCCCTCTGACTTTACCACAGGTCCTGTCAGAACACCTCTCACTTGGAAACGGAGACCGAACACCGGAAAAGGCGTCGGACAGGTAAAGTATTCATTGTTTTTTTATTTTTCATTCACTTGCTTTTGTTTAATTAAGATTTCACAGTGTATATTAATACACTGTGAAATCTAATGGGGCTGTCACAGCTGTCACAGAGGGGAGGAGGAAGCAGGATTCTTCCTCCCCTCTGTGACATCACTGCGCTTTCTGGGGTAAAGAAAGCGCAGTGTGTGAAAGCCCCTGCGTATTTTGTTGCGCTTTTTTGCGCGGCCGAAAAAAGCGGCAAAAAGCGCAGCAAAATACGCAAATGTGTGAACGCAGCCTTACAAAGATCACAGTTCACAAAAACAAACAAAAAAAAAAAAATCAGAGACTGATCTATTCTAGTGTTATAAATAAAGTGTAATATATCAAAAGTGAACTTAAGGAGCCCACTTATCTGGTTACCCACACACTTATCCATTATAAACTTCTCTAAGGTTGTAACTGTAGAGACTTATCTCCATTGATAAAACTCTTAGATTCTTTTGATAGTGTTAAGGCTATATCTTTTTTGGTTCATAAGCACAAAGGTCAAGGCTGTGGTTTACATCAGCAAGGTTGGGCTGATGCCGAGTCTCAATGATTGTGGGAGAGGTTACCCTTGGGATATACAACTACAGGACAGTAGAAAAAAAAAAAACTACAGAGAAGATTAATCTGCTCTGATCTAGTACAGTGCTTTGAACTTTTGCACATTTTTTTCACATTACACCCACAACTTAAACAGGTAACTTATTTTATTATTTCATAAACTAATAGAACACATGAGAATAAGGCACTTTGTAATAGGTCTCATCAGAAAATTTTGCTTCTTTCTCCTCCAGGGCTCATCTTTCATTCTCAAAACGGGCAATTCACTGGTAAAATCGGTATTCAGCAACACAGCGAACACAGGTATATTACTAAGGTTGAAGACTGAAGTCACTACTGGAGGTGGAAGAGGCTCTGGCTCCTCCTCACTTCTACATAGACGATGCCACTTGCTCACAATAAGGTTCTAGCTCAGTCATGCAACACCTGAAACATTTTGAGAATGAAAGATCAGCCCTGGAGGAGAAAGAAGCAGATATCGGTGATAAGATATATCAAGGCATCACCTGTGCAATACTAAGGAAATCCTGAAAACATGACCTGTTGGACCATGAGGACTGGAATTTGGGAAACACTGCCTTAAATGAATCCCTCGAGGTGTGCAGGTTCCAAAATGGGGTCACTTGTGGGGGGTTACTGCTGTTTTGCATGTAAGGGGATCTTTAAATGTGACATGGCATTCAAAATTTGTTTCAGCCAAAATGGTGCGGCTTCCTTTGAGTCCTGCCATGCACCTGAACAGTAGTTTTTCACCACATATGGGGTACTGGGGAACGAAGAGAAATTGCACAAATTTATGGTCCATTTTCTCCTGTTACCATTGTGAAAATGACAAACATTTGGGGGTAAAGCAACATTTTTGAGGGTAAGATGTGATTTCCTATTTTCATGGCTCAGTGTTCTAAAATCCTGTCAAGCACCTGAGGGTTCAAGGTTCCCATCTCTAGCTAAATGCTGTGAAAGGTGGGGGGGGGGTTTCCACTGTTTAGGCACATAAGAGTCTCTGCAAACACAACATGGCATCCACTATCTACTCATTTTCATTTTTTTTTCCCACATTGCTTTAATTCCTGTGAAACACCTAAAGGATTGATAAACTTCTCAAATGTGGTTTTGATCAGTCTGAGGGGTAATTTTAAAAATGGTGTCACTTTAGGGAATATTCAGTCATGTGGCCCCTCAAAATCACTTCAAATGTGATATGGTTCCTAAAAAATAATTGGATTTGTAAATGGACCAGTCAAAGTCCAAACCTAAACCCATCTTTTACAACACTTGAAAATTGCTGTTCTTAAGCTCCTCTCACATCAGCGGTTTACGCTGATGTGCGGCAGCTATGGCAGGTGGCGCCGCATCTGCCAAATCGGCCGACTTGCAGTCCGGATCTGGCAAGCCCCATGTATTGTCTATGGGTATTGCGGTCCAATGCGGCAAGTGCGGTTTTGCCGGATGTGGCACTTGCGGCCGCGAGAAAATAACGCTGCAAGCGGCGCTTTTTTTATTCACGGCTGAAAGTGCCTGGCAGAACTGCACTTGCCGCATTAGACCGCAAGCCCCATAGACAATACATGGGGCTTGCCGGAACATGGCTGCAAGTTGGCCGTTAGGCAACAGATCCGGCGCCACCTGCGTAAACTGCTGATGTATTCACTCAGGGGATTGAGCACAAATTCACATCACAATTTTCTGACGTATATTTTCAAATATGCTTAGGAGAAATGGGAATAAGAACCGCGCTCCCGCTCAAGGAATCTAAAGATTCAGGTTGTTATAAATGCAGATGGTGGTTTATTACGCGTTTCTAGGTTAAGCCCATTCCTCAGATATCACCACACAAAATAAGATTGGTACATCTTATTTCGTGTGGTGTTATCTGAGGAAGGGGCTTGACCCCGAAATGCGTAATAAACCATCATCTGCATTTATAACAACCTGAATCTTTAGATTCCTTGGAGCGGGAGAGCGGTTCTTATTCTCATTTCTCCCAAGCACATTTGAATGTTTAACTCGTGGGTGGACTTCTGCAGACTGTAAAGCTTGACATCTAGAGTTGTCACAGGTTTATGAGGGGGTTGTGACATCTCACAACCCGAACAGGTGAGCGGTTTAAAAAACTTGCTGCACTCACCTAATCCCACAAATAAACACTATTGTGCGCCCTTTTCCTTTTTAGTGCTTTATTCCTGATGTATATTTTTAAATAGTTAGAAAACCATGTATAATTTCCTTTACACTTCATAAATCGTTCCATTAGTGTTGGTATGCAACCGAAAATCTTGATAAAATACATTTACATTTGTGGCAAGTTCATAGGGTATGAATACTTTTCAAGGCTCTGTATTTCAGAGCAGAGAAAATGTGGACATTTTGACATGCAGGTCATTCTAAACCTTGGGAAAAAGACTGGTGAAACAAGGCTTAACTTGCTGAAGCATTACCATATTATGTTTCTGTGTTCTGTAATCAAGCTTTGAAACCTTTCCAAATGTTGGTAGGTTAGACTGGTGTCCACCACCTTGGCATAACTCAGTTATTGGCTATTTAAATAGAATAAATCCCGAGTTCTTCATATTAAATAACTCTTTCATAGTACAAATTAAGTAAAGGCAACAATTTTGGCCAACAAGTGATTTTATTCTAGTCAAAAAGCTAGGTGTTTTGAAAATGGCAAAAGTCGCCTTTTACTCACTATATACTTTTTAATTGAACTATAGTATGAGGATTATTGTGATATTATCATGGTGGAACCATCAGTACACTGGCAGTTTTATTAATACTGACTTATACCGTGTTGCGTTGGAAACCTGGGCCATATACACTTCCTGACATAAGTTATGTCGCATATCCATGTTATGTAAATAAAAGCTTATAACCTGACATTAAATTCATCCATTGGTTGTATAAATTACTCTTTTGAAAGCTGAAACCCTCCCAAATGTGGTTTAGGTTAAGAAAATAAATTGGCATCATTGCTGAAATATTGATCATTTAATGAACACAGAGGTGGCTGGCACCTTTAATGTGTCTCAGTGTCAAGTACAAATAATAAAAAAAAAAAAAAGATTTGAAGAGACTGGAGATGTTTTGACAAGCCCAGGTTCAGCAGACCCGCAAGACAACTGCTCAGGAGGAACGTTTGTTGGTTTGAAAATCCAAACCAAGCCCCTCTTCCACTGCAACAGAGCTTCAATAGACCTGGTCACCTCAAGTTCCTGTGTCAACTAGAACAGTTTGTAGGATTCTTTGTACTTGACGCTGAGACACATTAAAGGTGCCAGCCACTCTGCAGTGGATCTGGTCTTCACCCTCTTGAAAATAAAGGCTTTGGTCGCAGGGTGGATTTTTGGCATGTTGTCACAGCTCAAGTTGCAGTTCAAGTGAAGGTCTGGGGTGCTTTTTTTTTTTTTAGACACACCCACTAATTAACCGATCATTTACTGAGCACAGGTGAGTATGTAAACTAGAAATCGGGTGCATTATATGACCAGGCGCCAAAACTTTGGTCTTGCTAAAATCTGACCATTCTGTGTTCATTAAATGATAAATTGGCATCAATGCCGAAAAATTGATTTTCTTAACCTAAACCAAATTTCGGAGGGTTTCAGCTTTCAAAAGAGTAATTTATAGAACCAATGGATGAATTTAACGTCAGGTTATAAGCTTTTATTTACATAACATGGATAAGCGACATAACTTCTGTCAGGGAGTGTATGTACAATCCACAAGACTGATGCTATAGAAAAGTTTTGGTTATCTGGTTTTAGATGGGTCAATGTCACTACAGCCCTATAAACAATGACCAAGGTACAGCAACAGGGGATAACGTAGGAGCAGCAGGTGATACAATAGTTATATAATATAGCCTTATTTATTACCTAACTGTCCCCCTGAAAATGAATCAATACTCACCGGGCTATTCTAATACTAATGCACAAGAAGGGTGCAGAGAACTTCCCAGAGTAGAGATGGGGGTAGCGTTAGTGCATCATACAGATGGAACAACAGCTCACAGCCTTTTAATGGAGGGGAGCAGCTGCTTGCAATATGCACACTAATGATGCTACATAGGGAGTCTGTCGTATAGTTGAGCGAGATACAAACTAGTGTCTGAACATTAATCTAGTAGTGGTGCCAGTTGCTGCAGGCTAGTTAACACTGCATGATTATATGCACCGTGTCTCAACCCAATAGTGACACCTATTATGGCGGGTTAGTTGACACTATACGAGTGTATCTCACATGACAGGCTCACCAGTTTACCATCTAAACTGAGAAGGCCCCACTACACCCTGCAAAAAAAAAAAAAAAAAAGTATAATATGTGAATAAAAATCTCAGGTATAAGTGGGTATTTTGGACAAAACACGGAACACAAACAACACACATTTTTGAGATACTGTTGGACGTGTTGAATTGTGCAAGAAGTTATTCGACTGTGAGAACATTGACATGTCGACCAGTTTGGTATTTCTCACAAAGTCGCTGTAATTGGGAAATTCTTCCGAGGGAAGAAGGCTAAGTCTTGGGACTTGAGGCTGAGGTACAGCTGTTGTGAAGTTAGTTATTTTATCTGCCCAGTAAATTTCATCAATCAAAACAGAAGTCTGGAGGTGGTATGAAGGTGCATTTGTGTAAAGTAGGTGATGCCACTGTCAATATTAGCTTTGGTTAAATATTTCCACAGCTGTACAGGAGAATGATTGGATATATGGATCAAGCCAATCTCTTGAGGAGGAAGCCAGTACTCCTGTGACTAGGCCATAGGATGTCACAAGTATACCTCAGTGTATACATTAGGCTACCTATTGTTTGGAAATTGCAAGCCCACATAAGCATAGATGCCACAAATTTCTACAAACTAAGGATTAGTTTGCAGTGAATGCTAGTAGAACCACAAGTTCCAATCATCACTTGCCTGGATGCTAATCCAAATCAGTTTTAGACATAGCCTTCTGCCCTCCAAGAATTTCCCAACTATCTGAAACATGGTGTACAGCAACTTTGAGACTGGTCAAAACGTCAATGGTCTCACAGTCGAATAACTTCTTGCACAATTAAAAGCTTTCACTATTTTTGCAAACCAATCAGATTGTGCAGTGTTTTTTTCTACTGTTACTAAGTGGCCTTTATATTCATTCACTAGTACCCAGTGTGCATGCCATTCTTCTCTCAATATATCCTATGAAGAAGGTGATGATTACCAATGAAAATCAATAACAGTACCAGGTAAGGAAAAGAGTGGGACAGGAGAGAAGCAGACGGTTCAATTAATAAAACCAGCTGACATTCAGATTCTGATAAGATCTTGTTGATAATTGGATCGAGAAGAGATTATTGGCGTTTAAAAAGGCAAATGTTTAACCTTTGTACTGCACACAAAGGACAAGAACACTCTTCTGAATGAGAAAGAAAACGATTGAGTTCTGGCCTGGGTGACCATGACATATAGCATGTAACGACTACTGAAAAAATGTAAAAATATCATATATCATGACACCTTAAACAAACAGCCATGCATAGTGAAATACCAGCTACTGCAGATAGAAAAGCTTACTGGTATGGTTTATTTTGAGAATTTGATATAAACTTCATTGTTCAAATTTAATAGACTTTCTTTTTTCTGCATGTTCAAAAGTTTTAAATATTGCTCCCCTTCATGACGGGTCATTAAGAGTACCTAAGAGAACAATATTCTCCATTTAAGAACTTATTTTATTAAGATAAGTTGATTCTTTGAAAAACAAGACTATTGCACTGGAAAATCAGGTGGTGGTTGTAGGTGGAAGTGCAGTGAGATGGCAAAAAAAAAAAAAAAAAAAAAAATCGTGTAGGGGGGTTTGTTTTGTTGCAAAGTTCATTAAGCTGTAAAAGTGACCTAGCAATGCAATAATTAAGGCCAGTATGATTACGGCCTGTCTCAAACTTTTTTTTTTTTTAAAGTTGACCACATTTTTTTTTTTAACTTACATACGGTATATTTCAGACTAAAAACAATTTGGTATCTATGTAAATTTTGCAGTTTGGCTTTTACAGGCTTTATTTTTCTCACGCACATTCAACCTTAATGTACTGTACTTTTTGGCCATATCTCAGATGAGAAAAACTCTGGAAAAAAAATGAATGACAGACTCTCCTGTAGATGAAACGAGCTCATTGGTTAATTGTCGCATAAAGAAGTTGGCCATTTTGAGGTTAGTGGACTTTTTCTGTCCATACAATGGATGCTGGAGGAGGAGCAGTGACCACACCTGTCCATCAGCCTCCTCCAAATGAAAAGCTGCTTTCCCCTGTGAGGTGTTTTACAATTGGAGGAGGCTGATGGAGGAGCAGTGACCAGTCCCGTGTATGGACAGAATGCTGATCAGTCTGAGGAAAATTGCACCAATATGAGAAAATGTCCTACAGTCGAAGGCAGAGTTCAAATTTTCGTTGGTCTCTGCATGCGGAGGGTATGCAGACGCAAACGCTTGGCAAACGCTGCCATACTGGTGTGAACAAAGTGGAGATTCTCTGCATGTGTTCACATCAGTGTGGTGCCCAGCCAGCCAATCAGCAATCTCGGCGGTGGCCGGGAGGCGGAGATCAGTGGCAGAGATCTCCTCCTCCCGGCCGCTGCCGAGATCACCGATAGGCCACCGGGACAGATTTTAATGTGATCCGTAGCGTTCTCCTGCACTGTCATGCAGAGGACACTGCGGATCCATTGAGATCCATGCATTTTTTGTGCACTTGCTGATAAAACAAGCGCCCCTGAACACACAAAAAATGCAACAGGCTGCGTTTGGAGGGCGGACAAATTATGCGCATCCAAACGCAATCGCAACCAAACGCAGCCAAAAGCAGCTACTATGCGTTCCCATGTTAAACATAAGAACACAGTGCGCATGTGTTTGACTGCGTTCTGTTACGCTGCATTCTGAACACTAATGTGAACCAGGCCTAAAGGAGAGCTTGTAATTCCTTTATGGCAAGAGACTACATTAAAGTTTAATTCAAATACAAAAATTATTTTAGATCCAAAATACAAATTCATTTTTCATTTAAATGAGCTATGTAGGGCTTTATTTTTGCATAGTGAACTGACATTTTTATTGGTAATTATACCATTTTGGGGTCATGAAAAGTTTTGATCGCTTTTCATAGCCTTTTTTAGGGAGGTTTATGCTATGTTCACACATTGCATAATTTTTGCGCTTTTTTATGCAGTTGCGATTTTTTACGCAGTTACACGGCAAAAAGCCCAACTGCATTCACACATTGCACTTTTGTGCGCTTTTTTCTGCGCGCTTTTCCCAAGCCCATTTTAACATGTGGGCAATGGGAAAAGTGCACAGAAAAAAGCGCAAAAAGCATTAACATGTCTATTCTTTTTACGCATGCACTTTTGCAGTGAAAGCGCGTGCGTAAAAAAACACGCAAAAGCACAACATGTGCATGCATTTCAGCAAAACCATAGATTTTGCTGAAGTGCGTTTCCATAACTACATTTCACTGCATTTAAGCATGCATAAAAAAGCACCGCGTAAATGCAGGAAAACGCAGGTAAAAGCTGCAAATACACAGCATGTGAACGTAGCCTAAGAAACAGAAAAAACACAATCCTGGATTTGATATCTGCTCAATGTCATTCACTGGATGGATAGACACGATTGATATGATCAGAGAGTCAGACAATAAAAATGTCTGCCGCATTTTTTAAAATTTTTTTTACCCATAGTAGATGGCGGACAGGAACACCTTGGCGATCGCACAGGCTTCCTAATAATGCCTTGGAGCCGTCGCATCACAAGGTATAGTTCAGCCAATCAGGAGGGACTATCTTTGCCAAGACACCAAATGCAGTAGCTATTTCAGGGGCGTCACAGCTCATAGCTCAGCAATAGAGAAAGGAAAAGAAAATCCGAAAACAGACAATAATGCCTGACAAGATGTTGTATTAATGCAGCGGTGAAGAAGATGAGAATAGATGTCTGCGAATAAGACAGGGATACAACTGATAGAGGGATAGGGAAAAGATATACTGGTAGGTGTCAATCAGACGGGGTTCCAGAAGGTGATTGATCAGTATTATGGTGTAGCTGGTATTTATGCTGCTGCACTTGAATTAAAATTACCGTATATACTCGTGTATAAGCCGACCCGTGTATAAGCCGACCCCCCTACTTTTGCCCCAAAAATCTGGAAAAACCTATTGACTCGTGTATAAGCCGAGGGTGGACCCCAGCACAGGTATACAGACCCCAGCAGTGTGGTATACAGGCCTCCCCAGTGGTAGTATACAGATTCCCCAGCAGCCCCAGTGGTAGTATACAGGAGCCCCAGCAGCCCCAGTGGTAGTATACAGGAGCCCCAGCAGCCCCAGTGGTAGTATACAGGAGCCCCACAGCCCCAGTGGTAGTATACAGGAGCCCCAGCAGCCCCAGTGGTAGTATACAGCAGCCCCAGTGGTAGTATACAGCAGCCCCAGTGGTAGTATACAGCAGCCCCAGTGGTAGTATACAGCAGCCCCAGTGGTATACAGCAGGCCCCCAGGGGTACATATAGCAGCCCCCTGGGGGTACCCAGCAGCCCCCAGGGTACAGCGCCCAGGGTACCAACAGCCCCGCCAGCTGGGGTACCAACAGCCCCCTGGGGGCACCAACAGCCCCCTGGGGGTACCAACAGCCCCCTGGGGGTCCCCAGCAGCCCCCTGGGGGTCCCCAGCAGCCCCTGGGGGTACACAGCGGCCCCCAGCAGCCCCCTGCTATATGCACTGCTTCCCCCTGCCGCTGATTGACAGGGGAAAGCAGTGCATATTTAATGAGCGGCCCCACGTGACGGGGCCGCTCATACAGCAGCCCTCCCCCCCCCGCCTCCTGAAGCCTCCACAGCCCCGGACACAGCCCCCCCCGTATTGACTCGTGTATAAGCCGAGGGGGAGACTTTTCAGCCCAAATTTTGGGCTGAAAAACTCGGCTTATACACGAGTATATACGGTACTACATTCATGGAGAAACAAATGTGTAAGTCAAACAGAATAACAGGGTCATAAGTGATTGCTCTTCTTGTGCAATCATTTTTGTAAAACATGAAACCGCATAAAATGTGTGCCAAAACAACTGTAAAATATACATGCAGAAGATATACCTCAGTACGTGCTACACCAATGTAGCGCCCTATTGCATTTGTCAGGTGTTTGGTTGAGTACCTGAACAGAATTTCTTGTTTTTGCAATTCTGGAAAGGAGTTACATTTTGTAGAAAAAAAAGGTTGCTTTGGATTTGTTTTTTTAATGTAAACATTTCATATGCATTTCTGTTTTCGGACACCTGTTTTACTGGTCCTATTTGACATCCGTACACGCCACCCATGTACAGACACCTGCTGCCAAATCTTGAACTCTACATGTACCTGCCAACCTTCATGTCACAGGGGGCTGAAGGGAGCAGGTAGGCATGCACATTGATGATTGTGGTGTTACAATGCTGTTGTCAATGATTCACAGGGGCATTTAAATGGTTAAACAGCAGTGATATTTGCCCTGGTTGTTGCCGTTAGAAGATGAGGCTTGCTCCATACACCACCAACCAACATGTGTTATTAGGAGAGTATGTGAAGAAAACACCATTTCTCACCATGATATGACTTTTATCCTGCATGTTTTATCAGTATTCCCATACAAGCTCCAACACTAGTTTTCATTTTTCTTTGATTTAGTGGGTGAACACTTCCTGCTAGGTCTTGCACCACATATACCAAGGGATTCATGCACTTCTGTGTCTATGTACATGTTCAGAAGCAGCAGCAAATTATAAAGACGTACTTTGTGAGCAGTGTAGCTGTAGATACAGTGCAAAGATGATAAATCCTAGAAATATGTAGCATGATCTGTATGTGCCTCTTTCCATCTGCTCTCTTAGCGTTATCTTTCCTCCTTTCCCTCTCAACAGACATTAATAGGCAGCTGTGATCTGATCTCTCAGTGAAGTGACCGTACATCTTGTCTCAAGCAAAGTATTTAAAATGTTTTCCCGAATGAACAAGGAATTAGGTGAAAAAACAGCTCACAAATGGACAAAGAATAATATTTCTCTGAGAACATAAATTCCAATTCTCCGATAAGATATTCTCCAAAGCTTGGAGCTGGATGTGGTTCATGACGCTCTCTCAGAGTTTGATGTGGCTCACAAAGTCAGAAAGGCTGAGCTCCTTTGTTCTAACGCAATAATACCATTATATAGTAACCAGTTATTACAACCACACAAGTGAATACAGTATTACACATCCTCAGCGGTATAGCTTCAACATTTCTATGTGCAAATAAGAGGGAAGATCAGAGCTGATCAGGCGCTGTTAGAGGCAGCAACATCCACACCTAGATGCAATGACTCACAGTTGTCATTTTCTCTTCCCAGTCATTTGCTTTTACAAATGTCCAAAAAAGATCAGCGCTCGAGGGGTCCATAAAAGGTATGCAAAAACTTTATTAGTCCGTAAAAACAAGGTGAATGGGCTAAAAGGTACAAAGGCGTAGAAAAAGCAAAAGGCAAGATTTCTGTCCCTACTTAATCTTAGGCCGGCTTCACAGCATGGTTTTGTGGTGTCAGGCTGTATTCGGTGTTTTGCTAGATTCACTGGACATAGCCTGACAGCTCCAGACAGAACAGAACCAGAGGGCAAATATGTCCACAGCTGATGGAGGTGTCCCTTGCTGAAATGTCAGGATCGCGGCCAACGGACGGCTAGCCGTGGTTCTGAAATCTCAGCCGGGAGCTTTCCACAGTGCTGAAGTTCAGTGCTGAAGATTTTCTGTTGGATTCAATGCCATAGACCGCCATGTTAGGGGGCAACGTATCCAAGAGGATCTAATTTGGTCCGATTTTTGCCCCGGACACAAAAACGCTGCAAGCTGCTATTTTGTGTCCAGGGCAAAAAAAAGGAATGTGCCTGATCCTTCCGGCCAGCACAAAATCTGATGGCAAATAGCTGCCATCAGGCCCCATAGGGATACTATGGGGTCAAAATCAGATCCGGAGCTGTCCGGTTCACACCAGACAGCCCCGGTTCACGAAAACCGTGGTGTGAAGCCAGCCTTAGTCAGTTTTTGCATACTTTTTATGGACTTTTCAAGTGCTGATCTTTTTTTGGACATTGGTATCTGCTTGAAGGCTTGGATTGTGCACCTGGCAGGTAAACTGATTAGTCATTTGCTTTTCCTATTTTTCCTATGAAGCCCAGAAAAGCATGAAAACGTATTTTAACCAATTCTGAGATTATTGCCTAGCCATTTTTATTTTTTTATCTGCATTCCACTCCAGCAGTGGTCCTCTAGACTGTCACATATGCCCCTATGAAGCCTAAGCGTACTATGAAAGACATCAGTTTATGAATTCTACAGATGCCCCTTGTATCCAGGTGAGCCAGTACACACCACAGTCTTCTCTCTGATGGTCACTCCTGCTATAGTGCAAGCTAGTTTTATAACTACGGTATTTTGTTCATTTGTTTTTCATAGAAAAATAAAAAGCTAACATAATCCAATATTTTCCACTTAACTGCAGGCTTTGAACAGCAGGATGGCTGATAATTACAGCCGCTTAGCGAAAAAGCTACAAAATTGTCATGTGGAAACAAGGCTTCCTTCCAAGGAAGAGTCAGAAGTTCCCACATTCTAATCAATTGCTGAAATATTCATTCAGATCAAACATTAAACAATGTTATCTTTACGCTTAAAAAAATATTAACAGAATATTGATACCTTAAATCTTCGTACAACACACAGCATGCGGAGACTTGGCACAGTCCAACAATTTATCAATAAATCACTTTCACATGGGGCTATATAAACATCAAACTTAACGAAAAAAAGCTACATGTAAAGTAAAAAAAAAAAAAAAAATCATCACAAACTCCCGCTTAAATACAGGAGACTTGAAGAGATTCTCCTATGAAAAAAAGTCATCACCTATCAATACATGGTGAACCATCACCAAATTGGCAGAATAGGGAACTTTTATCACATATATATTGTTGAGTGTCAGACTCAAAACAGCCATAGCAATGACAAGGGTTTTTCACTAGTATGTCATTGATGACCTAACCTTATGTTAAGTCATCAACGTATGATTGGTGGGAGTGGTCTGAGGGTTGGCACTCCAGCCACTGCCAGTACATGCCACAGAAAACCACAACTACATCAAAGAGTCCCAGGTATCACAATTCTACTGCAAATATTAGAAGAAAAATTGACGAACTTTGCAGCAGTCACTAAACATTGTACAGAGAGGAGGTGGCCTGCTCCATACACCAGTCGGAGCTGGAGGGCAGCATGTGTTAATCAATGAATAGTAGAAAACCTCCTCAAGTTTAGAAAAAAAATCCATATTTGCGTTTATAACATTACGAAACTTTAAAAAATATTTTTATTGAAAAGAGGAAAAAATAGTCAAGTGTAATAACACTATCAATTCATTGTCCATTCTGCAATTGGGCCCTTAGCAATGACATTCCATTTACAGTTTTCATAAAGCACAAAAAGGCAGCCTTCTTTAATGTTATTGCCTTAATCTTGTGATGTCATTTTGAATTACCATCTGCTAGGTGTTTTCATAAAATGTATATATAAAAAAAAAAAAATATTAAAGGGAGGCCATCAGGTGATTTTTACCTCCCTTTTTACCCCCTGTTCCTGCACTTTTCCTAGCACATCCCTAACCATCCCCGTTTTCGCATGCAAATAAGGCCTACAGGCTACGGTATGTAGACTGACTGGGCTGTCTCTAGAGCTCCAGAATGTAGACTGACTGGGCAGTCTCTAGGGCACAGTCTCCTCCCTCGCTGCTGTTATCACGCCCCACTGGGCGAATTCATTCTCCAGCACACTCCCAATTCGAAATTCCCGCCTCCTTCCGGGTATGATGTGCAGCCAGATGTCATTTCCAGTTCTGCACAGTGTGGGGAGTATATTGGCTGTACAGGCCATCTCTTCAACTAATCACTAACTACTGGTGTCTTCCCCTTCAAACATGCCTTGATCACATTGATCCTCAATAAGCCCTCCCTCGACCCATCCTCTGTTTCTAGCTTTTGCCCCTTATCACTTCTCCCCTTTGTCTCAAAACTGCTGGAACAGCATGTCCATCTTGAACTGTCCTCCCACCTCTCCACCTGCTCCCTTTTTGACTGGTTACAATCTGGCTTCCGACTGCCCTAACTAAAGTTACCAATGACCTGATAACTGCCAAGAGCAAGCAACACTAATCTGTCCTCCTCCTCCTAGACCTGTCCACTGCCTTCGACACTGTAGTATAGACCATTCCCTCTTGTTACAGATTCTCGCATCTCTTGGTATCACAAACACACACACTCACAGAGCCTTCCTCTCCCACACCACCTCTTCACTTTACCCCCTGTCAGTGTCCCCAAAGCTCAGTTCTGGGACCCCTACTTTTCTCCAACTATACCCTCAGCTTGGGACAGCTCATAGAGTCCAACAGCTTTCAGTACCATCTCTACGCTGATAAAAAAGTATATCACTTTGGACCCGACATCACTTCCTTACTAACCACAATCCCACAACGTCTGTCCGCTATTTTATCCTTCTTTTCTGCTCGCTTTCTAAAACGGAACATGAACAAAACAGAACTCGTCAATCTTTCTCCCAACTCACTATACCACCCCACCAGACCCCTATCCATCAAAGTCAATGGTCCTGCATGCTTGGTGCCTCGGGGTGATCCTTGACTCTGCTCTCTCCTTTAAACCACATCTCCAAGCCCTTGCCACCTCCTGCCATCTCCAACTCAGAAATATTTCCTGAATCAATACATTCCTTGACCAAGAAACTGTAAAAACACTCGTGCATGCCCTCATCATCTCCCGCATTGATTATTGCAACCTCCTGCTCTCTGGCCTCCCCTCTAGCACTCTTGCGCCTCTTTAATCTATCCTAAACTCTGATGCCTGCACACACCCCTGTAGATTGCACATGCCCCCCCATGCTGCTGGCCATAGTAAAATAAAGAAGACTTTACTTACCTTCTCCAACGCTATCCTCCCCGTGTCTCCCTGCTTGCCGCTGTGATCGGGCACGCAGAGATGTCACTCTGTTATGCCGATCACATGACCAGCATTACTGAGAACCCAGAAGTGGAGGAGCACAGCGGCACGGAGGGAGACACATTCTCCAGCGTTGTCCTCCTGGTGTCTCCCTCTGTGCCGCTGCGCTCCTCCACTTCCGGTTCTCGGTAATGCTGGTCATGTGATCGGCATAGAGTGACATCAACTCTGCGTGCCCGATCACAGCGGTAAGCAGGGAGACACGGGAAGGACAGCATTGGAGAAGGTAAGTAAAGTCTTCTTTATTTTACTATGGGCAGCAGCATGGGGGGCCATAGCAGTCAATGGGGGATGTGTGCGTCAATGGGGGTCTGGTATATCCAATATAAGGGGGCAATATCCAGATTAAGGGGGCTAATTCTAGGATGGAGGGGTATATCCCAGGATGAGGGACAATGTACCACCAGGATGAGGGGGCTATGAGGGACATATGCCCTATATGATTCATTAGAAAGACCCTGGCATTTTAAGACGGACCCCATTTAACACAAAATTATTTTTTTCTCTTTTCCTTCACCAAATTTCAGGGTGCGTCTTATAATCAAGTGCATCTTATAAAGCGAAAAATACGGTAGATAAATTAGCCAGATCTACAAGGTAAATAAAATTTACCAATTACAAAGGAGTAATATTATAGTATAAGAAAATTATATGCATGTATAAATCAAAATAAATTCATCTAGCCAACTAGTCTTATCTAGTAACCACAAGATTAAATATAAATAAATGTTGAAACTATAATTGAAATTGCATTTTAAAAACATAATTTATGGTATAAAGGATTAAGGCGCACTTAACTTGTTAGGAGTATGCTACTTCACTTCTAGAGATACGTAGATCAGGAGAGCAAACTGTCAGTCATTACATGTCTCACACTAGTAATGCATCTTTCATTTACAATAAGCTCTGGAGGCATATTAGTAGGGACATCAGTGTCCCATGCAAAGAATTTAACTAATTTACTTATTAAGAAAACTGTGGATTATTCTAGAAAAAAATATCAGATTACAGATAAAGGTTTAATTTTATTCAACCTTCTATGACCTGCTGTGGGTTGATCCTACTGATTGATACAAACTGACCGTAGGTTGCTTTATGGCCTGTTTAGACATTTTACAATGACAAAATGATTATCACTACAATGGTTCTGTGGAACAATGGGTTTCCAGTAGAAAATCACCATGAGATAGAAGTTCTACTGAATGATTTTTAAGCCATTTCAAGAGTCATCGCTCTAGAGCAACAAGCCAGTTTGGCAGACAGATACTCCGACAATCATTCCATTTTTACAGAATAGGCTCATCCTACGTTAATGTGTGTGATAGAATTATGGTTACAGTCCTAACAATTGTAAAATAAAATTAAAAAAATTTATATATAGCCTGGTAAAACTTAGGAAACTTGATTTAGAACTAAAAATGTTTACCTAGTTTTAGTGCCTCATTTATAACAACACTGATTGGTCAAAGACTTTATATTCATGGGCACAAATGTTAGGCCAGGTCTATATTTCAAAGTCAGAAATACATTGGATTGTTTATATATGCATGATAACGTTCTGTTCTGCATTAAATTCGCAGCAATTGAAAAACACCTCAACGAAAAACAGCAAACCCCAATATAAGGTACATGGTGTTGTGATGATAGGTATGATGTAAATGTGAACAAAGCCCTATGCTCTGCTCACATCTTAAACTTTATAAGAACCACTAATAGAAGCTATATCAAAAACACGAAGCAATCACTGATCTCAGGGAGACCAGTCCAAGAAAACACTGCGGGGCAGCCGGCTAAAGCGCTCCACACGTGAATTTCCTTATAACGTTTATGTCACTTAGCAGCAATTCCACAGATAAACAGACATTTGTTTGGTAAGATTTTACCAGCAAAAATGTGCTACCGAGGTTGACAACCAAGTATGTCCACTCAAAAGTACTTCTGGTTCATAGATCATGATAAAATTAGAGAAAAATTATCCCAAGACTGTTATCTTGAATATAAAACAGATGTCCTCTATTTTAGGGTTAGTGGAATTTCTTGCACGCCTTTGAAAGTTGCTTTATCCCATTATATTCAACGTTTGTAGTAATATTGTATTAAATCAATGATCATGTTATGATGTGTTAAAATGATGTGAAAATGTAATTTTCAAGAGTAAATGTAAATCATTTTAAGTCATCAAGTTATTATTAGACTGAATAAGGCAGTGCTCATGAGAACTGATTAATTTCACCTCCTTATGGAATAAATTGTAGGTTTGGGACCCAGTCACATCTGCTCAGTTTTATCGCATCTGTGACCATCACTGGGACTCAGCCAGACCTTAGGAGCTGAACAAACTTAACTCCTGTGTGTCTAGCCATCTGTGGTCTGAACTTAACATTTGGTAATTGACAAATATAGAACAGGTCAAGGCATATCATTACTGTTATACCAAATATTCAGTTTTACGATGTGAGAGCTGAATATTCTGATATGTTTTTGTTTTTTTAAGGGGGGGTGCTAGAGTGGGGAGGGGGATGAGTTAAAGCTTGAAGGAGTTCCCTAGATGAAGTTCTCTTTGACAAATATTCCTGAACAAGATCAGATTTAGATAAAGTAGGGTAACAGAGTTCATGTCTCAATAAGTCAGATATGTTTTGGTAGCATGAAGGGACTTACACCATATCAGGGGGGGTTTAAATGTCTTATTCAGTGTATACAGCATTGATTGGCCCAAAAAACTGTACTATCCTGCATAATGTATGCATGACAGACTGATCCTCCTAACTTTCCCTGTACTTCATCTTGTTGTCAGAAAAGAAGCAGTAAACAATTTGGGACATAAGTCCTCCCAAGAGGGGGAGCTACAAATGAGGTAACAATTGATCACCTTTACACTGGAGAGGTGATAATATTTGCAGACTGAAATAGCCCTTTCAAAAACCAATAATCTTGGAGGAAAATACCCAATTCCTAAGATGACCGGTCAGGACTCAAGATTTTACACTAGCTTGACAAAAGTATTGGAACAATCATTGAATTCAGGTTTTTCATTTAATCCCATTGACACAAGTGTAATTATATATTGTGGTTCTATTATAGGATCACAAATATAACAAATTAAACAAGTCCAGTAACAATTCCTTCCTCCTAAATATTTCATGCTCAACCACAAGTGATTTATTGAAAAGTAGAAGAGTTTAGAAAACTCAGCCGTAAAGAAGGAGAACACGTAAAATTACAGAGAAGGGTCATCGAGAGCCCAAGTGCAAAATGCACAAACCTCCTCAGAAATTAACATTAACACCAGAACGGTGTGCCAAAAATTTTCATGCTATTGGTTTCCATAGCCAAATATCGTATTTTTTGGGCTATTAGACGCACATTCTCTCTCCTAAAATTTGGGGAGAGAAGAGGGTGTGTGTCTTATTATCTGGATGTACAGTACCTGGCTATAGGGGGGGCAATGGTGATAGAGCAGGTGACCAGATGCAGGAGCAGGCTGCAGCAGTGCCTGCTTGAGATCATGTGTGCCTGCTGTTTAAGAAAATTTAATTTGCACTGGTTTCCCGCGGCGCATATTGCATTTTGTTAAACAGCGGGCACACGCAATTACCTACCACTACTGCAGCCGTGAGTGATCACGTGTGCACGCTATTAAAGTGTATATTCACTGTTTCCCATGAACACTGTGTGACAGTAGTAAAAATCACGGCGGACGGATTATTATACTTACCATTGCTCCTCAGAAGCAGCGCAAAGTCCTCTTCTCATGCCGGCAAATGATGTAGTGTAGAGTGCGGCGCATGAAAGAGATTTCATCACTGCGTACTTACAATCTGTCACCTGCTGGCAAGAGAAGAGGATGTTGCTCTGCTGCGGGAAGCAATGGACAGTGAGTATAATCCATATTCCATAATGTGGGATCATATATATACCAAGATGAAGGATATATATTTCAGGAAGAGGAACATATAGCAGGATAAGGCACATATATACCTGGAAAGGGGCCTAGGATATAGTACATCACTAGCATTTGGGTACATTACCCCATAACTTTGTCAGCAGCAGAACCACCCCCAGAAGTGTCATGACCACATTTTGTTTCCAATTTATTTACCCCCATTTTCCTCCTCTAAAACCTGGGTGCATCTTATAGTCCGAAAATACAGTAGCTGCATGCAAGTCTTTCATCACCAGGCATCGATAAAGTCGCACTAGACTCGGGCATGGAAAGCATTCTGTGAAGTGACTAATCATGCTTCTCATAATTGATGAGTCAGTTTGGAGAATGTCAGGAAAACATTACCTGTCTGGCTGTATTGTGTCAACTGTAAAGTATGGTTGAGGAGAAGTAATGGTATGAGAGCTTTGTTTCCTTAGGTGTTGACCCATACTACTTCATTTCAGTGAAGGTAAATCTTAATGCTTCAGCATAACAAGACATTTTGGACAATTATATTCTTCCAACTTTGTGGGAACAGTTTGTAGAAGGCTTTTTTTCCATTCCAGTATTACTCTAGTTTTAGTACACAAATCAAAATCCATAAAGGCATGTTGGGTATGAAAAAAAACCTGATTACTGGCAATGACCTCAACCCTATCACAAACCTTTGGGATTAACCAACGTTAAACCACAAGGTCCTCTTATTAAATATTTCGTCTGACTTTACAAATACACTTTAAAAATGGGAAAATTGCTAAATTTTGTATAAAACTTTCACAGAAGAGTGTGTAAGCTGTTATATCTGCAAAGTAACAACTCTATATTAATGTCTATGGATTTAGAATGGGATGCTATAATAAGTCCCGATACTTTTGTTCATATAGCGTTATTACAAGAAGAGAAATGGCTCTGCTTTACAACATGTAAATTTAGATTAGCCGTCACAATAGCACAGAGTAATGGGATAATAAGTACCAGGTAATAAGAAAATAATAAATATACACAGAGAAAAATATAGTAATATCAATACAGATAAATACAATCTCCTAATATATAATTGTGCATGTTTTCCGGCTAAGTAATTTCATTTGAGAACAGTAACAGAAAACCAACATTATGATAACAGATGCCATGTTACAAATATATTTTGCACTATGTAGAGCAGTGGGCCCAAACCTTTATTTCCTCAAGAATCACAGTCAGGTCTGATAGATCGCAATGGTTGCAAACTACGTTCAATGGGACCCCTCCTACCAACACCATAGTGATACCAAGAACCCCACAGGCACTATATCAGGGATCTCAAACGCCAGGCTTTGAGATAAACATAATAAACATTGGACACATATCTACTTTACATCAGTACCATTTTTCAAACAACTTTTCTTTGGTTGAAAGGGTTAAACGTTCATCAACAATTTCTTATTTTTCCAACAAAATTTACAAACCCAATTTTTTAGTGACCACATCACATTCGAAGCGTATTTGAAAGACTTCCGTGATAAAAAATACTCAAATGCGACAATTCTAAAGAATGCACTCGTCCAAGTACTCATAGCTAGTGAAGAGCAAACCGAACTTTAAAGGGAACCAACCAGCAGGTTTTAGGGCTATTAAGTGAAGGGATCTGGGATACTGAATGTAATCATACCTTTACTTTAATGATTCCATGTTTGATTGCAGAGAAAAGTGTCATAAAACTCCTGGAAAACAGGGCAGCAGATGATTGATGTGTGCAGCACAGCATCACGATTTGTTTTTTTCCCCTCGTCTGTGGGCCTTTTCAGCTGTTAGCCAAACCAAGATTTCTTTGGAAGAGTGAGGAGCCATAGTAGATATGCTCTGGAAAAGCACTACCTGTAATGTGGAAACCCCTATATTCCTTAACTTTTTTTGTGAGTGGAAGCTTTACTCGGTGGAATTTTAGGGGTATTGAACATTTTGAATCAGTTCACATTTATCACATGCTCTTCGCTGAGCTCTTACATTTTCCAATGTAAAACTACAAGATACATCAACCCCTGATGGATTAATTCAGTAATAGGGCAGCAGATATATTGTGGACGTTTGTGTAGCTTTCTGTTTGGCGGTCTGGATTTTAAGATGTGTACAAAAGAGGTGGTCGCCACGATTTTATGCACACCTACAAAGACCAGCAAGATCAGGTTGTAAGACAGAGAGAGTCCAAAGTTCCAAAGTGCTTTCATCTAATTGTAGAGAATCTTCCATCTGAATCACATATTTCAGAGATTTACATGAAATATGAAATGCACGTGGTCAGCGTCGAGAACAGGATAAAGGTGAGCTGAGGTTTACTGCAATCTTTGGCGGGCTGAATAAACCTGTTTTTACGACATTCACCGTGTGACATAAGTGAGTAGACGGCTAATTTCTTTTGGTCAGTGAGATTACAATGATACACGGCTTAGCATAATATATATATATATATGTTTTGCTACTAACACATGCTAAAAAAAGTTTTATTTGTAGCAGGTTTTTCAAAAAAAGAACAAGTTTTGCATCACCAAATTATGAGAGCTATAATTTTTCTCGATTTTTGCTGCCAGTCATGTTAGTACTGCTTTCTTTGCATGATGAGTTGAAGATGTTATCGATACCATTTTCAGGAACAAACTTGATTTTGATCGCTTTCTATTGTCTATGCGATGCAGAATATACAAAAATCAGCAATTCAGAATTTTTCTTTTTTTGGGGGGGGGAGGTCTACCCCATAAACAGAGTTGTAAAAGTGTTGTTGCAGTTTTATCCTGCAGGTCACTGCAATTATAGCGATATTACATTTATATAACTTTAGGTTTTGCCACTTTTACACAAAAACAATTTGATAAAAAAAAGTTTTGTTTGTGCATCGCTCTAAAGCGAAAGCTATAGCAGTTTTATTTTTCCACTAATACTGTACGGCGGCTTGTTTTTTGGAGGACAAGATGTTTTCAGCGATAATATTTTTAATTACATTTGTCTTTTTGATCACGGTTTAGTTCACTTTTATTTCGGAGTTATGATTAAAAATAATTATTTATCTTTAGTTACAGTGTTAACTAGTATGACAGTTTATAGTCATTCTGGATGACAAATGTGTATTTTACTAGTGCATTTTTGTTTTACATAAATATGCTTATTTATTGGTGCAATATTTTTAGTATTCTTAATAGTTTTTGCAATTTTAACATTTTTATTAACTTTTTTATTTAGTCCTTATAGTGGACTAATATTCTGATCAATAAATTTATGCATTTCAATAGAAATGTACTGCAATACATGGGACCTGTCAGATTACAGTGGCAGAATGCCTTTTAGACCCTACCTATGGCTAGGCCTAACTGGCCCCCATACTATGCATACAGGAGGTCATTGTTTGACCTCTGGATGCCATGACAACCATCAATTTCACGTGATTTTGTCACTGGCTTCCTGATGGAGGCAACAGAGGGAACCTCTTCCCTCTCACAACCTAAAAAATGCCGACTCATTATCTACTGCGGCATCTGTAGTGTTAGGCCCCTTTCACATCTAATGCAGGGCTGCGTTTTGCTTCATTTGCGTTTCTATGCGTTTTTACCACTAAAAATGCATCAAACCCCATACGTTTTTGACCCCATTGATTTTAATGGAAAAACCAATTAAAAAGCATGCAAAAACGCATGGGGTTTGAAAAAACGCAAAAAGGCATGCGTTTTTGCAAATACATCCCAAAATATTGCAGGCCACGTTTTGGGCTGCGTTTTTTCAAATGCACATGCGTTTTGCATGTGTTTTCCATTAAAATCAATGGGGGCAAAAGCGCATGTGTTTTGATGCATTTTTAGCGCTAAAAATGCATAGAAACGCAAATGAAGCAAAACGCAAACCTGCATTAGATGTGAAAGGGGCCTTAGTCTGCCAAGGACAGAAGCTTGGCTGTCAGCTGAGCCCCATCAGTGATTATACAGGGAAGTTCTACTTTTTCAGCACCTCCCTCATGATCATGCTGTGATCAGTTAAATCAGAAAGACAAACCAATTGAAGCAATCAGAAAGTGGGGACTGCTAAAATCGGTTTCTACAACTCTGGCTGTGGCGGTCAGCTGTCAATGACCAATGTCGGCATGGATTTGTCAATGTGTTTTTACACAGTGACGGTTTCAGTCATAATGGGAGAACTGACACTGCTCATGACGTGCTATGTCCAACATTGGTCTTTAAGAAGTTTAAAAAAAGAATTAGTCATCTCATTTCCTTCAGATATAGTGGTAATCTGCAGGTAAATAGCATTTTGTTGTGTAATTTAAAAGGTGGCTACAGGGAGAAAGTTATATTTTTCTTGCAGCCACTAATTTCCTGTCCTTAGGTGGTGCAGGGAGCAGTTCACAGGGATGTGGAGTTGGCAAGCCAAACCTGACTCCACGACTCAGATTCCCTCATACATGGATCATGTTTAAGGCTAGTTTCACACTAGCGCTGTTTTGTATCCAGGGATGCAGGTTTTACCTGAATCTCCCAGATTCCCCCAAAACTGTAAAAACTGATGCTCCCGCACCGGTATTATCACTGATCCGTTTCACGCATCAGTGATAATACCGATGCGGGAGCAGACAGTTTCTTCCTGCTCCGTACCAGTTTCCACCGTATTCGGGACCAAATTACATGCCCCCTAGGGGACATGTCATTTTCGAAATGCAATCGTGGCATGTGCCGTTCCAAAACCCGGATCCGGAGTCCACCGGATATGGGTACCATTGGGAACATTGTGATTTGTCACGGAGACCAAAAATGCACCAAGATGAATTTTTGGACAGAGCAAACAAACCAGGAACACTCAGATCCGGTAAAATAGTGCAAAACTGGATACATCTGTCAGTTCATCCAGCCCCATTGAAAGTCAATATGGCCAAAAATGGTTGCAGGTGCATCCAGTTTCAGCTGTATTCACATGGATGGCATAAAACACCAGTGTGAAACCAGCCTGAGTGATAAATTTATTGTAGTATAATGTGAACATCAGGATTAATCATTATTATGATACAGTAACACAAGCCAACAAGTCATTTTCATCATAGACAATTTTATGTCATACTTCTAGTATTTCTGGCACTGAATTCAGATCTGTGTTTATTTTTTCTCCATCACATACAATTTTCGAGATATGGCTACTTGAATGTTTAATTTATGCACTGATATCAATGACTACATTTATGTTTAGTCTTTCAGAATTCCGTTAAAACAAAGCACTTATTTCATTAAAATAAAAAACTTATTTTGTTAAAGGGATCCTGTCACCCCCAAAACACCTCTAAAGCTATTAAAAGCTGTCCCTAGAGCATAGTAACACTTACCCTACACTCCTTTTAGCTCCTAAAAGCACCAAGTGAAATTGCAGATAAATGTTATTACAGTACCTCATTAGGGATGATAATGAGTGACTATGGTATTCATAGTCACCCTGGCAGGCGCTCCCTCTTCATGTTATCACGCCTCAATAGGCGTGATCTTCTAATCAGATTAAAATGCGCACCTCCCCGACACTCTGTGCATTCTCTGCCGGCCTGTACTGGGGCTGGGTGACGCGAATCGCGTCATTTCCGGTGCCGGGTGACGTAGTACACCCGCGCCGCTGTTAGCGTCAAGACCCGCACTGCACAGAGGGAGGATCTGTTTTTGCATAGGCCCAGAGATAGCAATAGGGCTATATATATCACGACCCCATATAACAACTGCTGGACGGACCTTAAACATGTTCTTGATGCGAATTGGGATATACTGACACAGGACACCAGGATACGCCCATTTTTGGAAGAGAAACCGCGACTTGTGGCTAAAAGGGCTCCCAACCTGAGAGATCAACTGTCACATAGCCACTTTATGAGACCAGTAATTAGGACTGGGAGGGGATTTCGCATAAAGGGGTCGTATCCTTGTGGGGGATGCACTGTGTGCCCTTTTATGGTGTCTTCTGAGTCAATTCACATTGATCGTTTTCCGTTTCAACTGCATTCTAGGAAGTTCTACAATTGTCTATCCAGGAATGTGGTGTATGGGCTGATTTGTGGTTGTGACAAAGTCTATGTGGGACAGACCACGCAGCAATTGAGGAGACGGGTGCAGCATCATATCTCAACCATCAACACGGCCAGGAGTGATCTAGAGAACATTAATGGTAAGCCCTTGACATCAGTCGCAAAACATTTTTTGACTGAACATCGTGGAAATCCATCCAGTTTGAGAGTACTGGTTTTTGATGATGTCAGTGGTAGCATTCGAGGAGGAAATATCACCCGACAACTCTTACAACTTGAATCTCGGTACATTTTTGATCTAAGGACAGTGGCCCCGGATGGCCTCAATGAAGATCTGCTTTACACTGTTTTTTTTCAAACAAACGTGAATTTTGATTGTGTGATCTTAGTAACTGTCTGTATTTTAAATTTTTTAACAGGTCCATTTGAAGACTTCGATATAATGGCTATAATTGGGGCCCCTGTGGAGGAGGATGGAGGAGAGAATAATGACATAAAACTGGGGCATTCGGCCACTCAATATACAGGACATCTCTGGATCTGATTTTTCTTCACTGAACATTCCCCCATTTGTTCTGTATTTCCTTCTTCATGCTGATTTCTTGTTTATGTATATTTTATTGTTGTGCTGGCATGGGGCAATATCATTATGCAGGATCCTGCAAGGTTTGCCAGTGACCTTTGTTCACTGGCAACCTATTTTGTGACTATATGGTATTGACCATATTACCCTCAGTATAATTATAATGATAATGCTGTGCATACTTTTATTATTGTTTTCTGTTTTTTTTTTTTTTTTTTCTCTCCTTCTGATTAAGATAATGGGGAACATATGGGGCTGTTTATGATACAGACAGTTAGTCTTAACAATTGTTCCAATATTCACCAGTAGGGGGCCAGCGGTCCTGCAGCTTTGCTTATGGGAGCTCAGCCTGCTTGCTATTTGCACACAGAGATGCACAGGAGGAATTGAGCATTTTTCATGGCAACCAGTATTAAATGCCTTTCTGATCCCTTTTCACTATATTAGGATCAGTTTTTTACTTCTATTGGCTAAAATACTCGTTTGTATGGTTGCTATGGAGATAGCTTCATTACATTGGCTGGGTGATGACCTGTATAGACGTCGCTGAGCTATGACATGGCTGCACATGTGCAGTAGCACTCCCAGAGATCCAAGATGGCTGCGCCCAGTACAGGGACAAGGTAATGGCTCTGATTTGCAGCATCAGTGCTAATAAGCATTACAGGTGCTATAGATTTATTATAATTATTACTAATGATCTGGGTATATAACAGACTGCACAGGGCACCATTGGCACTTACCTCTCTTTCCCCTGAGGAAGTCCTAGGCGGACGACACGCGTTGGGTCGGGTCCTTGGTTAGCTGGTGGCTGGGTATGTGATCATAGTGATTATATTGTATATACCTGAGGGTTGAGTTGGCTGGCAGATTACTCTGTATCCTTGGCCCTTATGCAGGACATTTTAGAGGGTGTACAAGACCTTACTGGTCTTCCTATATGGTGAAGCTTGGAGGGTTTGGCCCTGACCATAGCTGCAAGGGTGCAGTGTAATTACAGTTTATAGGGCACTATTTGCCATAACTGTAATGTAATTTGATTGCAAATTGCATTTGAGACATTTGTTTAGATCTGCCAGCAAATTACATTGTACTACACTCTGACTCGGTATTATTGCCTATTGCTCAGTAACCTGTACATACCTTTTGCACACCAGCTTTGTAACACCTTTTTTGGTTTTAATTGTTTTTAAATTAAGAGGTGGTCAGTGGTGTTTTGTGGTTTTCTATTGAGTTTTTTATATTAATAAAGATTGATTATAGTGATCATCCCTGCTGCTATGTTCTTTTTCTTTAATTGCTACATGTTTTTGCATAGTGGGATAGATCCTACCTATATGTGATAGTGGTGCCCCCAGACCCCAACTTTGAAACTTGTAGTAATATGCTGCAATTTAGAATTCATCGTAAAAAAAAAAAGTTAATGTTGATGGAGCAGAAAACAATTTGCAATCAGCATGAAAAATTGATTTAAAGAGGACCTGTCACCCTACCCTGGATTTCAATCTAAGTGCAGCACTGAATGCAGCATGTATGCTGCATTCAGGCAAGGGATTCCCCATGTGTTTGTGCGCTTGGTACTCCGAGACATAGCCTTTGTAAAACTCAGAAGCCATGAAGGCAGTCCCTGGTGCTTGGAGCCACCTCAATTCATGGGTGCATTTCACGCCCCCTGCGTCTGTGCCGCCTTCCTCCTGTCCATCATGCTGTCTTCGCCTGCTTGTGCTTGCTTAATGCAGGCGCAGAGTGAGGTATTGCTTCTTGTGGTCCTGGGCGCCTGTCCCGCCTCCTGCTCTGAAGTCGGCTCCTTTGCCAGTCCTGCTCCGTGCATAACACGGAACTACTGTACCCAATTTACAATATATTTTAGGAGTCGGTGCCTGTCCATTTAAAACCGACTCCAACATCACCAAAATGGGATCAGCCTTCGACTCCACAACTGACTCAGACTCCACAGCCCTGGCAGTTCAGTCACTGCACACTACACAATGAGAATGAGGTTTTCACTCCACTTAGACATTGATTGACAACCTGCAGAGTATGTATGTTACATGTGTGCAGAGTTATGGTAGCCATCAGTCAAGGTGCAGGGAGTGATAACTGTGCGCTTACTGTGTAGAGACTAACGGCTCCCCATAGCATCCTGATGAATTGAAGCAACCAGGTGCGAGAGGAATTTAACTTTATTTGCACTTAAAACCCTCCTGAGGCTGCTGTTCAAACTACACTGCTATGTACCTGGAGATTATAATCTATATATACCACTAAATCTTCAGTGAACTAACTTTTTCCTCAGAATCTACTGTAGTATAAGGCCTATTTTGACTTCTAGTTTTTCTGTAGTCTCTATCATTGTAAACAGGATTAAAATGTTAAGTGCTATGGAATTAATAGCGCTATATAAATGTATAAATCTGATTATTATTCTTATTATAGGTAACACCTCTATACATAATAGATAATTGGATCCACCATTCACAATAGGCGATGTCACATCCCTCTCTCCTCCTTTGTACAATGGCCCCTACCCAAGTTAAAAATTCAAAAAGGGTCCGAGTAAGTATGCTGATGCCAATGTCCATGAGTTGTAGTCACTGTGATTTGTTTTTAATATCTAAACTAGATAAAATACATTTAACATAAAACCTGATACTTGAACAATAGGTCATTCCTGATGACACATTCCTTGTAATTACCCGTATTGATCTAAATATTTCTACAGAATTTATGGCTAAAAGCAAACACTTTATTGACAAAACTCTTGCTGTACCAGGAATCGTGCATTAGTTTACTTTTCCAAGTGACGTGCTATTGGTAATCTATGGATGCAAGATAAAAAGGGCTAGGTTCATTATATTGCATTGTAGACGGATTGCTCCAGAGATAGACATAAGATATGTGTAATTGACATCTCATAAAAGTTGACTGTTGACTGTCTTGTAACTAGGACCCCAAACTATTCCAGAGAACAAATAGCCAATTATATGTAGTCACTGGCTAACAAATAGATTTTCGAGTCCCCTACACAACAGATGGCTGTCTCATCGAGCACCCCGCGTTATCTAAGAGACAGATGCCCCAGACTTTTCTGGTAGAAGCTTATCTAGCTGAAAACAAAGGGATTGTCCACAATTGTACGTGCCGGATCCTTATCTTCCCCGATACCATTTGTACTGTGCACATTAGACCGTTGGCCAAGTTTGTCAATATCAACGGATTCGACCAATGATGGTCCAATGTATGTGGTGGCAAGTAGGCTTTATACACATCTACATTGTAGGTTTCATTTAGAACCTCGGTCACAGATTTCTTTATCTTTAAATGACATTTAGCCAATGAGGTACATCTGACGTATTTGATATCGGTCATGTAAGGTCTCATTCCCATAGAGCATTTGTGCTCAGTTTTTGTTGATCTGTTTTTGGTGCAGTTTCTGCACCATAAACTGAACATTTTTTTTTTTACCAAAAAGCATCACAAACGCATCATCCATTTGTGCAGCTTTTTTGCTCCGTTTTCAGGACCCGTTTTCAAGTTACCCTCCCCGGCGACATTTTCCTTCTGGGCATCGGCAGGATCAGCGGGTAATACGAGTACTTACAGGAATTGTCCACGTGACTCTCAAGCAGAGTCATATGGGCAGGTCCTGACAGCACTGTACCCGCAGGTTCTGCCGATGCCCAAAAGGAACCCATTGCCAGGCTTGCCGGGGAGGGTAAATAATGGAGCGTTGGTGGTGTGAAAAGTGCAGCAGATAAATGGATCAAAAATTGACATGCTCATTTTCTGGATGCACTTTCTCGGACTGACTGCCGCACCAGCCGAATAAAGCTCAACTCCATATTTATATAGGGTATCTAAAGAGCCAATTAATTGGAAAACCCCATTTGTGGCAACGTCCTCTGAGCAGGCAGCTCACAGGGAAGACCGCTTCTTCAAACCAGGTGGGCCCGCAGGGCAAGAGGGCTGGAGGAGGCCCCATGGGACTGATGCAGCTCCCGAGTGGGAGGCCCAAATACTCCATCTATTGTGAACAGTCCGTCTGGCCGACCCATTTAGTGCTAAGTGATATTCCTGGTGAAAGATCCAATTAATCTTATGGAGCAATTCAGTTAAGGAAGGAGAGGAGGGGGCTTTCCATTTTGCGGCTAGGCACAGACGGGCAGCAATGAGGATATATGACACTGTTCCTCTCAGTGGGATGGGGAAATCTCGAATACCAATATTCAGAACTGGCAGTTGTGATGTTAGATCTTGTTTAATTCCCGTGACTGAGTGGATTAAGCTTTGGACTAAGGTCCAAAAGGGGCGTATGTTCGGACAGGACCACCACATGTGCACCAGGTTGCCCCTCTCTCCACACAGTCTCCAACACTGCGGGGACTGACCCTTGGTGAAGTGAGCAATGCGCACAGGAGAGAGGTACCATCTAAGATGAATCTCCTTTATGTTTTCAAGATGATTTACACATCTGGTGGACCTGCTCACCTCCCTAGATGCTGAGTGCCAGTCCTCGACCTCCAAAGTAAACCCAAGGTCCCCTTCCCATTTTCTCATGTAAGGGAGTTTCACCTCGCGAGCCGCGGATACTAATCCTCTATAAATTCTGGACATCATTCGTGGTTTGGAGGGGGTCTGCTTGAACAACACCAAGGAGAAACGGTAAGGGGGCAGGGGGGGGGGAAGCACAGGTAATGGGACGTATAAGGCCTTACGTAAAAGATGGTCTAGTTGGGAAAATTGTAAGAATGCCGAACGACACTCAGGGAACCATCTACAAAGGGACTCAAACGTGGGCCATGTCCCTTCCTGACATAAGTCTTCCAGGGACCTCAATCCTATACCCTCCCAGGTCTTCGTATGGATTGATGGGACAAAGAGGCGCAACGCCCGAAAAGGCACATTCTCCAGTGGAGCACGGGTCCAGGCCCGCGGCACCGACCTCCAACAATGTAAGAGGGCTTGGGAAGTATCGAGCTGACGAGTCTGGGCAACTGGCCGAACTGACTCAGCCGTCAGGAGGTCTCCCAGAGTGCCACCCCTCAGGTGTGAAGTCTCAATGGAGATCCACCTGAGATGGTCAGGGCTACGCCACCAAGACCCAGCCTCCTCCAGGACGATAGCTCTATAGTATTCCGAAATGTTTGGCATTCACATGCCACCCTTCCCCATCGGCACATACATAGTCTCTCTGGCTACGCGTGGACAAGAAGGTTTCTCAAGCTTCTCCTATCAAACATTAAAATCAGACAGCACTTAGTTGGAATCTGAGTGCTGACCGATTTTGACTATTTTTTTTTATAAACCCAAAGCTATGCACTGGTGAGTTTGATCAGTGTTCTAGTGTCAGCCACTAAGTCCACAAAAGTGTCATGTGAAGTTCTCTATAGTCTATAAGGAGTATGAATTTTGGGCCATTAAAAACATGGACAGAAATTGTATGTGAAAAATCTGCGTCTGGGTAAGCATTTAAATATTCATATATGCCAATCATATGGTTAACATAACTGAGAAATCAAGAATTTACAAATGATGACTAACCATTTGCAGCTATCCAAAGAACTACTTAGCTGCAGATGTAACTTTACAACACAGGAACATTCTTCCCATGGGAACAACAGTTGTGCTGCACACTAGACACGTCTGGTAGACTCAAGTCTGACGCACACTGCATTGAGGGAAGCCGCTGTTCGCAAGTATCTCCATACAAAGTTCGAATTTCGCGCCAATTTGCAGCCCCGCTCCTCCTGTCCTGCCCGCGCACCATACCCCACTCCTCTACCCTGTCTGCGCTCCCGCACCCCGCTCCTTAGGGCTACTTCTTTAGTGATTTGATTACACAGTGCATTATACACTGCGAAATCAAATGTAAAATAAAGACAAATGTATTAAAAATACTAAAGATTGTTATACTTACCTCGCCGCCGAGTGTTCAGTAACCGGGAGCAGTAGCAGGCAGTGTTCTGCTAGGACCCTTGCATGATGTCAGAATGACATCGGCGTTCGGCACTGTGATTGGCCCGCTCGCAGTCATGTGATATGCGCATCACATATCACATGACCGCGAGCCGGCCAATCACAGCGCCGAACGCCGATGTCATTCTGGCATCATGCAAGGTCCTAGCAGAACACTGGCTGCTACTGCTCCCGGTTACCAAGCACTCCATCCTGCCCCCCACCCCCCCCGCTACCATCCTGCCCCCGCCGGCTCCATTTTGCCCCCCCATCAGCTCCATCCTGCCCCCGCATCAGCTCCATCCTGCCCTGATCGCTCCATTCCCCCCCCCCCAGCTCCATCAATGCCCCCCTGCTCAATCCTGCATGTGCTGTAATGTACCGCAATATACCATAGTGCTGCTATTAATGTACTGTAATGTACCGCCATATACTATACCACTGCTATACATGTACTGTAATGTACCGCCATATACCATAGTGCTGCTATACATGTACTGTAATGTACCACCATATACTATATTGCTGCTATACATGTACTGTAATGCACCGCCATTTACTAGAGTGCTGCTATACATGTACTGTAATGTACTGCCATCTATAACACTGCTATACATGTACTGTAATGTACCGCCATATACCATAGCGCTGCTATACATGTGCTGTAATGTACCGCCATATACTATAGTGCTGCTATACATGTGCTGTAATGTACCGCCATATACTATAGCCTGCTATACATGTGCTGTAATGTACCCCATACTATCCTATAGCGATGTCCTATCTGATACATGTAGTGTAATGTACCGTCATATACTATAACACTGCTATACATGTACTGTAATGTACCGCCATATACCATAGTGCTGCTATACATGTAGTGTAATGTACCGCCATATACTATAGGTGCTGCTTAATACATTGTGCTGTAATCGAACCGCCATATACTATAGTGCTGCTATACATGTACTGTAATCTACCGCCCGCCACATACTATAGTGCTGCTATACATGTGCTGTAATGTACCACCATATACTATATTGCTACGAAACATGTACTGCAATCTACCGCCCGCCACATACTACAGTGCTGCTATACAAGTGCTGCAATGTACCACCATATACCATAACGCTGCTATATAATATTATATAATATATATATATATATATATATGTAGTTCACAAACGTTAACTGAACAAGTTCTGTCAGTCACAGTATGTCAACTACATACATATTCTAGAATACCTGATGCATTAAAAACGGGCCACCATCTAGTCTTCATATAAGCCCCCCACTTCGCAGATATTCATGGCACATACTCGTGATAAGTTTGAAATCGGAACAACCTCATGTTATACTATGGCTCATTGAGAGCAACACCAAATTAATGTGGTCCCCACCAATAAAAAAAAATGTTGTGCACCCGTGTTCGGTTCTACCAAAGGAGATCTTAAACGTTAAATGAACAGAGCCTATGTGAATTGGGAGAATATAAACAACAAAGGGCAGGTCTCAACAGCGGAAATAATTCAACCTGTTCATGAGAACAGAGCTTTCTAAAACATAGAATGCCTTTATCTGGTCAGTGGATAACTGTGGTCTCCTGAGACATAAATTCTGAAATTATAATTTTGTGAAATCGTGGTCTTGTCTTGAACTTATTTGAACTCATTTACATACTGTATCATCATTGTCTGTACCTGAATAGGTCCCTCTCCCCCCCTTTTTCCTTCCTTTCTTTTGTATGTTCCCCGAAGGTCTGTTCAGACCCTCATTTGTTTGGGTTTGTATATTATGATTAATGTTCAATAAAAAGTTAATTGGTAAAAAAAAAAAAAATTCTGAAATTGACTGGTGAGATGAATGGCTCTGTGACGGAACGGTGAAGGCTGCAGTCTATCAGCAAGCGGTGTTGAGCTCAAGTGCTTATGTTACAATGTCATGAGATTTACAAGGAACACCGCTCTCGAAGTAGTATTGCTGGTCTAAGAGGTACATTTTTTAAATTATTATTACTAGGCATATTATAGATATGGACGAGAAGTTGTCCACTAGCTCTCAACGCTTTCATGGCCCCCAAATACATATTAGACCAATGTCAGCCAAAATTGGAGGGATTGGTCAGAAGTCTAAGGTGTACCATGATGATGCCATGGGGGACTCATCCACTGGAATTTTAACCAGCTGTTATTTTTTCCTTTCCCCATGTCTGCACCGACAGTGAGAGGATGGTACCCACCCCCAGGAACAGGAAACCTACAGCAAAAATAAAAAGGGGAGAAGAAGCACCTCTCCCCACTCACTGTGGTTTCCTATTCCTGCGGGAGCAGGTGCCTGCAGCAAGTGCTGAAAATTTCCTGGAAGGGGTTCCCTCTGTGGAGTGTCCGTCCTGTGTGGGGGAAGAAACCAAGGCCTGGGCGGTCACTGGCGGCCAGATGCAGCTGGTTGCGCCCATTATCCTAGCATCAGGGGAGGCTGCGGGAGCTCCTGAAAAAGGGCGCCCATTGTCATCGCAGGGTTTCCTGGCGGCCACTCCTGCCTGGAGGTCTGGGCCAGGGGGAGGAGGCCTGTCCATCTGACGGCAGGTGTCGGATGGGATAGGACCATTTCCAGGTTCCTGGCGGGGACCAGAAGTGACGTAATGGTGTGCTGGGCACGTTCGGTCTGAAGCTGCCTTCAGGGCGCACACACCGCACCTGCAACATATCCATAAAGGGCTGCAGGGCCATGAGAGGTGACAGCAGCTTACAAGCTGTGGTTCCGGACGTGCATCGACTGATCACAGCAGCATGGCAGACCCTACAGCAAGGACTGCTAATGCTTCAGAGGATCCCAAATCCCAGCCCACCGTGGTACTTCCAGGTTTATGGATAGGTAAGTGCCTTTGTAAGGCAAAACATGTATGCCAATGGGTGCTTTCTGTGTCTTTTTTTAGGGTAAAAAAAAGCCACCTCTAAACAGAAACAAAGGTTTGCGCGCTCTGTTATAAGTCTCTGCCTAAAAGTATATGAAAGCGGATGTGTCGCCCATGTACAGAGAGAACTGTGGTGGAAGAAACCCCTTCGTTGTTTGATAACATTAAGACTCTCATTAGGGATGAAGTTAAGATGACTGTTAGAAGGGAGATTGCGCAAGTTACGGGGGCATAATCTAGTGCAGACAGACCTCCCCCTGCAGAGGCCCCGGACGTTAATGTCAGCTCTAAAGACGAACCAGGTGACCTAGCATTGTCAGACCACTCAAGGTACCTTTACACGCCACCACTGAAAGGTAGCAACTGCCTGGCATTGGGGATATTTATGCCTGTTGCCATGAAATTGCTACGAAATGGCGGCGTGTAAATAGGGAAATTTCTTCCTGTGTCCTGCAGTTGACTCAGATACCTGTTGCTGAGCCGTGCTCAAAAACCGAGGCAACGGAAAGGCACAATTGCCATGGTAGTGGCGTCTAAACGGGGCACAGGCATGGATGTTGCGTCGCCTAGTGATTCCACAGGGGCGTGGATACCACGCCCCATCAGCGATCATTGGTGGGGGCTACCGTGTTACCATTGGCTGTCCCTGCACAGGGAACCATATTTAAAGAGCTGACCATTCACACTACACAATTGCAATGGCGTCATGCATTAGCCAGCGTTCCTGCGCAGGCTGGCCAATCATGATGCTATTGCGTTGTCCAATCAGCGTACGAGCGTCACGGAATACACAACTCTGTCATGCCTATGTACTTGCGGCACGAAAGATGTATGCCCATATTCCTTTGTGGTAGCGGTGTGTAAAGCAGGCAAGGTATTCAACAGGAAGTAAGCCCAGGATCTGTCGGCACTTCCGGGGAACACAGATACCTTCAGCGGACAACGCAATGGTGGCGTCTATATGCGGCATTAGCGATTGGTATCCACCGTTAAAAACGTGCGGTTGATACCTGTTGCTAGGCACAGTGGCGGCGTGTAAAGGTACCTTTAGAGGTGGCTTCCTCAGATGAGGAATTGGACCACCCATATTTTTCAGCAGATGATATAGGGAAATTGCTGAAGCTGTTCAGATCCACTATGGGGGTAGAGATCCCTAAAGAGCAGCGGTCTATACAGGACTTAATGTTCAGTAATCTTGAGGAGGAAAACAGTGTCATCCCCTTTCATGACAACCTGCTTGCACTCATTAAAAATTAGTGAAAAAAGCAGATTAAGAAACTGGTGGTTCCCCAAACCCTAAAACGTAAATACCTCTTCAGTGATGTCTGTGGAAAATGGGAAAAAACGCCAAAACTTGATGCTGCATTCGCCAAAACTTCAAAGGGGTAGCCCTCCCCTTTAAGGAGCGGAGTTCCCTAAAAGACCCCTTAGATAAAAAGGTGGATGCTTTTCTAAAGTCAGCATGGGAAGCATCAGCATGGTCTTTTAAGCCAGGGGTACTGCAACTCAATGCTTAAATGGTTGGAGGAGTTAAAGGATCAGATAAAGGACAAGCGTCAGAGAGGTCAAAGGGATTCCTACACATTTGCAGCATCAATGCCTTCCTTTCGGCCTGTCACTAGCACCTCGTATCTTCACAAAAACAGTTGCCGAAATGACAACCTTCCTGAGAATGCAATACATACTCCTGATACTGTATTTGGACGCTTTCCTCATCATGTCAGCCAAAGAGGACTGTGTAAAATCTGTCAATCATGTGCTCAAACTATTAATCAACCTGGGGTGAATAATCAACAGGGAAAAGTCAAGACTAGAACCAGTTCAAGTACAGGAGTTCCTCGGCATCCGTCTAGACTCCATCATTCATTAGCACCTCTTTTGTGGCCATACCCCTGAAAAGTCCTAAGGTTGCTTCCTGGGATATAAATTTGGCCCTGAATGCCTTGACTACTGCTCCCTTTGAGCCCATTGCCTCTATCTCTGTCCGTAAAGCCACTTACTCTGAAAACTGCTCTCCTGGTCGCCCTGACATCTGCTTGGCGCCCTTTGTGCGCCCTCCGAACGCAGCATGTTGCATTTTTTGTGTGGTCGCGGGCGCTTGTTTTATCTGCAAGCGCACAAACAATGCATGGATCTCAATGGACATGCAGTGTCCTCCGCATGACAGCACAGGAGAATGCTGCAGATCTCATTGAAATCTCTCCTGGTGGCCACCTGTGCTCAGCTGCGGCCACCGGGAGATCATGCAGAGCCGCCGCTGCTTTCCCCCCGGTGTCAGCGGGGAGAAACAGCTGATCTGACAGCTGTTTAAATCTCCCGCGCTGACACCGAATAGGTGAAATCAGCGCGGGAGATTTGAAGCAGCGATCAGCTGTTTCTTATCTCCTGCACCGATATCACCCTATTCAGTGTCAGTGCGGGAGATTTAAACAGCTGTCAGATCAGCTGTATCTCCCCACTGATACCGGCGGGAGATCAGCTGTGCCGAGAGGAGGAGATCTCCACCGCTGATCTCCTCCTCCAGGCCGCCACCAGAGACAGCTGATTGGCTGCCCGGGCACCATACTTATGTGAACGCATGCGGAGATTCTCCGCTGCGTTCACATAAGTATGTGTTGCGTTGCACTGCGTTTGCGTCTGCATACCATACACATGCAGACACAAAACGCAAGTGTGAAGGCAGCCTAAGACCTGTCACTCCTGTTTCCAAGATCCAAATTAGCTTAATCTGCTCATTTCACGTTTATGGCCTCTGTATAATATACAGGAGCACAAAGTATTTTTATTGGGGGACTACTTTGATAGATTTAGGACTCTGAAGAGCTACAATAAAACCTAAAAGTGAAACATTCATAACATATGACAGGAAAATCTGCCGGGAGGAGGTTTCAATGAGGCTGCAGTGTGCTCGTCCTGGGCAGCTTCCTCATATGCAGTGTGCATAAAAGTCGTGTCTAACAGACACTGTACGCAGTGCACCTCCTATTCTCAGTAGGGAGAATATATATTTCTTTAAAAGTTACAGTTGCAACCAAGCAATTTGGTGGCTAGCAGCAAATGGTTCATGTCACCATTTGGAAACTCTTTTTTCCTTAGTTATGTTATTAGTAAGTTCATAATTAAAGTATAAATGTCATTCTGGAATGGGACACTTTCCAGGATTGAGAGGGCGTATGACTGTACCATTCCTCGTGAGCCGGTAGTATGTCTTTTGGGATATGTGGAGGAGGTAGCGGTAAACAACGAATTTAAAATCGCTATAGCCAGACTACTATATATTGCAAGGAAACTTATAGCGAGGAAATGGACTAGTGAGGAGCCGCCATCGAGAACTGAATTTTGTCATCAGGCCAACTATATAGTACAACTGGAAAGGAAGGTTTATGAAAAGAGAGGGTCACATAAAACGTATGAAAAGATATGGTCACCTTGGTTGAATTGTGAATAAGGAACAGTGGAGGAATAAAGTGATATCTTGGAAATGTAACTTGTGGATTGTAACTATACTACATGATATGTGTGGAGACCCGTCTAAACATACTGGGGATACTATATGATGGAAGAACTGTCTGAAGGAGGGATTGGAGGGAGGGGGGCGTTGGGATATTTTGTATGATAACTTAAGACATGCAATAATTCTGTGTTAAAATGTAATATATATATGATATTTTAATAAAAACTTATCTGATTAAAAAAAGTATAAATGTCAAATTAAAGTGTAAGTGTCATTACATTGGAAACAAAAACAATACTGCCATGGTTGTTAGAGATGGGTCACATAGCAGCTAAGATGATACTTTTTCTGCCATGTGATTTATTTTCTCACATTTTTCTGTGCTTTTTTAAAAACATTTTATGTCTGGGTGGGTGTGGCCAGCAGCTGATAGGGAGCAGTGCTATGGGATATCAGAGAAAGGGCAAGACAGATCCTGAGCTGTGTGGAGAGTCAGCAGACAAGGGGTTAAGAGATTGGGACAGAGCATTCCTTGCCACAAACTAGTTTGACCTGATCCTGAACTCTGACATTCCTTAGCAACGGTGCTGTTAGCTCGGCCTAATCTGAAACATTGTTTGCTCTACTTACATGCCTGTAATCACTGTGAATATGGATCTGACTCAGAATGAAAACATGTCTGCTTCACACAATGCAGTGGGAACCTTGTGAATGGTTTATAAATGGTTTGCAACCAGAATTTTCTAATGAAGTATATTAGAAAGTTAATTAAAATCCCTTGCTCTACATCAAATAGAAATTTAAATGGTGGTTATGCTTGAAAGGGATCCTCTCACCTCCAAAATGCCACCTAAGCTACCAAAACATGTCCCTGCAGCATATCATCACTAATCTCACACTCCTTTTGTCTCCTAAAAGCATCCTGAAAGTGGATAAAAACATTTTAAGACGTACTCATTAGGGATTATAATTAGCAGGGGTTATATTCTTTAGCCCTTAGGGCGTGTTTTGCAGGCTCCAGGATCCACCCTCTGTCTGTACTGCTTGTGCAGGCTTTGCCCTCCCCCTCTCTGTCACTCACAGAATGCAAATCATTAGTCCTGCCTTCAGCTCCACAACACAGAACAGAGAGAGAGAGAGAGAGAGAGAAGGGTGGATCCTGGAGTCTGCAAAACAACACACCCTAAGGGCTAAAGAATATAGCCCCTGCTAATTATAATCACTAATGGGCGAGTATTAAAACGTTTTTATGCACTTACACAGGATGTTTTTAGGAGACCAAAGGAGTGTGAGATTAGTGATAGGATGCTGCAGGGACGTGTTTTGGTAGCTTAGGTGGCGTTTTGGAGGTGACAGGATCCCTTTAAGGGTATGTGTAAACCAATTACTACATCACCTACCCAGCAGTATTTGCAGTTTGGGGGCGAAAAGTGCCTACAGATTTCCTTTAAAACATGTAGACTAGTCAGGATTTCTGCAGAATTTTGAAAAAGAAATGCTAGTTGCTATATCCACACCTCCCATTTGTGCATGCAGCCCACAGCTAAGACAATAAATTACATCTTCATACATGAATTTTAAGTTCTATACAGATGATATGATCAAACAGATATGACCCGTACCAGGGACTGCGTGCTGACAATATAGAAAGACAAACAAATAAGAAAAAGGAAAAAAGAAAAATCAATATTTGTCATTATGAATGGCACTTATGGACAGCAATGCAGGGGCACAGATGATGCCTGGTAATAGGAAGCCATGTACCAATCAAAGTCCACATTAGATGAATGGTCTCTAGGCTGCAGACATCACGGACGTGGATAGTAATTATAACATGCAGAATATGTTGTCAAGCTATGGTTTCTACACAATCACATAGTAACATGATCTTAACTCATAACTATTAATAGGAATGCTTCATAGCTACAGAAATATCAGTCTGCAATAGGCAAAAACTAGTCAGGAGTAAAGAAATATTTAAAGTGATATATCCATTTCATAACTCAATGATAAGCCAGCACATTATAATCAGGGAAGTTTGCTCTCCAGAATCTCTATTGGTCCTGAGCGCTGACTTTGCACTTGTACCCCTTCACCTGCACAAAGGAGCTCATCACCATCCAACTGTGCAGGAAACTGCCGCTGTGCTAGGTAGACATAGGCTAAAGGGAGTCCAGTCCCTTAGGATGGTCAGACCCATACGTCATAATGTGATAACACGTTCAAGAGAAATACCATGATATTAGGAGATGGAAATATCTTTTAAGTTCATTTTAAAGTTCATTTTAATTACCGTATATACTCGTGTATAAGCCGACCCGTGTATAAGCCGACCCCCCTACTTTTGCCCCCAAAACCTGGGAAAACCTATTGACTCGTGTATAAGCCGAGGGTGGACTCCAGCACAGGTATACAGCCCCCAGCAGTGTGGTATATACAGGCAGCAGCCCCCAGCAGTGTGGTATATACAGGCAGCAGCCCCCAGCAGTGAGGTATATACAGGCAGCAGCCCCCAGCAGTGTGGTATATACAGGCAGCAGCCCCCAGCAGTGTGGTATATACAGGCAGCAGCCCCCAGCAGTGTGGTATATACAGGCAGCAGCCCCCAGCAGTGTGGTATATACAGGCAGCAGCCCCCAGCAGTGTGGTATATACAGGCAGCAGCCCCCAGCAGTGAGGTATATACAGGCAGCAGCCCCCAGCAGTGTGGTATATACAGGCAGCAGCCCCCAGCAGTGTGGTATATACAGGCAGCAGCCCCCAGCAGTGTGGTATATACAGGCAGCAGCCCCCAGCAGTGTGGTATATACAGGCAGCAGCCCCCAGCAGTGTGGTATATACAGGCAGCAGCCCCCAGCAGTGTGGTATATACAGGCAGCAGCCCCCAGCAGTGAGGTATATACAGGCAGCAGCCCCCAGCAGTGTGGTATATACAGGCAGCAGCCCCCAGCAGTGAGGTATACAGCAGCCTCCCCAGCAGTGTGGTATATACAGGCAGCAGCCCCCAGCAGTGTGGTATATACAGGCAGCAGCCCCCAGCAGTGTGGTATATACAGGCAGCAGCCCCCAGCAGTGTGGTATATACAGGCAGCAGCCCCCAGCAGTGTGGTATATACAGGCAGCAGCCCCCAGCAGTGAGGTATATACAGGCAGCAGCCCCCAGCAGTGTGGTATATACAGGCAGCAGCCCCCAGCAGTGTGGTATATACAGGCAGCAGCCCCCAGCAGTGTGGTATATACAGGCAGCAGCCCCCAGCAGTGTGGTATATACAGGCAGCAGCCCCCAGCAGTGTGGTATATACAGGCAGCAGCCCCCAGCAGTGTGGTATATACAGGCAGCAGCCCCCAGCAGTGAGGTATATACAGGCAGCAGCCCCCAGCAGTGTGGTATATACAGGCAGCAGCCCCCAGCAGTGAGGTATACAGCAGCCTCCCCAGCAGTGTGGTATATACAGGCAGCAGCCCCCAGCAGTGTGGTATATACAGGCAGCAGCCCCCAGCAGTGAGGTATATACAGGCAGCAGCCCCCAGCAGTGTGGTATATACAGGCAGCAGCCCCCAGCAGTGAGGTATATACAGGCAGCAGCCCCCAGCAGTGTGGTATACAGCAGCCTCCCCAGCAGTGTGGTATACAGCAGCCTCCCCAGCAGTGTGGTATATACAGGCAGCAGCCCCCAGCAGTGTGGTATATACAGGCAGCAGCCCCCAGCAGTGTGGTATATACAGGCCCCCCGATTACCCACCCCCGTAGTTTATGCAGGCCACCCGATCCCCCCCCCCCCCGTAGTATATACAGGCCCCCCGATTCCCACCCTCCCTGTAGTATATACAGGCCCCCCGCGCTCTATATACAGGCCCCCGGTTGCAGCCACAGACCTGTAAGAGAATCGCTTTCATACTTACCCTCCTCACTGTCATCGCGCGTCCTCGTCTCCTTCCAGCTTCTTCCCGGCGCATCCACAATGACGTCATTGTGGACGCGCCGGGTACAAGCGGGAAGGAGACCGGAGGAGCGCGGGTAACAGCGAGGAGGGTAAGTATGAAAGCGATTCTCTTACAGGTCTGTGGCTGCAACCGGGGGCCTGTATATAGAGCGCGGGGGGCCTGTATATACTACATAGAGGGTGGGAATCGGGGGGCCTGTATATACTACGGGGGGGGGGATCGGGTGGCCTGCATAAACTACGGGGGGCCTGTATATACTACGGGGCGGGGGGGATCGGGGGGCCTGTATAAACTACGGGGGGGGGGGGGATCGGGGGGCCTGTATAAACTACTGGGGGAGAGCAATGTAATATGCACGGCTCCCCCTGCCGCTGATGGACAGGGGGATGCCGTGCATATTGCATTGCACTAATGAGCGGCCCCACGTGACCGGCCGCTCATAGTGCAGCCTCCCCCTGCCTCCTCCAGCCCCCGGACACCGGCCCCCCCCCACTCAGCTGTATAGTGACTCGTGTATAAGCCGAGGGGGGCACTTTTCAGCACAATTTTTGTGCTGAAAAACTCGGCTTATACACGAGTATATACGGTAATCGATCTCGGAATAACAGTAAGTCCCACAAGTGAATGCGTTTACATTTTTTTTCCTGTGTTGAGATAATCTATATGTGTCCCTGCTATGTACTGTGTAGGGGCATGGTCTGATCATACCACATCTCCTGTGCTGAGATAATTTTATATATGTGTCCCTGCTATGTACTGGCTGACTGTACAGGGACATGGTCTAATCATACAACATCTCCTGTGCTGAGATAATCTTGCAAAGAAAACAAGTTCATATTCATTTAGAAACAACAATACTAATGTTTTAACTCAGGAAGAGTTCAGAAATCAATATTGGGTGGAATAACCATGATTTTTAATCACAGCTTTCATGCATCTTAGCATGTTTTCCACCAGTCTTTCTCAATTAGGTTTTTATTAAGATTTTAGCAATTTATAAACAAAAACATTCAAATATAACATGTAAATGTAAACATCTCAGGTTACAGAATGTCTTTAGATGTAAAAGCAATATACTCATGTTTCCTCAATATGTTTACAAAAATGAAAGAAGAGAGCTCAGGGAAAAATAAAAAGGGGAAAAAAGAGGGTAGGTGATATGGAGAATGGAACAAAGAGATAAAAAAGGGGAAAAAAAGTAAGATCCAGTATTCATTCCTCCTTACATTATGATCTCTCTAAAGAGGGAGGAGTTAAGAAAAGAGTCCCAATGGAACCATCTTTGAGCTGTCTCTTCCCGTTCTTTTTGGATGTGGGCAATCAAAGTTTCCATACGTCTGCTCAGGCTCACCTGAAACCAGTCTTCTAGCGTTTGGGAAATAGTTTGCTTCCACATTCTAGGAATAATCGTCTTAGCTGCTTGCAGTAGGTGTCTTGAAAGGGATTGTTTATACACAGATTTTGGAATAGAGGTCATATATAATAGGACCGCCTCTGAGGTATGAGGTCGAGTTATCCCGGTGACTTGAGTGATCACCTTCAGTACACTTCTCAAAAAGGGTTCAAGGATCGAGCACGACCACCATATATGCATCATTTATCCGGTCTCATGACCAGATCTCCAGCAAAGGTCTGAGGTTTCCGGATACCACCCATGCAGAGCCTGGGGTACTCTATACCACCTTGAAACTATTTTAAAACTAGTTTCTTGTGACTTGGTGGCAATGAATGATTTATGGGACAGAAAAAAAACATGTGTTCTATTGTTTTACAGCAAACGTTTTTCCAAGCTCTTTCCCTCCAAGCTCTGCAGAAAGGAGGGACCTACGCCCCGTCAACTGTAAGTAGTCTGTATAGATTTGCTATGGCATGTGTAAGTGGAAGATCAGAAAGGCACTAGGTCTCAAAAGTTGTCAGGGGGCAGGTGATGTCATGATCTCTAGTTAGTGAAGAAATAAAATGTTGGAGCTGCATGTGTTCAAACCTGTGGCATGTACGTAAGAGATCTATCCCAATCATATCAGAAAGGGGCCGGGGGGTTCCCCTCGGAGCCACTTTGTATATACGCAAGGGTGATTTCTTCATGCTATTTAGGAAAAAATTAGAAGAGCAACCAGAGGAAACTTTGGGTTATCTGTTATGGGTAATAGAGGTCCCTTAGTATCAAAAAGTCTCCTCCTGACAATTGGCAGACACGTTTCAAAGTTTGTGATGAGATTGAGATACCATTTAGCCTATGTTTGGACAGACCAGACCAGGTCCAAGGAAGGGTTGCCACTGACAATGGGCAAACAATCTGTGTAATCTGTACCCACAATTTTGACGGAGCTATGTAGCAGATCCAACACTCTTGCATATGCTGCTGCCCTCCACCAGTCTTTGACACTGCTTTTGGGTGACCTTATGCCAACTCCTGTCAAACATTTAAGCAGTTCTTTATTTGATGGCTTGTGACTGTCTAAAGGTGCCAAAGGTTTTCAATAGGGTTCAGGTCTGGATATTGGGCTGCCCATCACAGGGTCTTGATGTGGTGTTCCTTCAGTCCATTGATTGACCTAGCTGTGTGGCATGGGGCATTGTCCTGATGGCAAACAGTCCTCAGAGTTGGGGAACATTGCCTGAGCAGAAGGAAGCAAGTGGTTTTCAAGAATCACTTTGCATGCAGCTTGATTCATACGTCCTTTGCAAAGATTAGTCTACCCAATTCCAGCCTTGCTGAAGCATCCCCAGATCATCACCGATCCTCCACCAAATTTCACAGTGGTTACAAGACACTGTGGCTTGTACGCCTCTGCAGGTCTCCGTCTAACCATTAGATGACCAGGTGTTGGGCAAAGCTGAAAATTAGACTCATCAGAGACGATTACCTTACTCCAGTCCTCTGTGGTCCAATCCTAATAGTCTTTGGCAAACTTCAGCCTGGCTCTCCTTTGCTTCTCATTGATTAAAGGCTTTCTTCTGGATTTACATGACTTGAGCCCTGCCTCTAGGAGCCTGTTACGAACAATTCTTGCTATATACTTCACCCAGCTGCCATTTGCCATTCCTTTTGTAGGTCACTTGATGTCCTCCTGCGGTTACTGAGCAAAATTCGAATAAGATGAAGGACATCCCGGTCAGTGGAGAGTCGCTTTCGCCCTCTGCCAGTCTGTAGATTTGTTGTCTGCAATGTCTGCTGCTTGACCTTGTTGTAATGAAATTTTAAGGATGGAGGCAAGATGACGCTCACTGTATCCCTCTGCTAGTAAAGCCAGAATTGAGCCCTTCTTTTCCTCACTCAAGACTTTTCTTTCCAACTCCTTTGGCATTTTTAAAAGTTATTCTTTCATCCAAATTACTTTTGCGCTATTCCTAGCACTTGTTTTGCCATCCAGCTTGCCCTATTGTAAGAGGATTGTGAAGACCACAGAAGTGTTATTTATATTTTCGCTCATTAAGATTTGGTTCAGGTAATCACCTAATCAGAAGCACATTAAGTAGAATGAGGTGTACTTTGGTTGGAATTCAACTGATACTTGAATGGAATGGCTGTCTGATATGTACAGATGGTGACTTTTAGAGAACTGTGCAGTGGTCTCTTAATTTTTGCCAGAGCTATACACAAGATTATCTCAGCACAGGAGATGTGGTATGATCAGACCATGTCCCTGTAGGTCAGACAAAGCCATTACACAGTACATAGCAGGGACACATATAGACGATTATCTCAGCACATGAGCATTTTATATCCAATTGTGAAAATTATTAATCCAAGATCTATTGATTAAAATGAAGCTTGTTTGTTGTTAGCTTAAAGTGGTTTTCTCACGAACAGATTGCCATGAATCACGCCACAAAAAGCATCATTAGTAGGTGCGACACATTGTGTATGCTGAACACTGTACGAGTGGATCTAAGCCTATTTGTAGATATGGCATTCAGCAGCAATGATCTGGTTACCATGACAATACAAAGCATATATTTTTGGGAAATGACCAGCATGGTTAAAAGTCTTGTTCATCCTATTTATTGTATGTTAATTTCTCTTCTATATGTAATTATATTACAAGAGATTACATTTTCTATTTCAATTTACAGCCTGTTTCTATATATCAAAACAAAAAACATAAACCTACTATTGGAGGCTGCATTATGGGGAGTTTCTCGAGTGAAATCACTGTCTGAAAGCTATCCATAATTTAAAAAAAAAACGGATAGTACAGTACACGGATTATTGGTATTCAATGGGGCATCGCAGATGAGTGATTTTTTTCACTGATCAAATCTGTATTTGGAGGGCATGTACACTTGAATTTTTTTACTCATCCTTTAACCCCATTCCGTCCCTTGACGTAATAAAATGTTAAGTGTTGGGTCCCGGTGTTTGATGCGAGCTCCGATGTGGCGCTCACGTCAAACACTCAATACCTCAGCTGATCTCATCAGCTGAGATGTCAGGCTTCAGCACCGATCGGATCCGGGATCCAATTGGTGCTGTTAATGACCCGCCCTGGGGTCTTTGGAACTCGGTACCAAGGTGTTAGTGCTAGGGTGATGTCTTGGTGGCTGATGCCCGGGCCAGTAACTCTAGGGGGGGGGGGGGGGTCACTCGGTAGAAGGAGAAAATAATAAAAATAATAAAGTTTCCTGACGCCACCTGTGGAATCTGGTGAAGTCCCCTGACCTGTGTAGAACTAGGCCTGACCTCCTGTGTGTCTCTCTCTTACACCAGTGTCGTAATGTCGAGAACTTTTATGTGGGCTACCGCTATAACTTCTCCTGCGGTCCCAGACTCCCCTGTTAGTTGCGCTACAGGTGTCTGGGAGACCAGAGTCTTCTTGGTGAACCGGTGTTTTCTGCTGGGCTTGATGCTCTCCTGCAGACTCTGACTTAGGTTTCCAGGTTGCTTCCTGGGGTGAACCGGTATGGCTCCTCTGCCCCTTTACTCCGTCTTTCTCACGCCTTGCCTTCGACCTCACACTGATCTACTGGCTCGGGCCTAGCGCGGCTCCGACACATCAGGACGTCTTCACAGTCCTCTCTGGAACTGCTCGTTTCTCTTCTGGTACAGGAGCGGCACCACCCTGCCACCACTGTATGGCAGAGTCTGGGATTTTTAGGGCCTGTAAACCCTTCATAGCCATAACTGTTTGTGACGCTAGAAACGACCCGCCCAGGGGTCTTTGGGAACTCGGTACCCGGGTGTTCGTGCTGGGGTGATGTCTCGGTGGCCGGTGCCGGGCCCGTAAGCCTGGAGGTCACTGGGCAAATAGAGGAAAATAATAAAGTCTTTTGCCGCCACCTGCAGTTTCTGGTGATCTCACCAGCGCAGCTATCCATCTGCCGGGGGATGGTGGTATTGCAGCCAGTTGATAATGCTCCCCTGCAGGCGGAGGGAGGTCCCCAGGACAGTGCTGCTTGCTGAGCTGGTCGATGTGGCAGCAGCTACTTCTTTACTTAAAGGGATCACCTCCAAAACGCCTCCTAAGCTATCAAAACATGTCCCTGCACCATCCATTCACTAATCTCACACCCCTTTTGTCTCCTAAAAGCATCCTGTGAAAGTGCATAAAAACGTTTTAATACTTACTCATTAGTGATTATAATTAGCAGGGGCTATATTCTTTAGTCACCAGGGCATGTTGTTTTGCAGCCTGAATGATCCACCCTCTGTCTGTGCTGCTGTGAAACTTAAACTGAAGGCAGGACTAATGATTTGCATTCTGTGAGTGATAGAGAGAGGGGAGGGCAATGCATGCACATCACAGCAGAACACACAGAGACAGGGTGGATCCTAGAGCTGCAAAACAGCCCGCCTTGGTGACTAAAGAATATGGCCACTGCTAATTATAATCACTAATGAGCAAGTATTAAAACGTTTTTATGCACTTTCACAGGATGCTTTTTGGAGACAAAAGGAGTGTGAGATTAGTGTATGGATGCTGCAGGGACATGTTTTGCTAGCTTAGGAGGTGTTTTGGAGGTGACAGGATCCCTTTAAGCAGAATAAAACACCGGAGGCTTGCTGACTCTGTATGGGTACTTTACTGGTAACAGTTCACGGTTCACTTCAGTTTACAGTCACGGAGTGTTTGCAGGTAGCTGGCCGGGTAGTAACCGGAGGGTACAAAGTCTTTCTGAGGCTCTCCAAGTGTTCCTTCTACTACGTTCACTGTCCTCTGTCTTTCTTGCGCCTCCTTTCTATCCGTGCGCTGCCCTATACAAAACCACTTCCTACCAGGCTCGTCGGGTGTGATGAGGTTACCCTTCTCTTCTCTAAGAGGCTCAACCCAGTTTGAGAGTATCTGGTTGGGCTGTAAGTTGTGGACAAGGTCAGGGGCTGCTTGGCAGACCTGCGACCCACCAGTATTGGCGGTTCAGGGTTGGACTCGCCTGCACCGCGACTCGGAGCCAGTATCCCGTTGTGGACTGGGATTCCCCGAGACCGTTTACTCGGACAGTCTGGCACTGGGTCTCCCCTTTCTGTCTGGGTTGCCACTCCTTTTCGGGCGCCCTCCCTGTGGTGTCCCTCTAGGACTTGCTCCTTGCTTCATTCCTCAGACTAGACTCTCTGTGTGTTTCTAGCTTCTTCTACCCTAGTACTCCTCCCACCGGGACAAGTTACCCTGGTAACGGGTTAGCCGATTGGTCCCCTAGTCGAGGTGTAGGGATACTGGGATGAGAGCCTCAGTTCGACATTATCCCCTCCAATGACTGGGATACCGTACACTCTGTTTTGGGTGCCGTACCCCTACTGTGGCGCACTGACCAGTGGGGCGCCACATTAACCCCTTGGATCCTGCTGTCATTCACTGATAGTGGGATCCAAAACCGCCGCGGCGGGGAACGGGCTGTTCCCCGCTTGCACCGGAGATCCCGCGATAATATTGTGAGATCTCCCGAACTCACATGACAGCTTCCGGTGTCTCGCCAGGTCCCCGGGCTGATCGCTTCCTGTGAGTGACTGGCAAGCGCTGCCAACCACTTACAGTGAGCATTTGTGACAGGTCCCTATGTGATGCAGCTCATCGGAACCTGTCACAAGTGATCAGCCTGTGTAGCAGTTTGCCTCCCTCTGGGGGGGTGTAAAATGAAGAATTAATTAATAAAGTTTATTCAAACATGATAAAAAAATAAAAGTTCAAATCACCCCCTTTTCCCCAATTCAAAATAAAAGTATTAAAAATATTTTAAAAAAAATACATACTTGGTATCGCCGCGTTCAGAAACGCCCGATCTATAAACATATAAAATCAATTATTAAGAGACGTAAACTGTGTAACGGAAAAAAGGTCCAAACGCCAAAATTCCGTTTTTTTGGTCACCACAACATTGCTATAAAATGCAATAATGGATGATCAAAACTAAGCCGTTGCACAGCCCCAGATCCCGAAAAATGAGAACGCTACGGGTCGCAATACAAGGTGCAAAAAGTGTGACTTTTTTGTTTTTTCAAACTTCTGAATTTTTTTTCACCACTTAGATACCAGTAAAGGTATACACGTTTGGTATCTACGAACTCGTACCGATCTGAGGCATCACAAAGTCATGTCCGTTTTACCATATAGTGAACATGGCGACTAAAAAACCCTAAAAACAAACGTGTAAATGCACTCTTAAAACTAATGATTGCATCTGAAAGTACAACTTGTCCTGCAAAAAAAACAAGCAGTCATATGTCTATATTGACGGAAAAATAAGAAAGTAATGGCTCTTGGAAGCAGGGGAGCAAAAAACGAAAATGAAAAACGAAAAATTGCCAGGTGGTGAAGGGGTTAAGGTCTCTGGACAAGCAAAGGAAAGAAAAAAAAAAAAAAAAAAAAATCGGATGTCATACAGACACCATGTAGCTGTTTTTTTTTTTTTGTTTTTTTAACCGGTACAATGCAATTATTTAGGATATTGTAAATGGTCTCAGAAATTAATAATAAGGGTGCCTTCACATTTGCGTATGGGAAGGCAGCGTATGCTGCGTTCCCATACGCAGTCAAACGCATGCGCACTGCGTTCCTATGGTTAACATAGGAACGCATAGTGCCTGCGTTTCCTGCGTTCGGGTGCGGACGATATCTGCTCCCTCCAGGGTCCTGCGTCCGCACCCGGGACGCAACATGTTGCATTTTTTGGAGTATGAAAAATCCGCAACCATCCGCATACGGACACCTGCGCATATTATTAGCATTGCTGTCTATGGATACGCAAGGCTAAGCAACATATTGCGTATGACTTGTTTTGGGACGCATGCGGACAGCATAGTGCGCATGCCCAGAAAAGGTTTAAAGGTAGACGCCCACTCTCCACCCATGAGAATAAACGCATGCAGATGCATAACCGCATGCATACGCAAGGAAACGCTGCGTTTTTTAATAGGATTTTGGATGCTTTTGCATCTAAAAAAAAATGTGCGTTTGACTGCGTATGCATGCATATTGCCTTGCGGATACGCATGCGCATCATACGCTGCGGCGGCAAACGGTAATGTGAAGGCAGCCTAACTGCTGTAAAAAGACTGCATACAGATCACAAGCAAAGATGAAAATCATTTGGATTTTCAGGTTGAAAATCTTAAATTTTTTTTATAAGGGCGTGTGATCTTAGGCCAGAGAAACACTATGTGAGATGGATGTGAGATACTCGCATGAGTCTCACATGACTCACCCGGCACAGCTGCCGACTCTCTGGAGAGGAGCGTATCAGCTCTGTAGAAGCACAAGCAGCTCATGCACTCCTTTCCAGAGAGCTGGCGGCCATTGAGAACAAAAATAAATACATGAAACTACTGCATCTGTTTTCAATTGATTAAACACTACATAGAAAAATGAACTGTGGATTTTTTTTAAATTTAAAAAAAAAAAAAAAAAAAAAAAAAAAAAACTCTCTCTCATATGGTGGGAATGCCTCATGTACCAACCAAACAATTCAATGTAAACTAGTTGATCTCATTACCACCATCAGAGATTCCATGATATCAACCAATCTTCATGGTTCTAGAATCCATGAATATAACGGTTTCAAAGTCTTATTGCTTGTTGATCATATCAGATCATAGTATAATTCCACATCTTTGGAAAAGTCTGCATTACCAGTCTATAATGGAATGGAAGATATTATATCAGATTCAAAAGCACCGTCAGAAAGATATGTGACAGAGGTTTCATTTCTCATTTGCCCCATATTTTTTACAGGAAATCTAATAGCAAGTTTTTCTGCTCCATCTGACAACAGCATAATTTAGAGAGACAGAGGATTCCAGCGATGTGTCACTTTCTGCACTGCTACATTTTGATATACTGTAAGGCTGGTTTCACAGTAGTGTTTGTGTCTGCATGAGTCTGGCATGCAAACGCAAATGCAGTGCAAACGCTGCCATACTCATGTGAACACAGCGGAGATTCACATAGCATGGTGCCTGGCCACGCAATTCCAGCAGGCAGCACTGGGAATAGGTGATCACTAGTGATGCCAGATGTCGCACTCCTACCTTTCAAACATTGAACAACCTACCCTAAGGATAAGTCATCAATGTTAAAGTCCCAGACAACCCTTCTAGTAAGTTAGCACTACCACTACTTTTTTCATTTTCATCTGTTCCCATGTTTTCATTATTATTATTTCATTTTTTTCCCCTTTCTGCAAGCTCTTAAATTGGGCCAATTAGCGAAGGGTTTGGTTTCTATGGGAACACACCCTTAAACTTGACACAGTAGGACGTATCTACATTACATCTTTTTCAAGCGAATTCTACCTGGAACCTCGCTGAAAAAGTGCTGAAAAAAAAAAAAAAAAATAATTAACATATGCACAGGAACGTCAAAACAACTTTCTGTGCATAAGTTCTATCTTGAGTTACAGGACTTTCTTTCAACACTTCAAACTTCTAAACCCTTAGGCTGCATGCACACAATCAGTGTTTGCAGCGTTATGGATGCAGCGTGTTTGCGTTGCGTATATAATGCTGCATTGTACAGCACAGGCACAGGCACACTGGATGGATTTATAGAAATCCCATGCCTAGTTTGCTTCTTTCCTCCGTCAATTTAGCGCTGCAAAGTCGAAATCTATCTTAGCAGGTGAATGCAGGAAAAAGCCGCCATGCCCTGAACACTGACCGTGGGCGCAAGGTGGCTGTGTTCACCTACGGAGATCGCCGGATTCCTGCAGGAGGAGACACTGCATCAACAAGCAGTGTCTCCTGATCATGTACACATACACTTAAAGCGCCCTGTCCAATCTTTTGTGACTTCCCACAAGGTCAAATGAAATGAAAACAACATACTGCAGAAGATGTCCAAAAGGATGTAATAAAAGATGCTTCAAGGAGGAAACCAGTGTCATTTTTCTGAAGTGTGTTGAGCTTTGATGTTGTCATGCCCACATCTGAAAGATGTTGTGTGCTCATACCCTTAGGCCAAGTGCCCACAATCAGGACACGCTGCGTTCAATTTACAACGTGTCTTCTCTTGCAGAGAACACAGCGTTCAGGTCCATAATCAGGATTCTGTATTTTCACTGTATTCTTCAGCTCAGAACAGTCAATTCTTCGAAAGCATAAATTCACATGCTGTGGCTTGGGAAGCGGGACTGCATATCAGTTTATGCTGCAGAAAAAAAAAATCACAGCAAACATGGGATTTCTACAAATCCCATCCACTGTGCTTCTAATGTACAATGCACAGTGTGGCGGATTACTTTGCACCTTCAAAGGTGTTTTGGGGGTTAATAAAGGGGTAAAAAGCTAAATTACTTACCAGTAATGTTTTTTTTCGGAGCCATGAAAGCACCACCTGAGAGATGGGTTCCGCCCATCCAGGACAAAAAAAAACCTGAAATAAAAAGGCTGTCACCTCCTCTCTGACTCAGTTGGTTACAGAGTATGGAGAGGACTACCAAAAAATCATTAGTACATGCCACCACTAAAAAAAGAACAACTCAATAAAACACCCCACACGTGCAAATAAAAGTATACAGAAGATAAGGGGGGGTTGAAAGCGGTGGTGCTGTCATGGCTCCAGAAAAAAAAAAAACATTACTGGTAAGTAATTTAGCTTTTTCCATCATCACCATGACAGCACCACCTGAAATATTCCAGAGAAAGGAAAACTTAGGGAGGGATCACCACTTCAAGGACCAGTCTACCGAGGTCACCTCAGAAGTAGAAGATAAGTCAAGTCGGTAATGATTAAAAAAAGTATGAGAAGACCAAGTAGCAACTCTACAGATAAGTTCTAAAGGTATATCAGCCCGTTTAGCCCAGGAAGTGGTCATGCTCTGGTGGAATGTGCATTAAGCTTGACGGACAGGACCCAGAGGAAGAATAGGGTAAGGCAATGGAGTCCCAACACCCGGCTATAGTACCTGGATACACTGCTACCTTTGGAAGCCCCCTGAAAGAAAAGAAATATGGTCTGGGTTCTCCTAAATGGTGACCTCTAAGTATTGGATCAGGCACGCTAACATCAGCGTATTTAGGGTTGCCTCCTTTTGGTTAGAAGGTTGTCACAAAGGAGAGGAGGACAATTTCCTGAGTCTATAAAAAGTCTTCGCACCTTAGGTATTATGCAGGTCTAGACGGAGAATGAAAACCTGAGTGTATGGAGGGGATACTGATAGGCCCTGTAAGTCGCTGATCCGTCAAGCAGATGTTAGGGCCACTAAGAGAGCATTTTAAGGGTCAAAACTTTCATGGGTGAATCAGATAAGGGCTCAAAGGGGGCTTTAGTCAGGTCATCTAAAATGAGACCAAAGTCCCATGGAGGAAAGGAAGGGCAACAAAACCGGGGTAGCTCTATGACAGGACTTGATATATCTGGACACTCAGGAATTTGAGGCCAAGTTGGAGTTATAAAAGACCCCCAAGGCAGGAATCTGGACTTTTAGGGTATTAACTGAATCTCATATCCCATCCCTTCTGTAAAAATTCTAGAAATGGAGAAAATAGGGATTTCCCCTTAGGGAGTGCACCTGAGCAGAAGAGAAACCATATTTCTGGTGGTGACCGGCCTCTGCTGTTCATGAGGGTAGTCACCAGATTGTCAGAATGTTTAGTATTACCTAAGAGAAGACCCTTCGCTTACAGGAGGATCCATGGATTGATATAACTGAATCCATGGAATCCCATCTCTCTCGCCTGGAATCAAATTAGAGGGAACCATAAGGCTGGATCCCTTTGTAGTGGAAGCAGCCCCACCTACGGCAGAATGAGCTAGGCAACTCCATCTATAATTCATGGTGCGGAGACTGGCTTCTGAAAGAGTCCACATGTAATTGTTTTCAGAGACAAACCCTATCGCTTAGGTTCGTGAGGACATGTGATACTGACCTGGATCCCACTTCCCCTGCAAGACATGTTCCCGGAGTGGAGCAGCCCACCCCAGTGAGCTAGCATCCATCTTAATTATGTCTGAGACTGAAGAGCCCATGTAATGCCCCTTCCTAGGTGTTCCCTCTGACGCACCATCTCAGTGATTCTACAGTCTCTGAAGAAAGACAGATAGTCCCCTCTAAACAGTCTGCTAAGTGAACCTTTTCCTGAAGGACTTCCCATTGAAGGTGTCTTGCGTTAAGCTGAGCCCAAGGGACTGCCGGTATGCAAGAGGTCAGGGTGCCTAAAAGGGACAAGGCTGTACTCAGTCATCTGAGGGTTTTGTATAGTCTGTGTCACTAATGAGATGATCCTCTACTGTTTCTCTGGGGCAAGGAGACAAAGTTGAGAACAAGAATCTAACACGAGCCCCAGAAAGGTCTGAAGTGTTGAGGGTATTAATCTCGATTTCGTGCCATGTAACGGGGCCTTAATGGGGATGTCTCAGACTCCTATTACTGACCTAGGACTTGATGGCAACTGATTTTCAACAAATCACAGCTGTCATTAACCCTTTATATTTACCCTGATTGCCACTACACCAGGGCAATCAGGATGAGCCGAGAAAAGTATACATCTAAAGGCCCAGTTACACACACAGATAATTGTGCAGAGATTGTTCGCAGATCTCTGGTTGCAGTGAAATCATGGGCACATTGTTCCATTTTGTGGCCGTGTACAAATGTAACAATGTGTCCATGATTTCACTGCAACCAGAGATCTGCAAACAATCTTTGCACAATTATCTGTGTGTGTAAACCAGCCTTAAGGCTGCTTTCACATCAGCAGTAAAATGTAATTCGCAGCAGGTGCGGCGACTTGCGGTACCGATCTGCAAAGCCCCATTCCTTCTCAATAGGGCTTGGGGTCAGGTGTTGCAAGCCCGGCTTTGCCGGATCCGGAAATTGCGGCTCCGCAAAAAAAAACACGCTGCTGGCAGGGTCTTTTTTTTAGCCTAGCCTCAAGTGCCGGACCTGACGGTCTGGCAAAACGGCACTTGCCACACCTGACGCAAGCCCCATAGAAAATGAATGTGGCTTGTCAGATCAGTGCTGCAAGTTGGCCATTACGCAGCAGATCCGTCAGGTGCAGCGACACCTGACAGATCTGCCGTGAATTACATTTTACCGCCGATGTGAAAGCAGCATAACCAATATGCAAGTTCTGGGGCGGCTGCGGGCTGCAATTTTTAGCCTGGGGAAAACCCAATAACTGTGGGACTCCTCAGGCTGAGCATACCAGCCCCTTGCTGTGTGCTTTATCTTGGCTGGGTATAAGAATTGGGGGGGACCCAAGGCAGTTTTTTAAAATTATTTAAGATTAAAAAACAATGGGCGTGGGGTCCCCCGTATTTTGATACTCAACCAAAATAAAGCACAGAGCTGGAGGCTACAGGCCATAGCTGTTTGCTTTATCTGCGCTGGGTATAGAATACAAGGACCCCACACCATTTTTTCTAATTAATTTATTAATCTTTACACTAGTTTGTAAGGAAACCAGTCACAAAAGCCAGCACAGAGGGTGTGGCTGCAGTCTGACTGCAACCAATCACAGATATTATGATATATTTTGCATCCCCTTAGCACAGACGTTTTGGTCACCATAGGGTTCTGGGGACAGGTTTAAGTTTGGGTCAAGTCCGATCACGAAACAGATTTTCTTAGTTCAGCTGGATCCAGCTGAGGGTTCGAGTATCTCTACAAATGGCACTTATACCAGAAAAACATGAGCCTTGAATCTGAGGTCAGACAAGAGAATAAGCCATAAAGTATTCTGTATGTGCCAAAATCCCTTCTATATGAGGGTAATATGTTTGGTTCCATTCAAGTGAATAGAAATGAGCCACAGAACCAGTCCTTAAGTAAAAAGTGTTAGCTTTTCTAAATGTAGAAAAACAGAAAAGAAAATTCCCAACAACCTTTTTTTCCCGTCTCACAGAAATATGCTAAATTCCGGTGTACACTATACAAACTGCAGTCAAGAAAACCTGCCTACATGTATAATGATCATTGCCTGCTGTTAGATAAGCACAGAGCAATTAGTAATTCTCGGCAGCACATCCTGTTTACACAGATCAATGTGCTGCTGAGAATGATTTATTTAATCTTTAAAGGGAACCAACCACCCCAAATGACACCCCCGGACTGTTAATATGTGTCCCTACACCCAGCACACACATTTGGGGCAATCGTTTTTGCTAAAAAAAACTGTTTAGTAGAAGCTAAGATATAGCTTTATAAAGTTTAAAAAATGTTGCCGACTGGGCGTTACTTAGCTTGTCCCGCTGCCGAGTTCATCTGCCCGTTAGCCTCCTCTCCCCCCTCTCTTTAGTAAAGCCCTGCCCTTTCTGCATCGTCACAGGCTGGTGCACGGACTCTCATGGCCGTGCACACGTCATCAGCTACAGCCAGCCAGCTACAGCCCAGGGTCACGAGCACTACTAAACTGTTCTTTTTAGCAAAAACGATTGCCCCAAATGTGTGTGCACACTATTAACAGTCCGGGGGGGGTCATTTGGGGTGGTTGGTTCCCTTTAAACTAGCAAAAAAATTGATTTAATCTGCTGAGTGACTGTGTAGCATAAATAGGCTGACAATTATCAGGAAAGCCAAGTAAAGCTTGTTCCAGATAATCAGTGTAATGCACCATAATAAAACTATCCACAGTGCCCTATCTACATGCTACTTGAATAGCCAGCCTTTATGGTCCCTTTCAGAAGGCCGTTTCAGAAGGTTGAAAACAACCGGGTGTCGGAGACAAATGTATCTTGCATCGTCAAATCAACCCGAGGTAGCGGCGTGTAAAGTAGGTTGTTTCCACCCGTCACTTTCGGCACCTGTTTCAGAGCAGTGCTCTAAAACAGGTCGATTTCAACCCGATGGTAGCGGCATCTAAATAAGGTACGGCAAGGTTTTTTCACCACCTAGTTAACTCCCTGGGGCGTGACACAGCCTCCGGGAAACCGCCCCCCTTCAGCGATCATTGGTGGAAGCTCCTGCATTATGATTGGTTGTCGCTGCATAGGGTGGCATATTTAAGGAGCTGACCAGTCACACTACACATTTGCTATAGCGTCATGTATTAGCCAGCCTTCCTGCGCTGACTGGCCAATCATGATGCTATTGCATTGTCCAATCATCGTACGAGCGTCTCGTAATCCACAACTCTGGCATGCCTATGTGTTGTCCCTGCTGCCCCAGGTCCTCCCATATTACCTTCTGTAGCGGCGTGTAAATGAGGGAAGGTGCTCTACAGAAGGTAACTTGTGGCACCCGGCGGTGCCTCCAGAGATAGATTAAACCTTCTGTAGAGCACTTTGTAGCGGCGGGTAAAGGCTGTATCGGGTACCGTTTGCAACCGTTGGTACGTGCTCGTGCACGTGAGACACCCGGTTGTTTCCAACCTTCTGTAGCGGCATGTAAAGGTACCTTTATAGACAAAAAAACAACCCATATATCCCATTCCAATTCTGGTTTCTTGAGGTCAGGACACATTTGACAAACCCACTGAGTCACAGAATGTGACCAATTAATCTAAGAAAAATGTATTGCTCACGGTAGCATAATTATGTGGCACACGCATTTACCCTAATTCTCCCATCATACGGCAGGTATTAACAAAAACCTGCACTGTGTAATAATAATAATAATAATAATAATAATAATAAATAATATTTATTTATATAGTGCCAACATATTCTGCAGCGCTTTACAATACAGTCGGTAATAGACAAAAATACACAGTATAATGCAGTAAGAAAATACACAATATAATACAGTAATTCCAGTAGAGAAAAAAAAACAGTACAATAATAGGAAACAATACAATAAGCATAAAATCAATGTAAAAAATACAATATAATAGATAAAACAAAAAAATAAGGGTGACCGTACTCAAGAGCTTACAATCTACAACGAGATAAGGGTTATGAAAAGTACAGGGGCTTATAACACTGATGGTCCAGGCATCTTGAGAAAATGGGGGATAGAAATAAAGTTACATGAACGGTCACCAGACAATCTGTGTAGACCCTTTGGGTTTGGTGGAGTTTGAAGAAGAATTATGTCGAGAGAGATAGTGAATGGCCTATTTACAGTACTAAGGAATTTTGTTAGGGGGCATGATAGGCCGCCTTGAAAAGATGTGTTTTTAGTGAGTGTCTGAAGCCATGCAAGTTGTGGGGGTCCTGATTTCTTGGGGTAGAGCATTCCAGAGAATTGGTGCGGCTCGGGAGAAGTCTTGGAGCCGGGAGTGAGAGGATCGGATTAGTGCCTATGTTAGTCGAAGGTCATTTGTTGAATGTAGAGAACGGGTGGGGTGATAGACAGAGAAGAGAGAGGAGATGAGGGAGGAGATATAGGGGGGTGCTGCATTGTTAAGAGCTTTCTGGGTGAGAACAAGCAATTTGAACTTTACCCTGCAGTGTACAGGCAGCCAATTCAATGACAGGCACAGAGCGGAGGCATCTGAGTAATGATTGGCCAGGTAGGTGATCCTGGCTGCTGCATTAAGGATGGACTGTAGAGGGGAAAGTTTAGAGAGGGGGAGGCCGATTAATAGAGAATTGCAATAATCAAGGCGGGAGTGGATTAGGGCCACGGTGAGGGTTTTAGTTGTTTCCATGGTGAGAAAGGGGCGGACTCTAGAGATGTTCTTCAGGTGTAAGCGACAAGAACGGACGAGAGATTGTATGTAGGAGGTGAAGGAGAGATCAGTGACAAACGTGACACCCAGACAGCGAGCCTGCTGCCTAGGAGTTACTGTGGTACCACACACAGAGAGAGATGTCAGATTTAGGGAGGTTAGTGGAGGGCGAGATCAAAAGAAATTGAGTTTTGTAGAAGGCTTGTCATTAAAGCAAGCTATTTCCCAATGCACAACATAACTTTGTAGCATTAAATTACATTACCGTGCCCAGGTCATAGTACATAATTCAGAAGCACACTGACTGTTACATAGTTTAACCCCAGAATGTATTATTACATTCCAAATTGGAGCAGAGCACACTATTTGCATCATGGTAGTCAAATGACATAACATTTTTCTGATCTCCACAGCTAAGACACACAGAAGACAAAAGAACAAAAGGTGCAGTCATTCTTCAGTGGGATAATGAGGGCTTACAACTTTCTACATTAGCAGCGCTGTAGAGAGCAGGATGTCCGTTCCTTGAGAACTTTCCCAACAGATCAGCGACTTCACAGCAGGGGCCGGATCGATGCTAGATGTCACACAACGGCATCACTGGAAAGATCGTTGTAACGCCACAGTTACAACGATCTCGCTAACGATCTCGTTATGTGTGACTTGGGATTTAGACTCTCCAGTCAAAGTTTGTCCATTTAAGTCTCTGTTCACATGAACATTCAGCATGTCTTTAACGTTTTAGAAACAGACATATGTAAAACGTGATCAGCTATGCAAATTGCAACAAACTGGACACTATGTATTATGGAGTTTGCCTGGGTTTAATTTCTTGGATGAGGAAATATAGAAAAGTTCTGCATGTGTAATTTCTGGAGCCAGCTTTGGGGCATCAGCCATTCAGGGACACTTTGCATACTTCATTACATAGCATGAACTGGAACGTGTCACCTAACAGATCAACGGGAGCAGAAGAACAAGAGTTGGAAGTGTCCCAAGAGAAGAAAGCATGGTGAGCCCTAATTAGCACAATCAATACAATTAAAACATAATCCTCGTAGATAATGATAATTAAAAAAATGTTATTTCCGTATGAAAAGCATGAATATGTCTGTGTACAAGAAATGTTCTAAATGTGCTAAACTTAGTGTCCTCCTCGTTCTCCACATCTTCAGCAGATCGTTAATAATCAGTGTTTATCCAGTACTTATGTTCTTATTAAGTGACTATTAATTGTCTTTTGCCCGCCGGTGGCATACAGCGATGAGCATTGTGGCTTTTTTTTTTTCAGGCAGCATCTGGAATAAAATGTCTTATTTGTTTGAAACTGGAGCATCTAATGAGCAGAAAATTGCCAATTCATCTCACTCCAAGGATTTGCCTGGTCGTTTAAGAGCTGCATTCTTCACAAAATATATAAAAAATGACCACTGATATTGTTTATTGTCCCCACAACTGAACTTGGTTCAATGAGAGAGGAGACTTGTGAGGATCTAGATCTAGTCCTGAACATGGAGTCATTTGTACTGCAGGATGGCCAATGATCTATTAGAATAGCGAGAGCCAGACAGCACAGTGGACCAAGAGGCAGCGATGTAAGAGAAATCAGAACATAGTTTATATGGAGTGATCTACAAGGTGTTTTAAGGTGGAAGTATGGGGACAACTTTGCCGAAATATTTACTGCTACAGATAGTTGCTACTATTCCCATGACACGCTTCCCAAAAAAGCAATCTATACCAAGATGACAACAACAGTTCCCAATGGCAATATGATTCAGTGAGAACTCGTCACATTATACCGGGCCTTTATCTGTTTTACATAAGATATTTTAGAATTTTTAATAAATTACATATCAAAAGTATCAAAAGTACCGTATACTCGTGTATAAGCCGAGTTTTTCAGCACAAAAATTGTGCTGAAAAGTGCCCCCCTCGGCTTATACACGAGTCAGTGACGGCTCCCCCCCCTGTGGTAGTATACAGCAGCCCGCCCCCCCTCCCCGTGCTATATACAGGCCCCCCGTTGCTGCCGCCGCACACCTGTAAAGAAGAGCTTTCATACTTACCCTCCTGTGACCGCGCGCGCATCCAACGCTCTCCTTCCTGCTTCTACCCGGTGTCCATCCACGTGACCGCGCGCCTGTAATGACGTCATTATTTGTGCGCGGTCACGTGGATGGACCCAGATAGAAGCAGGAAGGAGAGCGGGGGATGTGCGCGCGGTCACAGGAGGGTAAGTATGAAAGCTCTTCTTTTTCAGGTGTGCGGCGGCAGCATCGGGGGGCAGGCTGCTGTATACTACCACAGGGGGGAGACTGCTGTATACTACCACAGGGGGGAGACTGCTGTATACTACCACAGGGGGGAGACTGCTGTATACTACCACAGGGGGGAGACTGCTGTATACTACCACAGGGGGGAGACTGCTGTATACTACCACAGGGGGGAGACTGCTGTATACTACCACAGGGGGGAGACTGCTGTATACTACCACAGGGGGGGACTGCTGTATATTACCACAGGGGGAGACTGCTGTATACTACCACAGGGGGAGACTGCTGTATACTACCACTGGGGTCCACCCTCGGCTTATACACGAGTCAATAGGCTTTCCCAGGTTTTGGGGGCAAAAATAGGGGGGTAGGCTTATACACGGGTCAGCTTATACACGAGTATATACGGTATATAGAATTAGTACCGAATAATCTTTTTTATTAAATCATCCAACCATCACCAAGATAAGTGATACCATTAGAAAAGTTGACTCCAACGACAAACACCTTAATCATAACAGCATAGGCCGCTGATAAATTCTTCAGATCTGGAAGGCACACTAATGTAATTATCTGGTATATCTAGCCTGGTGCTGGTGTTACTAGCGCCATGATCTAAGGATATGTTCACATCACGTTTTAGCCTCACATCAGTGCCTCTAAAAGAACTAACTTCGCTGTCTACAAATGTCTCACGGGCTGTCACACTGTAGAGACATCAGCTTTATTAACATTTGCACAAGGAAACACTAGACGCAACGGGATGAAATTGAATGGGAGAAGACAGATTAGATTTGAGAAAAAAAAAACGTTTTAACACTGAGGGTGATTGACGAGTGGAACAGGATGCCCCGTAAGGTGGCGAGTTCCCGTTCAATGGAAGTCTTCAAACAAGGGATAGGGCCACGTCACACACACGGATATCTGTGCAGATATTGTTCGCAGATCTCTGGTTGCAGTGAAGTCATGGACATATTGTTCCATTTTGTGGCAAATGGAACAATGTGTCCATGATTTCACTGCAACCAGAGATCTGCGAACAATCTCTGCACAATTATCTGTGTGTGTGACTTGGCCCAAAGACACAAATCTGTCTGGGATGATTTGGTGAATCCGGCTTTGAGCAGGAGGTTAGACCCAGGAGGTCCCTTTCAACTCTATAAACCTTTAACATCTAAAGTCCTGGAAAACTTGGGTGTATGAGCCAACAGGGGCATTGACTGTAATGATGCAGACAGTCATTATGTACTCAGTCAGACATCACATTCAGCTGTATCCACCTGAGACACAGTTGACCATGCCTTGGAGCCCTCAAATAGGACGTTATGGCTAAAAATGAGGTACAACAGATCATACAGTGTGTCTACATCATTAAAGTCAAAGGACTGTACATACAAAAGAACCCTCTTTGCCAGGGCTTCAGTCTGTAGTAAACCCAGACAAAGCTACCGACATGAGGTGAATACTCAGTGTGACCTTAGCCTAAAAGGTGTCTATAAACATTAGATTAGCAAAGGCTGAACCTGATTTTGGTAGGATCAGCCAACCTCCATATGTTTATGGAGGTGCACAATACTCTGCTAACATAGGATGTCAGAAGGAAAAAAGGATCAAGCATGTCGATTTTCAACATAACTGATCCTTTTGTTTTCAAAATGAAACAAGCCACAACCAAAAAGGGAAACATTTTCCCCCTTCTATTAGAAACACATTCAGGCTCAGCAGAGAAGAGCATGCATGAGTATTGGGGTACGGCCATTATACAGCCAGCTTAATAAGAGGATAAATTAATATTTATATCTAATGCTAAAGCACTATTTAACGTCAGCACTTTTCAATTTTGCACACAAAAATGTTTTAAAGAGTCAATAAGAAAAAACTAATAATCATAAAATACACAAGATGATAATACGAGTCACCCATATGTTCAGATGACCCGATAAGCTGTTTACTGCACAATTATCTTTAGACACAGATCAACTGCAGATAAGAATATCAAGGAAATATGGAGACTAAGGGCCCTTTCACATCAGCGTTTATTTGAAATCGCGGCAGATGTGGTGAAAAAAACCGCATCTGCTGCGATTGCCGCATAACCGCTGCACTTGCGGCGCGGTTGCGGTAATCCCCATAGAAAGTATAGGGGGACTTGAGGCAGGTGCGGCTTTGCACTTGCGGCAGGGAAAAAAAACCGCGGTCAGCCGCGGTTTTTTTCGCGGCCGCACCTGCCGCAAGTGCAAAACCGCACTTGCCGCAAGTCCCCTTATACTTTCTATGGGGATTACCGCAACCGCACCGCAAGTGCAGCGGTTATGCGGCAATCGCAGCAGATGCGGTTTTTTTCACCGCATCTGCCGCGATTTCAAATAAAAGCTGATGTGAAAGGGCCCTAATATGAATCGTTGTTGGAGGGATCCCGGTGTGGGCCCTGTGTGCTTTCTCCTCACAAATCCACAATATAAAAAAAAATTGGCAAGCTGTATTATGAAGGTGTAGAGGAAGCATTGCCTCTATGGAAGAATACTGTGCTTCACATTATAGAAACTGGCAAGATAGGCACACTGAGAACCTGTAGGCTCCTCACACTGATCTGTAGTGGACCCCCATATTAAAGAAGGCAAGTCATCACACACCACCCTGACGAAAGCCAGAGGACACTTCTTTATTCTCCATCACCGCCTCGCCACAAGGAGCAGGATCAGAAGAGGAGGGCAGACCCAGCAAAACAGGAGGCGGCGGCAGACACAGAGGGGCGGAACACAAGGAGAAGGCAGGGAGGACTGTGCCAGCGACGACGACCTCTTAAGATCCAACCCAGGCGACCTCTTAACTGTAAGGGCTCTAAAGTATTTTTTTAAAGCTTACAAAGGGAACATGGGGTTTTCTTTCCCTGAATGCAGCAAACATGCTGCATTTAGTTTGCCATGCACCAGGGGGTGACATGTCCTATTTAAACAAGTAATCCAAGTAGTGAAACCACCACAACGTAAGCTTTCACATGTCTGTGTGTGGCCCCAGTCTAATGTACATCATATTTATAAGGAAATAGCACTATTTTCTGGAAGCCAAATCGCTATATTTTCATTATTGTTATTACACAGGGTGAGGTATACATGAGGTGATGAAATGCTGAATAAACAGCTAGCACATATAACAGGCATGACTTGTTGGGGAGTATTCACAGCATGTTCTGTGTATACTGGGAGATACAGTTATAAAGGAGGCTCAGTATATGCCCGCTGTACAGTAACAGGCACTGCCAGCACCAAACAATCAACTAGAAAGCTTTAGGAAGGGCGATTTCACAAACGTTTTGATGGGTGTTTGTGTATGTTTTTATCTGACATCTATTTAGACAATTGTTTACCTTTTATTGTTGCTCCGATTTTGTTTTTAACTAGGTTAGCCACCGCTGAAATCATTTTAAGAATCTGACCAGCATAGTGTAAATTCTATACATAACAATAAAGAAGGCACACTCAGAACCAACCCTTGCTATGTCTTTTCTAATTCAGGGCAGAAGAAGAAAGACTGAGATCGACAGAGGACCCAAGATCATTAGAGGCGGAGCGGTGGGATCAGTAGAGAACTTTTTATTTCGACGTGCTTTCCAAGCAGAAATTGACCTGTGGTAGGATCTCTAAGACTGGGGGCACATTATCATAGGGATCTGATGCGAGAGCATCAGATGGGATATACTAATGACCCGGCAGCGGCACCCCTCCGACACCATTATGTGACGTCCTCTTAATAACACTTTTTGTGCTATTGGTCAAGTATATTTTACAACCTAGAAGAGCTTTGAGGGGAAACATCTTTTAATCCTTTTCTTGACGGCCATAATGACAGCAGCAAGCGTGACTTCATGTTTAGCAGAACTGGTTTTCCAAGTAGGTCAGGGCACCTCTCACATGGTGTTTATTAGTGGCTTAAACTATAGTAATCTATAGCTACGAAGATCCGGAAAGATTCTCAATGGTGTGAAACTAGACAGTTGTGCCAAGCACAACTACACTGGCATGAATAGTTCCCACACACATCTGTTTAGTAACAATCTTAGGTTAGGTGCAGACACAAAAAAAAAAGAAAGTCTGATTTTCATCCAGAAAAGATGGGACGATTTCTTTCCCATATGTCCGTGTACAATTCATTTTTAGTAGTTTTTTGCACAACCATTTACAGTTTCCAAGGCTACAGAACTGTAATGTGTCCATTAAGCTTGAATGCTGTACTGAGGCATCCAATTTTTTTCTCGCACCCTTAGGGCCGCGCTTTACATGTCCCGATATCGTCGTCCAACTTCGATAAAGTCACGTGGTTTGTGCGTTGGTGCCGATATCGTTCATGCATTGTGTGGTGTAAATATACAATTCGATGCAAGAACGATGCCAAAACGATATCGGGGGCGAAATGAGCAGCCTCTCCAACTGCCCGATATTGGATGGATGATGTGGCAGGATCGTGCTGTGTGACAGCCCAACAACGATTTGGAGTACAACTTGCCCTATTCACTCCCATGTTAAATGGTCGTTCCCTGCTTCGCACGTACAAGGGGGGTGTAGACATCGCAGTTGTGTTGCCTGCCGATATCTCCCTGTGTGACAGCTCCTATGCGATCTTGGATTTCTGCCCAAAAAGTGCGCGCTCCCGTGCCGTTGTATCCAATATCGAAACGATGTTGGGACATATAAAGCGGCCATTATACTTTAATGGGCAAGTCTCATACATCCAATATAACAATCAAATCAAGACAGACTAATTTTTTTTTTAACAGATTCTGTCAGTGCAAAAAAAATATCAGTCATCAGTACAGACCCATTGAATAACAGGAGTCGTGCTATACAATAATAATTGGATAGCACCCATCCAATTTATACGGTCAACTGAATGAGCCCTTGATAAAACAGAAAATTGTGTCAAATCCAGAGAATACAACGTAGCAGACATCAAAACCAGAGCAAAAAAAAATTATGTAGGTTTAAATCATGTTTCACCCCACTTTCAGGGCTCTGTCAGGGGCTTCGGTCTGAAGTCACAAAAAATGGTTTTCAGAATGAATCCCTTGACAAACTCATTCACGATAATGAACAAGATGGAGTCTCTCTGTACTCCATCTGGCCTCTGGTGGATGCAGTGTCTTTTTTTAATTATTTTTAGGCAGACTTATAAGAATGGTTGATACTTATTAGAATACAGCAATAAAATAAAACTTGAAAGCGTATGATGAGCTCTGAATTTACAAATCCTGTTATACCATGTTCCCACGATGAGCTTTTGAAGGTGCAAAATTTCTGAATCATTCTGCACCTGTTATATGAATTAGGTCAAATGCGTTTTTATCCTTATCTTTTGTCTCTTCTTGGTGTCATACTTTAAATAAAGCTCCCTTATTTTTGATACTTCTTGGGATTTGGGTTTCACAAAACTTTATTAATATACTCATGTGCAGATTACACATTTTTATGTTTTTACCACCGAAAGGCACCAATATCACATGTGCGTTTTTTACCTACAGATTTTCTGCATCTAAAGCAGGGTTATGTGGACAATCCACACAGAAAATTAATCGTACCCACAAGAGAAACTGACATGTTTCATATATGAAACGAGCACTCAGGTCAGTTTAGGCTGAGTACAAAAGTAGAACAGTGGGTAGCAGATTTCGATAAACCCACTCACTGTGATGGAACCGTAGGACACTCCAGTTCTGATGCAGTGAAATAGGTGGGATTGTAGCCGTATCCATCTAATCTTGGTGTCGGCATTATGACTGCTTTTTATGCAGACAAGATTGGTAGTCAGTGTATTTGTGTCCACCTACAAAGATGTCCACCATCGGAACAGAAGCCAGATGGACAGCCTCACTATAGTGAATGGATCCGTCAGACAGTTTTGGCCTCATCCTATTTTTTGGGGCTTCCAACAAACCCTGAAAGTCTTGAACGAAGTGTTAAATAGTATAAGAACCCAGCCTTCACCTCACCTGGGGCAACCAATCAGGGACTAGCTTCATTCTTAACAGAGTTGTGGATCACAAATGTACAATCTGATTGGCTGTTAGAGACAACAGCTTTACCTTTGAGAGAAATATTTGTACAAAGAATTATGGCAACTTCTGCTCTTCAGGAGGGCGGCTGAGTAGTCAAAATGTGGCAACCTACTTATCAGTCCAGTACCTGGGCCCAGTCATGCCCTCATATCACTATACAAGCGATTCAAGTGGCTACTGACTGGTCACTAGGCGCATAAACCACCAATAAATGACCCATGAATAGCAGGGCACACACAGGGGGCAGCCGCAGGGCACACACAGGGGGCAGCCGCAGGGCACACACAGGGGGTAGCAGGGTACACAGGGGGCAGCCGCAGGGCACACAGAGGGGGGCAGGCAGGCCAGCAGGGCAGCACACAGAGGGGGGCAGCGGCAGGGCACACAGAGGGGGCGCGCGGGCAAACAGGGGCCAGGCACACAGAGGGGGGGCAGGTCCACAGGGGCACACAACAGGGGGGCGGAGCCCGGCAGGGGCACACACAGCAGGGCACGGGGGGCAGCGGTACACAGGGCAGGGAGGGACAAGGGGCAGCGCAGGGCACACAGGGGGCAGCGGCAGGGCACACAAGGGGGCAGCGGCAGGGCACACACAGGGGGCAGCGGCAGGGCACACACGGGGGCAGCGGCAGGGCACACAGGGGGCAGCGGCAGGGCACACAGAGGGGCAGCGGCAGGGCACACAGAGGGGGCAGCGGCAGGGCACACAAGGGGGCAGCGCAGGGCACACAGGGGGCAGCGGCAGGGCACACAGAGGGGGCAGCGGCAGGGCACACAGAGGGGGCAGCGGCAGGGCACACAAGGGGGCAGCGGCAGGGCACACAGAGGGGGCAGCGGCAGGGCACAACAGAGGGGGCAGCGGCAGGGCACACAGAGGGGGCAGCGGCAGGGCACACAGAGGGGGCAGCGGCAGGGCACACAGAGGGGGCAGCGGCAGGGCACACAGAGGGGGCAGCGGCAGGGCACACAGAGGGGGCAGCGGCAGGGCACACAGAGGGGGCAGCGGCAGGGCACACAGAGGGGGCAGCGGCAGGGCACACAGCAGGGGGGCAGCGGCAGGGCACACACAGGGGGCAGCGGCAGGGCACACACGAGGGGCAGCGGCAGGGCACACAAGGGGCAGCGGCAGGGCACACACACAGGGGGCAGCGATGCTATGGGAGACACAGGTGTCAGCGGGAATTAAGTGTTAAAAGGAGACAGTGCTCTCAGTGCTGACTACACAGGTCTCCACACGGTCACGTCGGAGAACTTCCCAGTCACCCCAGTCCCAGTCTGACAGTGGCTCACAGCACAAGCAGCAAGTGTAGATGAAGTTGTGTGCAGGTCCCTTTAAGAGCGCAGTCCAGCTGTTCCCGGCCACCTGTAGGCTGAGGGCAGCTCCCGGCCGTCACTCACCTGCAGCCCCTGTGGGAGTGGGGACGCCATCCCGCTGCCGTACACTGAGCTCCTCAGGAAAGTGTCACAGTCCAAGCAGAGAGCAGCGGAGTCTCCGGAGCGGACGGCACAGCGCGCACTGGGGAATCAGCCAACTCCCCACAGGCGCAGCGGCGGCGGCCCCGCCCCGACGGCTCATCAGTCTATCACAATCGCAGGAAAACTTAGGCCCCGCCCTCTCGTTTACGTCAATCAGAGGCGGGGCCTGCGTGTGTGGGAACTGATAACTTATCTGTTCGTGTTGTAACCCGCAGTGTGAGAACCCGGCCATTGGCTCCGCCCCCTCCCTCAGCTGCCTGATCTCCAAGGCAACGCGTAGTACACGTGTATCTGTATATACGGAGACGGCCACTACTCTGCACAGGACTGACCGCCACACGGGGCTCCTCACATTGAATACTAGCCATGGCCCGACATAAAGGGCTCCTCACATGGAATACTGGACATGGCCGGCCACACGGGGCTCCTCACATTGAATACTGGACATGCCCCGACAAAGGATTCCTCATATGGAATAGTGGAAATGGCCGGCCACACGGGCTCCTCACATGGAATACTGGACATGGCCAGCCACACAGGGCTCCTCACATGGAATAGTGGACATGGCCGGCCACACAGGGCTCCTCACATGGAATACTGGACCTGGCCGGCCACACGGGCTCCTCACATGGAATACTGGACCTGGCCGGCCACACGGGCTCCTCACATGGAATACTGGACATGGCCGACCACACGGGGCTCCTCACATGGAATACTGGACATGGCCGACCACACGGGGCTCCTCACATGGAATACTGGACCTGGCCGGCCACACGGGCTCCTCACATGGAATACTGGACATGGCCGGCCACACAGGGCTCCTCACATGGAATACTGGACATGGCCGGCCACACGGGGATCCTCACATGGAATACTGGACATGGCCTGACACACAGGGCTCCTCACATGGAATACTGGACATGGCCGGCCACACAGGGCTCCTCACATGGAATACTGGACATGGCCGGCCACACAGGGCTCCTCACATGGAATACTGGACATGGCCGGCCACACGGGCTCCTCACATGGAATACTGGACATGGCCAGCCACACGGGCTCCTCACATGGAATACTGGACATGGCCGGCCACACAGGGCTCCTCACATGGAATACTGGACATGGCCGGCCACACAGGGCTCCTCACATGGAATAGTGGACATGGTCGACCACACGGGCTCCTCACATGGAATAGTGGACATGGCCGGCCACACAGGGCTCCTCACATGGAATACTGGACATGGCCGGCCACACGGGCTCCTCACATGGAATACTGGACATGGCCAGCCACACAGGGCTCCTCACATGGAATAGTGGACATGGCCGGCCACAAGGGCTCCTCACATGGAATACTGGACCTGGCCGGCCACACGGGCTCCTCACATGGAATACTGGACATGGCCGGCCACACAGGGCTCCTCACATGGAATACTGGACATGGCCAGCCACACAGGGCTCCTCACATGGAATAGTGGACATGGCCGACCACACGGGGCTCCTCACATGGAATACTGGACATGGCCAGCCACATGGGGTTCCTCACATGGAATACTGGACCTGGCCGGCCACACGGGCTCCTCACATGGAATACTGGACATGGCCGGCCACACAGTGCTCCTCACATGGAATACTGGACACGGCCAGCCACACAGGGCTCTTCACATGGAATACAGGACAGATCCAGCCACACATGGCTCCTCACATGGAATACCGGACATGGCCAGCCACACAGGGCTCTTCACATGGAATACAGGACAGATCCAGCCACAGAGGGCAACTCACATGGAATACCGGACATGGCCAGCCACACAGGGCTCTTCACATGGAATACAGGACAGAGCTGGCCACACAGGGCTCCTCACATGGAATATAGGATCGATCAGCCACACAGAGCTCCCCACATTGAATACATGTCAATGCCGGCCACACAGGGCTCCTCACTTGAGGTATATGTGTACTCAAAAGATATTGCACAACAAATTGTATGGGGCTTTTTCTTCTCGTTATCCTTGTGAAAATACAAAATGTTTGGCTAAAACAACATTTCTGTAGGAAAAATGTGATTTATTTTGTATTCTTCACAGCTCAACATTCTAAAATTCTGTGAAGCATCTGGGGGTTCAAGGTGCTCACCACACATTTAGAAAAGTTCTTTGAGGGGGTCTATTTTCCAAGATGGGGGCACATGTGAAGTGTTTCCACTATTTAGGCACATCAGAGGTGCTCCCAACGCGACATGGTGTCGACTAACTATTTCAGCCAATTTTGAGTTTGAATGGTGCTCTTTCTCTTCTGAGCCCTGCCATGCGCCCAAACAGTAGTTTTCTACCACATGTGTGGTGACAGCAGATTCAGGAGAAATTGTCCAACAAATTATAGGGCCCAGTTTCCGCTGTTAGACTTTTTAAAAGGAAAAAAAATTGAGCTCAAAGAACATTTTTGAGGAGAAAATGATTTTTTTTATATTCACGGCTAAATTGTGACGCACCTGGAACTGCTCAACACATGTCTAGAAAGATTCCTTAAGAGGTCTAGATTCCAAAATGTGGTCACTTGTAGGGGTTTTATACTGTTTAGGCACATCAGGTGCTCTCTAAAGGTGACATGGCATCCATTAACGATTTCAGTCAAGGTTCTGCGTGAAAAGTCAAATGGCACTACTTCCCTTCTGAGCCCTTCTGTGCACCCAAACAATGATTTTACACCACATATGGGTTATCAGCGTACTTACTATCTTTACTTTGCACTAAAACATTTGAGGTCTACTTTCTCCTGTTACCCTTGTAAAAATGGAAAATGTGGGGATGAAGCAACATTTTTGAGGAAAAAATAACATTTTATTTTTTTTCCTTCTACATTGCTTTAGTTCCACTGAAGCAACTGAAGGGTTCATAAAGTTATTGAATGCAGTTTTGAGCAGTATGAAGGGTACAGTTATTAGAATGGTGTCACTTTTGGTTATTTTCTGTCACATTGGACCTTCAAGGTCACTTCAAATCTGATGTCGGCCCTGAAATAAATGGTTTTGTACATTTTGTTGTAAAAATGAGTGTTACTCTTCCGGGGAAAGGCGCCCTAGAGTGGACCCACTGGGCCGTGGTACCGAACTTCCCTGGGTGAGCTGGTCCTAGTTTAACCAACCCCTATACAGGGATTGTCAGGGGCAAGTCCAGGGGGTCTAAATACCACAGCTGCTAGTACCAGGGGGGAAGCTCGCAGGGTTAGCCTATACTACGATACAGCTAAGGAGGATTCGAGGGATCAGAGCCCGAGGCTAGGAGAACAGGAATGGGTCTACCGGAGGAGAGCACAAGGAGGGCCTGACTAACAGCCAGATAATCAGAAGTTTACTAACTCAATAATCAGGCATCTCCCATCAGTGGAGGTGGCCTGATATACTGGAGGACGGACAGGTATTGGTCAAGGGGAGTGTCAGGTTGAGCCATGCCGGCCCCTAGATTCACAGGGGATGAGCGCGACCGCGCCTAGTGCACCGCTGATTAGGTTCATGACTCCGACCATTGTAGTGTGCTGATGTGTGAACCCGATGGTCAGCAGACAGGAAGGAGACCCGGCAATGGCTCTGAGACACAGCATGCGTGGATGCGGGATGCCCGATTGGTAGAGGATGCAGACCCAGGAGAGGTGACTTAACAGTACCCCCTCCCTCACGCCCCCTCCTCCGAAGGTGTGCTAAGAACCTCGCTAGAATGCGTGGCTCATCAATGTTCTCCCGTGGCTCTCAAGATCTCTCCTCAGGACTGAAGACAACACAGTCAATGAGGAAAAGGCAAGGATGTCCCTGACTTAATAGATAGTCTTGGAGCTGAGAGGCCGAGAAACAGTGCCGGAGGATGGATGAAAGCGATTAAGCACCACTGGTTTCAACAACGAGACATGGAGTTAGGGATGTGAAGTGAGGCAGGCAGTCTTAGCTTGCAGGCAACGTCGTTGATGCGTCCCAGGACTTCGAAGGGACCAATATAACGCGTCCCTAACTTGTAGGATGGCACCTTCAGCCTGATGTATCTGGAAGAAAGCCACACTTTATCGCCTGGGAGGAAAGATTGCGAATCCAGGCATCTCTTATCAGCATGTCTCTGCATCCTGCTGGAGGCTTGTGTAAGAGCGTCTCTGGTCTCTCTAAAGATCTTGGAGAAGTCCACGGACAATGCATCAGCCACCGGGTTGCCGGACGCTTAGGAGATCGAAAGAGGCAAACCAGGATGTTGCCCAAATACCACGACAAAAGGAGATTTAGCTGACAACTCACTAGAGTGATTTTGTAAGCGAATTCCGCCCAAGAGAGGAGACAGGTCCAGTTATCGTGATGAGTGTTGGCGAAGTGCCGAAGATAGGTGGTGAGGACTTGGTTAGTGCGCTTCACCTGCCCGTTGAACTGAGGATGATAGGCAGAGAAGTCCAAAGTGATGTCCATATGCTTGCACAGCGCCATCCAGAATCGAGAAGTGAAGTGGACTCCCCTACCGGACATGATACGACGAAGAAATCCGTGGAGCCGGAAGATGTGTTCGATGAATATCTTGGCCAACTCAGGAGTGGATGGTAGACCAGGCAAAGAAACGAAGTGGGCCATTTTAGAGAACGATCCACAACTACCTATATGACCGTACAGCCGGAGGGGCAGGGAAGATCCGTAATGAAATCCATGGCTATGTGTTGCCAAGGAGCCAATGGAACTGAGAGAGACAGTAGACATCCAGCCAGCAACTCCCTGGACAACTTATTTCAAGCACAAAACTGTCATGAAGCAACAAAATCGTGGACGTCTTGACGAAGAGTAGGTCACCAATAGTGATGAGAGATCAAATAGAGATACTTTTTAACTCCAACATGGCCAGCAATTCTCGACGAGTGTCCTCATGACAGGACCGTCTTCCTCTTGTCCTGTGCCACGAAGGTCTTACCCGGTGGAAGTCCAGCTGTACGTAAGGGAGCCATAGTGTTTATCTTGGTAGGGTGAATGATATGGAAGGACTCCTCCTCCACATCAGACAGCTGGAAGGACCTTGACAGGGCATCAGCCTTGACATTTTTGCTGCCAGGCCGGAAGTGCAGTTCAAAATTGAAACGGGCAAAGAACAGGGAACTGCCGGGGGTTGAGCCTCTGGGCGGACTGGAAATAAGCCAGGTTCTTATGGTCTGTGAAGATAATGAACGGATGAACGGCACACTCGAAGAGGTGTTGCCACTCCTCCAATGCCAATTTGATGTCTAGCAATTCACGATCCCCGATAGAATAGTTGTGCTCCAATGCGGTAAATGCTTTGGAGAAAAACCTGCAGGTGACTAACGACCCGAAGAGGATTTCTGGGAGAGGACAGCCCCTGCTCCTATGGAGGAGGCGTATACCTCTAGAACAAACTGTCTTTTTACCTCTGGTTGGTGCAAGGTAGGAGCTTCGGAGAAGGAGCGCTTTAAGGTGGAGAAGGATTTTTCGACCTCCAGGGACCAGTTGTAGGACTTTGCTCCCTTACAGATGAGAGCTGTGATGGGTTTGATCAAGGAAGAGAAATGGGGAGTGAATTGCCTGTAATAATTTGCAAAGCCTAGGAACCGCTGGATAGCCTTAGTCCCCACAGGACGAGGCCACTTCAGAATGGTGGAGAGCTTCTCAGGGTCCATCCGGAATCCAGAATCAGAGATGATGTATCCGAGAAAGGGCAAAGAGGTCTGCTCAAAGACACATTTCTCCATCTTGGCGTACAACCAATTCTTGCCTCGCCCTCAAGGTGGGGCATTACAAAGGTCACCCTGGCCCGATTGGTGGGAAACTGCTGTGGCAGCAGTTCAAAGTGTAGACTACACTGGTTGAGGAAGCCGCGGCACATCTTAGGGTCACCGCTGTATCTAGGTGGTTTTTCAAGGCGAGGCGGAGGATTCGGGACGCCTCCCGTGGACCGTTCATAGGCTGCAGCCTGAGCCGAGGCCGAGGTTGCAGACTGCAGGGAGATCAGACGATCGTTCACAGAGGACATATAAGACAGCATGCGAGACTGCGTGTCTCGTTGCACGGACAGCTCCTACTGTAGGCTCGCCAGCTGAGTGGCAGATGCTGGGTCGGATGTCTCAAGGGAGGCTAACTGGGTATCCATGGACTGAAGGAAAGCCATAATACGGTTCTGATTTTCCCGAAGATAAGCCAGCTCCTTTTGCGCTGAGAATAAGGTACTGTTCCAGCGGGGTCCTTGGCCTGATTATTCTGTCATGCTTCTGGGGAAAGGCGCCCCTGGGTGGACCAACTGGGCCATGATACCGAACTTACCTGGGTAAGCTGGTCCTAGTTTAACCAACCCCTATACTGAGATTGTCAGGGGCAAGCCTAGGGGGGCAGGGGGTCTAAATACCACGGCTGCTAGTACCAGGGGGGCGGCTCGTATGGTTAGCCTATACTACGAGATAGCTAAGGAGGATTCGAGGGATCAGAGCCCGAGGCTAGGAGAGCAGGAATGGGTCTACCGGAGGAGAGCACAAGGATGGCCTGACTAACAGCCAGAGAAGTAGAAGCTTACTAACTCAATAATCAGGCACCTCCCATCAGTGGAGATGGCCTGATATACCGGAGGACAGACAGCTATTGTTCAAGGGGAGTGTTATGTTGAGCCATGCCGGCCCCTAGATTCACAGGGGAGGAGCGCGACCGTGCCTAGTGCACCGCAAATTAGGTTCATGACTACGACCATTGTAGTGTGCTGATGTATGAACCCGCTGGCCAGCAGACAGGAAGGGCACCCAGCGATGGCTCTGAGACACAGCACCCCTGGACGCCGGATGCCCGATCGGTAGAGGAGCAGAGGATGCAGACCCAGGAGAGGTGAACTGGGGAGCAGTGCCAGGGGACCTAACAATGAGAAATTGGTGATTAGAGTTGAACCCTTCTAACTTCCTAACCTAAAAAAAAATGAAAGGTAGATATGTTGTAAATGTTATTTATGAACTATTTTATGTGACTATAAGTCTCTGGTTTAAGGGCATACAAATTCAAAATTTGAAAATTGAGAAATTTTCGAATTCATTGAAAATTTGGCAAAACATTTTACATTTTGGTCCAAAATACCTACAAACACCTCACATTTTTATCTATAGTGTTTTGTTGTATGTTTTTATCTGCTTGCAGTTGAGGCTGGGCCCTCTGGGGGGCGTAAGTCACTTGTGATGTATGTATTTGGTGCGGAGCAGCCTGCCTTGACTAATAGGTTGGGTGTGACCAATAGGCTGTTCTGACACTGTGTATCACATAGACCTATATGGCTGATGCCCTATGGTAGCCTTGTAACTTTAAACACCACCAGTCTCCTCCCTGTCAGAATGGCTGTTCGCAGGTGCTACAATCGTTCCTGTGCCTGGGTTGCAGGAGACTGTGCACCAGTGTCCAGACACATGTGTTACCTCTCAGAGGAACCCGCAGACTCCTGCTAGGTGAAATTGGTATTAAAAGTGGCGAAATTTTGGTGAGTTTTTTTGAAATTTTATGTCCTATTTTTGGTGAATCAAAACATTTTACACATAAACACTAAAAATATTGCCCTAAATTTATTACTAACATGAAGTACAATATGTCATGAAAAAACAGTCTTGGAATCACTGTGATCTGTTGAAACGTTCCAGAGTTCTAACCTCATAAAGTGACACTGGTCAGAATTTCAAAACATGGCATTTTCAGTAAGGTGAAAACCATTCTCTGGGGTAAAGGAGTAAAGAAAACACTTTTGAAAAAGCAAAGAAAACCTATTGAAATATTCTGTCATGTCAAAAGATAAAGCTTCAGTTTAGCTGCTGTTATGATCTTCGCTTTTTATGGACTTGGTGCTCAGATTGTTTATAGTTTCAAAGTTCATTACAACTCAGTGTTTTCGGTCATGTTACATCGGCTTTACGCATTGGAATAATAGGAACAGAAACCTCTGATTTTCTCAGGATTAGTTGAAACATATGGAAACATCCTGACTGTGCCCCAATTTTTGACATGAAAGAATTGGGTGTGCTAGATTTGATCAAGCCCAGTCCTAATCCAGTTTTTACAGGCGAAACACATTTTTAAAATGTTTCACCTTAACCCCTTCCCGACCTTTGACGTTGTAGAACGTCATGAAAGTTGATGCCTTACCAACCTATGACTTTGTACAACGTCATGGTGGTTACCGCGGCACCGTTGCCTCAGTAACCGCCATCAGGCCCCGGTGTTCTGTGATTCCGATCACAAAGCACTGGGGCTTAAGGTCGGGGAGGTGATTTCACGCCTCAACAACAGGATCGCAGTAATTGGCTGTTTGAACAGTCAATCACAGCGATTCTGTCTCCAGCTATGGAAGGGGCTGTCACAGCCCCTTCCATAGGCTGGACCACTGGAGGGGGCGGGGATCGCCCCCTCCATGCTGATGGGGCGTAATCTGATGAGCACTCCCCTTCAGATGAAGCATAATGGTGGCGGTGCAGGGCATTGTGCCCGCCCGCCGCCTGCTTACGCCCGCTGCTCCTCTGCAGCCTGATGTCCCTGCAAGGAGATCAGACTGCAGAAAAGGATCTGAGAGGACAGTGATCCACTATGCCCCTCTGTCAGATCCTTATCTGCAGCCCGATATCCATGCAGGGACATCGGGCTGCAGAGAAGCATTGGGCGGAAGCAGACGGCGCAGAGCACCACCGTCATGCTTCCGCCACTCTGTCACTCACTAAGTGCTGTGATCTTACGATCACAGCACTTATTGTCTGGGGAGAGGGAGTGCACTGTCACCTCTCCCTGGCAATGAGCCGATCACCGTGGTGACCCGACTTTGACATGGCAACGTCGGGTCACCTGACCCAAGCCTCAGAGATTATATTTTTTTTTCACAGTGATGGTGCAGTGTATGGCAATGATTTGCCATAGAGTGCACCATCGCTATGACAACAGAGACTACAACAAATGATCAAGTATCTTCTTGTTGTAATCTTTGGGGTCATAGTGATAGTCCACTGTATGGCAAATCACTGCCATACAGTGCACCATCACCATTACCCTAGAGACTACAACAAGAGGACCTTGATCCCTTGTTGTAGTCTCTGGTGTCAGTGATGGTGCACTGTATGGCAATGATCTGCCATACAGTGCACTATCACCGTTACCCCAGAGACTACAACAAGGGATCAAATATCCTCTTGTTGTAGTCGCTAGGTTAACGGTGATGTTGCACTGTATGGCAGATCATTGCCATACATTGCACCATCACTGACACCAGAGACTACAACAAGAGAATACTTGATCCCTTGCCGTAGGCTCTGGGGTCACGGTGATGGTGCACTGTATGGCTATGATCTGCCATACAGTGCACTATCACCGGGACCCCAGAGACTACAACAAGCACCATTCTTATGACACCAGAGACTGCAACAAGAGGACACTTGATCCCTTGCTGCAGTCTCTGGATGTAGCAGAGGCGATCAAGCGTCATGGGACCTTCGTTTTGGACTACGTCAGATAAAAATAATGATGGAGTCCAAATTTTGATTATGTTTTTTCTAATAAAAATATTTTTCTCTGGTGTTCTTTTTACTAGAGATTCCTAATGGCCGGGTCTAACACTGGCCCGACATTATGAATCTCGGGCTTAGTGCTAGCTGCAAATAAAAAAAGCTGTCATTAACCCCTTTATTACCCAGTTTGCCAAAGGCACCAGGGCAACTGGAAGAGTCAGGGTACAGCGCCAGAAAATGGCGCTTCAATGAATGCGCCATTTTCTGGGGTGGCTGCGAGTGGCAATTTGCAGCATGAGGGGCCCAGAACACTTGGGCCTCTCCATGCTGAAGATTCCATGCCCCAGCTGCATTGTTGTACCTGGCTGGACCAAAAATATGGCGGTGCTCCGTCATTTTTTTTCTCTATTTCTATAACTAAAAAAAAAAAAGGTTGGGCTTCTCTGTATTTTTGTTTGCCAACCAGGTACAATGAGGCAGCTGGGGTGGGTGGCAGTCCGTAGCTGCCAAGTTGTACCTGGCTGGACCAAAAATATGGCAAAACTGCACGTCATTTAAAAAAAAAAAATATTTCCACAAATAAAACGACATAGAGCTTTGCCGTATTTATGGCTGCTATCCAGGGCCGGCAATGGGTGGCGGGGGGGGAAGACTGGGCAGTTGCCCAGGGCCCCCACTCTCTTAGGGGCCCCCAAAGGAGCTGAACTGAAAATAGCAATAAAAACAAAAAATAAACAAAATACACATATTTGGTATCGCTGCGTTCGTAAGAATCTAAGCTATCAATATATGAAGTAAATTAATCCAATTGGTAAATGGCGTAACGGGAAAAAAATAAAAATGCCAGAATTATGTTTTTGGGCCACCACGTTCTTACATTACAATGCAATAAAAGGCGATCAAAATGTATCTGACTCAAAATGATATCAGTAAAAATGTCAGCTTAGGGCACATAAAGTATTCCCTCACATAGTCCTGTATCTTTAAAAATTAAAATATCATGGGTCTCGGAAAATGGCGAAAAAAGCAAATTTTTTTTTACAAATTTCTGTTTTGTTTTTTATTAAGATTGAAATAAAAAAAATGTTCAGTTTGTTCTTATTCTGACCTAGATAATCAACTTATGAAGTCACTTTTACCATATAGTTAACATGATAAATGAAAAACTAAAAAAAAAAACAACTAAAAAATAATTGTGGAATTGCACTTTTATTTGCAATTTCAAAGCACTTGGAATTTCTTTCTCATTCTCCAGTACATTTTGTGGTAGAATGAATGATGTCATTCAATAGTACAACTCATCCCATAAAAAAATAAGCCCTCGTACGGCTATGTGGAAAGAAGAATAAAAAAGTTCTGGCTCTTGGAAGAGGTGAGGAAAAAACAGAAACGAAAAATCACTCAGTGGTAAAAGTTATAACATCCTTGTAATTGCCATATAATAGCAGCAGGAGCCCCCCCACAGGCTTCAATCTTCACATGTTCATGATGGGAGTAATTAGAGTTAGGGGACCTCCTTAATTCCTATTATTTGTAGCCAGTTATCAAGCAGAACTTACAAGGCTTTAAAAGGGATGTTCAGGATTAATAAAACTTTACTACATTCTTTCAAAAACAGCGCCACCCCTGTGTACAGGTGACATGTGGTATTACAGCATAGGCCCAGTCCCTTCAATTAAGCTGAGCTGCAATATCACACACAACCTGTAGACAGGGGTGGAGCTGTTTTGAAAGAAATCAGTTATGTTTATAGAATTCTGAACAACTCCTTTAAGATCAATATTTCCACTAGTGATCCCCGAACAACACAAGACCACCAGGATGGGGCTTAATTCAAATGTATTGTTTTTTTATAATATGAAGAATATAGCAGATCTTTGTTAAAGATAATATTTAAGTAGATGATCCTATGGAAACATTTTCCTTACTGAATCTCCAGTTTGTAAATCCTATTTTATTAAACACTGTAGGTAATTTTTAATCAATATAAGGAGTCCTGTGTTCATAATCCCCATCTCTTCATCAGAGGAAGAGTGGTTAGAAAGAGCGACTCTCTCTGGAGGAGCGGGCTGTATGACACAGACAATGATGGGAATGGATGTATGTGTCTATGTGTGTGCTCGGTGTATACGTGTAATATATAGTGTTTGCATCACATACCGTGTGTTCCATGTATGTAACATCTACATTTATAAATCCTGGATGCACAGATTAGAGTTCCTAGGTGTAAACAGGTCGGCAATCACCCAACAAATTAGCAAAATGAGGCTCATCATCGGGTGATTTAATTGTTTATGGAGGAACAAAACTCCTTGCTCTCGACAGCACATCCCCTGCTGCAAAATGCAGAAGTGCTGCCGATAACATGATACTGTAGAGGACAGATTGCTCTACCGGTGATTGTTCTGCACCCATCATTCTTCATCATCCTGTGTAAAAAGTCTGGAAACAAACGCTGAATGACTTTAATATTATAAATCGCTCTCATTCACCAGTCTGAATTTGGTACTTGTACATGTAACCCAAATGTCTGAGTGTGACGGTGCAATATGTGAGCATTTAGGGCCCACTTTAACCTTTTGCCCAGGGCCCCACTTTGCCTAAAACCATCCCTGCTGCCAGCCAGATACAACTTGGCAGATGGGGGCTGGAATCTTCAGTGTGGAGAGGCCCAAACATTGTGGGCCCCCCTGTGAATTGCAACCCGCAGCCACCCCAGAAAATAGCGCATTCATTAGAGGCGCCATTTTTTCCTGCTGTACCCCGGCTTTTCCAGTTGCCCTTGTGCTGGTGGCACTCAGGGGCTCTCCATACACGACATGGTGTTTGCTAACAATTTGGAAAATTAGCTCCAATTGTTAGCGGACATCATGTCGAGTATGGAGAGCCCCTGTGTGCTAAACATTGGAGCTCCCCAACAAGTGACCCAGTTTTGGAAACTAGACCCCCTAAGGAACTTATCTAGATGCATAGTGAGCACTTTGAACTCCTCAGTGCTTCACAAATTGATCCGTAAAAATTAAAGTACTTGTTTTTCACAAATATTTTCTTTTAGCCTAATTTATTTCATTTTCACATGGGCAACAGGATAAAAGGGATCCTAAAATGTATTGGTCAATTTCTCCTGAGTACACGGATACCTCATATGTGGTCATAAACCACTGTTTGGGCGCACGGCAGGGCTCAGAAGGGAAGGAGCGCCATTTGACTTTTTGAATGGAAAATTAGCTCCAAAAGTCAAATGGCGCTCCTTCCCCTCCGAGCTCTGCCATGCGCCCAAACAGTGGTTTATGACCACATATAAGGTATCAGAGTACTAGGGAGAAATTGGCCAACAAATTTTAGGATCCATTTTATCCTGTTGCCCATGTGAAAATGAAAGAATTGAGGCTAAAAGAACATTTTTGTTGGAAAAATTAAAATGTCCATTTTTTCCTTCCACGTTGCTTTAGTTCCTGTGAAGCACCTGAAGAGTAAATAATCTTCTTGAATGTAGTTTTGAGTAGTTTGAGGGATGCAGTTTTTGGAATGGTGTCACTTTTGGATGTTTTCTGTCATGTATGCACCTCAAAGAGACTTCAAATGTGATGTGGTCACTAAAAAAATGGTTTTGTAAATTTTGCAGGAAAAATGAGAAATTGCTGATGAACTTTGAACCCTTATAACTTCCTAATAAATTTTTTTTTCCCAAAATTGTGCTGATGTTAGGCTGCTTTCACACTGCAGTTTTTTCCTGATCAGGATACATCAGGTTTTGTGTGCAAAAACCAGGAGTAATGGTGGGTTTACACGTTTCAATATCGTTGCGATATCGCAACTCAATGGCGCGGGAGCGCGCATTTAGTGCACGCTTCTCCCGCATCGCATCGGAGGTTTACACGCTGCGATATCGGAATACAACATCCGTGCGATGTCTACGCCCCCCAACCCAGGATCGAACATTTAACATGGGAGTGAATGGGTGACGTTTAAAATCGCATCGTAGTTGGGCTGTCACACAGCACGATCCGGCTCCAATCTACTTTCAATATCGGAGCATTGAATAGCACGCTCATTCAATCCCCGGTATCGCATTGACATCGTTCCTGCATCGTATTGGACGTTCACACCATACAACGCAGGAACGATATCGGGTCCAACGATTGAACCACGTGACTTTTCATTGAAATTGAACTCCGATATCGCAACGTGTAAACCCGCCATAAGGGCCACTTTACACACACCAACTTCTGTGTCCAACCTCTGAACAGATCTCTGGTTGCAGTGAAATCATGGACATATTGCTCCATTTTGTGGCTGTGTATAAATGGAACAATGTGTCCATGATTTCACTGCAACCAGTAAGTTGGTCTGAAGTTGGACAGATAAGTTGGTGTGTGTTAAGTGGCCATGAAACTTGCAGAGAAAAACTATAATTGAAAGATTGACACCTGTTCTGAGTTTTGGAGACACTTCTGGCTTTGGCACACAAAATCTGATGAATCCTGATCAGGAAAAATCTGCAGTGTGAAAGCAGCCTTAAAGGGAACCTGTCACCCCAAATCACCCTTGTAAGCTCTAAATACATGTCCCTGAAGCATTACAATACAGTCCTACACATCCCTTTGTGAGGTTTTAGTGAAATATGAAAGTGCAATAAAGTCGTTTGTAAACTTACTAAATCCATGGCAGTGGGGCGTTCCCAAGCCTCCTTGTCTGCTAGGCGGTTCCCCTGTGCCGCTGTATTACGCCCTAATGGGCGTTTTTTCAAACTTTCTAGCGCGGGCACGATTCAGATTCTCGTGCCCGCGACGTCACGGTCATGTGATGCCGTGACGCGTCATTTCCGGGCGGCCAGGGCACTGTTGTCTGACGCGCACCGGCCACGAGCGGATCCCTGCAGGCGAATCCTTCTTCTGCGCATGCGCGCGGCAGTCGCTCGCTCGGCTCTAATTCCTTCTGCGCATGCGGGCGACTGCCGCGCGCTCGTGCTCGCGCCTCTAATTTAGTGCTCGCACCGGAGGCTGGCTACCCTGCGCGAGCTTCTTCATTCACACTGAATGCCCGCCTCCCGACTTGCCGGTCTTCCCGCCTCGCTGTTCAAAACACTGGCGCTTCTCCTGCATTAGGCTTCTGCATGGTATTAATCCTTTAGGTTCTTTTTTATTAGGTCTGGGTCTTACTAGGGGGGGGGGGCGGGCTGTGTATGGATAGATGGGGTCTTACTGGGGGGGGGGGGGGGGCTGTGTATGGATAGATGGGGTCTTACTGGGGGGGGGGGCTGTGTATGGATAGATGGGGGTCTTACTAGGGGGGGGGGGCTGTGTATGGATAGATGGGGTCTTACTAGGGGGGGGCTGTGTATGGATAGATGGGGTCTTACTAGGGGGGGGGCTGTGTATGGATAGATGGGGGTCTTACTAGGGGGGGGGCGGGCTGTGTATGGATAGATGGGGGTCTTACTAGGGGGGGGCGGGCTGTGTATGGATAGATGGGGTCTTACTGGGGGGGGGCTGTGTATGGATAGATGGGGGTCTTACTAGGGGGGGGCGGGCTGTGTATGGATAGATGGGGTCTTACTAGGGGGGGGGCTGTGTATGGATAGATGGGGTCTTACTAGGGGGGGGGCTGTGTATGGATAGATGGGGTCTTACTAGGGGGGGGGGCTGTGTATGGATAGATGGGGGTCTTACTAGGGGGGGGGCGGGCTGTGTATGGATAGATGGGGGTCTTACTAGGGGGGGGCGGGCTGTGTATGGATAGATGGGGTCTTACTGGGGGGGGGGCTGTGTATGGATAGATGGGGGTCTTACTAGGGGGGGGGGCGGGCTGTGTATGGATAGATGGGGTCTTACTGGGGGGGGCTGTGTATGGATAGATGGGGGTTTTACTAGGGGGGGGCTGTGTATGGATAGATGGGGTCTTACTAGGGGGGGGCGTGTGTATGCATAGATGGGGTCTTACTAGGGGGGGCTATGTATGGATAGATGGGGGTCTTACTAGGGGGGGCTGTGTATGGATAGATGGGGTCTTACTAGGGGGGGGCTGTGTATGGATAGTTGGGGGTCTTACTGGTGGGGGCTATGTATGGATAGATGGGGGTCTTACTAGGGGGGGCTGTGTATGGATAGATGGGGTCTTACTGGGGGGGGGGCTGTGTATGGATAGTTGGGGGTCTTACTGGGGGGGCTGTGTATGGATAGATGGGGGTCTTACTAGGGGGGTGGGGGGGGGCTGTGTATGGATAGAAGGGGTCTTACTAGGGGGGGGGGGTTGTGTATGGATAGATGGGGGGGCTTACTACACTGGATGTGTGCGTACGTGGATGTGCGTGCGTGGATGTCAGCATGCGTGGATGTGCTTGCGTTGATGTGTGCGTGGATGTGCGTGCGAAGATGTGTGCGTACATGGATGTGTGCGTGGATGTCAGCATGCGTGTGTGGATGTCAGCGTGCGTGCGTGGATGTCAGCGTGCGTGCGTGGATGTGTGCATGCGTGGATGTCAGCATGCTTGGATGTGCGTGCTTGGATGTGCGTGCGTGGTTGTGTGCGTGCGTGGATGATGGGTGCAACAAGGGATCAAGTGTCCTCTTGTTATAGTCTCTGGAATCATAGTCATGGTGTACTGTATGACAGATCATTGTCATACAGTGCACCACAACTCTGACCCCCGAGACTAGGAAGAGGACACTTGATCCCTTGCTGTAGTCTCTGGATTGAGCAGAGGCGATCGAGCATCGTGGGACCTTCGTTGTGGACTACGTCGGAGGCGATCGAGCGACGTGGGACCTTCGTTATGGACTACGTCGGATCTTTATAATAAAGATGGAGTCCGAATTTTTTTTTTTTTTTTTTTCTTCAAATAAAAAGATTTTTCTATGTGTGTATTTTCTGACTATTTACCAGAGATTCCTAATGGCGGGTCTAACATTGGCCCTATATTATGAATCTCGGGCTTAGTGCCAGCTGCCAATAAAAAGCTGGCATTAACCCCTTTATTACCCAGTTTGCCACCGGCACCAGGGCAACTGGAAGAGCGTGGGTACAGCGCCAGAAAATGGTGCTTCAATGAATGCGCCATTTTCTGGGGCGGCTGCAGGCTGCAATTCGCAGCATGGGGGGCCCAGAACGCTTGGGCCTTTCCATGCTGAGGATTCCAGCCCCCAGCTGCCTAGTTGTACCTGGCTGGGCCAAAAATATGGTGGAGCCCTATGTCATTTTTTTTTCAAGAATTAGTTCTACAAATAAAAAAAAATGGGCTTCGCTGTATTTTTGGTTGCAGTCAGGTACAACGAGGCAGCTGGGGGTTGCTGGCAGTCTGTAGCTGCCAAGTTGTACCTGGCTGGACCAAAAATATGGCGGAGCCCCACGTCATTTTTTTTCTAGAATTAGTTCTAGAAATAAAAAAAGGCCTTCGCTGTATTTTTTTGTAGCCAGCCAGGTACAACTTGGCAGCTGGCGGACTGGAATCCTCAGCGTGGAGAGACCCAAATGTTGAGGGCCCCCCACGCTGCAAATTTCAACCCACAGTCACCCAAGAAAATAGCGCATTCGTTAGATGCGGCATTTTCTGGTGCTGTACCCCAACTCTTCCAGTTGCCCTTGTGCACACGGGTTCTCCATACACGACATGGTGTCCGCTAACAATTTCAATGGAAAATTAGCTCCAATTGTTAGCGGAAACCATGTCGGGTATGGAGAGCCCCTCCCTGTGTGCCTGAACATTGGAGCTCCCCCACAAGTTACCCCATTTTGGAAACTAGACCCCCAAAGGAACGTATCTAGATGCATAGTGATCACTTTGAACCCCCAGATGCTTCACAAATTCATCCATAAAAATACGTTCCTTGGGTGGTCTAGTTTCCAAAATGGGGTCACTTGTGGGGGAGCTCCAATGTTTAGGCACATAGGGGCTCTTCATATCCTACAAGGTGTCCGCTAACAATTCCAATTGTTAGTGGACACCATTTTGCGTATGGAGAGCCCCTGTGTGTCTCCACATTGGAGCTACCCCACAAGTGACCCCATTTTGGAAACTAGACCCCCGAAGGAACGCATCTAGATGTATAGTGAGCACTTTGAACCCCCAGATGCTTCACAAATTGATCCGTAATAATGAAAAAATAAATTATTTGTGGAAAAAAAAGTGCTTTTTCATTTTTACAGATGAATTTCTGAAGCATCTGGGGGTTCAAAGTGCTCACTATACATCTAGATGCGTTCCTTCGGGGGTCTAGTTTCCAAAATGGGGTCACTTGTGGGGGAGCTTCAATGTGGAGACACACAGGGACCCTCCATACGCGACATGGTTTCCGCTAACAAATTGAGCTAATTTTCCATTCAAATTGAAAAAAAAGGAAATGACATCACAAGGCTTTTTTTTTTAACAAACTTTATTTCTATGTGTTTGCAGTACACATGCAGAAAAATACGCGTCTGTAAAAAAACGCATAAAAAAAAACGCATGTGTGTGAACACACATGCGGTTTTTACGCGCGTAAAAAAACGCGCGTATTTCTTTAGAAAACTGCATGCGTAAAAATACGCGACAAAATACGCACTGTGTGAACGTAGCCTTAGGGCTCAAACAGACCGGCGACTTGATTTCACGCATGAAGTCCCGCTCTGAACTTAGTACCTGAAAAGGAAGCTCGTACTTACCTGTCGGCGCCGCCCCCATAACCCGGCCTGTCCTCGTGCGCTGCGTGACGGGACTCTCAGCGCAGGAACTCTTGGGAGAGGGCAGCGCACGAGGACAGGCCGGGTTATGGGGGCGGCGCCGACAGGTAAGTACGAGCTTCCTTTTCAAGTACTAAGTTCATTGCGGGACTTCATGCGTGAAATCAAGTCGCCGGTCTGTTTGAGCCCTTAGGGAATGGGGAACCCGAATGGTTCAGTGTTGTAGACTGAAGCAGAGGTGAACAAAAAGTACTGACTACAGCACGTGTGTTGGCATCACTGCAAACAGCCCCCCCATCTATCCGAACAGCCCCCCCAGCAAGCCCCCATCTATCTATACAGACCCCCCAGTAAGCTTCCCCATCTATCCATAGACCCCCCAGTAAGCTCCCCTATCTATCCGTACAGCCCCCCATCTATCCATACAGACCCCCCAGTAAGCTCCCCCATCTATCCGTACAGACCCCCCCATCTATCCATACAGTTCCCCAGTATGCTCCCCCATATATCTGTACAGACCCCCCCAGTAGGCCCCCCATCCAGTGGCAGATCTACATTGGGACGATTGGGGCGTCCGCCCCCGGCTCAAGGCTTCTTGGGGAGCCAGGGTATAATCGGGCCGCCCGCCCGACATCTTCGCCCCACGTCTCGTGGTGCGCGTGCACGGCCGCTTGTCTCGCGGTGGACGGCTGACGCCCCCTGCCCATGAGATGAAACACCCACCTCTATTCCACCTCCAGCAGCAAGCCCCATGACCACTCTCTGCCCTTCTCTCTGCCCGCGCCCTCTATCTGCCCTACTGTCTCTACCTGCCCCTCTCTCTGCCTTTCTCTCTCCACCTGCCCGCACCCTCTCTCTCTGCCCTTCTCTGCCTGCACCCCCTGTCTCTGCCTGCGCCCTGCACTGTGCTACTGCAACCTTTATGGTGTCTGCAGCCTGCGAGCTGCATTCCCATCCCGATTCCCAGGAACCAGCTAAAAATTTTGCCCGAAAAAATTATTTTTTTTGGGGAGGTTTTATGAACAGCAGCGGGACCATGATCCATTTAATCCGCCACTGACCCTATCTATCCGTAAGGCCCCCCCAGTAAGCCCCCATGTATCCATAGAGACCCCCCAGTAAGCTCCCTTCTATCCGTACAGCCCCCCAGTAAGCCCCCATCTATCCATAGAGACCCCCCAGTAAGCCCCCCATCTATGCGTACACAGCCCCCCCATGTATGCGTACACAGCCCCCCCCAGTAAGCCCCCCCCATCTATCCATACACCCCCCCCCAGTAAGCCCCCCCATCTATCCGTACACAGCCCCCCCAGTAAGCCCCCCCATCTATCCGTACACAGCCCCCCCAGTAAGCCCCCCTATCTATGTGTACACAGCCTCCCCAGTAAGCCCCCCATCTATGCGTACACAGCCCCCCCATCTATCCATACACCCCCCCAGTAAGCCCCCCCATCTATCCGTACACAGCCCCCCCAGTAGTAAGCCCCCATCTATCCATACACAGCCCCCCCATCTATGCGTACACAGGCCCCCCCCTAGTAAGACCCCCATCTATCCATACACAGCCCCCCCTAGTAAGACCCCCATCTATCCATACACAGCCCCCCCCTAGTAAGACCCCCATCTATCCATACACAGCCCCCCCTAGTAAGACCCCCATCTATCCGTACACAGCCCCCCCATCTATGTGTACACAGCCCCCACAGTAAGCCCCCCCATCTATGCGTACACAGCCCCCCCAGTAAGCCCCCCATCTATCCGTACACAGCCCCCCCAGTAAGCCCCCCATCTATGCGTACACAGCCCCCCCATCTATCCATACACCCCCCCAGTAAGACCCCCAACTATCCATACACAGCCCCCCCTAGTAAGACCCCATCTATCCATACACAGCCCCCCCTAGTAAAACCCCCATCTATCCATACACAGCCCCCCCTAGTAAGACCCCATCTATCCATACACAGCCCCCCCTAGTAAAACCCCCATCTATCCATACACAGCCCCCCCCCAGTAAGACCCCATCTATCCATACACAGCCCGCCCCCCCCCTAGTAAGACCCAGACCTAATAAAAAAGAACCTAAAGGATTAATACCATGCAGAAGCCTAATGCAGGAGAAGCGCCAGTGTTTTGAACAGCGAGGCGGGAAGACCGGCAAGTCGGGGAGGCGGGCATTCAGTGTGAATGAAGAAGCTCGCACAGGGTAGCCAGCCTCCGGTGCGAGCACTAAATTAGAGGCGCGAGCACGAGCGCGCGGCAGTCGCCCTCATGCGCAGAAGGAATTAGAGCCGAGCGAGCGACTGCCGCGCGCATGCGCAGAAGAAGGATTCGCCTGCAGGGATCCGCTCGTGGCCGGTGCGCGTCAGACAACAGCGCCCTGGCCGCCCGGAAATGACGCGTCACGGCATCACATGACCGTGACGTTGCGGGCACGAGAATCTGAATCGTGCCCGCGCTAGAAAGTTTGAAAAAACGCCCATAAGGGCGTAATACAGCGGCACAGGGGAACCGCCTAGCAGACAAGGAGGCTTGGGAACGCCCCACTGCCATGGATTTAGTAAGTTTACAAACGACTTTATTGCACTTTCATATTTCACTAAAACCTCACAAAGGGATGTGTAGGACTGTATTGTAATGCTTCAGGGACATGTATTTAGAGCTTACAAGGGTGATTTGGGGTGACAGGTTCCCTTTAAGTAGACATGTGGGAAATGTTATTAACTATTTTGTGTCACATAACTCTCTGGTTTAACAGTATAAAAATTCAAAATTTGAAAATTGCGAAATTTTCATTATTTGCCAAATTTTTGATTCTTTTCACAAACACAAATATTATCAACCTAAATTTACCTCTAACATGAAGCCCAATATGTCACGAAGAAACAATCTCAGAATCGCTAGGATCCGTTGAAGCGTTCCAGAGTTATTACCTCATAAAGGAACACTGGTCAGAATTGCAAAAAATGGCCAGTTCATTTGGGTCAAAATAGGCTGGGTCATCAGGGGTTAAAATCCTTGTGGCTATTTACCCTGATGCAAAATCTAGCAAACAGACATGCTGCATACTAATGCAATGTGCAAGCCCAAACTAGTGATTCTTTGATGCAACTCGCTAGTTTTTTTTTCTGGAAAGTTTATGGTCACAAGTGATAGGAGGGTCTGACCATCCACATATCTCCCATATATATCACATATGTTGCTAGACTGCAGGCAAATGGTCCAGGAAGCATATATGGGAGTTATAATAGCAGCTTGCAGTGGATGGGTGGGTCCACAAAGAATGAAGCAGCTAGCTCTGTATCCATTACATTTTTTTCGGCGCAGTCATGGCAGTTTGCAGCGGATCGGTGTGCAGCGGCAGGGGACCGGCAACCGGAGGTGCCAGGAAGTCCAGCAACAACCAGGGAAGCTGAGCAGACATGAGTGGGGCAGTTTATACAGACGCTGTCGAGGAATGTATAAATTAATTGTGCATGGACGATAGCAGGAGCTGTAAGTGAACTGCAACATGGCGCCAGTGGACTAGTACATGAGTTCCCTGGTGGAACCAGTGCAGACACGGGATGACCAGGGAGATAGCAGGAAACGCTGAACTGAGAACACTGCCTCACACTGCGCAACTAGCTTCCGCCATGCCAGCAGGACACTCCAATAAGTTACCCCACAGGTCTGGCTTTCCATAGCATTGTAGCAGACTTACATAACAGAGTTTATTTTCACAACAAGAGGGGAGCTTTATTGCATATCACACACCACCAGACTACTATTCACTAGGATACATGTTCTTACAGGCTGTAATTACTGATTCACAAATTTAAGGAGTATTCCATTCACTGTGATACTATATGAGGTTACATGGTTACCTCATTTTTTTCAGTAGGAAATTTTGTCCATATAGTCCAGCTGAAATGTTGGTGTTTCTAAAAAATAAGGTGATTCTTTTTTTCACAATAACATATTGTGTGCCAAAGTTTATCTGAATAATAAACACTGCAGGGAAGCCATGGAATGTACCCCAAAATGGCATGATTGCCCAAAAGGGGTGGAATCCCAAAAAGGGGTGGTTGCTCAAAAGGGGGCAGAGTTCCAAAAAGTGGCAGTATCCTAAAAAGTGGTGATCACTAAAAAACGGTGGAGCATTCCAAAGTCAAAGGGGCATCACAGTATGTGTGTCCAGTCTGCAGTGTGGACCACCCACCCGGCAAAGAGCCATGCGTGTGTTCCCTGAATGTGGATGCAGAATGCGTGACTTGACTTGTAGCCTCGGGGAGCTTGTTGAGCCTAGTAACGGCTACATCCAATGTCTACCTGATGCCCAGAAGGAATTCATTTCTATAGCGCTATTAATTCCATAGCAGGAAGGAAGATTGCAGTCACCTGTTTCCATGGGGACACAAAAGAATTCTTGATGACTAGAGTGTTTATTGAGGCGGCCAGGGACATTGAAAGCTATGATGTTGGTGTACTCTTGGATTTAGTGCACCCAGTTATAATAGGCCTGGACTCTAAATTATTTTTGGACTTGTGGGATGAAGGGTTTGTGTCTGGCTGCTCAGTTAAGAGCCAGAACAGCCCTAAGGAAGGACAATTACAGAGGAAGGCCAAAGGGGTAAAGGGTTGCTTGTGTTGTATATATGTGTAATAACCAGTTGTAAAATAAAGGACGGCATGACAGTTAGTAACAGGGTAGCTCCAGAAGAACGGGCCAACACCAAAGTGGGAGGTGAATTGCTGGTCCACAAAAGCAGGGAGAGTGACCATAACTCCAAGGGTAACTAACTCTGATATGATAGTGAGCACAGTAAGGAAGGGCCAAGTAAGGACAGAAAATACTCAGAAAATAATCAGAAGACATTAGGCTGGAGAGTTTAGGTATTCTGTAATTTTCTCCCTTTTATTTTATAACTGTTTTGCATATCTGTATGTCCGTCCATTTTATTTTATCTTTTATTGTAAGAACGGTAATTTTTATATTAAAGCATAAAACTTTAATAATCTTGATCCTTATATGCTCTAATATAATCCATAGCCTTAGGAAGTGTGTGATCTGACTGGCAGACAGTAGTGGTAGTGTTTGTCAAGGATTTCTCACCCTGTGTGCTTGAGGAGTGATAGCAGTGTTGTGTAGCTGGGGTGTGTGGTCTGGGTTGGGTTGTGATTTATGCTCACTTTATAGCCTAGTGCAGAGGCTGAGTGCTGGATTGAGTGAGAGAAGATAAATTTATCCTTCTAGGTGCAACCTCAAATCACGTGCTGAGAAGTGGGTATGTGACATTATGGGTTACAAGAATAAAGTCTGAAGAGTTCTGCAAAATAAACTGATTTGAAGTGGATTAAGATTTATGTATACACATTGTGGTATACCATGCTGCTATGTTGTAAGTGGCTGGTATGTTTTGCAGGGGCAGTGGCCTGCTGCAGTGCAAACCTGGAATGTTTTTTCTATGAACTCTTATTAGTGCTATCTGACCAGGTTCACAGGATGAATCACAAAAAAACAGTCAAACAAATGTGCAAAAATACTCTGTTGTAAAAAAGACCCAGTAAAAAGCAAGTGCTGCTGATTCAGTCTTTTGGTGGTGTGAACACTGTCCTACAAACGTGTTCACTGTGTGCATAGGTCATTTGTTTTTGTCTAAATTGTTTCTTGTTTCTGCAAGATTGGGGAGTCTCCCACCCCTCCCCTTGAGCCCTGCACATAAAAAGCCGTCATCTGCATTCAGTCCAAGTCAGACATTGTAGCTAAATAATATGAATGACTGGCATCAACCTCTAAGTGTAGGTGCAAGCAGAAAAAAATACATTAAATATAAGGGAGTTATCTGCTGTGACACTAAACACTATGTGCACTTTTAATGAGTGCCAGCAGTAGCTAAACTGCACAGCTAATACAGACACAATGTGAATAGGGGTATAGCAATCACTGCTCTAGATACAATGCAAAATGGAAGACTTAGCTTCAACAGTAGCTACTGCGGAGTGCCCGGAAACCAACGCCAAGGTGCTTCCGTTTTTCCGGGTCGAACGCTATGACTAATGGTGGTATGTGAGATGCTGGGTTTATATGCCTCTATTCTGATTAAAAACAAGAAAAGTATGTGTTGGACTCAGACAAAATGGAGGCCTCAGCTGGTCACAGGGCGGGGGAAGGGGGATAGGGAGGGAGCTCAGTCTTAAGAAATACAATTGTAGCTAAATAATATGAATGACTGGCATCAACCTCTAAGTGTAGGTGCAAGTCAGACATTGGACCTGTATGGATCCTACTCATTTAGGTACCAATACACATGGTCAGGTTTTAAATACATCAGATAGGGACTGCTCTGATACAGGTTACCTTGAAGTGGTAGAGCAGCTTAGTATACGTTGCTTGCAAAAAACGTATTGACTAAATACCCTGTATTTTACTACTTTTTCAGCAGCACTTGCTTTTTACTGTGTTTTTTTACAACAGAATATTTTTACACGTTTGTTTGACTGTTTTTTTGAGAGTCAGTCTTTTGGTGGTGTGAACACTGTCCTACAGACGTGTTCACTGTGTGCATGGCTCATTTGTTTTTGTCTAAATTGTTTCTTGTTTTTGCAAGATTGGGGAGTCTCCCACCCCTCCCCTTGAGCCCTGCACATAAAAAGCCGTCATCTGCATTCAATGCTGTAATGGGACAAAATGCCGGAATGCCCGCGCTGCCACCAAGAATCACCAGGAAACACAGAGTTAACTGAGCAGATTTTTCGTTTATTCTATCCTACGCGTTTCAGAGCCTCTATCCAAGCTCCTTCCTCAGAGAACATGATCATGTTCCCTGAGGAAGGAGCTTGGATAGAGGCTCTGAAACGCGTAGGATAGAATAAAAGAAAAATCTGCCCAGTTAACTCTTTGTTTCCTGGTGATTCTTGGTGGCAGCGCGGGCATTCCGGCATTTTGTCCCATTACAGCATTCCTGTTTCCACGGTTATCGTGAAGATGTGGCCCTGCAGCAGCCATTCTAAAAGCCATCTTACAGGCGATTATACCGGTTATGCGTGACACAACCGAGCCAGGTGAGCAGTTCCTGATATATACCGCTATAACCCTTTCTAAAAAGGATAAGACCCCATGCGCATTTATCTCACGTTTACAGGTTGATGTCATCTGCATTCAGTCCATGTCAGACATTGGACCTGTCTAGATCCCGCTCATTTAGGTACCAATACACATGGTCAGGTTTTAAATACATCAGATAGGGTCTGCTCTGATACGGGTTACCTTGAAGTGGTAGAGCCGCTTAGTATACATATTTTGCAAAAAACGTATTGACTAAATACGCTGTATTTTACTACTTTATCAGCAGCACCTGCTTTTTACTGTGTTTTTTTTTTTTTTACAACAGAGTATTTTTACACGTTTGTTTGACAGTTTTTTGTGATTCAGTCTTTTGGTGGTGTGAACACTGTCCTACAGACGTGTTCACTGCGTGCATGGCTCATTTGTTTTTGTCTAAACAGGTTCACAGGATGGCCAGAAGTGATGGGAGAGACTGACCATCAACATTCCTCCCATGCATGTCTCTAAGCATTTATCATGTGACTGTTCCTGCGTCAGGTGATCTTTGAGTCAAGCCAGGTTCTGTAAGGGTGCAGGAAGCACATGGTGGAGAGAGCATGTGTGTTTGGAGCGTGCCCAGAGCTCTGGACGGGGTAACGAACTTCAAATCCATCAATGGATTTTGTTACTTGTTCAAATAAGAGGATAGACTTATGTTTATGTTCCTGAGTGTTATGGAGATAATACCAAATGAACTTTTAAATGGGAGTGTCGTTCCTGTTGCTACCTTGAGGACCGCAAAAGTGAGTGAGTACCCCTATTGTAGTGAATGTCATATCACATGTACAGTAAATACATTTTTGAAAATATTTACATTGCATTTACTATAGAACCCTGTGGATATGTCACTGTACATTGTCTAAAATGTAAAAAAGTCATTGGATCTGAATGTTATTCAGTTACATGTGGCTATTCTGGATTTAAGTACATCAAAAACTCCACTCTACAACTAAATGCCATTTGTAGAGACCTGTAATATAACCAGACAATTCGCAGTTATATCTTCCTCCAACTTCTTATTTCTACTATTTTGGATGGTGGTAGAATTTGTTTTTGTTAAAAGTTTTTTCAAAGCTCAGATTTCTATTTTGGTGCCGCACAGCTGAAGTGACTATACAGCAGATGCTTAGCAATCTATTCATGCAAAATTCAACTCACAGAGGTGTATGTTTAAAACGTACATAAGAGAAACCTGACACAAAGTGAAAACTTTCTACCTACATTTGTACTCATTACTTGTGTTCTTGGTCTACTTTGGGTACAATCGTCTACTAAAAACAGATAGTCCGATGGTTTCACAAGCAAACATGGTACCTGCTATGATGCCACAGTTTCCATGTTTAAGGCACCTAACATACGGTTCTATAATAAATTATTTCATCCTCCAGTATATTTTTGGGAAAAATATAGCTGATTAATAAGAAAATCCCTTGTTAGCAAAAGTCTTTGAAAAATAGATATAAAAAATGTTCCTTTATATTTCAATGCCAAGTGCCTTGTCAATACATCCTTTATGACTCAAAGGCCCTGATTTAGCCATGGAAATATGAAGTCAGCCAACTTTAAGCCATATATATAACAGATAGCTGTTGACTGAATGAGTCTTTGGCTGATCATTCAGCCGACTTCTCACAAGTCCCCCATACACAGAAATGCTTGGCTCATCTGAAACCTCCTGTGTTCAATATGAGAGCGCCTCTGTCAAACTTCTTTGACGATGGTTCATCTCCCAAAGAACAAATGACTTGATTGTCCGAAGTTTCACTTGCCAGATCCTTCTCTTTCCCAACATCATCAACTGCCATACACATTAGTCAATCAGCTGATCCCTCCAATATTGTGATGGCATTACTGGACATCTTCAGATTTCAAAGGGAAGTTAGCATGATGTGTCTTTTGTCTACTCCACTTTCCTTGTCTGACCAATGCGTGCGGAATCCTCAGTGCTGCCCATTTTATGGTGTCCTTAAAGAGGACCTGTCATCCCCCTGGTGCTATGCTAACTGAATGCAGCACTGAATGCAGCGTTTACAGGAGGCTGAACAAGAGGGGGCTGGATGTGGCACAGAGAGGGCTGGAGGCGGGGAGGACACCAGCAACAGCGATGACTCATTACTGAGTCCGGGACTCGTTATTTGTACAGTTTATAAAGTCTTTTTAACAAATTACAGGGGGGCTAGAAACATGGGAGACCCCTTCCCTGAAAGCAGCAGACATGCGATTCAGTGCTGCATTCAGTTAGCATAACACCAGGGGGTGACAGGTCCTCTTTAATGCTGAGAAATACAGGCAGATATTATCTGTCATGCAATACCATCATGGTGGCATCTGAGTACCTCCAAATTTATTTTGCAGTAAAACACCAGCAACAAACATACAGCTAATGCAATGAAGGACTTAGCGTAAAAAGCACAAGGAGTCCTGGACGTGAGATATGGCTCCAACAAAACAAAATTTGAATATAGAGTAGAAAAGCCTATGACATAGTCCAGTGATGGTGCAGGCTTAGTATGTATAGATGCTGACACAATATAATAAAAATAGAGTGGCACATTCAAAAGCTAATCATGATTTTTATTTTTTGGATGTGCCACTCTCGTTTTCTATCAAGATCTCAATTTCATCGATTCTGTGTGGGATTATAAAAGACAGAATGATCTTCGCAAACCGTAACACCCACTGAAGATCTGTGCTTGGCTAACCTCCCTGTGGAGTTTCTTTAAAAACTGTGTCCAAGTGTACTTAGGAGAACTGATGGTGTTTTGAAGGCAAAGGCTGGTCACACCAAATACTTACTTTATTTACATTTCTCTTTTGTTCATTTACTCTACATTTTGTTTATTTTTAAAAGATAATCTATTAACCACTTACTGTATTTTTCAGATTATAACATGCACTTTTGTTCCCACAAATTTTGTGGTAAAGTGGGGGGTGCGTTTTATAATCCGAATGTACATGTACTGTAGGGGAGGGTGGGGGTCACTTTGGAGTGGTGTCTGGGGGCTGTGACGGGCTGGAGCAATGCTCAGTAGCCACATGTAATATGAACTGCACCCGCTGTCCATCACCTCGGTGCAGAAGCCGCATTGAGATGTGGACAGGGGGATTGGTGCATATTACATGTGCCTGTGCTCATCCCCTTCACTCTACATGCCCCCCTGCCGACGCACAAACGTAAAACAACAAATGTTTTTAACTTACCCTCCAGCGCTAGCTTTGTCGCTTTCAGCTCCTCGATCTCTTGTGTGTGCCGGCATCCGATCACATGATCAGCATAGCGCAGGGATGACATCACTGTGCGCCCAGTCACATGATCGGATTGGGCACAGACTCAGGAAGAGACACTGAGGAACAGGGAGCGACGGAGCCACCTGGCAGAGTGTGACTTAAAAATGTTTGTTATTTTACGTTTGTAGGGGGGGGCATATAGAGTAATGGAGGGCATATCCGGGATGGGGGGCTGTCACAGGGTTCTTCTCCAGTATCCCATGGCACTGTAACTCCCCAAGGTTGTTTCCAAGGAGGATATCTTTGGGAGATCCTTCCATAACTTCGATGCAGCACAGTTTTCCCCAAAACCATAATTCAAACGCATCCAAGCTTGCTGTATATATTTGTGAGTACCTCCCCGCCAGGACATAGGGGAAGCTGGGGCCTGGGTGAATTGCCTCTGGTCGAACCACACAGGTGTCAGCAATAGTCAAGAAAGCCCCTGTGTTCTCTAAATCCCGACGCTTTGTATCCATCAATTGAGACATCCTACAGGTAACGTTGACATTGCTCTTGGTAGCTTGGGGACAAAGGCTCGAGACAATACACTGCATAAGGGGTATCTGTGGTGCAGGGTCGGCGGTCTACTCTGGTCGTGGTGGGGGTAACTCCTCAGGTGGGATGCAGTGCTCATGCTGCACGAAATGAGGTGGTGATGTGCTTGGCTCCTTCCGAGTCCTTGAGGTACAATTAGATTGCAGGTGGCCAGGTTGGCCACAGTCATAACATTTCCTCTTTGTGATTCCCCAAGGTTGTGGTTGGAACTGTTGGGGCTCGGGATTGCAAAGTGTGGTTATCGACCTTCGGCTGGGTGATGGGGCAGATATAACTGAAGGGGGCCAGGGCACGAGGGCAGGCTGTGGTGTATATTGCAGAAGATTCATCGGACAAGGTGGAGGTACATGGGGCTCCCTCCAAGTCCTTGAGGGACAACTAGCTTGCAGGTGTCCAGGTTTCCCGCACCCATAACATCCTCTCTCTGTAAATCCCCCTGGTCATGGTTGGAACTGTTGGGGCCCAAGATTTTGAGGTGAGGTTGACATCAACCTGCGGCTGGGTGGAGGGGCAGATATAACCGGAGGGGTCCAGGGACGCAGGGACAGGCTGAGATATATCATCAGTAGCCTCCACCACTGCGGTCGGATAGTAAGGGCCTCATCAGCCAGGGCTGCAGCTCTATTCAATGTGGACCGCATGCGTTCCCGGACCCATTTTCGTATTTCTGAGGGGCACTTGGCAAGAAATTGTTCTATAAGAAATACCTGTACAACATCTTCCACAGTCAAGGCGTTTTACATTTCCAGCCATCTCCGATATGCCTGGGACATCTTATGGGCATACATCCTAAACGATCCACCTGTGGTGCATGGGAAGTCTCAGAATTGGGCCCTACATGAGTCCGGGTGACAGCATGGTAATCCAAAATAGTCTGTTTTACAAAGTTATAATCCCGGTTCCACTGTGAGTCAATAGTTCGATAAGCCTCTGCCACTCTTCCGTTCAGGAGTCCCACTAACAAATGCATCCATTCAGAGTGGGGCACCTCAATCATGAGACACTGCTGCTCAAAGTCCTTAAAGAACCCATCCACATCTCCGGAAGTCGGGTCAAATAGCTTGTCCTGGTGATCCATGTAGGCTCCTGGATTGTTGGGTTTACACTCCAAATCACATTACTCCCTCGTTCGAGCTCCATTGCTTCTTGTTTCCACTGTGCTCGGCGAACAGCCTCCTCCTTATACTCCTGAGAGACTTCTGGGCCTAGAACCGCCATCTCTTCTTCGTACCACACCAACCACTGGCTTTTTGGGCTGGGGGTCCCCGTCTCCAGCACATGTCCGTTAGACATCAGGGAGGAGGTAGATGGGCTAGCACCCACCAGTAGATCAATTAAAGCCTCTTTAGTCAGTCCTTGGTGGTTCAGGCCCAGGTCTCTGGCTCTCTCCTGTAGACTGGATATAGTCCAGTGTCTGTACTCACTCTGTGGATGGTTCTCCATTGGGCTGCGCTCTGTTGATCCTACTGCTTGTCACCAGTTGTCACGGGGCCCTTCTCCAGTATCCCACAGAGATGCGTGAACAGCCCAAGAACCTTTATTGCTTGAAAAACATAAAATTCCATAAAACAATCCAGCAATATATTATATGTCCATGTAATCCAGGTTTGTCTAAATCCCTTGTGAAGCTGGTCAGAGTGACTAAAGACTGCTTCTCCTCCCCCCAACACCTCCCTAACCCAAAACCATTTTTATGGAGACTCGAGGGGGATGGTACAAACCTTTACAGGCAAAGGTCTTGAATGACCAAATAAGGACATGTTCACAATAATTCAATCATCAACTCAGGAGTGTAATTTGTACACAGGAAGTGGGGAAGGGCGGAATGCACAGTATTGCAAGAACAAAGCACCTGTAAAATGCAGTTACAACATAACCCACCATATCCACTATCACATGGGCATATGTGCTAGTACAGAGGGCATACAGTGCCTTGTGAAAGTATTCGGCCCCCTTGAACTTTTCAACCTTTTGCCACATTGCAGGCTTCAAACATAAAGATATAAATTACATTTTTTTTTTTTTTTGAAGAATCAACAACAAGTGGGACATAATCGTAAAGTGGAACAAAATTCATTGCATTGTTTAAACTTTTTTAACAAATAAAAACTGAAAAGTGGGGCGTGCAATATTATTCGGTCCCTTTACTTTCAGTGCAGCAAACTCACTCCAGAAGTTCAGTGAGGATCTCTGAATGATCCAATGTTGTCCTAAATGACTGGTAATGATAAATAGAATCTATAGAATCTACCTGTGTGTAATCAAGTCTCCGTATAAAAGCAACTGCTCTGTGATAGTCTCAGGGTTCTGTTTCATGTGCAGAGAGCATCATGAAGACCAATGAACACACCAGGCAGATCCAAGATACTGTTGTGGTGAAGTCTAAAGCCCGATTTGGATACAAAAAGATTTCCCAAACATCTGAAGGAGCACTGTACACGCGATCATATTGAAATGGAAGGAGTATCAGACCACTGCAAATCTACCAAGACCTGGCCATCCGTCTAAACTTTCATCTTGAACAAGGAGAAGACTGATCAGAGATGCAGTCAAAAGGCCCATGATCACTCTGGATGAACTGCAGAGATCTACAGCTGAGGTGGGAGAGTCTATCCAAAGGACAACAATTAGTTGTACACTGCACAAATCTGGCCTTTATGGAAGAGTGGCAAGAAGAACGCCATTTCTCAAAGATATCCATAAAAATTCTCATTTGAAGTTTGCCACAAGCCCCCTGGGAGACACACCAAACATGTGGAATAAGCTGCTCTGCTCAGATTAAACCAAAATTGAACTTTTTGGGCACAATGCAAAACTATAGGTTTGGCGTAAAAGCAACACAGCTCATCACCCTCAAAACACCATCCCCACTGTCAAACATGGTGGTGGCAGCATCATGGTTTGGGCCTGCTTTTCTTCAGCAGGGACAGGGAAGATGGTTAAAATTGATGGGAAGATGGATGGAGCCAAATACAGGACCATTCTGGAAGAAAATCTGTTGGAGTCTGCAAAATACCTGAGACTGGGACGCAGATTTATCTTCCAACAAGGCAATGATGCCAAACATAATGCAAAATCTACAATGGAATTATTAAAAAATAAATGTATCCAGGTGTTAGAATGGCCAAGTCAAAGTCCAGACCTGAATCCAATTGAGAATCTGTGGAAAGAGCTGAAAACTGCTGTTCACAAACGCTCTCCATCCATCCTCAACTGAGCTCGAGCTGTTTTGCAAGGAAGAATGGGCAAGAAATTCAGTCTCTCGATGTGCAAAACTGATAGAGACATACCCCAAGCGACTTGCAGCTGTAATCACAGCAAAAGGTGGCACTACAAAGTATTAACGCAAGGGGGCCGAATAATATTGCATGCCCCACTTTTCAATTTTTTGTTAAAAAAAAGTTTAAAATATCCAATAAATTTCATTCCACTTAACAATTGTGTCTTACTTGTTGGTGATTCTTCACAAAAATTTTTTTTAATTTATATCTTTGTTTGAAGCCTGAAATGTGGCAAAAGGTTGAAAAGTTCAAGGGGGCCGAATACTTTCGCAAGGCACTGTATGTGCCAGTACAAGGGTCTCCAAGTGCCAGCACAAGGGGTTATGTGCCAGCCAGGGGGCATACGTGCCAGCACAGGGGGCATACGTGTCAGCACAGGGGGCATATGTGTCAGCACAGGGGGCATATGTGTCAGCACAGGGGGCATATGTGCTAGCACAGGGAGCATTTGTGTTAGCACTGGTGACATATGTGCCTGCACAAGGGCTATATGTGCCAACAACACAGAGGGGCTGTATGTGCCGCAACAGGGGGGTCTATGTGTGCCAGCACAGGGGGCTATATGTGCCAGCAAACAGGGCCATGTCCAGGATGTGAGACTATGTACCAGGATGGGGGTTATATATACACCAGGATGAGGAACATATATGTGATTTGTGAGACGGACACTGGGCATTATAAGACGAACCCCATTTAACATGAAAAAAAAAATTATTTTCCTTTTCTCCTTCACCAAATTTGGAGTGCATCTTATAATCAGGTGCGTCTTATAAAGCGAAAAATACAGTAAATTTTTAAAGCATTCTTACATTGCAGCATTTTTCCAAACCTGCTTAAAACAATTCCACAGTACTGAATATTTTATACCTTGCGATACAAAAGGATCATTTAACTTACAATAATAAAATATATTATCAACAGCTAACCAGACAAAATATCAGACGATATAAAGCGGCAATAAATCTTTATTATACTCAGCCTCCATGTCTGGGGGCCGACCCCGCATTCCCTTTCCCTACCATATAGCAGGAGTTCCAAATGGACAATACCAGCCTTCCTACTGCATCTTGCAGTCTCATTTGGCCTCAACTGCTTTTTTTTACCTGATCCTGATATCTTTTATATCCCCTTCCTTGCCTCCCCCCCAATGCTATTGTCTCTCACCAGAAGGTTTACCGTATATGTGCATAAACCTTTCTAGAATCAAAACCAGTATCTGTACACAGGTACAGAAGGAATGCAGGGCACCAGAGCTGACAGCTCGCCGGGCGGACCAAACCAGTATCTGTACTCATGTCCGAAAGAATGGTTGGGGAACTTTTTTTTCTGCCAGGGGCCATTTGGATATTTAAAACCTTATTCAAGGGCTGTACAAAATTATCGACTTTAAATTTAGCCTGCCATACAGAATATACAGCGACATGCAAAAGTTTTGTACCCCTGGTCAAAATTACTGTTATTGTGAACAGCTAAGCAATTTGAAGATTAAATGATCTTTAAAGGGATCCTGTCACCTCCAAAACGCCTCCTAAGCTATCAAAACATGTCCCTGCAGCATATTATCACTAATCTCACACTTCTTTTGTCTCCTGAAAGCATCCTGTGAAAGTGCATAAAAACGTTTTAATACTCATTAGTGATTATAATTAGCAGGGGCCATATTCTTTAGTCACCAGGGGGTGTTCTTTTGCAGCTCCAGAATCCACCCCTCTCTATGTCAGTGCTTAAGTGAAACTGAAACTGAAGGCAGGACTAATGATTTGCATTCTGTGAGTGATAGAGAGGGGGGAGGGCAATGCCTGCACATCACAGCAGAACACACAGAGACAGGGTGGATCCCTGGAGCTGCAAAACAGCCCGCCTTGGTGACTATGAATATAGTCACTGCTAATTATAATCACTAATGAGTGAGTATTAAAACGTTTTCATGCACTTTCACAGGATGCTTTTAGGAGACAAAAGGAGTGTGAGATTAGTGATAGGATGCTGCAGGGACATGTTTTGATAGCTTAGGAGGTGACAGGATCCCTTTAAAAGGCATAAAGTTAAAAATGACACATTTGCTTTGTATTTTAGGCAAAAAATATATATATTTTTATCTTTAACATTTTAAAATGAATATTAAAAAAGGAAAATGGGTTGATGCAAAAGTTTTGGCGCCTTTGGATACTTGTGTTTTCAGATAACTTTGACCAAGGTTTCAGACCTTAATTATCCTGTAAGGGTAATGGGTTGTTCACGATCATCGTTAGGAAAGGCCAGGTAATGCGAATTTCACAATTGTATAAAAACTCAGCTTCCTTAAACCTTGTGCCCAAAAACAGCATCCATGGGTTCTTCTAAGCAGCTGGCTAGCACTCTGAAAATGGTGGAGGCTCACAAAGCAGGAGAAGGCTATAGGAAGACAGCAAAGCGTTTTCAAGATGTTCAAGTTTCCTCTAGTTTGAAATGTAATTAATAAATGGCGGTTAACAGGAATAGTGGAGGTCAAGATAAGGTCTGGATTAACAAGCAACATTGCAGTAAGAGCTGCTCGTAGGATTGCTAGAGAGGCAAATTAGAACCCCCACTTGAGTGCAAAAGATCTTCTTGAAGATTTAGCAGACCTATACAAAAGAACATCTGAACCTGGCTGATGCATTTTGGAAACAAGTCCTGTGGATAGATGAGGTTAAAATAAAACTCTTTAGCCACAGTGATCAAAGGTCTGCCTGGAGAGAAAAGGACACAGAATTTCTGAAAATTTCCATCTTGCCAACCATTAAGCATGGGGGGTAGATCAATCATGATTTGGGGTTGTGTTGCAACCAATGACATGAGGAAAATTTCATGAGTAGAGGCAATAATGGATTCAATGAAATTGAATTAAATTGTTGATTTAAAAATAACACATCTGTAAAAAAGCTGAAATTAAAGGGAAACCTGTCACCTGGAATTAAGTCCCTACACTATCACTACCTGTCACTACACCTTCCTAGCTGCTCCCTATTGATCCCTATCTGTGCTAAAATGGCCCTATAAAAGATGAGAAAAATGAATTGTAACTTACATAAGTCCGTGAGTAAGGGGACTGAGAAGGAGGTGCCAGGCTCCATGTAGCACTCCTCTATGCGGCTGTGCACGCCCCGCTGGGCGGCGTTATTGTTTCTTCCTCTCTGCCCCTCTATTTGGAATCTCCCGCCCTCTGGAAGCTTGTCATGCACTGGGCGCTACGTCACTTCTGGCCTGGTGCATTATGGGGCCGATCACGTGATCAGCTTCAGTGCATTATGGGGCCGATCACATGATCGGCCCGACTATGCGCATGCGCAATGCGCTTATTTAAGCCGGGCTGATCACGTGATCAGCCCCATAATTTTAGCACAGATAGGGATCGATAGGGAGCAGCTAGGAAGGTGTAGGGACAGGTAGTGATTAGCAAAGGTGCCTGATCAACGTCATTAGTCAGTTAGTTTCCCTGTCTGACTAGTTACTTGTCAGGTCCTGTCCCTGTGTCTGTTACCTGTTCCTGTGTCCTGCCTTCCCATACCTGTCTGTTCCTGCCTGACTCTGTACCTGCCTGCCCTGCTCTTACCAGCCCTCCCTGTCTTCTCTAGAGCCTGTTTGTTACCTTGTCTGCTACAGTCATCCCAGCTGTACCTGCCTTACCAGTGACGGTTTCCACCACCTGTCCCTGTGCCCACCTCGGCCACCCTGGCTGTGCCTGCTTACACTTGGGACTGTCCCTGGGTCCGTCCCTGCCCTGATGGTCAGCTGCCACAATACCCTCTGTGGTCCAGTGGCCCCACTCCTGGATGTCCACCCCGTGAGCATTACACAGTATAAATTCACACACTGGAGAATAGCATGGTAATTCGCTCTATAGGATTTTCCCAAGATTTAAAGTTATTCCATCAACTATCTCAGGATTGCTTGTAATTGTAGGATTGCAGATCCCTAATGATCTCAAGAATAAAGCTGTGCTGAGCCCCTCTTTGACTGAAGTGGAGGGTTAAGCATACACACCATTAATTGACTACTTGACTATCAGAAAAAGCTGAGTAGAGCATTTGTCTATGTCTAGCAATCCTGTAGAGGCATATATTGATTGAATGGAGCTGAAGTGAGCATGTGCAACCTCTTCTTCATTAAGGATGGGATCAAACTCTGCAATACAAGGTAACCCCTTTAAATTTTACCTCCCAAACACTAGCAAACATTTACCTTTACATCTTTATATAAAGCTACGTGCTATTTAAAGTCTTGTGCAAAGTCAATAAGTATGTTGCAAAAAAAAAAAAAGAAAAGAAGAAGAAAATCAGGTAAAATGTGACAATTATTACAGCACCTAAGTGGTTATCTGAAACTGTTAATTTATTTCATGAGAGTGTTGACACAGCTGATAGTTGTAGGAGGAAGATCTCACATTATTAAAAAGAATAGGCACAATGAAAATGATAACATTTCAGCAATAATTACATATACAGCACTACCTGAAATAATTAATAATATAATCACGAATGGATTTCGCGCACCAAAGTCGCATGCGACTCAGCGTGGTCATGTGGATACGAAAAATGCATTGGCCGCGCAGCGGCCAATGCGACCAGTTGTAAGGCGACTCGCTATGCCCGCGCAGCGGGCATGGCGAGTCGCCTTAGCACCGCGAAGCATTGGCCGCGAAGCGGCCATTGCGAGCAGTTCTAAGGCGACTCGCTATGCCCGCGCAGCGGGCATGGCGAGTCGCCTTAGCAGCGCGAAGCATTGGCCGCGAAGCGGCCATTGCGAGTCAGAGACTCGCTCGGCTAGAATCCCGATGCATTGTGCATCGGGCACCCATCTAGTAATTAATAATCATGTAGGTCAGTGTTCCCAGAATGTGGTGGCCCAGGAATGGCACAACAGTCTGGGCAGGAGCGCATAAGACAGGAAGCCACCCATAGCTTAATGCACTGCCACTGATATATTCAATTGCCTCCACATATTTAAGGTAAAAAAATAAATGAATAAAGCAGCAGCATTGAAGGAAGCCGTATTCAGCTTACTGCTTAGTGCCCTCATGTCTTCACTTAAATAATAATCATTTTCATTTCTATAGATCAAACATATTGTACAGGTAAAAAATGTTTGTACCGTGTTAGCCTGACTCTGCTTTATGTCACCTGTTGTATTTACTACAGCATCTAACACTGCTTATGTATATATGTATGTGTCTTCAGAATTTGTGTCATTATCAGCCTGACGAAGGGGCCATTGTGTCCCGAAAACTTGCTACGTTTACCTTCTTTTCAGTTAGCCATTAAAAGGTATCAACCACTGAGGACTCTCAGATTTCAATATTTTTCCAACATATTGTACAGCACTTTTACAATTTAGACTGTACTTGTAAAAACATGGTAAGACATAATTCAACGCATACTAAGAGGAGCAAGGGCCCTTCTCACAACTTTACAATTTAAGGAAATAGGGAAGACACAATTAGTAAAAGGCAAAAATAAAGTCCTTGTTGTGTAAGGGCCACTTTACACACACCAACTTATCTGTTCAACTTCTGACCAACTTACTGGTTGCAGTGAAATCATGGACACATTGTTCCATTTGTACAAAGCCACAAAATGGACCAATGTGTCCATGATTTCACTGCAACCAGTAAGTTGGTCAGAAGTTGGACAGATAAGTTGGTGTGTGTAAAGTGGCCCTAAGATTCAACCATCTGTATAGTAAATAGGGGCATTCAAATAATGCTGCATTAACTAGTCACCAGCCAGTGTTTATACAAGTACAAAATTCTACCGAATGCATGGAAGAGAGAACAGTGGATAGTTAATATGGTGAGGTGGTGAAAAGCCAGTCTAAAGAAATGTGTTTTTAGGGTTAGCTGGAAACTGGGAATTAACTGGATTGTCTGCGATATCGCATTCCAAAAAATTGGTGCAGCACTAGAGAAGTACTAGAGACAGGAGTGGGAGATTTGGATTATATTGGATGTTGGTCTTAGGTCATTAGTAGAATGGAGAGAACTGGTAGGGTGGAAGACAGAGATGAGAACTGAGGGTAGAGATGTAGGGTGGTACAGAACTGGGGAGAACTTTATGTGTAAGAATGATAAATTTATATTAGATTGTGTCGCAGATGGGCAAGCAGTAAAAAGACTGGCACACGGTGGCAACATCTACGTAATGGTTGGACAGAAATATAATCTTGGCTGCTGCGTTTATGATAAATTGAAGAGGGTATTAATTAGTAAAAGGGAGACTGATTAGTAGAGAGTTGCAATAGTTCATGCTAAAATAAATCGGAGCAAAAGTAAGAGTTTTTGCAGATTACAAGGTACGAAAATATAGAATTCTATAAATATTTTAAGGTGCAGAAGACATGAGCAAGCGAGTGATCGGATATAGTACAGCATCGGAGGATATTTTGCCGCTATATAAATAAAGATTATTATTATTCTACAGAGATTGAAGGAAGGATCTGAGTCAAATATCACCCCAAAACAACAGGCATTCTGCTTGGGAGTTATAACACACCCACAAATGGAAATGGCAATGTCAGGTTTTGGTGGTTAGTAGAGGGGGAAAACACAAGGCGTTCATTATTTGACAGATTTGGGTTTTAGATAGAAGGAGGACATGTTAAGGGCCTGTCACACGCGTCAATATCGCCTGCACGATATCGGCTGCACGTGACGTTGCAGCGATATTGACGCGTGTGACATACTGCATCAACCAGCGATAAATCGCTGGTTGATGATCGCCAGGTTTTAGAATCAGTCCTAAAACCTGGCGATTGTCGCCCGGTGGACACGCAGCATCGCTGCGTGTGACACCGGGAGCGAGCGATATTCCAGCTCCCAGCGCCTGTCACAAGCGCTGGGAGCTGGTATCCAAGGTACACTGCGGGTAACTAGGCAGCGCGCGCTGCCTAGATACCCGACGTGTACCTTAGTTACCAGCCTCCTCCGCTCACCCGGTGAGCGGAGGAGGCTGGTAACTAAGGTACACGTCGGGTATCTAGGCAGCGCGCGCTGCCTAGTTACCCGCAGTGTACCTTGGAGACCAGGCTGCTCCCGCTTCCAGCAGGCTGGCAGCGGGAGCAGGACATCGTGGAAACGATATTTAAATCGTTTCCATGATGTCACTGGTCAATTGATCGCTGGTGAGTCTGCCTGTGTGACAGCTCACCAGCGATCAGCCGTCAATGTCGTCAGCGATCAGATCGCTGACGACATTGACGCGTGTGACAGGACCTTTAGAGACAGAGGACAATCACTGGTATTTTTTTTAGTAATGCGGGGTGATGTCAGGATAAGAGGTGTATAATTGGGTGTAATCAACATAGAGATGCTGGAAACTAAATAGTCGATAGCTTGTCCAATATGGGCAGTGTATATAGAAGGAGGAGGTATAGGACTGAACCCTGAGGACCACTGATAGTAAGGGGAGGAGGGGAAGTAGAGCTGGCAAACAATATACTTAAGGAGCAAACAGAGAGGTAGGAGGAACACTTAAGAGAATGGTGTACTTGAAGTTGAGCATAGTTAGGAGGATCTGGTGATCCACAGTATAGAATGCAGCAGAGAGATCCAGGAGAATCAGCAGGGAGTTCTGGCCCTTAGATTGAGCTGTTAGCAGATCATAATAGACTTTAATAAGGGCAGTTTCTGTAAGAAGCAGAAATTGGATTGTAAATAGTCAAGAAGAGCGTTATCTGATAGGTGGCATATTAAACAAGAGTGGACCAAGCATTCCAGTTTAGGGATAAAAGGGAGATTAGGTGAATTCCAGTGTAACTGATTTGCAAGACAATTTCAAGTGACATAAGGCTGAATATTTTGTTTGCATGCAACAGCTGAAACGTACAAATTTATCGATATACAACCCCTGGCAAAAATTATGGAATCACCGTATTCGGAGGAAATCCATTCAGTTGTTTAATCGTGTAGATCACTCCCTGTTCTCCGTATGCAATGTTCCCGCTACTCCTCACTCTCACTCCCATCCTTCTCCACTTCCTACTACCCCCACTTATCCCCCCTCCCAGCAACAAAATACTGCTCTCACCCTCCATCCTGCCGAACCACCTCACCCACTTTACCGACCTTTTCATTCACTTTCAATCCTCAATCACCAAACAAGCACGCCCGCCTCGCAAGCTCTCATGCTCCCACCTGCTAACCCTCGGCCTACTCCTCCTCCTTGCCGGTGACATCTCCCCCAATCCTGGCCCCCCCCGCAACATCCCCACAACAACCTTCATCCCGCGACCCACCGCCAACCCTCGCAACCTCACCACCACTAGCTCTCGCAACCCCACCAACATCAGACCCATTCCCCCAACCCATGCCCCACCTACCGCTCTACCCGGCGCACTCTGGAATGCCCGCTCAGTGTGCAACAAACTCCCCGACATCCATGATCTCTTTATCTCCAGGAAACTGTCATTCCTTGGCCTCACCGAGACCTGGCTCACCCCTTCCGACACGGCCTCCCCTGCCGCACTATCCTACGGCGGCCTCAGCCTGTCCCACACACCCCCGTCCCTCTGGCAAGCACGGCGGTGGAGTCGGCATACTGCTGTCCAACTCCTGCACCTTCAGCCCCATCCCCCAGCCCCCATCCGTCACTGTCCCCTCCTTCGAAGCCCACTCAGTCCGAATCTTCTCCCCCTGCAACCTCCAAATAGCCATCATCTACCGCCCCCCCGGACCCACCGCCTCCTTCCTTGACCACTTCACCACCTGGCTACTTCACTTCCTCTCCACTGACATCCCCTCCATCATCATGGGCGACTTCAATATCCCCATTGACACTCCCCGTCCAGCCGCCTCCAACCTTCTTTCCTTGACCACTTCCCTAGGGCTCTCCCAATGGTCCTCCTCTCCCACCCACGAACAAGGCCACACGCTTGACCTCATCTTTACCCGCCTTTGCTCCCTCTCTAACCTCACAACCTCGGTACTCACACTGTCCGACCACCATCTCTTGACCTTCTCCGCCCTCTCCTCCCCTGCCACACTACCCCCTCTCCGCAAACTTGATCACCCTCGCCGAAACCTAAAAGATCTTGATCTTCCTTTATTCTCTGAATCACTCCTCCCTCTCACCGACCTACCCTGCGCTGACGACATTGACATTGCCACCACCCTATACAACACCACCATAATGAACGCTCTCGACCTAGCCGCCCCCCTCACTCTCCATGCTCCACGCATTAACAGGCAACCCTGGCACACCACCCTCACTAAAAACCTGAGACGGGCGTCCAGAGTCGCCGAGAGGAGATGGAAAAAGTCTCACACCCCCGAGCACTTTGCTCTGTTCAAGCAATCCATCGCTGACTTCAAGACGGCACTCGCTACCGCCAAGCAAGTGTTCTTCTCATCCCTTATAACCTCTCTGTCCCGCAACCCCAAACAGCTCTTCAAAACTTTCAACTCCTTACTTCGCCCACCTGCTCCTCCCCCTTCTCCCCTCATCTCTGCTGAAGACTTTGCGACCTTCTTCAAGGAGAAGATCGACAAGATCAGAAGCAGCTTCGGTCCACTATCCCCACAACTCCCCTTCCCACCTACACTGCCCTCCTCCTCCATCAGCCACTTCCCCCCCATAACTGAAGACCAACTCTCATCCCTCCTGTCAAAATCACACCTCACCACCAGCGCCCACGACCCGCTCCCATCCCACCTCATTCCCAACCACACCTCCATTTTCATCCCAGCCCTCACCCACCTCTTTAACCTTTCACTTAGCACTGGTACCTTCCCCTCGGCCTTCAAACACGCCCTAATCACGCCCATCCTAAAAAAACCCTCACTTGACCCTACCTCTGTCTCTAACTATCGCCCCATATCTCTTCTCCCATTCGCCTCTAAGCTACTTGAACAACACGTCCACTCCGAACTGTCCTCTCACCTCTCCTCGTGCTCCCACTTCGACCGCCTACAGTCCGGCTTCCGACCCCTCCATTCCACCGAAACAGCCCTGACCAAAGTCACCAACGACCTACTGACCACCAAGAACAAACACCACTACTCCATCCTGCTACTCCTTGACCTGTCTGCCGCTTTCGACACGGTTGACCACTCCCTTCTTCTCCGGATCCTGGAATCCCTTGGCATCACCCACCTTGCCCTCTCCTGGATCTCCTCATACCTAGCGGACCGGACCTTCAGCGTCTCCCACTCCCACACCTCCTCCTCACCCTACCCCCTTTCTGTCGGAGTCCCCCAAGGTTCGGTCCTGGGACCCCTACTTTTCTCCATTTACACTCTCGGCCTAGGGCAACTCATCGAGTCCCATGGCCTCCAGTACCACCTCTACGCCGACGACACCCAAATCTACCTGTCCGGCCCTGACATCACCTCCCTACTCTCGAAAATCCCTCAATGCCTTTCCGCCATCTCATCCTTCTTCTCTGCCCGCTTCCTTAAACTCAACATGGACAAAACTGAATTCATAGTCTTCCCCCCAAGAAATTCCACCCCACCTCCCAACCTATCCATCTGCATCAACGACTGCGCCCTCTCCCCAGTCCCCCAAGCCAAGTGCCTCGGGGTAATCCTCGACTCCTCCCTATCCTTCAAACCCACATCGAGGCCCTCACCACATCCCTCCGGCTCCAGCTCAAGAACATCTCACGGATCCGCTCCTTCCTCACCCACGACACCGCTAAAACACTCATCCATGCTCTTATCATCTCCCGCCTTGACTACTGCAACCTCCTTCTCAATGGCCTCCCGGCTAACTCCCTCACACCTCTCCAGTCTATCCTCAACTCCGCTGCCCGACTCATCTATATGTCCTCCCGCTACTCCCCTGTCTCCCCCCTCTGCCAAGCCCTTCACTGGCTCCCCGTCTCCAAGAGATCCCAATTCAAAACACTAACCATGACGTACAAAGCCATACACAACCTGGCCCCACCATACATCTCCGACCTGGTCTCCCGATACCTACCCTCACGCAACCTCCGCTCCTCCCAAGAACTCCTCCTCTGCTCCCCCCTCATCACCTCTTCACACAACCGAGTTCAGGACTTCTCCCGGGCATCTGCCTTACTCTGGAACTCCCTACCCGAACACGTCAGACACTCTCCTACCCTGAGTAACTTCAAGTGTCACCTGAAGACTCACCTGTTCCGTCAAGCCTACAACCTGCCATGAGACCCAGGCGAACGCCCCATACCTGACATTCCCCCATCCTACTGTATCCTAACCCGCCCTCATAGACTGTGAGCCCTCGTGGACAGGGTCCCTGCCCCTCCTGTACCTGTAAGTCCTGATCGCCTAGATTTAGTGTACTTGTTCTTGTCTCCCTCATCCTCATGTAAAGCGCCATGGAACCCAATGGCGCTATATAAATAAATAATAATAATAATAATAATAATAGAAAAAAAGCAGATCACAGACATGGCACAAAACTGAAGTCATTTCAAATGGCAACTCTCTGCCTTGAAGAAACCTTGAAAAAAATATTCTAGCCAGTAATGGTTACTTTTGTAGACCAAGCAGGGGAGGAAATAATGTAATCACTCAATTCAGAGGAAAAAATTATGGAAACACCCTGTAAATTTTCATTCCCAAAACTAACACCTACACCAAATAAGATCTGCATCTAAGGCTGGAAACACACTGGCGAGTGAAAAAACGGTCTGATTGACGCATCCGAGAGTCACCCTCCGATGTCCGCAGGCACCCGGGGTCCTCCGTCCACTCTCCTCGCTGTATGCCAGGTTTGCTGAGAGCGGCGCAGCAGGGATGACGTCATCACTGCGCCAGGCGGTCACATGTAGAACCCGCCAGCATACAGCGAGGAGAGTGGACGGAGGACCTCTGGTGCCTGCGGACATCGGAGGGTGAGATCAATGCGGAGGCAGGGGGCCTCTGTATACCGAAGGGGGGGCCGTGTGCCAGCAGGGGGCCTCTGTATACCGATGGGGGGGCCGTGTGCCAGCAGGAGGGCCTCTGTATATTTATACATAAATTTAAATGGATAAAAACCACTGTTGCCAGATATTACATGTACAATTGTTCGACAGAATCCCTTTTTAAATAGGATTTTAGCAAAAATATCGATCTTGGTTTTACAAAAAATCCTTACGTGATGGAATAAAATGGAGGTCATTTTTGGAATCACACACCAAATTACATAAAAATCAGTGAAAACTTCTCTTGTATTTCTTTAATTGCAGGTCTGTGTAATTTTTCCTCCTGCTTGGTCTACAAAAGTAACCGTAATGGTACCTTTACACGCCGCAACAGGATGGTGGCAACAACCGGGTACTTCACGTGCACGAGCACGCACAAACGGTTGCCAACGGTAAACGCACCACCTTTACACGCCGCAACAAGGTGCGCTACGGTAGGTTACATCTATCTCTGGATACACCGCCGGGTGCCACAAGTTACCTTCTGTAGCTTACCTTACCACATTTACACGCTGCAATAACAAGGTAATATGGGCGGAACAAAAGCAGCAGGGACAACACATAGGCGTGCCACAATTGTGGATTACGAGAATTCCGTACGGTGATAGGAGAAAGCAATAACATCATGATTGGCCAGCCAGCACAGGAGGCAGACTAATACATGACGTTCGAGCAATTGTGTAGTGTGAGTGGTCAGCTCCTTAAATATGCCGCCCTATGCAGCGACTACCAATCGTAACGCAGGAGCTTCCTCCAATGAGCGCTGAAGGGGGGTGGTTACCCGGAGGCTGTGTCACGCCCCGGGGAGTTATCTAGGTGACGAATAAACCTTACCCTACCATATTTACACGCCGATACAACCCGCAACCATCGCCTTGAAATCCACCTGTTTTAGGGCTCTGCTCTGAAACAGGTGCCTCAAGTGACGGGTGGCAACAACCGTGTTCACACGCCGCAACAGCGGGTTGATTTGGCGGTGCAAGATACATTTCTCTCATGTACCCGGTTGTTGCCACCATCCTGTTGCGGCGTGTAAAGGTACCATTATGGTACCTTTACACACCGTTACAGAAGGTTGAAAACAACCGGGTTACGGAGACAAATGTATCTTGCACCGTCAAATCAACCCGAGGTAGCGGCGTGTAAACTAGCTTGTTGCCACCCGTCACTTTTGGCACCTGTTTCAGAGCAGTGCTCTAAAACAGGTTGATTTCAACCCGATAGTAGCGGCGTCTAAATACGGTACGGTAAGGTTTTTTCGCCACCTAGCTAACTCCCTGGGGCGTGACACAGCCTCCGGGAAAACGCCCCCCTTCAGCGATCATTGGTGAAAGCTCCTGCGTTACGATTGGTTGTCGCTGCATAGGGCGGCATATTTAAGGAGCTGACCAGTCACACTACACAATTGCAATAGCATCATGTATTAGCCAGCCTTCCTGTGCTGGCTGGCCAATCAGATACTTTGCATTGTCCAATCATCGACGAGCATCTCGTAATCCACAACTCTGGCACGCCTATGTGTTGTCCCTGCTGCACCAGGTCCTCCCATATTACCTTCTGTAGCGGCGTGTAAATGAGGGACGGTGCTCTACAGAGGGTAACTTGTGGCACCCGACGGTGCCTCCAGGGATAGATTAAACCTTCTGTAGAGCACCTTGTAGCGGCGTGTAAAGGCGGTATCGGGTACCGTTTGCAACCGTTGGTGCGCGCTCGTGCACGTGAGACACCCGGTTGTTTCTAACCTTTTGTAGCGGCGTGTAAAGGTACCTTTACTGGCTAGCATATATTATTTTTAAGATTTATTTTAGTGTTTCTTCAAGGCAGTGTGTTGCCATTTGAAATGACTTTAGTTTTGTGCCATGTCTGTGATCTGCTTTTTTTGTACAAAATTAAACAACTGAATTAACTTCCTACGAGCCAGGGGATTCTATAATTTTTGCCAGGGGTTGTATAAAAAGTGATATTTGGGTAACTCTTATGTGGAAAGATATCAATTTGTCTTTTTTAAATAACTAAAATATTTACTAGTAAACATTGTGTAATGGATACAACATGAAATGGAAGCATGATTTGTCCTATGTATTGAATATATAAGTTCCTGCGAATATGAATTGTATGTATTCACATTAATTTTTTGGTATATCCCCAAGTATGTCAACAAAAAAGTAAAAGTAATTGTTATGCAAAGGTGTATGTTCACTGCATTAAAGAAAAAATAATTTTTATATCCATGTAAGGGTACTTTCACATCAGCGTTTTTTTTACCGCATCTGCCGCGATTACCGCATAACCGCTGCACTTGCGGGACAGTTGCGGCAAGCCCCATACAATGTATATGCGGGCTTGCGGCAGGTGCAGCAAGTGCGGTTTTGGCCCTTGCGGCAGGTGTGGCCGCAGTTTTTTCGCGTTATGCGGTAATCGCGGCAGATGCGGTTTTTTTCACCACATCTGCCGCGATTTCAAAAAAACGCTGATGTGAAAGCAGCCTAAGGCTGCTTTCACATCTGTAATAAGTGTAATTCCCGGCAGATCCGGTGGATGTTGCTGCATCTGCCGCATAACGGCCGACTTACAGCACTGATCCGGCAAGCCCCATTCATTCTCTATGGGCTTGTGGTCAGGTGCTGATAGTGCGGTATTGCATAAACCGGCAGATCCAGCACTTGCGGCCGTGCAAAAAAACGCTGTTAGCAGTGTTTTTCTTGCGATGCCGAAAGTGCCGGATTCGACAATACCACACTTGTGCACCTGACTGCAAGCCCCGTAGAGAATTAATGGGGCTTGCTGGATTGGTGCCGCAAGTCGGCCATTACGCAGCATATCCAGCAGATGCGGGGACATCTGCTGGATTTGCTGGAAATTACACAAACGCAGATGTGAAAGGGGCCTAACGGAAGTATCACAGTTAACGTAACTGTCATAACCTCCAATGTATCAGTATATATGGAGACTATTAAATGTCCAGATGCTGGGATTAATGAAAGATAAACAGGCCTCTATAACTAGCAGGCATTGGCAGGTCCACCTTGTGGATGACATCTGTTGCAGGGTACAACATTTCATACTTTTTGTCAGGATTCATCCATTTCTTCTCTTCTGCATAGCATGGACCATTACTTCCCCATGAAAAGAAATTCCAGTTAGGCGGCCGTCACACGCATCAATTTCCTGCACGATATCGCTTAAGCGATCTGCTTTTTGATCGCTTAAGCGATATCGTTTGTGCATCGCTGCGTGTAATCAAGCGATTTTACAATGTAAAATCGCTTGATTGTTAGATCGCAGATTTGTGAGCCGGAGCTCATATCAAGCGATAATCGCTTGATCAATCTGCATCATCGTGATGTGTGACACCATGATGAACGATCTCCCAGCGGCAGAGCCTATGCTGGGAGATGGTATCTATGGTAAACGTCGGGTTACTAAGCGCCGCGCGGCGCCTAGTAACCCGATGTGTACCATAGTTACCAGCGATCTCGCTGCTCCACATCGCTGGTGAGTCTGTCTGTGTAACAGCTCACCAACGATGTGAGCGATATTGTTAGCGATCGCGTGTGCATGAGATCGCTAACAATATCGTTCTGCAAATTGAACCGTGTGACGGCCGCCTTACAATGATCCCGTGCATCATAGCAAAAAATTACAAGGTCCATTCTTCACAGAAGCAACAGAAACTGATACCTCTGCTGAACCTTTTGTCTTCTTTTTTTATTGCAGGTCCTGGGTTCTAATCCCACCAAGGACGACATCTACAAGGAGTTTGTATGTTCTCCCCTTGTTTGGTGGATTTCCTCCGGGTTGTCTGGTTTCCTCCCGCACTGCAAAGACATCCTGATAGGATGTTTAGATTGTGAGCCCAATGGGGACAGTATTACTGACGTATGTAAAGCGCTGTGGAATTAGTTGCGCTATATACGGTAAGTGAATAAATATTATTACCGTATATACTCGTGTATAAGCCGAGTTTTTCAGCACAAGAAATGTGCTGAAAAGACCCCCATTGGCTTATACACGAGTCATATCAGTGGTATGCAGCGCCCCCCATCAGTGGTATACAGGGCATACAAGGCCCCCCTTGCTGCCAAACACCTGTAAAGTAAAAGATTATTATACTTATCTCTGTCGCCGCCACTGCCACTCTGCACCGCGCTTCTCCGGGTCTTCATGCTTCTTCCGGCTTCCTCCTCCGGCGACGTCATTGTCTGTGCACCGGAGGAGGAAGCCGGAAGAAGCATGAAGACCCGGAGGAGCGCGGTGCAGAGCGGCGGTGGCGGCGACAGGGATAAGTATAATGATCTTTTACTTTACAGGTGTGCGGCAGCAAGGGGGGGGGCCCTGTATGCTCTGTATACCACTGATGGGGGGGCTGTATACGCTGGGGCTGCTGTGTAGCACTGGGGCTGCTGTGTACCACTGGGGCTGCTGTATATACTGCTGGGGCTGCTGTGTACCTCTGGGGCAGCTGTATATACCACTGGGGCTGCTGTGTAGCACTGGGGCTGCTGTGTACCACTGCGGCTGCTGTATATACCACTGGGGCTGCTGTGTAGCACTGGGGCTTCTGTATATACCACTGGGGCTGCTGTATATACTGCTGGGGCTGCTGTATATACCACTGGGGCTGCTGTATATACTGCTGGGGCTTCTGTGTACCACTGGGGCTGCTGTGTACCACTGGGGCTGCTGTATATACCACTGGGGCTGCTGTATATACACTGGGGCTGCTGTATATACACTGGGGTGCTTGCTGCTGTATATACCACTGGGGCTGCTGTATATACTCTGGGGCTGCTGTATATACCACTGGGGCTGCTGTATATACCACTGGGCTGCTGTATATACCTGCTGGGGCTGCTGTATATATTGCTGGGGCTGCTGTGTACCACTGGGGCTGCTGTATATACCACTGGGGCTGCTGTATATACTGCTGGGGCTGCTGTGTACCACTGGGGCTGCTGTATATACCACTGGGGCTGCTGTATATACTGCTGGGGCTGCTGTGTACCACTAGGGCTGCTGTGTACCACTGGGGCTGCTGTATATACCACTGGGGCTGCTGTATATCTCTACCACTGGGGCTGCTGTGTACCACTGGGGCTGCTGTTATACCACTGGGGCTGCTGTATATACCACTGGGGCTGCTGTATATACTGCTGGGGCCTGTATATACCACTGGAGAGGCTGCTGTAATACTGCTGGGGCCTGTATATACTGCTGGGGCCTGTATATACCACTGGGGAGGCTGCTGTATACTACCACTTGGGAGGCCTGTATACCACTGGGGGGCCTGTAATACCACACTGCTGGGGGCTGTATACCTGTGCTGGAGTCCACCCTCGGCTTATACACGAGTCAATAGGTTTTCCCAGGTTTTGGGGGCAAAAGTAGGGGGTCGGCTTATACGCGGGTCGTCTTATACACGAGTATATACGGGTATTATTATTTTGATAAAAGTCAGGTTAAATGCATGCTAGCAGGGTAATATTACACTGAGCATGGTTTTAGGAAAATTTGGCTCAGTTTAACATTACTTTTCTTGAATTCCGATTTGTTTTTCAATCCCATGTGATTATACGGTGTTTTCGGCTAAGTGCTCAGCAATGTTCTCTATTAAAATTAGGTCAAAGAGATTTTGCAGGTATTCAGGTTTCCTACAAGCACAGTAAATGATAAAAATCTATGCTTGTAAAGGACGCAAAATTGTTCTGTTGTGTCTGTTACATTGCTATGCATCAGTTACGTCCCTTTCTGTAGCACTGCTAAATGTTAACGAAATATCGTGATGATGAATATGTACAAGAAGCCGATAATAGAACTTCTGTGACTGTGCTTCTGAGATCTCAGACTGTGTTGTTGTAGCATTAAAAAAACTTATAGACATTGTAATAGATGTAAAAAAAGATACAAAAATTTTTGTAATTGCCAAATTTTCTAAGCACAACTTTTTTGGGGGATTATAAGCACACTAAAGTTCAGATGAGATCTCTACGTTCTATTGTTTCACTGCACTTCAGTTTCACATTTTGTACAGATGAGACCTAAGAATAGAGCAAATGTCTTCACTCCCAAGCACCATACACATGTGCTCACAAAGTCCAAGATGGCTGTCTGGTCATGGGATTCGAGGTTGCCAACTGCACTTTTTCAGACGTTTCAATATGTTTAACCCTTAGCACAGTGTATAGTTCTTCATATATTCAGGGGTCACAGTGTATATTTCTTCAAATATTCAGGGGGGACAGTGTATAGTTCTTCATATAATAATAATAATAAATTTTTATTTATATAGCGCCAACATATTCCGCAGCGCTTCACAATACAAAGTTCATGTTTAAACAATCATAAGAAACAATTAGAAAATACAATACAATACCAAAAACAGTACAATACAATACAAAGCATAATATAATACAATAATTAGAGAAAAAAATGGCAGCCCTGCTCATAAGAGCTTACAATCTAACAATGAGGTGGGGGTGAGAAAGTACAGGTGCTTATTTGCAATGATAGTATAGTCAACTTGAGGAGATGGGGAACAGTTGGGTGGTGGCCACTTATACTGCTCCTATTATTTGTGATCCACTTGAGACTGGTGGTGCGGATAGGCTGTCTAGATGACTGACTAGGGATCATGATAAGTTGCCCTAAAAAGATGTGTTTTTAGGGATCGCCTGAAACTATCTAAGTTGTGGATACACCTAATTTCTTGGGGTAGAGCATTCCAGAGAATTGGTGCAGCTCGGGAGAAGACTAGGAGACGGGAGGGGGAGGTTCGGATTAATGCAGAAGTGAGTTTAAAGTCACTTCCAGAGCAAAGAGAACGGGTGGTGTGATAGACAGAGATGAGGGAGGAGATGTAGGAGGGTGCTGCACTGTGAAGAGCTTTGTGGGAGAGAACAAGAAGTTTGAAATGGATCCTATAGCCAACTAAAAGAGAATTACAATAGAGTGAATCAGGGCCACAGTGAAGGTTTTTGTGGTTTTCAAGGTGAGAAAGGGGCGAATTCTAGAGATGTTCTTCAGGTGCAAGCGGCAAGAGCAGGCCAGAGATTGTATATGTGGGGTGAATGAAAGATTAGAGTCAAACATAACACCCAGACAGCGAGCCTGCTGACTAGACGTTATTGTGGTGCCACACACACACAGAGATGTCATATTTAAGGAGGTTAGTGGAGGGCAGATAGAGTCTGTGGAACTTCGGTTAGGAGTCTCAAACACAGAAATAGTCAGATATCCCTCCAGGCATTGCTCCCACCTAGCCAGAGTCCTACTCCACACTGATGAGGGGCAACACCCCCGAAGCAGCTGTCTGTGGTTGGATACCTGGCCTTGGTATTCCCTTGTCATATCTCTTAGCTTGTAAAAAAGCTGGATATTGACTAAAAGGGCCACTTAACATGGTGGTTATGGTGTTCTCCGCAAGGAGCCACCTCTTGGCTGGGTCCTTCCCTGGAGGGATATCTGGCTAGTCCAGTGTTTGAGACTTCTAACCGAGGTTCCACAGACTCTATTTGCATATTCATAATTCCTATGGGGCAATGCGCCTAGGAATTCACTGTGTTGAGCGCTTTAGCCAGCTGCCTGCAGTGTTTTCTTGGACTGGTCTCCCTGAGATCAGTGAATGCTTTGTGATAGAGGAGGGCAGAAGCAGAAGTTGTTCGATTTTGGAAAAGTTGAGTTTCAGTTAGAGAGTGGACATGATATTGGAAACTGCGGTTAGACAGTCATTGAGTTCTTTATTAGAGCAGGAGTAAGTTCAGGGTAAGAAGTGTATAGTTGTGTGTCATCAGCATAAAGATGGTACTGAAAGCCAAATCTGCTGGCGGTCTGTCCAATCAGGGCCATGTAGAGAGAGAAGAGAAGAGGTCCAAGGACTGAACCCTGAGGGACCCCAATAGTGAAAGGAAGAGGGGAGAAAGTGGAGCCAGCAAATGATACATTGAAAGAACGGTCAGAAAGATAGGAAGAGAACCAAGAGAGAGCCGTGTCCTTGATGCCGATGGAGTACAGCATGGAGAGTAGGAGATGGTGGTCAACAGTGTCAAAGGCTGCAGAGAGATCAAGAAGAATAAGTAGAGAGTGTTCACCATTACGTTTTGCTATCAGAAGGTCATTGATCACTTTGATCAGGGCAGTTTCTGTAGAATGTAGGGGCGGAAACCAGACTGTAATGGGTCTAGAAGAGAGTGATTGGAGAGGTAATGAGTGAGGCGAGAGTAGAACAAGCGCTCCAGGAGTTTAGAGATAAAGGGGAGATTGAAGACTGGACTGTAATTGTTTGTGCAGGATGGATCGAGAGAAGATTTCTTTAATAATGGAGTAATGATAGAGTGTTTGAAGGAGGAGGGGAAGATGCCAAAGCAGAGGGAGAGATTGACGATTTTGGTTAGGTGAGTGGTAACCACCGGAGAGAGAGACTGGAGTAGGTGTGAGGGGATGGGGTCAGCAGTGCATGTGGTGGGACAAGAGGAAGAGAGGAGCCTGGAGACTTCTGTGACTGGGTCGAATGTGCAGAGTGAACCGGAGGAAATGCGGGGAGAGTTAGGGGTAACAGCGATTTGAGGTTGAACGTTGATTTACTGATGGATGTTTTATATTTTCTCTGTGAAGTAAGAAGCCAGATCATCAGCGCAGAGGTCAGTGATCGGGGCCTGCACTTTAGGACTGAGAGAGTCATTTAAGTAATTTACTGCCAGATTGGGACTGGAGAATAAGGAGATTGGGGATAGTGATGAGTATAGTCTGTGAGTGCATGAGGGTTAATGGCCTGTAGATTTCTGGATGTGTGATGGGTCGGACTGTGCTGGTGTGAGCGAGGCTTTGTGAGCGTAAAGGAGAGAATGTTGTGGTCAGAGAGGGGAAGAGGTGAATTATCTAAGGAGGAGGTTGAGCAGAGCCGGAAAAAGATCAGGTCAAGGGTGTTTCCATCTTTGTGTGTCTCAGAGGTTGAGAGCTGAGAGAGGTTAAGAGATGTGGTTAGAGACAGGAGCTGGGATGCAGATGGGGAGATGGGGTTGTTTATGGGGATGTTAAAGGCTCCTAGAATAAGGGTTGTTAATTCTGAGGACATGAAGTGCGGCAGCCATGCAGAGAAATGGTTGAGGAACTGTGTGGGTGACCCTGGGGGCGGTATACCACCGCTACTCTGAGGGGGAGGGGACGGAACAGCCTAATTGTGTGGACCTCAAAAGAGGGGAATGAGAGTGATGGGGCTGGAGGGATAACCTGGAAGGTACATTGTGGGGACAGGAGTAAGCCAACTCCATCACTATGTTTGTTACCAGGTCTCAAGGAATTAGAGAAATGTAAGCTGCTATAAGGAATAGTGGCAGGAGACACTGTGTCTGAATCATGGATCCAGGTTTCTGTGAGAGCCAGGAGGTTAAGCGAGTTAGTAAGAAAGTGGTTGTGGATGAAGGGAAGCTTGTTGCATACAGACTGTGGATTCCAGAGAGCGCAATTAAAATAGGGAGGTGAAGGTGAGCAGGTAATGTTAATAAGGTTAGCATGGTTTCTATGTGTGGTGAGAGAGGGTTTGAAGTCGGTGGAAGATGGACCAGGATTTGGAGAGATATTGCTTGAGAGGAGCAGCAGTGAAAACAGAAAAGGCAAATAGTTTTTGTAATTGTGACTGTTTCTGATGCCACAACCTGGAACATGGTGGTCTGAGATCACTCAGTATGTTGAAGAGAGTATGGGAGCTCAATAAAGTAGAGTGAAGGAGAGAGGGGCTTATGTGGATGAGAGGTGATGGAAGGGGGATGGGGTGGTAAAGGTGAATGGCAAGGCAACATAGATCAATAGACATGGAAATAAAGGACATGGGAAAAAAAAATGTTGAAAGTAAAGTAACAAAGACAGTTAACAGATGGGTATTGCTGGTACCTTCTGGTTACTTCTGTGTTATTTCTGGGATATTTCTGATGTGACACTTTAAAGTGTCACACTTCAATAATGTCATATCTGACCTGCTCCATTCAACTTATACCATTCAAATGACCAAGAAATGAGGCCAGGTGAGAGAGAGGAGAGAGAGAGAGAGAGAGAGAGAGAGAGAGAGAGAGAGAGAGAGAGAAGGAGGAGGAGGGAGCAGGAGGACAGCTCACAGCAGGGAGTAATTAACAAATTGCAGTTAAGGCTGGTTTCACATAGCGTTTTTTTTCCTGTCCGTGGGATCCAACTTTTTGCAGGACCCCACGGACAGGAAGGGACACCACAGGAGGTGACCTATTTCTGTGTCCAGGGCCGTGATTAATAATAATAATAATAATAATAATAATAATAATAATAATAATTAAAAAAAAAACAACTGTATTTGTATAGCGCCAACATATTCCGCAGCGCTATACAGTACAATGGTTCGTATAAGAAAAATATGCAATACAGAATGGTAAGTAATACAGAACAGTAGTTACATAAAATAAACAAAGAATCAATGTAGGAAATACAATAAATAAGGCAAAAAATAAAGGTGACCCTGCTCGAAGGAGCTTACAATCTACGACGGGATTGGGGTGACACAAAGTACAGGGGCTTATAACAATGAATATCTTATGTCTAAATGACTACTATTAGGTAGAATGATAGGCCGCCCTGAAAAGATGTGTTTTCAAGGAGCGTCTGAAGCTATGCAAATTGTCCGGAGTTTGCTGGAGGCGCCGGGGGACTCGCTGGACAGGTGAGCATAAATATTTTTTATTTTTAACCCTTTCTTTTACTAAATTTCACTTTCGCAATGTATGTATATGCACTGCGGAAGTGAAATTAGATGGTTAGGAGCAGTTTTAGTGTACCGAGCATGCACAGTACACTAAAATCGGATCCAAGAAACGATCCTGTGTTTTCTCGGACCCGTGCTCCATTAGCCCCCAGGTTAAAGGCCGCAGATTGGGTCGAATTTGGCCTAATTGCCATCCGATTTTGTGGGATCTGATTTGTGTTCGATTTTTTTCTATGCCCAAAATTGGAGCAGTCTCCGATTTTGGGTACAGCAAAAAATCGGACACAGATCGGATCCCACAAAATCAAATAGCAATTAGGCCAAATCCGATCCGATCTGATCCCCATAAGATAACATGGGAGCCAAATCGGATCCGTGGCTGTCCGTTTTACAACGGACAGCCATGGATCCTCTAGAATCGCAATGTGAAAGCAGCCTAAGAGAGAATTTGACTAGCATCAAAGCTACAGATAGAGATATAATAAAATGGAAGGATAATGCTAGGTGTGAGAAGCAAAGACTTATCAATATGCATTATGTAAAATTGATGTACCCGTTAACAGAGGAAGAGGAGTACATAGGATTCTAGGGTGCAGTGGGTATTCTGGGTTCAGAGTTCAGACGTGTATATTTTTATAGTCAGGGGGCACAGTGTATATTTTTATAGTCAGATCATTAAAGAGGTATTCCCATATCCAAGATTTTTTCATCGTTTGTATGTCATTAAACATCTCTATAACCCCTATCCTTCTTGGTACTGTAATTTGATGATGAGGAGTGTATAATTGGTCATATAAATATTAAAATAAATTAAATAGGTACTATTCTGTAGATGTTGAATACATGTGCAGTATTACATATATACCGTATTTTCCGCTTTTTAAGACGCACTTTTGAGTCCCCCAAACTGGGGGGGTAAAAGGGGGTGCGTCTTAAAAAGCGGATGTGAAAAAATAATCAATACAAAAAAAAATGAAATATTACCAGGGGGAGGGGGGGTGCCTGCCGAGTGGGGGTGCCGGACGCAAGTTCTGTAGGGTGAGGGGCACAGATTCCATACCGGATCTGCAGGGGATGACCGGTGGTAGCGAGCGGTGGGCGCAGCCATCTTCTCTCTACCCGGCTGCATTCACTAAGCAGTGTGCAGCCGGCCGGTAGAGGTGCAGACTCCAGAATGGCCGCGGGTCTCCGTTATGGCCGCGGCCATTTTGTTGAAGTCTTTCCTGACTGGCTGCACAGTTAGTAATACTACTGAATGCAGCCAGCCAAAAGAAACATGGTGGCGCCCACCGCTTGCTGCCACCTCTCATCCACCGTTACTCCGCTCCTGCCCCCGTGCCCCCACTGCAGCGTCGGCCCTGCTACTGTGCCTCTCACCCTCCTGAACCTGCCTCCGGACCCCCGCTCAGCAGCCGCATGTCAGTAAGCCATTGGGGTCCGGGGGGGTGGGGGGGATAGGGAAGAGGCATATACGGTACACAAAAGGGGCAATACACAGGATGGGGACATATGTACAAGATGGGGGGGGGGGTGATAGTTTCAGGATGGGGGGTCATATATAAAGGATGGGGGGCATAGTTTCAGGATGGGGCATATATACAGGTGGGGGACATTTATACAGGATGGGGGACATATATACAGGTTGGGGGGCATATACACAGGATGGGGGGCATATATACAGGATGGGGGGCATATATACAGGATGGGAGCATATATACAGGATGGGGGGCATATATACAGGATGGGGGGGCATATATACAGGATGGGGCATATAGATAAGATGGGGGAATATATATGCCAGAATGGGGTATATATACAGGATGGGGGGCCGTATTTACAGCATGGGGACATATATACCAGGATGAGGGACATGTATACCAGAATGGAGGGGACATATATACCAGAATACCAGGATGGGGGGGTTTATGTACAGGATGAGGGACATATATACTGATTTGTAAGACGGACACTGGCATTATAAGACGGACCCCATTTAACATTAAAAATAATTTATTTTCTCTTTTCCTTCACCAAATTTGGGGGTGCGTCTTATAATCAGGTGCGTCTTATAAAGTGAAAAATACGGTAGTATGTATAGGTGTAATTTAAAGATTATGGACCCAATTAAAAATATGTAACTGGGTCCTCCAGAAATAATTTGATATTCAAGAAACTGGTTTCTTATGAGGCAGAGGGAGGTTCCTTTGATCACCGTGGCCAGGGTTGACCTGTTACCTCTACACTGTCTGTAGCCAACTGAGATGGAATTTGTGATGAGTAAAGTATAACTTTTTTCATCATGGCTGAGCAAAGGTTGAGGAGAATCTGATAAAATCCTACAACAACTGATAAAATTCTGCAGCAATATAATGACTAAATCCAGAGACAAACTGAAATACAGTCCTGCACTGACAGCACACATAACCATGCGGGCCCCACCCCAGTACTCACTTCCCCAGATGTGAGTCTCTATTACAAATATGGCCCTGCCTGAAATTAGAGGAAGATTTATTGCAAGACTAATAGTATCAATAATACTTCTATATAAGGTTAAACAATACCAATACATTTTAACCATGCCAAGTCATATTGGCAGAGTAATGCCATGATTCTGATCATTACCAAACATGACTACAAAGACTAAGATTACCATCAATACTGCAATAAAAGAGAAAAATACTTCCGCCACACCACAACCAAATATTTCCAGCATACTCAGTGGTGATACTACCACCATACTGATCATTAACCATTACTACAGTACTTTCACTGATATTATCCAATGACCATGTAATTTTCCATCTCTGTGGCTCCCAAGAGACGTTCTTGCTGATCATAATCATTCACTTCCACTTTTTAATTTGGCTCAGACCACCATGACCACTCCTTACACTAACACGTATTACTAAAACTATTGCCCTAGACAGTGGCGTAACTTGAAGCCCTTGGGCCCCGTGCAAAAGCTGTTGTGGCCCACAATTACTGCAAATCTTTAATAGCATTAGTCTATTTCTATAGGCCAAAAGGACTTTTGGGCCCCCCTAGGCTCCAGAGCCTGGGTGCAATTCCAACCCCTGCACCTGTTGTAGTTATGGCCCTGGCCCTAGACAGTAATAATGCACCCTCTGTGCCTCCTCATAATTATAATGCCCTACCTATGCTACTGTAGAGGAATAATACCCCGTGTTTCCTTTTAGTTTTACAGCCCGCTATAGAAGTAATGTCTTTTTTTGCCTCATAATGATAATAATAATGACCCCCCATGGTGCCTCCTTTTAAAAAAACACTCCCCATTGTGCCTCCTTAAATAAAGACCCCCTCATTGTGCAACCTTTTAAAGATCATGCCCCATTACATCTCTTTAAAGAAGACCTGTCACCCCTCCCATGGATGTGAATGTAAGCCCAGCACTGAATGCAGCATGTCTGCTGCATTCAGGCAAGGGGTCCCCCATGGCTCTGTGGGGCTGCTACCCCGATATATAGCCTTATAAAAACTTACAGTAATTTTTCATGGAGGCGGCCCTTGTGCTGCAGCCTGCACCTCTGTACCGCCCATGTCCTCGTGCCAGTGACGCAAGGAGCAGAGCGAGGTATTGCTTATCACAGCCCTGGGTGGCTGTCCCGCCTCCTGCTCTGATGTCAGAGCCTTTCCCGACCCTCCTCCATAGCAAAACATAGATTTATGTTAGTGCCCCCATGTTGGCGCACTATAAAATGCCACTGTCAGATTGCTAGCAGCACTTAGCAGGTTACCAGCTCCGCTCCACCTGTGCCTGTTAAAGGCAGATAATGGCGGAATATATCACAGTCATCATCTGCCGAGAAAGATGCAAAAAGATGCAAACTTGACTTGCGAGCTAGCATTTAAAGTCAGGAAGCAAGCATATGATATAACTATATGTCATATGTCGGTAATGGGTTAATGAGCTAAATTACTTTTAACCAACATATGAGGATTTTTCCTACTAAACACATCATCTAATCATATGCTTTTTTGTTAGTCTTTAGTATTATCCTAAGACGAGAGGATCACATCTACTTGTCTTCTTTCTTTTCATATGTTCTTGCGTGATATTATATTTCTAAATTATTGTAAACCAATCCAATACATATTGTATATACATTATATTTGATTACCTGTGTAATTTGTAATCCCTTATTGATTTATACTGGTATAGGATGTTATTCTGATTGTCTTAAAGGAAACTTGTCACCTGTTTTGGGCGTTATAACCTGTGCCCACCACCTTAAACGTACTGTAATTGGGGTTCCTGCAACCCCTTTACATCCCCAGACGTGCCCCTGCATACCTCAGAAATCAACTTTTAATGTGTCCTGCGCTGTATGTAAATGAGTTGTTAAGGATCTGATGGGGGTGCTGCACACTTTAGTCAGAGTCGCCCCACTGCCTGGAAAACCCGCCTCGCTGCATTGAAAACGCTGCCCCTCCTGTGTATGTATGTGAATGATATACGTCACCCACAGCTCTCACGTAAGGGTGAGGGAACAGGTGACATGTTCACATTAATAAAAACATTGAAACAGAAATCTCATCCACTTTGCTGGAGCTGTAAGACATTGTTTTTGCACATCGAAAGTACGGAGCATGATAAACCCACCAATATCTTATTGTGGGAACTTAACATGACAGTCTTCTTAGGACACTGAATTGCATTTCACATTAAACTTTAAAAGCTTAATATCGTAAACCTATAGCCTGGAGAATCTGCATGGTTGCAAATATGCTAATACAGATAATCTCTCTGTTTTCTCCTTTTCTTAGTTGTGCAGACAGAACTAATGCCAAAGGCTTAACATTAAGTGCATTCTCAATACCGCATATCACAAACCTACTGCCCTGTGCATAACCTAAAAATACAGTATATTAATAATAATCATCACTGTCTACATGGAGTTAAATCAAAACTAAGAGGGAATAAATAGTAGATATCAGAATATTATATAATAAAATGCATATATGTCCGCATTCATACATATTATATTATATATACGTATACATATATGTGCTTAGATAAATATACATTGGGATGGTTCGAATTGCACAGAGAGTTATGAACTTTTCTAGCAGTAAATGACAGCATGAGAATGAGTGCACTTACTGTACTGTATTTTATCCTATTGTGCAGTGTTTTTTTAATAGTCTTAGAAATCTTTCTGACTAAGAAAGTACGATATATGGAGTAAATTGTGTATGTGTAGGCCCCTTGTAGAAATAATGGAAAGCTTGGACTCTACACAGGCAGCACTAAAAATAAATGCTGGGCAACAGGCACAGTCCATATAAATACCATATTGCTCGTATTGAATGCAATGTATGTATATACTTTACCAAATGTCACTCAACAAAATATTGTGAAATGTTAAACAAATAAAATAAAAAATATCAGGGTGAACCATGGAACATATATTTTACTCTCTTCAAATATGCATATTGACTCTTCAGAGAGGAAAAGGACTGTAACACTGGAGCCACCTATTGGATGTAGAAATCCTGAAGGTCAATATTGACTCTTTAACAAGCCCTCTAATATTACTTGGATTAAAAAGCCAAATCAGACACTCCATTTGCAGACACATTTTTTGGGGTGTTAGCCCCTCATCAGTGCAAAGCAGGAGGATAGATTGGACAAGTTGAGAGGCATTTGACTATGGGTCTAAGGCCCCTTTCACATTCAGCGGTAATCGCTGATCGCGGCAGTTGTGGTGAAAAAAACACAACCGCCGCGTTTACCGTATAATGGCCGCACTTGCGGTTCACTTGCGGCAAGCCCCATGCAATGTCTATGGGGCTTGCGGTAAGTGTGCGGCAGGTGCGGCAAGTGCGGTTTCGGCACTTGCGGCAGATGCGGCTGCGAGAAAACCGCGGCTGACCACTGTTTTTTCGCGGCCGCATCTGCCGCAAGTGCCGAAACCGCAACTGTACCGCACTTGCCGCACCTGCCGCAAGCCCCATAGACATTGCATGGAGCTTCCCGCAGGTGAACCGCAAGTGCGGCCGTTATACGGTAATCGCGGCAGTTGCGTTTTTTTCACCGCAACTGCCGCGATCAGCTATTACAGCTGATGTGAAAGCAGCCTAAGGGCCCTTTCACATCAGCGGTTTTTTCAAATCGCAGCAGATGCGGTGAAAAAACGCATCTGCCGCGATTACCGCATACCGGCTGCACTTGCGGCACGGTTGCGGTAAACGCCATACAAGGTATAGGCGGACTTGCGGCAGGTGCAGCAAGTGCGGTTTTGGCACTTGTGGCAGGTGCGGCCGCGAAAAAAAACGCGGCTGACAGCATATTTTTTCGCGCCCGCACCTGCCGCAAGTGCCAAAACCGCACTTGCCGCACCTGCCGCAAGTCCGCCTATATCTTGTATGGCGTTTACCGCAACCGCGCCGCAACCATGCCGCAAGTGCAGCCGGTATGCGGTAATCGCGGCAGATGCGTTTTTTTCACTGCATCTGCCGCGATTTGAAAAAAACGCTGATGTGAAAGGGCCCTAAGAGGAAACTTTTATCATTGTGGAGAGTGCCAAGCTGGGATAAGAATATTTCTAAACTCATCTCTACAAGTCATGGATGCACTTCGGCACTGGACTGTGTTTCCTGGAAATCAGACACAGCACCTTTATAAAAGGCGCAAGTAATCTGAGAGCATTAAAATGGAAAGTGACAGTTGATACATGCTGGAAGTAGTATGTATCAAATATTGTTTTTTTATTTTCAGCTACCGTATATACTCGTGTATAAGCCAAGTTTTTCAGCCCAAAATTTGGGCTGAAAAGTCTTCCCCTCGGCTTATACACGGGTCAATACGGTAGGGCCGCTCATTATATATGCACTGCTTCCCCCTGTCAATCAGCGGCAGGGGGAAGCAGTGCATATATGCCCCCAAATGCTGGCACTCTCCCCCCTTGTAAGGGCCCCCCCCCTCCCGCTGCGTATCTTACCATTCTGGTCTTCTGCACAGCGCCGCTCCTCGGTGCTCCGTTCTTCATGCTCCCGTCCTGCTACATCCGGGATCTCCGGGCCGTCGCAGGCATATGACGTCATCGCGCGACGGCCGGGGATCCCGGATGCAGCGAGGACGGAGCATGAAGAACGGAGCACCGAGGAGCGGCGCTGAGCAGAAGACCGGATGGTAAGATAAGCAGCAGGGGGGGGGGGCCCTTACAAGGGGGGCGAGTGCCAGCATTTGGGGGCTGCTATATACCCCCTGGGGGCTGCTGTATACTACCACTGGGGCTGTATATACCACTGGGGCTGTATATACCTCTGGGGCTGCTGTATACTACCACTGGGGCTGTATATACCTCTGGGGCTACTGTATACTACCACTGGGGCTGTATATACCACTGGGGCTGCTGTATACTACCACTGGGGCTGTATATACCACTGGGGCTGTATATACCTCTGGGGCTGCTGTATACTACCACTGGGGCTGTATATAACTCTGGGGCTGCTGTATACTACCACTGGGGCTGCATATACCACTGGGGCTGTATATACCACTGGGGCTGTATATACCACTGGGGCTGCTGTATACTACCACTGGGGCTGTATATACCTCTGGGGCTGCTGTATACTACCACTGGGGCTGTATATACCACTGGGGCTGCTGTATACTACCACTGGGGCTGTATATATCACTGGGGCTGCTGTATACTACCACTGGGGCTGTATATACCTCTGGGGCTGCTGTATACTACCACTGGGGCTGTATATACCACTGGGGCTGTATATACCTCTGGGGCTGCTGTATACTACCACTGGGGCTGTATATACCACTGGGGCTGCTGTATACTACCACTGGGGCTGTATATACCACTGGGGCTGCTGTATACTACCACTGGGGCTGTATATACCACTGGGGCTGTATATACCTCTGGGGCTGCTGTATACTACCACTGGGGCTGTATATACCACTGGGGCTGATGTATACTAACTACCACTGGGGCTGTATATACCACTGGGGCTGCTGTATACTAACTACTGGGGCTGCTGCTGTATATACCACTGGGGCTGCTGCTGTATATACCACTGGGGCTGCTGCTGTATACTACCACTGGGGCTGCTGCTGTATATACCACTGGGCTGCTGCTGTATACTACCACTGGGGCTGCTGCTGTATACTACCACTGGGGCTGCTGCTGTATACTACCACTGGGGCTGCTGTATATACCTCCTCTGGGGCTGCTGTATACCACACTGCTGGGGGCTGTATACCTGTGCTGGGGTCCACCCTCGGCTTATACACGAGTCAATAGGTTTTCCCAGGTTTTGGGGGCAAAAGTAGGGGGGTCGGCTTATACACGGGTCAGCTTATACACGAGTATATACGGTATGTATTTTAGACTCAGAAATGCTGCGGTATTTCAGAGAAAAACATACTTTAAAAGCAATCCACGAGCCACATGGTAGACTAGTTGGAATGGTTGGTCCCCGGCAGCTTCTCCTCACCCATTGCCAAAGACTGAAAGGTCTCCCCCTACAAACATGTGCAGGGAGATACCTATCACTTAAGGGGAGCAGGTGGGGAGAAGACACTGGTGACTGGTCTTTTCAGTAAATATGTTTATTATTTCTCAAATGGTCATAAAGGAGAAAAAGATAACAATTCTAACAAAAAGAATTACACAGTCATACATAGTCCAGGGTGTAGCAGAAATCGCATTCCATTGCCAAGGCTAGACCCCGGCAGCAATCTCCAACGGCTGTAACACATATAATTCTCCAAATATATCACATGATAAAGAAACATGAAATTAAATGGAAGCAGTTTCTCGCTGTACAATAGCCAACTAAACATCACCAGCATCCCTGCGGACCATAAAAGTAAGAAATGAAGAGAAGAAAGGTAAAGAGAAAAGGCACGGAAGGGGGGGGACAGAAGGGAAGTAGGGGCGGAAAAGAGGGGAGAGGGTGGGAGGGAAGGGGAAGCCTGGTTGACCAAGCTAAAGAAGGAACAGAGGACCGCAACAGCCAGTCCACAAACTCCGGGCTCTCCTTAAAAGAATGCCAGAGAAACCATGTGCTGCCCCTATCTGATCCAGTGCCATGATCATCGTCCATCAGAGACTCAATACGACTCAATTTATTCATCTCAGCTATCCACTCCAGCGCGGAAGGGACTTCAGTCGACCTCCAATGTCTAGGAATGACAGCTCTAGCCGCCAATACAGAGAACCTCAAAATTCCCCTCTTAACTGAGGATTTAGAGATAGGAATCAAGGACAGGAGGGCAATCTGGGGGAAGGCTCATGATATACCCCAGACATCAGGTGAAAGGCCTCAAAGACCAGACCCCAGAAGGGTTGGAGGAGATTGCACGACCACCAGATATGGAGCATAGGGCCCCTCTCCATCCCACATCTCCAGCAAGCATCTGAGACTCCTTGGTCAAGCCTGTGGAGGAAAGTGGGGCAACGGTACCAACGTGTTAAAATTTTGTAGTTCCGTTCTTGAGCAGCACATGAGACCGTCATTTTATGAGCGAGTACAAAGATTTTTTGGCGATCAGTCTCAGATAAGGTGATCTGCAGATATCTCTCCCAAGCCTCATGTATCCAAGCATGTATCCAAGAGGGTCAGATACCAACCCAGCCAGGATCAGGACATAGAGCATGGAGACCACATGGGAAGGGCCGTCAGATGAGAGCATCAGCAACTCAAATGGTGTCAGAACCCCCAAAGGAATCCCCGAGATATAACCTCGAATCTGGGCGAACTCCATCCACGAGAGCGGTGTCCCACCGGTTCGGTCCCAGAGCCCCCCCACGCCATAGAGTCCCACAAGTTTATCTGCGTCCTGTCCTAGGCATATCCGGTCACGTACCGACCAACACAAAAAGGTCGATCTAGCCATCGCAGGGGGAAACGCGGGGTTGTCAAACAAGGGACTCAGCCTACCCGGTCTGGAGGTCAGCTTCAATTTACGGTTAATCTTATCCCAATGTCTTAGAACCGTCTGAGTGAGTGGGACCCACTCCGCCACAGGAGGGCACGAGGCCCTATCAAACCAGTCAAGCCAGTACAGAGATATAGGGAAAAGGAGACCCTCTAGGGTCACCCATTGTTTATGGACACTATTAAACCTCCAATCCACTAACGCAAAACCGCATGATAGTATTTTTTGAAATCCGGGAGACCTGCCCCCCCTTATTCTTAGGTCTAGTCAAAATTGAAAATCGGATCCGCGGTCTTCTGCTTCCCCAGATAAAATTATTTACCGCCGATTGCAGACGTCGGAAAAAACTATCCGGAATATTTATCAGTGCAGTTTGGAAAAGATATAAAAACCGGGGCAAAAAGTCCATTTTAATGACGCTTATGTGTCCAAACCAAGAAAGTCAAGATTTGTCATATTTCGCCAGGTCTAGGATCGTCCTCCTCAGAAGTGGGACATAATTTAGCTCATAAATTTCACTCAAATCCGTAGGAATCAGCACACCCAAATATTTAAGTGCAGAGGTTTTCCACTTAAAAGAAAAAGGACACCTGAAGCCGCGACACTAGGTCACCAGACAAGGATATGGGACTGGTCTTTCAATTAGTCTTCCATGCAGCTTGGACTCAGGCCAGCTACTGAAGTATTTCTTTCTTTGAAACACTGTACGATTTCAGAGACAAACATACAGTGGGGAAAATAATTATTTGATACACTGCTGATTTTGCAAGTTTTTTCCACCTACAAAGAATGGAGAGGTCTGTAATTTTTTATCGGAGATACATGTCAACTTTGAAAGACAGAACCTAAAAAAAATCCAGAAAATCACATTGTAAGATTGATTGGTATATACTTATTTCATGCAATAAAATGCTAATTGATACAATAGAAAAACAGAACTTCATATTTGTACAGAAACCTTTGTTTGCAATTACAGAGGTCAGATGTTTCCTGTAATTCTTGCTTAAATTAGCCTAATCCTCCATACATTCTCCAGATCTTTCAGGTTTCGGGGCTGTCGCTGTGCAATATTGAGTTTCAGCTCCCTCCAAAAACTTTCTATTGAGTTCAGACCTGGAGACTGGCTAGGATACCTTAGAAAATGTCTACACTAAACATGGATAAAAACCCAAACAGAACACAAAATCAGAGATAATAGTAAACCAAATAATTTTTATTTAAATATTATCAGATTGATTTCATGTTTAAAAAAGGGGAGGTGGGTACAACGGGAGAATATCTGTTTGGTAAAAAGATCAGAATGTAAAAGGCATGAAAATTAGTACACAATCACAATAGCTATGCAATGCTAAATAAAAATATATAAGGGGTGCAGCGCTTATATTTTTTTTACACAAATTATGGTAGCACATAACAAATAGAACATAAGTAACATAAGATGACACAATATCAGAGAATCACAATAGGACCTTATCCAGAAAAAAATATAAAGAGGGGCACTAATTATAAATTAAAAAAAATGATAAGGTGGCAAAATTACATATAGTGTGCTGGATAAGGACTACTGACCTATTTTTTTTTTTGCTAATTGCTAAGGGATAACAAGCAATTGCTGGCATAAGAAATATAGACAGTTAGAGCATATTAACCTGTAAATAATGTACCAACAGTAGAAGACCCTCTGACGCATGTTTTGATTTCTTCTTAAGATAGGGTGGACCTTGAATTGCTTCTTATTGAGGCACTCCTTAGTTGCCCTGGCTGTGTGTCATTGTCATCCTGGATGACCCAGTCATAACCCATATTCAATGCTCTTACTGAGTAAAGGAGGTTGTTGGCCAAAATCTAGTGATACATCCATCCTCCCTTAAATACAGTGAGAGAGCCTGACCAGCGTGAGGGACTGAAGAATGAGGGTCGGAGGCGAGGCGAGTTAGCCAGGGGGAAATGGAGCCATACCGGTTTGCCCCAGAAGAGCAACGTCGACAACCTGGACACCAGGGTCTGAGACTGCAAGGGTCCAATCAGCTCAGCAGTAAAGACTAGAGGCCAGGGAGACTTCAAGTCTCCTGGTGCAGCAGCACTTGAGGCAAATCCTCCCAGCAGAGCCAGGGACCACAGCGAATATAGCGGTGCCCCGCAGCAGGGCTCTCACCGCCTGCCATACAAGTGAGGACACAGGAGAGGGTCAGGGCCGAGGTTCAAAAAGCCCAGGACTAACGCACACACACACACAGCGCAACAGGGAGGCCTCATAACTCATCGGATGTGGAGATCCCGAACTGCTCCCAGACCACCTGGACTGTACCCTGGACTTCACCTTGCTCATCACATCAGTAAAGGTACGGAAACAACAACCCTGTGTGTGTGACTGTTATTGCGGCCCCTGATCCTCTCCTTTTATAGATTGTCCGCAATCATAACTTTCGCTAGTGCCCCGGGGATCCCGCTTCACCTACGGGGAGCGTAACCATCTTGCTGCTCCACCATCACCCGGAGGTCTGTCCCGCAGCACCGGTAACATTACTGGAACCATAGGTGGTGTCACAAATAATCTTTTATTTATTTCCTATTGACTTTAACCCCCCCTTTTTAAGCGACCACCAGGGCCGTGACATCCCCTGTGAACTACAAAGCCCAGGAACGGGTACCCCATGGCCCTGGGGCGGGTCAACCTGCTCTCCCATGCTTCCTCTGAATCATCCGGATGGTCATTGGTGAATTTGAAATGGGCCTACTTTTTTTTATGCAATAAAATGTAATTTAATAATCATACAATGTGATTTCTGATTTTTTTTATTCTGCATCTTACAGTTGAAGTGTACTTAAGATAGAAATTACAGACCTCTCCAGTCTTTGTAAGGTGGGAAAATATTTTTTCCCCCCACTATATATGGCTACAATTATGCAAACAGTGTCTGATAAATACTGCTTGTGGTTTAAGCAGCATGTATCAGCTGTCAGATTCCCTTTAATATGATACTTTGGAAGAGAAGGAAGAGATAAGAAAGTACACCCTATTATGAGTAAGACATTTACCATAAAAATGCAACCTGTGATGAATAAGAGTTACTTATCACCTTTATTAGTGCACTGGGATATTTTCTGTAATACTGCTCACTATAAGCTGCAATATAGAAAAGGTATCTAAAGTGAAATCAAAATAAATGTTTTAGGGTAAGTTCACACTTACCGGCGGGTTGGTCGGCGGCGGCTGGGCGGAACCCGCCAGGAAGCTCCGGCGCCGTCCACCGGCTTCCTGGCGGGTATGTGCGGCGGGAGCCGGGCGGGAGCCGGCGGATGCACAGCGTGTTCTCGGCGGCGATTCTGCAGCGGCTGGAAGCAGCACATGATTCTGCTTGCAGCCGCTGCAGAACCGCCGTTTTTTAGAACATGCTCATTCTTTGCTAACCCGCTGGGAAACCTGCGGGTTAGCAACGGATGACGCTGTGTAACCGCCGGTGTGTGCACTGCCTTGGGCTGTTTACATTAGTTTTAATGTTAATCCAAACGCCGGTTTGGATTAACATAAATTTAAATAAAACTAATGTAAACAAAACGGCGGTTTACACAGGTAAACCGCCGAAAACCCGCCCAGTGTGCACTTACCCTTATGACACCGGAGCTAGCTTAGGGTGCTTTCACACAGCGTTTTTTTGTGATCCGTGGCTGTCCGTTGTAAAACTGACAGCCACGGATCAGATTTTGGCCCCATGTTATCCTATGGGCACGGATCACATCGGATTTGGCCTTATTGGCATCCGGTTTTTGTCGGATCCGATCCTGGCCGATTTTTTGCTGTGCCCAAAATTGCAGCCTGCTGCGATTTTTGGCACAGCGGGTCAGATCGGACCGAATTGGATCCGACATGATCCGCGCCTAATAACATGGGGCCTATGGAGCGAGGATCCGAGGAAACAGCTCATGTCTCCTCGGACCCGATGTTAGTGTACTGAGCATGCTCAGTACACTAACACCGCTCTGTGCCATGTAATATCACTTCTGCAATGTATATTCATACATTGCAGAAGTGACATCTCCTGAAAATAAAGGGTTAAAAATAAAAAAAACTTCATTCTCACCTCTCCCCGATCCAGCGATGCCTCCACCGCTCTGTGCTTCTAGGACCTGGCCTGACGTCACAGTTGAGTCACATGACCGGTTACCGCGGTAACCGGTCATGTGACTGTGACATCACGCCAGGTCCTGTTGATCAGAAGAGAAGCTGGAAGCAGCGCGGGTGTCGCGGAGAGGTGAGAATGAAGATTTTTTTATTTTTTAAGGTCTGGAAAGAGACTATCAATCTCCTGAATGATAACCTGAGGGAACAAATCAATGCATATTCTGGTGAACCTGATTTTGTTATTAGGGAAACAACATTAAAAAGTAGTATTAAAAGTTTCCAGTGGAGGGCGTGGCCTAGACATGGCGGGGAACGGATGCTAAAAGCAGAGCTCCTGTCTCCCTAACCGTCTCAGGGCTGATACAGCCGGTGCTCAGGCTTGAAAACTGCCATACATGCCGGCCAAACGGAGGAGCATAAGACCCCAGTCCTCCAGGGAGCCATCGGTGCCTCCAGCTGCAAGGATTTCTCATTATCTCCGCAGCAGCTCTCAGGACCGCACCATGGCCACAGGGAAGATGGCGGCGGGAGCCTCTCAGGACGCTGCTGAAGATAGACCCAGCGATGCTGCTGGGGCTGGCAGGGGCTCACTATCTGCAGAGGAGGCTTTGCAAGGCGGAGGGAATAATCAAGATAACCTGGTAATGTGTGCTCCTTCCCTCCCTCCTCTGACACCTGTGATTTATTTCCCTGTGGGTACTACAGACGCTGTGGGAGCCCCTGCAGTGGTTAGGGAGCTTATCCAGGACCATACAGCAGCAGGTCATGCCGAGGCCCTGCTGCCTGATAACACTCTAATCCCCCAGAATGGCGAGGATTGGCCCCTGATACATCCTAATGGAGGTCCTGCAGACAAAAGTCACAAACCCCCTCAGGACAATGGGGGAGGAGGAACAGAAGCGGAGAGCCATAGACAGCAGGGACTACCAGATGCACGTAATGTAATGGCAGGAAGGATGTGGTAACCCCCTCACAACCACAACAAAGGGGAGAAATAGAGGCAAAAAGAGACAGAGAAACTACAGGGATTAGTCCTATGGTGGGAAACTGGGAGAGATCATCTCAGCCGTTGATAAGTGACCCGATGCAGACTGCTCCAGCCACCAGAGACATTCTACCCCCCAGCTGCATGTCGATGCCACCAACATCTGGGGGCCAGGGGATCTGGGATGATCTTAGACTGAGGATACAGGCCATCCCCACCAGGGAAGAAATGGAGGGCTTTATTGCAAGGATGGAGGCCTCCCTTAAAGCCGAATCATCTGAGCTTAAAGGGGAGGTCAACAGACTGAGCCTAAGAGTGGATTCTACTGAATCATCCTCTCAAAACTTAGACAAGAGACTGAGGTTCTTGGAGGATACTGTATACACACAAACCACTCACATGGTACGGATGCTAGACTCCATGGAAGACCTGGAGAATCGAGAGAGGAGGAACAACATCAGAATCAGAGGGCTCCCCTAGAGTGTTGGATCTAGGGATCTCGATAGTGCCCTTAAAATTATTTTCAACTCTATTAGAGAGGTACCGTTAGACTCGATTTTAGAGTTCGACAGGGCGCATAGATCCCTGGGGCCCCCACCTTTGAATGGAGATAGACCCAGAGACGTGGTGTGTAGGATCCATAAATACAGAATAAAAAAGAGGCCATTTTCTCTAAGGCTCGGGCCAAAGGACAGACGCGGTATCAAGATCACCCTCTTCAATTATTGGCAGATCTATCGAGACGCACCCTTCAAAAGCGAAGAGCATTTCGCCCTCTCGTGGAGGCTCTCCGTCATCGGGACATGCCCTACTCGTGGGGATACCCGTTCCGCCTGCAGGTGCGGAGAGACGGGGTGACCCACTTTGTTACGCACCCAAGAGGGGTCCCAGAATTCACGACTGCTCTGGGTCTCCCTGCGGTCTCTATTAATATGGAGGAGTGGCCGGGATGTGCTGCCCATCCTGGTGGGATCTCATTTGTTCCAGATCCATTCAGAGAGAAAAGGAGGAGGGGGAGGGGGGCTTCTCGGAGAAGAAGGAATAGAGGACGGCGAGATGAATCGCTGGGCGAGGGTTGAGGGACCCTTGCTCTCTCTGTTGATATTTACATTGTCCTTCTGCTTAATAAATGTTTCCACCATGGACAGGGCTTTGGACGGGGCCGCTGTGAATACCCACACAGTCATACGTGAGCCAATGTTCAGGAAGGTCCCGTATATGGATAATAACTAGCTTATTATATTATGTTGTTGAATAAGTTTTCATCCTTTGCACTGACTCAGATATTTATGTTGCATTTGATTCTAGATTTAGAAGTTTTCTTGAATATTTTGTCTACATTGTTTATTGCCAATACAAGGGTGTCCAGGCGACACTTTATAAAAAGATTTGGCCCAAGGTAGTGGGGACAACTCCAAAGTAGATAGGCTACGCTCCACCGGGATAGTCTCCTGACTCAGGATAGACAGGTCGAATAGACCACCCTAAATTACCATCTCAGATTATTCTGAGGAATTTTTTACAGCTTAGTATACCCTCCTCTCCCCTATTAATCTTTCAAATCTCTCTAATCTTATAAACCCTCGGGCCTCTTTGTCTTTTTACTTATTTCTCCTTGTCCCTCTATACCCCCCCCCCTCCTCGTCTCCATCTTCTCCCCCTTCTGGCTCCTCGTCGACCATGTCCTCCATAAAAATCTGTTCGCTTAATGTACGGGGATTTAACACCCCTCAAAAGAGGTCTCACATTCTGTACAATGCCCACAAACAGAAGTGCCAGATTCTGTTGCTTCAGGAGACTTATTTTAAATCTGGCCATGTTCCGAGTCTCCGTAACAGATACTTCTCAATTTGGCATCATAGCACCAACCCGGAAGCGAGAACGGAGGGTGTTTCCATTGCGATACACAGGTCGCTTTCTCACGAGATCCTAGATGCTTGTGTAGATCCCCAGGGTTGTTATGTGTTCCTTAAGATGAGAGTTGCCGGATCCCTACTAACTATCGCTAACTGGTATTTACCCAATAGATTTCAGACAAAAACGTGTAGATTGTACCTAACGCGCCTGACGGAATTCGCAGAGGGACCAGTCGTCATCGGGGGAGACCTCAACTTCACCCTGGATCCGGCAGCTGACTCGTCCTCTGGTAAGAGATCTATTCCTAACAAAAAACTTACTTCCCTGAAAGGGTTCCTTCACACTCAGACTCATATTTTTCCCCAATACACAATTCTTACAGTAGAATTGATTTATTTTTCATAAGTCACAGCTTGCTATTGTGGAATCCTAAGGCGACTATAGGAGACATTATTCTATCCGATCATTCCCCCATCTTTTTGACACTTACATTCCCTGATACAAGTAGACGACCGTGGACTTGGAGGCTAAATGACCACTTACTGAAAGACGAGTTGAGTATGACAGAGGTGAGAGAAACTATCCAACTCTTTGGTCGGGATCATGCAGTGGACTCCACTCCTCCACCCACTAAGTGGGAAGCCTTGAAATGCGTTCTAAGGGGGGTTTTCATAAAGCATGGTGCTCGCCTGAAGAAAAATAACGCAGAAAAGGTAGAAGGTCTCCTCTCTCAGATACAAACTTTGGAAATTTTACACAAACGGAATTTATCAAAACTGACATTAGCTGACTTGACAATTAAAAAGATGGAACTTAAAAATGTATTGGACCAAAAATATCGCAGATACACTGAGAAGTTTAGGAGTTACTTTTACTCCAATGCAGACAAATGCGGGCGTCCACTGGCCCGATTGCTCCATCCTCGCTTGAACCCTCCTTTTGTACCCTATTTATCAACCAATAAGGGTGGACGAACGTTTATCCCGAATGAAATCTTGGAGGAATTTAAGAAATACTATTGTGAACTCTACAATATAAGGGACACTTCTCCGATCTCTCATCCTCCGAGTTGTCGGATAAGATCAGGGGGTATATTGACCAGACGGCAATCCCATCTTTGGCCAAAGAGACAGCTGCGATGTTAGAGGAAGATATCTCTGAGGAGGAATTATCTAAGGCTATTCAATCTACTCCTTCAGGGAAATGCCTGGGCCCTGACGGGTTTTTGCCCAATTTGTTCAAAACGCTCAAGTCCCAGATGACACCAGTGATGCTGACGACCTTTAATGCTATACTTAGGGGATCGGATTTTGTGCCCCAATCACTAGAGGCCCATATCAGCGTCCTCCCCAAACCGGGGAAAGATCCATCTTTGGTTTCGAACTATAGGCCGATTTCGTTACTAAATGTGGATGTAAAACTTTTTTCCAAATTATTAGCCGACCGTTTGGCTCCACTCCTCCCTTCGGTGATTAATACTGACCAGGTGGGCTTTGTCAGAGGCCGGGAAGCAAGGGACAACACTATCAGAACTTTGCTCCTTATAGCTAAGGCCAAAAGCAGCTCGATTCCACTAGGCCTCATTTCCGTTGACGCTGAGAAGGCCTTTGACAGAGTCCACTGGGGGTTTATGAGGGAGGCGCTGATACAGCTTGGTTTGGGTCCTAGGTTCTTGCACGGAATCCTGTCCTTGTACTTCTCCCTTCTGCTAAGGTGAAGTTAGGAGGAGCATTATCCTCTTCATTTAAAATAACAAACGGTACTAGGCAGGGATGTCCCTTGTCACCCCTGTTGTACATTATTGTAATGGAACATCTTGCCATGGCATTTAGGTCCAATGTAAGCGTACATGGGGTCAAGCTGGGACAGAGTATTCACAAATTATCCTTATTTGCAGATGACCTCCTATTATACGTCTCGCAGCCCTTGGTCTCCATCCCCTCGGTTTTAAACGAGTTTGAAAGGTTCGGACAATTGAGCAACTTTAAAGTGAACTGCTCCAAGACCGAGGCACTTAATGTCTCCTTGCCTGGAGACTTGGTTTCTCATCTATCTAAACAGTTCCTATTCAAATGGAAGGCAGAAGCCATTAAGTACCTGGGAGTCCTTATACCAAAAGATCATAAACAACTATTTAATTTGAACTATCGACCCCTTTTGACTAACGTGAAATCGGCATTTACCTCCTATAGACAACTAAAGCTATCCTGGTTCGGGAGAATGAACGTAGTCACGATGGATGTCTTGCCCCGACTCTTATATACCTTCCAGACAGTTCCTGTTATATTGGATAGAGGTTTCCTCTCCAAATTGCAATCTGATTCTCAGATTTGTTTGGGGAGGGCAAGAGACCCAGATTGCGAATGAACATCCTCTCCTTGCCCAAGATCAGAGGAGGGGTTGGATTACCCAACATACGAACATACTTTTTAGCTTCCTCTCTTGTTAGAGCTTTGGATTGGCAGTACTGTGCGTCCTCCAAGAAATGGGTGGAGATGGAGCAAGAGGGTCTGGGGATCCCGCTGAAACACCTGCTTTGGATTTCCCCTAGAGACTCTACGGACTTAGAACCCTTGACAGATATGACCAGGACTACCTTGAAGGTTTGGCACTCAGTGACAAAAACCCTCCGCTTAGACGATAGACTTAGCCCCTTGATCCCCTTTTTTCCAACTCATCTTTCCCACCTGGATTTGGCAGACAGAGATTTTTATGTTGGCAGAGTGTGAGTGACACCCGAGTAGGACAGACCCTATCCAACGGTGGTTTACCCACTATGGCAGAGCAACAACTCAAAAATCCTACAAGACCACTTAAGTGGTTCGAATTTCTCCAATACCGAGCATACCTATATTCAGCTGACCACTCATGCAGGGTGAGATTGACGCCCAACATATTGGAAAAATTATTCCAATTGGAGGCTCCCCCGAGACGCAAAATATCAGTTCTTTACCAGGCCTTAGGATCCTTGAGAGATCAGGACGCCCTTTACTTTCAGCATGCTTGGGAAAAGGAGTTGGGGTGTAGCATTTCAGAGGGTAATTGCCAAAAATGCTTTATATTTACCCACGCACTAGCTAATGCATGTTCTGCACAAGAGAGAAGCTATAAGCTGCTCACTAGATGGTACTTATGCCCGACGACACTCCAGAGCATATTTCCTGGAACCCCTGACACCTGCTGGCGCTGTGGAGAAGAGACAGGTACAATGTTACACATTTGGTGGAATTGTGGGGCAATCCGGCAGTTCTGGTCTGAGGTATTCAACGCATACACCCGGATTACGGGTAAACAAGCTGAATGCTGTCCAGAGTCGGCACTGTTATCCATCTTTCCAGGTCCTATTGGGCTTCAGAAGAGGGATATTCTTCGCTTTTGCATCTCGGCCGCTCGTGCTGTGATCCCAGGGTTCTGGAAATCAACTCGGGTCCCATCTCTAACTGATTGGTTTAGAGAATTGATGGACATTTATAGAATGGAGGGGCTCGCAGCTGATGCTTCGGGATCCCGAAACAAATTCTTAGGCATCTGGTTTGAATGGATTCTTTTTCAGGATTCTACAGAGTTCAAGAGTATCTTTTCCGATACAGATGTTGTGGTATGATCTCTGGCCGACGAGGAGTCAGTGTGACATTTATCCTTCTTTTTTCCCATTCCTTACCCCCTATCCTTCTTTTCTTCTCATCCGATACCTCCCCTATATTTAGTTTAGGCATTTCTCTTTTATGACTATACCCCGGAAATCGGGTGAACATAGACTGGTATCGAAAGCTCCAAGTTGTGATTAGATTTGTAGACCTTAGGTTTACATTTCCGGTTTCCCAGTTAATGGACAATTCTAATTGGGCCTCACAGTGGCGGGACTCAACGGATATTAATTCACTTACGAGGTCAACTTGTTGAAAGGGACCAAGCGATTAAAATCATTTTGTTGGGGTCGTATGTTCCCTTGGGACCAGTTCATCTCAAACCCCTGAGAAGGGGTGTATACTTGTTTGTTAAGATTCATATTTTGATTATAGTAAATATTCACCGGGGATGGGCGCAATAGTAAAATTGCAGTTTATCTTAAAGTTATTATTATCCCTGTGTAACTTTTTGTATAATTCATATGTCTTAAAATCCTGTCAAAAGAATGGTTTGTATATCTTTGATATGTTTTTCAAAATTTAATAAACACGAGATTACCGTATATACTCGTGTATAAGCCGAGTTTTTCAGCCCAAAAAATGGGCTGAAAAGTCCCCCCCTCGGCTTATACACGGGTCAATACGGTAATCCTATGGTGGGAGGGGGCGCAGGGGGTGGGGGGGGCGCTGCGCAGTATTTCTTACCTTGTCCCCCGTTCTGCAGTGCTTTCCGGTGTCCTCCGTGCTCCGTTCCCGGTCTGCTGGGCCTTGTGGTTCCTCCTGGTTCCTCATCCTTCGGTTCTATCATGGGGGCTGCCATCTTGGGTCTTCTCTCCGCCCCCGGCCAGTGATGTCAGAGCAGGCCGCGCTATGATTGGCTAGCACCCGTGACATGTGATCACGGGTGCTAGCCAATCACAGCGCGGCCTGCTCTGACATCACTGGCCGGGGGCAGGGAGAAGACCCAAGATGGCAGCCCCCATGATAGAACCGAAGGATGAGGAACCAGGAGGAACCACAAGGCCCAGCAGACCGGGAACGGAGCACGGAGGACACCGGAAAGCACTGCAGAACGGGGGACAAGGTAGGAAGCTGTGTATGTGTGTGTGTATGTGTATATATGTGTATGTGTATGTGTATGTGTATATGTGTGTGTGTGTGTGTGTGTGTGTGTGTGTGTATATATGTGTGTATGTATGGGTATGTGTATGTAAGTAGGCTGGCTGCCAATATAAGCCATACCTCTGGGGCTGCTGTATATACTTCTGGGGCTGCTGGATACTACCACTGGGGCTATATATACCTCTATGGCTACTGTATACTACCACTGGGGCTGTATATACCTCTGGGGCTACTGGATACTACCACTGGGGCTGTATATACCTGTGGGGTTGCTGGATACTACCACTGGGGCTGTATATACCTCTGAGGCTGCTGTATACTACCACTGGGGCTGTATATACCTCTATGGCTACTGTATACTACCACTGGGGCTGTATATACCTCTGGGGCTACTGGATACTACCACTGGGGCTGTATATACCTGTGGGGCTGCTGGATTCTACCACTGGGGCTGTATATACCTCTGAGGCTGCTGTATACTACCACTGGGGCTGTATATACCTCTATGGCTACTGTATACTACCACTGGGGCTGTATATACCTCTGGGGCTGCTGGATACTACCACTGGGGCTGTATATACCTGTGGGGCTGCTGGATACTACCACTGGGTCTGTATATACCTCTGGGGCTGCTGGATACTACCACTGGGCTGTATATACCTCTGGGGCTACTGGATACTACCACTGGGGCTGTATATACCTCTATGGCTACTGTATACTACCACTGGGGCTGTATATACCTCTGGGGCTACTGGATACTACCACTGGGGCTGTATATACCTGTGGGGCTGCTGGATACTACCACTGGGGCTGTATATACCTCTGGGGCTGCTGGATACTACCACTGGGGCTGTATATACCTCTGGGGCTGCTGGATACTACCACTGGGGCTGTATATACCTCTGGGGCTGCTGGATACTACCACTGGGGCTGTATATACCTCTGGGGCTACTGGATACTACCACTGGGGCTGTATATACCTCTGGGGCTGCTGGATACTACCACTGGGGCTGTATATACCTCTGGGGCTGCTGGATACTACCACTGGGGCTGTATATACCTCTGGGGCTACTGGATACTACCACTGGGGCTGTATATACCTCTATGGCTACTGGATACTACCACTGGGGCTGTATATACCTCTATGGCTACTGGATACTACCACTGGGGCTGTATATACCTCTGGGGCTACTGGATACTACCACTGGGGCTGTATATAATTCTGGGGCTGCTGGATACTGCCACTGGGGCTGTATATACCTCTGGGGCTGCTGGATACTACCACTGGGGCTGTATATACCACTGGGGAGGCTGCTGTATACCACACTGCTGGGGGCTGTATACCTGTGCTGGGGTCCACCCTCGGCTTATACACGAGTCAATAGGTTTTCCCAGATTTTGGGGGCAAAAGTAGGGGGTCGGCTTATACACGGGTCGGCTTATACACGAGCATATACGGTAACCATAAAAGTTTCTAGTATCACATTAAAGACAGGAAATATAGTCAGTTTGTGAGAGACCTCCAAGACTTTAGGGAAAACTAAGCTTAGTTATATTGTATGATAAAACACTACATTTGGACACAGAGGTTGATTCATCATCAACTGACACTGAAACCTCTGATAGAGAGAACAAGACTAACATTTTTCTGAAGTTGAGGCAGATGCGGCCGCGAAACAAAACGAAACCGCACTTGCCGCACACTTACCGTAAGCCCCATAGACAATGCATGGGGCTTGCTGCAATTGTGCCGCAAGTGCAGCTGTTAGGCGGAAAATGCGGCAGATGCGTTTTTTTTTACCAGATCTGCCACATTTTTTCAAAAACGCCAGTGTAAAAGCACCCTAATGAATTTGGTATTCCTATCGATATGCATACAATATGCAAGGGTTCATTCACAAATCTTAGAAGCAAAAGTACAAAGATGCCACCACCATAAAATGATCTATTGGCTGTTGACTGTACATGGCATCCAATGATCTGAAATCACTGAAAATATCACACATTTTCTCAGTATAACTGCGGTCGAGAGGAAATTAAAATGACCAGAAGTCTTGACCAGGATCACCACACTGTTATGCATCTGGTAAAAGAGGGCAATGTGGTGGTCCTTGACTCAGAACAATATGGCAGGATGTGACTTGACCTTTTACAGGATAGGGGGAAATTTGCCATCCTACAAAGTAATCTCACTAGAACCTTCCTTAATGAGTGGAACGTTACTATATGTTTCCCGACTATATGATGCATCGGACCATAAGAAGCACCTAGGTTTTAGAGGAGTAAAGTAGAAAAAAATGGAAGCAAAAAACGTGGTCATGATGCACTATCATGGGGAGGATCTGCTGCCAACATACAATGACAGTCTGTGATATGTCTCCTGAAATAATTGATGATTGTTACATTTTACTGATGTAAAAATTATCCACGTTCATCAATTTTAGTCTAATATATGTAAGCACCTTTAACTTAAAAAAATGAGAGATACAAGAAGTACCTAGTAAGGGCATGAGAGAATGCACAGTCCATCAAAATCCTGCACCTCATTAGTCCAAAAGAGTTATTAGGACTGGTACATGCCTCACAGGTGGACCACCTTAATACCATACATATAGACCTCCCAGACAAATAATAAGCTACTTTCTGTTAGTACAAAGTGCATTACAAATGTATGTTGCTCTACTCTATATGGCTAAGGATATCTGCACTAAAATCACAAACAATTGTGACTAATCATATTCAGTACATTGATTTTCAGAGTTCATAATATAATCAATTTGAGAACAGAATGTCCTAATCAGAATATTCAAACATCATTGCCAGGTACTTACCTTACTAAGAAATGGAAAACTGGTCTGAACACTAGAGCCTTTTTATTTGGAAATCACTAGAGTTTTTTCACTGCATAAATCTAAAAATACAAATGTCCAATAATTAGTTATGTTACACAATGAATTGTCATCATATTCTAAAACTCAAAGTAAGCAATGCAAGTGTCTTCAATACAAAATTTACTAGATTGAAGTCTTATTTCAAGCTGAAATTTCTTTCTATAGTTCAAGAAGCTCTAAAAACTTTAGCTTTCACTGACCCCTTCTCCAACTTCTATCAGTACTACTTAGAAGATCTACCACTATGGGATCAGCTTTAAGCAACTTGCGGACACAGACAGAATATGGCTCGTGTGTGGAGAATAGTATATGATGAATTTGCTAGAAAGGAAAGAAGCGCAAATAGGGTCTTATCTTTTTTATGCGATGAGGCTAACCGAAATGTATACGCTCACTTGGGAAGGTTGTGTAGCACACAACCAGATAGAAGGCAGGTAACAATAGCTGCTGCAGGGTCCACACTCATACAATCAACGTGGCTTCCAAATTCAAAAAGGACTTGTGTGTCACGACCCGCGCTGCTTACATTAAGGCAATCAGACAGTGATCATCATCACAAGATTCTCCTTTTATGCCTCCTATATGTTTCGGAGCCAGTCCCGACTCCTTCCTCAGGGAGTAGTGATCTACTAGGAAGGAGTCTGAACTGGCTCCGAAATGCGTAGGAGGCATAAAAGGAGAATCTTGTGATGATGATCACTGTCTGATTGCCTTAATGTAAGCAGCGCGGGTCGTGACACACTAGTCCTTTTTGAATTTGGAAGCCACGAGAATAGTATATGGGCCCTTTGCAGTCTAATAGCTCATCATAGTGCGCAAGTCCACATGTTGTGGATGTGGAAATGGACTCCCTTACCTTTTTAGCCCCTGTGTGGTGGCACAGGTTGCACAAATGGTATGTCTGACCCTGCCTGAAGGCTATCAGACCTAAGGCCTCGGTTCACTCACATTTTCATATAAAAAAAGGTTCTGATTTTCATCAATAGAAGCTATGCGAGTGAAATCCTTTTGATATTCCCCATATGTCATGCGAGTGTGCAAATTTCTTTCTTGCCTAGCATGCGAATGACATGCGTATGCCATCTGTGTGCAATGCATTTTTTTCTCAGCAACCATCATTCAAGAATAGTTTACAGTTTTCTATGCTTCAAAATGGCAATGTATCCATAAAAAACTGGAGACATATACATAGTCCACATGCCATTCATTTTTTTTCTCACGCACCTATAGACTTCCACTGGCGAATGTCATATGATGTACTTGGCCATACGCAACATACTGTGAGTTTTTTCACAGTCTGTTGAAAAACTCACAAGTCTCCACTGACTAATAGAATAATATGGGTCCGAGTGCAATGCAATAATTTTTTTCTCCCATTGCACTCATCCATTTTTTTATGCAAGAGGGTGTGTACCAGGGCTGGCTGGAGCCTCTATACCTGGGTGGCAGATTTCCATTGCCGGCCCCGTCTTGAGGAGGGGGGGGGGTGCTGTCAGCCTGACTTGAGGACCGGGGGGGGGGTGCTGTCAGCCTGACTTGAGGACCGGGGGAGGGGGGGGGGGGGTGCTGTCGGCCTTTACCTCATCCCGGACCTCCAGCGTCATGTGCTATCGCCGCGCCGGCCGACTCCCGACTCCCGCGGCCCGTTTCTGTAGGGGGCGGCCCGAAATGTGGACTATACCACCAGCCCAGGGGCACCTGCCCCCTGCCACCTGGCCAGCCGCCCCTGGTGTGTACTCTTATGGATATGGCAGAACTGTGTTAAGGGGGTAAACAAGGTATTACATGGAGTCTTCAAGGCAATATTCTCTCTGGATACAATGCTCCTTGATAAAAATATCTGAATGCTACAATTCTTAATGGAGCAAGAATTGTTTTTTTTGCATCTTACAGTCCATAAGCATTAATATCTCTACACAATTGGATGTGAGGCTCTGTGGTATGGAGCTATAATTGGCACTATGTGCTTGATAGCTATGTCTCATTCTCTATTACGTGCAGTAGAAAATGACTGTTCAGAAAATACTGCACTCTGCAGAGGCTTACAATGACGAAAATGACAATCTGACCAGTGCTAAAGTTCAACAACCGTGGCCCTGTCAGACAACAACCATTCCTGCCTTGTAAAAGTTGAACTTTGACTTAATTACTAAGTTTACAGGTGCGATTTCTCCTATAAAGACAGATGATACACCTAAGCTGTGAGTTCTGGCAAAACCAGCTTCCAGTTTTTCCACAAACATGCTATAATTATTCCGGGTGGCACATTGGCTCCTCTTTATGGGACCTGCCCTTAGATTTGTGCTAAAGAGCAGCAATATATAATATATCTACGATATATAAAAGATACTGAATGGTACAAAAAACAATCCAAGCATATTTGGGATGTACTGTAATAAACATATTTTTGATACAACATGCATGATTCAGATGAATAGATGCCTTCAATGTCTCTTGTACATTTGCTTATTGAATAAGTTGATTAAGGCCTCATTCAGCTTTCCAATTTTCACGCAAGTGTTCTATCCATGTTTTTGCAGATGAAACAAGTACCCTTTCTAATTTTTGGGCACACACATTTTTTTGGGCTGACTTCCCAAACCTCCTCTCCCACAAAAAAGTTTTCTAGTAAAAAAAATAGATAGTATTTGGATATGTTCTGGTTTTCTTTGAGTGTTTTCTGTTTCTTTACTGTTTAAAGCCACGTGTATCATTGAGTATTTGGTGAATTTTTTACTTTTGTATTTCGTAGACAAAACCAGGAGCGGGTGATAAATCTAGAAATGGTGATGTGTTTCTATTATACTTTATCTCTGACTGTTCCACTCCTGGGTTTAGATACAAATACTGAAGAAAGAAACTCACAAAATATTCATTGTAAGCACGTGGCCTGATGGGTAGTAGAAGCTTAAATTAATTATTTTTTTGTACGAATGAGAAAAACAGATGCCACACTAAGGCCACGTTCACATTGAGTATTTGGCGAATTTTCACCTTAGTATTTGTAAGAAATACCCAGGAATAGAAAAATCAGAGGAAAAGTATACTGGAAACACATCACTACTTCTGTATGTATCACCGACTGCTGGTTTTGTCTAAGAAATACAAAAGTAAGAAATTCACCAAATAGTCAACATCTGTATGTGATGTATGGGTAAAAATAGACCAAAAATGGCTAATATCTGAGTCCAGCTTACTAACAAAGAACAGATATGTTTTTTTCATACACAAAAATAATAATGGATGCCTGGAAGTGTCCCAGGTAGTGAAAAGTATTCAGTACATAAAATCAGTTGCTAATTAAAGGACAACATTCACTGGAGGACACAGACAAAAACGGGCCCCTGTGCAAGAACAATATATGGGCCCTTTGCAGCCCAAGAGCTCATCATAATGCAAAATTGGAAGGGGAGACAGACCCCTTACTTCTTGGGACACTGTGTGGCAGCACAGGTTGATATGTTTGTGGTAGAGAAGCGGCACTCACAGATCTTGTTTCCATAGTCTATTTATTTATCCAACTTTAAGGATACATCCACCTGGGGGGGGGGCAGGGAGGGGAAGCACGAGCAACGGTATCCGTTTCGAGGACAATTCCTCTTCTACAGGCTCTACAGCGGAACGGACAGCTGCAGCCATTACAGGTCAGTGCCCTTCTCATTCTCCTTTATGTCTGCATACTCCAGCGGAACGGACAGCTGCAGCCATTACAGGTCAGTGCCCTTCTCATTCTCCTTTATGTCTGCACCAATGATATGTCCTCTCATGACACCACCAATTATTATTATTATTTTTTAATCAGATAGATTTTTATTAAGAATAAATGAATTTGTAACATCTTAACAAAGCTTCAAACCATTATTCCCCAATCCCTCAGTCCCCCCTCTCCCTCCTTGCCTCCCCCCCCCCCAGACAGCCTAATCCACCTTGGTACAATATTGTTATAATCTTTACAAAACTAATATACATCTGAAGATACAGGAGTTCATTCCACCTGCTGAAGCGGTAACACCAGGGATTCATGACTATAATACCATTGTTGAGTATTTACAAAAGACATCGAAGTCAATATGTAAAAGGCGCCTTAGCTGAAATGCTTTGCATCCAGGGGGTCCAAAGCTTCTCAAAAACTCTTGAGTTCCCTCTTTTTTCATACACTCCCCTCTCCAATTGAATGCCCTGTTCCACCTGTTGAATAAATTCTCTCCTATTCGGAGGGATCCCGTTGATCCAATTTTTTGCTATAACCTTCCTTGACGCATACAATAACCTGGCAACCGCAATTTTGATAATATTTTCTACCCCCAGTTCCTCCACATACCCAAGGACACATATAAGCGGTACTCTGGGAATTTCACACCCATACACCCTCCCTATGTTGTTAACAACTGCTGACCAAAAAGGAATCAGTCTAGGGCAGGTCCACATCATGTGGTATATATCCCGCCCCACTGCCCCTGCATCTTGGGCAATCTGATGCGGGTACCAGCCCGATCTTAAATAGCATCAAGGGAGACCTGTATACTCGATGAATTACGTACAAATGGGATAGCCTAGCCGGTTCACTAACTGAGAGCTTAGGAACATACTCTAAGATAGTATCCAACACCTCCTCTGTAATGGTCCCAACATCCTCTTCCCATTTAATTTTGCTTTTAATTGGGTGATCCAGCAGAAAAGTGTGCAATATATCTTTATACAAAGCAGAAATTACTCCCCTAGTAGTGCCCCCACCGCTGCAGACATATTCCAGCACTAAATCAGATTGCACAACCACACTCATCATAAGATTTTGGGCTGCAATGGTGAGTTTTAATTGAGTATAGTGGTACCACTCAGACTCCGACAGCTAAAATTCTCCCTGGAGCCGTGAGAAAGGCTTTAATTGTCCTTCATCTATGATTGGTGCATATAGACTATGCCCTTGCGCCTCCACCTCTTAAGGGTGCCCATTTTCCGAATTTCCAGAAGATTGCCGTTTCCCAAATAGGGGTGAATTTACTCAATCTAGTCAACCCTCTCACCCTTTTAAGCTTATCCCAAATTTTGTGTATTAAACCCAATGTGGGATAGGTCCCCCCATGGATCCCTTCGTACCGTCCTCTACTCTATGAATTAGCGGCCACCTATTTAGAACAAACTCCAATACTTCCTTGTTGTCACCGTCCTTCCCCTCACTCGACCATCCTCTAAGATGTTGGCACTTTGCAGCTATAAAATAGAGTTCTGGATTCGGCACTGCCAACCCACCTTCATCCTTAGGCCTCTGTAGGGTCTCTATCTTAATTCTAACCTGCTTTTTGCCCCATATCAGAACTCTGAACAGGGAGTTGATTGCCCAAAAGATTATCCTCGGTATCCAATCTGAAGTATTGTGAAGCAAGTATAGGAGCTTGGGCATCAACACCATCTTTAGTAAGTTGGTCCTCCCAACAATAGAAAAGTACAATTTGTTCCAGGCATTTATCTTTTCCCCTTAATGTTTTTAATAATGGTGCTATGTTCATGCTCACAAACCTCGTCACTGGTAGTGACACCCGAATGCCCAAATATTTAAAACTATCGACACACTGTAATTTATTAGCCCCTTCATCCTCATGTGTCCAGCTTACCCCACTATCAACCTTAAGAAGACATGATTTGAACCAATTAATTGCTAATCCCGAGATCTCCCCAAAGTCCTCCAGTATCCGCATGACATGATCCAGTGACGTCCCGGGGTCTTCAAGGAACAATAACAAATCATCTGCATATAAAGCAATCTTCTCCTCTATGTTCCCATATTTAAATCCTTTAACCTTCGTCGATTCCCTAATGACTGCAGCTAGGGGCTCTATTGCAATTGCAAAGAGAAGCGGCGACAGCAGGCAACCCTGTCTCGTTCCCCTCTGATGCCGCACCTCCGGTGACATCCTCCGGTTTACTCTAACTCTGGCAGAAGGTTGTGAATACAAGTTGTACCCATCCAATAAATTGTGGGCCAAAACCCATCCTCTGCAGCACTCTCCATAAATATCCCCACTCAACGCAGTCAAAGGCCTTATGGGCGTCCAGCGAGACAATCACCCTCAGAATTGTCAGATGGTAGCTGTAAATTCAGATATAATCTCCAAATGTTAATGGCTGTTGATCTATTGGGCATAAATGCAGACTGATCAATATGATCAAATCGGATATAATGCTAGTCAGCCTAATTGACAACACCCTGGCCAGAAGCTTCACATCAGCCGTCAACAACGAAATCGGTCGATACGAGTCTGGGAGCTTGGGATCCCTGTCCTTCTTAGGGATTAAAACTATGACGGCTTCCCTCATAGTAGCAGGTAAAATCCCCCTATCTTTCGCCACCTCCAGTACTTTCAATAAACGAGGCAATAAGGTCTCCTCCAGTTGTTTATAAATTTCAATTGGTAGTCCATCCGACCCCAGGGCTTTATCACTAGTTCATGCCACCAGAGCCTCCTCTAATTCATCAACTGTGATAGGTGCCTCCAATTTATCTCTATCCTTTTCTGACAGGCAGGCTCAAAAAAAGTGTCTACCGCCTCTGTGTGTGTCTCACCACTCGATGTATAAAGAGACTCATAGAAGTCTTTAAAGACATCCAATATATCCTTCACCTCTGTAACCAGTGTCCCCCCTGCAGAAGTTATGCTATATGCAGAGGAGTCTCCCTTTGGGCCGTGGCTATGACCGATAATAAATGGCCAACCCTCTCACCTTCCTCATAAAATTTAAGTTTTTGAAATGCCCGTTTCTTTACTGCTTTGTCTATAAGCATCTTGTTAACCACTTCATGTGCTTCCAGGAGTACTTGTTTTGCTGCTAGTGTATTACACTGGGCCGCCTCCTCTTCTGCCCTTTCTAGCGCTTGCATTTTATCATGTTCATATCGTCTTGTTTGGGTTTTGCGTCTGCAAATGACCCAACAGTGTCCCTTTAATGTCAAGACATCACCAATTATTATAACCAATAGTAATTGTATGGTAATACATGTGTATGGACATGGAAATGTCTGTGTTTGGCTATAATAAGGAAATAAGATTTTAAGGAAAACTGTCAGTTAAATCCATATGTAACTGCTATCATTTTCTAATTCCTCACTCTAAACTCTCTCTATGGATGTATTTCCTTTATTAATATTTCCCTCCTATCTTCTGTAAACTTCAAATAAAGATATTCATTCCATCTGTCACTCACAGTAAATAATCCACTTAGTTCTCTGCTGTCCACTCCCCATAATCATGGATATGCATGTCACATACTCAATACTACATTACTGCATAGGAGATCACTGGGAGGGGCTGTATTCTCCTCTCTGCTCTGTCTGCAGCCAAGAAAGAGGTGAAATACAACACCGAAACTGTCACAGCAGGATATCTGCTTACAGAAACAGATGGAGTCTAGATAAGTCAGATTGGCAATAGCTCTCTCCCTCTTTGTCATCAGAACAGAAGCTACTGAAACCTGACACTACCCTATTAGCAAAGGGAGGAGTGAGGAGAGAGCTGCTGAGGGGAGTGTATAATTACATGACAGTTTATACAGCAGAGGACTATTCCTGTTTGGTTACAATGGAGAGGACTAATGCAGGAGCTCACTGTAGGGTCTGACAATGCTGACATCATGGAAACTACAAACGATCCAATAATGATTTTACATGTTTTTAAAAGGTCTGCCCAGGCACTATTCAAGGATAACATTAGTATCATACTGAAAAATGACCCAACAGTGTCCCTTTAATAAAGAATTACATTAAAAAGAGAATTAGAATAAGGAAAAGACTTGCTATTGAAAAAGAATATCGTGGGCAATAGTGTAATTTCAGAACTAACAAAAGGACTGAAATGAGGTACAGGAGATACCACTGGGTAGGGGTCTAAATATTAATAACTACATGTCTGCATTTTGTCATAGTTCACACTTGTCCCCTTATACAATTGAAACCAGAAGTTTACATACACTATATAAAAAGACAAATATGCATGTTTTTCTCACTATCTGACATGAAATCAGAATACATTTTTGCCGTTTCAGGTCAATTAGGATTATCATGATTATTAATGTTTGCCAAATGCCAGAATAATAAGACAGAGAGAATGTTTTAAGCCATTTTTATTACTTTCTGCAAAGCCACAAATTTACATACATTTCTTTAGTACTTGGTATCACTGCCCTTAAACTGTATGACTTGTGTTAAACGTTTTGGATATCCCTCTATAAGCTTCTCACAATAGTTGATAGGAATTTAGACCCATTCTTCCTGACACAACTCGTGTAACTAAACCATGTTTGTAGGTCGCCTTGCTCGCACCTGCCATTTCTGCTTTGCCATAAAGGATTGAGATCAGGGCTTTGTGATGGCCACTCCAAACATTAACTTTGTTATCCTTAAGCCACTTTGTAACCAGTTTGGCAGTATGCTTTGGGTCATTGTCCATTTGGAAGACCCATTTCTGCTCAAGCTTTAACTTTCTGACTGATGTCTTGAGATTTAGTATGAAATCCATATGTGGCATTCAATAAATATATACACCTCTGGTGGTAGATACCACTTTTCAGGGGTTTTCTCACATATCCTCCCAGAGCAGACTATCAATAAAAGGACTAAAGGGAGTACTTTGCAATTAAAAATAGAAACTTTATTACATATATGTCCAAAAACAGTGACAAAGATAGTAGAAGACTGTAGGGCCCCCCCAACTCGTATCAAGATTAAGATAAGATAAGATAAACTTTATTGATCCCGGAGGAAATTACAGTATTACAGCAGCAGAACAAAGATCAAGAACATTTCACACTTTACAAAATAAGTCTATATGGACAGCAGATGTGGGTAGACTGGTACATGTACCTCACCTATTCCCTCCATACACATAGAACTTCACATAGTCTTGGGAGGCTTTACACTTATACATTTGTTAAACATCCCCACAGCTGTCGGAACCAGGGACGTCGCTATGCATTAAGAATCGGGGCTGCAGCCCCGATTCTTATGCATAGAGCCCCGAATCTCGCCGGCTGTCAGGGCCAGGGCCACTTTCTGTTAAGTCCCGGCCGCTTTACAGCACAGCTTGGCAGGGGGCGGTAACAACATCACGGAGCTGTGCAGAGCGGCCGGCAGACACACGCTGAGAGGAGACTGGAGCAGCTCACTGAGGACTGAGGAGAGAGAGGTGAGTATTTATGTTGTTTTTTGTTTTCTACACTGATGGGGAGACTATGGAGATGCAGTGCATGGGGAGATCATATGGCTGGTGTAGGGCATCAGAGACCAGAGCGGGAAGGGGCCCCGGAGCTAGGGAAAGAGAATGGCGAGACAAAGTCAGTGCTGACAGGAGGAGGTGCAGGGACAATGTGCTGTAGATGAGTATGCTGATAACGCTGCTGCTGCCTGCTGGTTGTCTGTACAGTCACTGAGGGGGGAGGGAGAGGCACTCAGTGTGGCCCCCATTGCTCTCTGTGCTGCTGCTGCTGATCCATGGAGAGAGAGGGAGCAGGACATTAACCCTGTCATACCCTCCATAAGGGGGAGGGGGCTGTGCAGTGTGTCCCCTGCTCCATCCATATCACTGCACACAGGGACATCTGTGCCTCATCTCCTATCAGCCAATCACAGATTTCACTTTATGAGCACATCTGTGATTGGCTGCCAGCAGATGATAGTGTCCCCTGTGCCCTGGAGCTGCAGATTGCAGGAGCTGGAGCAGGAGACATCTATGGCCCCTCTGACACCATAGAAAGACTCACAGCCTCTGGGGAAAACTGTGTAAGAATATTTTTTTTAATAATTTCTCTAAAACTTAATTTCTGTATGCGCATGTTGGCAGTAGTAGTTGACTTACCCCGTGGGGGCTGTGGGGTACTCTGAGCCGGGCACCTCGATGTCATTCAAGTGTCTGGGGTGATGTCACAGTGGCGTGACCCGGTCTGTGGCCACCCGGATGGTCAGTCAATAAAAAGGGGGTTAAAAAATTAGGGAGTAGTTTGTCATGACGCCACCCGTGGTATGCAGCGGTAGTGGCGGCTGCTGCAGGCCGGGACCTCTGGGGATGATTTAATGGCAGCTGGTATGGTGTCGCTCCCCACGGGTGGAGCAGATGCCCAGAGCATCCAGAGTAATGGAGTGTTAGGGTGCTGGGGAGCCAGCGGGGCTGATCGGGCTGCAGGGAAGGATCGGGACCAGTGGCGTAGCATGGGGGGGGGCAGCGGTCCGCGCCAGGCGGCACGTGTGTGGGGGCGGTAGCAGGGCTGTATTTAAACGGCAGGGGAGCGCAAGCTTTTTTTTTTCTTTACCTCCCTCCCCCAGACTCCATATGAAAACTGAAGTCTTTGTGGGGGAGGGAGGGTGTTGCCGCTGGTAGTGCATTGCCGCCCCGCCGCGGCGCCCGCATGTACTGTGCCCCCTCCTGGCCCCCCAGCGCTGAGAGCGATCACGCTGACAGGAAGCCGCTGGGAGCTCTGCTGCTTCCTGTCCCGTGATGGCTCCAAGTGCTGGTGCAGTGGAGGCGGCTGCGGTGCTGGCGGCTCCTCCACCCAGCTGGCCCCCCATGGACCTGGAGAGGTGAGGGAAACTGTGCAGGGGATAGGGGACAGGGAGCAGAGAAGAGGACAGGGGGGCAGAAGGACAGAAACAGGGGGACAGAGAAGAGGACAGGGGGCAGAAGGACAGGAACAGGGAGACAGAGGAGAAGACAAGCAGCTGCAGGGACAGAGGAGAGGAGGACGGGTGTGCAGCAGGACAGTGGAGAGGAGGACAGTGGTGCAGGAGAACAGAGGAGCAGCAGGAGGGACAGAAGAGAGGAGGACGGGGGTGCAGGAAGGCAGAGGAGAGGAGGACGGGGTGCAGCAGGACAGTGGAGAGGAGGACAGTGGTGCAGGAGGACAGAGGAGCAGCAGGAGGGACAGAGGAGAGGAGGACGGGGTGCAGGAAGGCAGAGGAGAGGAGGACGGGGTGCAGGGGGACAGAGGAGAGGGGGACAGAGGAGAGGAGGACGGGGGTGCAGGAGGGACAGAGGAGAGGAGGACGGGTGCGCAAGAGGAGTGGGGCTGTGTGGTGATAATGGCAGCTGTACCAGGTGTCTCTGCCTACATGCGGCAGCCTCCACCTTCCTGTGTTGGCAGGGTGTGGCATGCTGGGAATTGTAGCTCTCCTGCCTGTTCGGCATTACTGTATGGTTTCTGGGTAGTGTGTTGGGTGCTGGGTGTTGTAGTTCTTCTGGGTGGGCTCAATGTTCTCCCGCCTCCTGTCTGTGGTTATTGTGCCTCTTCTGGGATGTCCTCGGCTCCGTGCTGTGCATAGACAGTGTACCGTACATTGTCTGTGCACAGCACGGTGCTGGGGAGTTGGTGGTACAGTCTCCCGCCGCCTTAAAATCGGTCTGTTTCTCATCCAGGAGAGTCGGATGAGTGTCATCTGTTTTTTGGTCTGTTTGGCAACTGCTGTGCGAGTGTCCGACATTTTTCTCAGATCACATCTGTGTGCAATCTGTTCTTTCCTCAGCAGCTATTACTGTAGAATCATTTACAGGAACATTTTACAGTTGTCTCAGCTACAGAATGAGAATGTATCAGTGAAAAAAACTGATGCCTCTCGGATGGTCCGTGTGCGGGCCGTGATTTTGTCGGACTCATAGACTTGCATTGGCGAGTCTAGGTGTGAATCACATACTGTCACAGCATGTTGCAACTTTTTTCTCATCCTGAATCTGGATGAGAAAAAAGTGTCCAACACACGTCAGTGTGCTCTCAGAAATTGATTGCAATGCGAGAAAATCGCACATTGCACTCATCAGAGTTTCACACCAGTGTGTCCGTACCCTAATACTAAAATCCATATAGTAATCCTACTGGTATGGGGAGGATTTTTGGCTCAGTTAGTGCACACTCCATACTTCTTGTTATTAACCAATTAATGCTCTTTTATCCACCGCACTGCAGTGTCAAAAGAGGAAGACAGCGACACAGGCAGCAACATGGCGTCAGACAGCCCCTGACCTCCAAATAGAAGATCCTCAGATCCTGGTATTGTGATATAATATTAAGAATAAAGTTTTTTGCATTTTTATTACACTATGAACTCCACAGTACAGCGGTGAAAATTGCTCTGGCCCCGGGTCCTCCTTGAGTCCTGCTTGTTGCCATATACTGGGGTTGTGCAGAGGTGGCGGTGCACAGTGACAACCCCAATAGGCGAGTGGCTATTTGGCCCAATACTTACCCCCCCAATTGCACCCCTTCTCTTTGTGTTTTAGTATAGTAGTTATATTCTTGTATATAGGGGCAGACAGTGTACACTATGTATACTTCCGGATTATCAACAACCAAAGGGGCGGCAAATTTTTCGGCCCCGGGCGCCACAAACAGTTGCTACGCCACTGATCGGGACATCTCCCAGGCAGGCTCCTGCTGCCTGCGCGGTGTTTCAGCCTACCGCTCCTCAAGTAGGAAAGGAACAGTCTCACACAATTCTGAGTTCCCAACCCGGTTTACTTAAGTTTTCTCTGCATGTACTACAGGTCACAGTTCAAGTACATTGGCGGTGCGGGTAGTCTGCTCTCCTCCTTCCTGCACACGCCTCTGCGCACAGAGCCCCAATCCAGCAGTCACAGGCCTTGTCAGGCTACCGGCTGTTTCCCCTGACCCTAATACAGCTGCCTACTCGGCGGATGTGCTGGGAGTTGGCCACAGCTCCTCTGGACCTCGTGGCCACCGGTTCTGTAGTTGGAGCTTGGAGTCTACTTCCTATCTTTCAGGGTCGGGTCCCTGGTGCTCGCCCTGACCCTCCACTTCACTGCAGACTCGGGCGCACAGGCTCCTTCCGTCTCTCCACAGTCTTGTCCCGGGACGAGCCTCATCTTTGCTCAAGTCCTCCGGGTCCTTTCTCTCTGTCCTCCATTATAGAACATGTTCTTTAATGGCGTTTTTTGACAGCGAAATTCATGCACTTTAAAATCACGGTATTATCGCCAGAAAAGCGCTCATGTGAAAGAAGCCTTAGGATTACTTGGATGTTGGCCTAATACTGTTATATTTTGTGTATTTATTGAGTGCATGTTGGCAATCTCTATAATGTTTTAAAGCATTAAATCTGTTAATATTATATATGTAGAGTGTCACTGGTTATTAAAGTACATTTTACTTGGGTTTTATTTAAATTTATTCCGAAAAATGCAGCTCAGTGGGCCCGAGCCCCAGATGTTTTTTGACCCTAGCAACGCCCCTGGTCGGAACAAACGATTTTCTGTATCTTTCCTTTCTACACATTAGTGTAAAAACCTCAGTATCGTGCTTGTTACACTATATTAGTGCAAATAACAGTCATATTGATAGGGGTAACACTGTTTTTTATATGCAATATGTTACATCAGATAACCTTAGTTGAACATAGTCAAATGATGGAATCACATACGTGTAACAGGGAGACATATTATCAACTATCATCACCCTGGTTGTATAAGACAACATCACACAGTACTCCATATAACACACCACATGACAAGATTAGAGTTTTTATACCCCTACACTCGGATACTAGCACACATTTATGCTACCACACTTCTTTTTTGTGCCCAAGGCACCCAGATGGGAAGAACCCCAGGAAACATGGCAGCATGATCTTTATATATACCCCAACATGTGCTTCACTAGACACACCAATAGCTTCCTCAAGGGGACACACAGGCTGCAGGCTGTGCTACAATCACTCTCTGTCCCCTTGAGGAAGCTATTGGTATATCTAGCGAAACACGTGTTGGGGTAAATGTAAATATCATGCTGCCCTGTTTCCTGGAGTTCTTCCCATCTGGGGGCCTTGGGCACAAAAAAGAAACGTGCTAACATAAATGTGTGCTAGTATTAGAGTGTATGGGTATGAAAACTCTAATCTTGTCATGCGGTGTGTTATATGGAGTACTGGGTGATGTTGTCCTATGGGTTGGGATACAACCAGGGTTTATACTGATGACAGTTGATAATGTGTCTCCCTGTTACATGTATGTGATTCCATCATTTGACTATATACCACCTAAAGGCCCAGTTACACATACAGATAATTGTGCAGAGATTGTTTGCAGATCTCTGGTTGCAGTGAAATTATGGACACATTGTACACATTGTACCATTTTGTGGCCGAGTACAAATGGAACAATGTGTCCATGATTTCAATGCAACCAGAGATCTGCGAACAATCTCTGCACAATTATCTGTGTGTGTAACTGGGCCTTAAGGGTATCTGATGTAACATATCGCATATAAGAAACAATGTTACCCCTATCAATATGAGTATGTGATTTGCACTAATTTAAAGTAACAAGCACCATACTGTGGTTTTTAATCCAATACAAGTTGGGGGCCCCCCTACCGTTTTTACAGTCTTTGTCACTGTTTTTAGATGTATATGTTATAAAATTTATATTTTTAATTGCAAAGTAATCCCTTTAGTCCTCCTCTGATAGATGTCTTGAGATGTTGCTTCAGTATTACCACATAATCCTTTTTCCTCATGATGTCATTTATTTTGTGAAGTGCACCAGTCCCTCCTGCAGGAAAATAACCCCACAACATGATGCTGCCACCCACGTGTTTCACAGTAGGCATGGTGTTCTTAGGCTTCCAAGCTTCAACCTTCTTCCTCCAAACTTAAAGGGAACCAACCACCTCAGATGACGTGTATAAGCTGTTAATACCTGTCCCTGGACCCTACCTACACCATTGCAGCTATCTTTTTGCTAAGAATATTGATAACAGCAAACCGAAATAAACAGTTTATAAACTTACATGGCTTTACTACATGAGGGCGTCTCCCTTGGGCTCCAGTACGAGAGGGCTGTGTCTCCAGCAGCCTGAGTGGCTTTCCTCCCCTCCCTCTCTGTTTGCAGGACGTCACTGAAGGACATGATATTATCTTATTGTGGGCGGGCACGCAAGCCAGCTCCCGTCCGTGCCCGCCCACACCAAGATAATATCACGTCCTTCAGTGACGTCCTGCAAACAGAGAGGGAGGGGGAGGAAAGCCACTAGGCTGCTGGAGACACAGCCCTCTCGTACTGGAGCCCAAGGGAGACGCCTCTCGTACTGAAGTCATGTAAGTTTATAAACTGTTTATTTCGGTTTGCTGTTATCAATATCTTAGCAAAAAGATAGCTGCAATGGTGTAGTAGGGTCCAGGGACATGTATTAACAGCTTATACACGTCATCTGAGGTGGTTGGTTCCCTTTAACGATGGTCAATATGGCCAAACAATTCAATTTTAGTTTCATCAGACCACAGGACATGTCTCCAAAAATGTAGGTCTGTGTTCCTGTGTGAATTTGCAAAAATTAATTTGGCTTTTTTTATGTTTCTTTTGAAGTAATGGATTCTTCTGAAGAGTAGCCTTTTTAGCCCATGTTAATACAGTACTCGTTTCACTGTGGATAATGACACATACTTATCGGCTTGTGCCATGATCTTCACAAGGTCTTATGCTTTTGTTCTCAGATTGATATGCACAAGACGGACCAAACCATGTTCATCTCTGGGACACAGAATCTGTCTCCTTCCTGAGCGGTATGATGCCTGGACATTCCTATCTTGTTTGTACTTGAATACAATTGTTTATACAGATTAACAAGGTACCTTAAGGTATCTGGAAATTGCTCCCAAGGATGAACCAGAATTGTACAAGTCCACAATTATCTTCCTAATATCTTGGCTGATTTCCTTAGGGTACCTTTACACGCCGCAATTTGTGGTGGCGATAGGAGGCAATATAACGTGCGCGTGCATGTTTTTCAAGGTTGCCTCAGATCGCCAATTTTGCCCTCAACCCAAGGCGACGTGTCGCCCCGGAAGTCGCCACACCAACAGCGGGAAACATCCGGTAGACTCCAGTCGCCGCTTGACATGCCACAATCCCCAAAGGAATGTGGGCGTACATGTTCAGCGCGGCCAAAATATAGGCGTGCCAAATTGTTTTACATTGCGCTCCAAACACGCTTATTGGACAACGCAATTGTGTCATGATTGGCCAGCCTACGCTGGAAGGCTGGCTAATACATGACGCCATTGCCATTGTGTGGTGGTGAATGGACAGCTGTTCAAATATGGCGTGGTGTCAAGTGACAGCCAATGGAACACAGTAGCCACCACCAATCATCACTGACGGGGCCCGGACTCCAGCACGCTATGGCACGCTTACGGGAAATCAATTGGCGATGCAGATTCCATCCGTATTGCCTGTTCACACGCCAAAAGCCGGGAATGTCGCCTTCACGATTGCCTCTGATTTTGGAGCTGTGCTGTGAAATCGGAACCATCTTTTTTATTGCTGCCAAATTCCCCAATTACATGCCGCAATTGCAAGGCAATTTCACGGCGATAGTGCTGAGCCGACATATCGCCGGTCAGATTTCTCGCCGCCCATGATGCTACACAAAAACGGTGTGTTTCAGGTGTGCATTAAAATATATTCACAGGTGTGTCTCTAATGGTACCTTTACACGCCGCTACTGGATGGTGGCAACAACCGGCTACTTCACGTGCACGAGCACGCACAAACGATTGCAAACGGTAATCGCACCACCTTTACACGCCGCAACAAGGTGCTCTACGGTAGGTTACATCTATCTCTGGATACACCGCCGGGTGTCTCAAGTTACCTTCTGCAGAGCACCTTACCTCATTTACACACCGCTACAACAAGCTAATATGGGCGGACCTGGTACAGCAGGGACAACACATAGGCGTGCCACAATTGTGGATTACGAGACGTCCGTACGCTGATAGGACAAAGCAATTACATCATGATTGGCCAGGCAGCGCAGGAGGCTGATTAATACATGACGCTCGAGCAATTGTGTAGTGTGACTGGTCAGCTCCTTAAATATGCCACCCTATGCAGCAACAACCAATCGTAATGCAGGAACTTCCTCCAATGATCGCTGAAGGGGGGTGGTTTCCCGAAGGCTGTGTCACGCCCCAGGTACATACCAGGTACATATCATGGTGTAGAAACAACCCTTCTGTTCCTTCTTTACACGCCGATACAGCAGGTCGCTACCATCAGCTGGGTAATCACCTGTTTTAGGGTAGTGCTCTGAAACAGGTGCCGCCACTGGCGGGTGGCTACAACCGTCTTCACACGCCGCTACCTTGGGTTGAATTTGCGGTGCAAGATACATTTCTCTCATGTACCCGGTTGTTGCCACCATCCAGTAGCGGCGTGTAAAGGTACCCTAAGGGTGCTTTCACACTGGTGGTTTTGCCCGGATCCGGCGATCCGGACAAAAAAACGCATCTGCCCCAAGTGCCGCATGACGGTGGCACTTGCGGCAAGCCCCGTGCATTGTCTATACCGCCGCTGACCGCATTTTTTTTCGCAGCCGCATCTGCCACAACTGCTGATACTGCACTTGCCCGTCTGACACACTTACTGCAAGCCCCATAGACAATGCATGGGGCTTGCCGCAAGCGTGCCACAAAGTGCAGCCGTTAGGCTTAAAATGCGGCAGATGCGTTTTTTTGTCCAGATCGGCCGCATTTTTCAAAACGGCCAGTGTGAAAGCACCCTAATTCTGATGTTTCCATACATATGACATCATCATATAAGATGTCCTAAATTGTTTAAAGGCATAGTAACCTTAGTGTATGTAAAGTCGTGACTATGCAGAAAGTAATAAAAATGTCTTAAAACATTTTCTATCTCATTATTCTGGCATTTGGCAATTATTAATAATTACGGTAATCCTAATTGACCTAAAATGGGAAAGGTTTATTCTGATTTTATGTCAGATAGTGAGAAAAAAAACATGCATACTGTATGTGTCTTTCTTTTTATATAGTGTATATAAACTTCTAGTTTCAACTGTATGTCAACCTCTTTCATTCATCCAGTATACCATAAAATGAAAAACTTCACTAGCGATCTTTATGTTCTTGTTTTTGCTACTTTTTTCTTTTGTGTGTTGTTTAGTAAAATTTATTATCCTGTCTTTTTTTTTGTTACCAAACACAACCCCCAAATGCCATGTGTTAAAATACCCCATGAAGAAAAGAGGTAACTGTTTTGCAAGGTTTGTAATATAACCCTTTAAAGAGGACCTGTCACCAACCATACATGGTGATCTAATTACAGCACTGGATGTTTACATAGTTGAGCCAAAAAGGAGGTGGCTTGTGCCTGGAGCCAAAGGGCAGTTTCACGCCCCCTGCATGTTTAATCCGCCCACCACCACCTCCCTGATGCCAATCATTGTCTCCCTCACCTGCCGCATAGTACACAGAGCTTATTGCAGTGCTGGCCGCTTTGCCCCGCCTTCTGGGTGATGTCACCACCTTTCCCCGCCCTGCTCTATGGTTAACATTTGCAACTAAGTATTAGGCTGAGGGTGCCAATACTTTTGTCTGCCATTCTGGAGTTTTGTGTGAAATGATCAATGTTTTGCTTTTTGCTTCATTCTCTTTGTGTTTTTTTCATTTAAGACAAATTAAATGAAGATAATAATACCAAAGAATTTGTGATTGCAATCATTTTCAGGAAGAAACTGAGTATTATCTGACAGAATTGCAGGGGTGTCAATACTTTTGGCCACAACTGTATTTGAATTTACCAGAAAATTAATTATGTTCTATAAGGAAAATAAAATTGAGGTTTTTTAGACAGAGAAAATTCCCTTATAAATGATAGTGTAGCCTATATCTGCACAGTCTTGCAGGCTGCTGATCCTAGATCTTATTCTAACATATAGGCTCTCTATAAATAAGATTGCATTGGGATGAGCTCTTGGACTGAAAAGGGCCCATACTTGCACAAGGCCCTGTTCTGTCTGTGTGGGCCAGTGAAAGGGCAATTATGGGTTATATAAAGGAACTGTTAATATGGTAAAGCAAAAGTTTAGTATATACTTCAGCGCAATAGTGTAGTGTAGCATAGTACACTATCGTATAGTATTTTAAAATTGGAAATCCTATGAGGACACCTGGTGGAAATTAGCTTTATTGCACAATACCAACTGTATTATGAGGTTTATATACAATACATAATGGCAACAAAGTGAATATAACACTGAAATTAAGCTAAAGTCGTATTCCCACAATTTAATGTTTTCGCCTATAGTGATTATTGGGGGTGCGACTATTGTGACACCCAGTAAAGTGGGCTCCACAGATTTGCATGCCTAACGTCTTCTTTACTCATTGAATAGGAGTCTTCAGAAAATATTAGCACAATGTACTTTTCTTTTATTAGAAGATCTTTAGATAATAAAAGGAGCAAAGGTCAAGCAAGTGCACCTCCATTACAGACATGACACTCCAAACCCCCTCTCGTGATAGCTGGGGTCCCAACCATAGGACAACAAGAGATCAATATGTTTCCCCGATCCTATGGATATAGCATGATGAGCAATAAGTTTCCCTGATCCCATGAATAGCATGGTGATCAATAAGACGTTCCCCCGGTCCTACGGATAAAGAATGGTGATCAATATGTTTCCTCGATCCCACGGATAGAGCATTACGATAACTAAGTTTCCTCAATCCTACAAATAGAGCTTAGTGATCAACAAGTTTCCTCAATCCTACAGATAGAGAATAGTGATCAATAAGTTTCCCTGATCCCACGGTTAGAAGATGGTGATCAATAAGTTTCCCCGATCCCATGGATAGATCATGGTGATCAATAAGTTTCCCCGATTCCACAGACAGAGCATGGTGGTCAATTTTAGAAGTTACCATTTAAAGTGTAACTGTCAAAGAAATAAATAACAATGGTTTGTACATTTATACCATTCATGTTCTGTATGTGTTGTTCATGAACCCATACTTATATTGGCCCTTTTAACCCCTTCACCCCCAGTAGATTTTTGTTTTTTTCCTCCCCTGCTTCCAAGAGCCATAACTTTTTTATTCTTCATCAATATAGACACGAGGGCTTATTTATTGCGGAACAAGTTGTACTCTTGAAAGACATCATTCACTTTACCAAAACAGGAAAAACATTCCAAGTGTGCTAAAATTGCAAAAAAGTGAAATCACACAATTGTTTTTTTGTGTTCATTAGGTTTACTAAATGGTATGGTATTTTGTCGACATTTTCCGTGACTTTTTTTTCATTGCACAGTTTACAGATTTGATTGATTAATTAATTAATGTAACAATACCAAATATGTATTTTTTTTTATATAGTTTTATTTTCAATGGGGCAAAAGGAGGGGGGTGATTTGAACTTTTATTTATTTTAATTTTTTTTTTTCATTTCTTTGAAAACTTTTTTTTCACTTCTGTTATATTGTACATGCCCCCTTATACTAGGGTCACATTAATGGTAAACTTGGGTTGCGTTAAAAACGTAGACTTTGGCAGCCTTAACGCAGTGCTAACGCCGTGTTAGTGCCGCGTTAATGCTGCCCATGTTACCCTATGGAGATGCGGCCCCTAGCGCGGCTCCAATGCGGCCATCTAAGTGAAATCTCGTGGCATTTCCTAACACGAGAAAAGACATATTTACTCACGTTAGGAAAAAGCGTGAGATTTCACTCAGATGGCTGCGTTGGAGCCGGCTAGGGGCCGTATCTTCATAAGGTAACATGGGCAGCATTAACACGGCGCTAACATGTCGTTAACATTGCGTTTATGCTGCCAAATTGTAAGTTTTTAATGCAACCCAATTTTACTGTTAATGTGACCCTAGCCTAAGGGTAAGTTCACATTACCCGGCGGGTTGGTCGGCGGCGGCTGGGCGGGACCCGCCAGGAAGCTCCGGCGCCGTCCACCGGCTTCCTGGTGGGTATGTGCGGGCGGTATCCGGCGGCTGCCCAGCGGGTTCTCGGCGGCGATTCTGCAGCGGCTGGAAGCAGCACATGATTCTGCTTGGAGCCGCTGCAGAACCGCCGGTTTTTAGAACATGGTCATTCTTTGCTAACCCGCTGGGAAACCTGCGGGTTAGCAACGGATGACGCTGGGTAACCGCCGGTGTGTGCACTGCCTTGGGCTGTTTACATTAGTTTTAATGTTAATCCAAACGCCGGTTTGGATTAACATAAATTAACATAAAACTAATGTAAACAAAACGGCGGTTTACACAGGTAAACCGCCGAAAACCCGGCCAGTGTGCACTTACCCTTAGAGCGCCTCAAGACTGCACTACATGTGATCCATCCTACTGTTCACCACCGTGGTGATCCACAGAACGCCAATGCCGGTGGGGAATAGTGTGACCCCTGCCGCTTTAGGCTACGTTCAGACGCGGTGTAATAGCCGTGTATTCCAGCTTTGAAAAGCAGTGCCCAAGAAAGCTGGAAACGCCTTCCAGCAAAAGCTATGGCTTTTGCTGAAAGGCGTCCAGACGGCAAGTTTAGCCACGTATTTTTGCGCGGGCGCTTTTGCAGTGAAAGCGACCGCCCAAAAAGAATTAACATGGCAATTCTTGGTGCTTTTTTACGGCGCGCTTTCCCCCTAAACTACATGGTAACATGGCCTCGGAGAAAGCGAGGTGTCAGCATGCAGTAGCGCTTTTTTGCGCGACAATGCACGCAAAAAAGCGGCACTGCCGATTACGTGGCAAAAAGCGCCGCATGTGAACTTACCCTAAGAATGCTCTGTCAGTGACTGATGGGTGCTGATCTGCCTGCACCAGTTACCTGCACATGCTGGCTGATTAGAACAGCCAGCAGGTGCTAGGAATGATGTAATCTCACAGTGTGAGCTTCTATCAAAGGGAGGTAACATGACCAAGGACGTACCACTACGTCTTTGCTCGTGAAGGGGTTAGGCTGGTTTCACACTGCAGTTTTTTTCCTGATCAGGTTTGTGTGTCAAAACCAGGAGTGTCTCCAAAACTTAGAACATTTGTCAATCTTTCAATGATAGTTTTTCTCTGCAAGTTAGGCTGGTTTCACACTGCGGTCAGATCAGGTCAGGTCAGGTCAGGTTTGTGTGTTTCAAAACCAGGAGTGACTCCAAAACCTAGAACAGGTGTCAAACTTTCAATTATACTTTTTCTCTGCAAGTTCCTCTCCTGGTTTTGAAACACAAAACTGACTGACACTGACTGATCTGATCTGACCGCAGTGTGAAACCAGCCTAACTCTCCTGGTTTTGACACACAAAACCTGATCGAACCTGATCAGCGAAAAACTGTGGTGTGAAACCAGCCTAAATCCATGCTGCCAGGAAAACCAAAGGATATGTGAATGATCATATGTGAAGTAGTTTTGTGAATGTCTAAAACCAGTAGTGGAATCTACAGAGAAAAACTATAATGGAAAGATTCACCCTGTTCTGTGTTTTGTGTTTAAAATTCTGCTTTTGGCATAGAAATACAGATGGAATACTGATTAAAAAAACTGATGTGTGAATGTGACCTAAAGCTGTATATGAAAATCTATATTCACTGAAGACCAATGAATTGAGATTAGAGATTACAGATGATTAGAGATGAGAGTTCCTGTGGAAGTTCGGGTTTTGGGGGGGGTTCAGCCGGATCTTAGATAAAGTTCCATTGTAGACCCAAACTTGACCAGAACCTCATTGGAAGTCACTGATTGAGCAGTTCTGCTCTCCACCCACATACAGCCAGCCATCAACAAAGTGCTTCCGGGGAGGGAGGGTAAGGTTTTGTCTGTTTCCTTTTTGTACACACTACAACTAACCCTGTTTTTAACCTCTAGTGTGACGCATTCAAACACAGCAGGCGATTTGCTATGGGCTGACCAGCGAGTGTACCAGAGCACAGTAATGCTCACTCCAGTGATTGCATATCTAAAGCACCTGAACTCCGAACTCGAACATTAATTTTCTTTGTAAAGTCTGTGTTCGACATGAACGCTAAACTTTAAAGGGAACCTGACCTCGAAAAATATGGCCCCCAGCCTCTATATACTTGTCCCTGCACCATGCTAATAGCTTTCTAGCCATCCCTTTGTGTTTTTAAATCGATATAGTAGAGTTTAGAAAAGTTGTTTTTATACCTTAAAATCTGCGGCTTCTCATTATTTGAGAAGCCACAAAAGAAGTTTCTTTCTTGTCCTCCCTGCCACCTGCTTGTTATTTACTCATGCCCCTATGGGTGTGCTACAAAGCAGGGACACTGTGCGTGTCATGTAAGGGGCGGTAAAGCCGCTATAACGCAAATCGCGTCATATCCGGCTTTACCACGTCAGTACACCCATTAGGTGTACAGTGAACACACCTCGTACATGCGCACTCGGCAGCACGAGGTTGGCAGTACACCCTAATGGGTGTACTAACGTGGTAAAGCCGGATATGACACGATTTGCCAGTTTTGCCAAAACTGAACTTCTTATGATTCCACCCTCCACTAACCTCCCTAAATCTGACATCTCCCTCTCGGTGTGTGGCACCACAACAACACCTAGGCAGCAGGCTCGATGTCTGTTTGTTATGTTTGATGCTGGTCTTTCATTCACTTCCCACATATAGTCTCTCACCTGTTCTTGTCTGCTTGTAACTGAAGAACATCTCTTTTTTTAATTACTTATCAAAACTACACTTTTGAACAGCATTATAATGTTATAACTCCCTATCCTTCCCCTCCCACCCTTCCCTCCAACATTTGTTATAATAGGTAAATATTTCTGTGCAATCTAACCAGCATTCAGACAAGGTGACCAAATATTCTCGAATTTCTTGTCTAATCTGAAACTCCAATTCTTGGCTCCAAGACTTTTCCCGAGCTGCACCAATTCTCTGGAATGCTCTACCCCAAGAAATTAGGACTACACACAAATTACTTAGCTTCAGGCGCTCACTAAAAACACATCTTTTTAGGGTGGCCTATCATTCTCCTTAATCAGAGTCATTAAGGCATAGGTTATCCACTACTTCTTTGAACATAACTGTTTAACTCCATCAGACCCAAAAGCTCTACACAGACTGGCTGGTGGACACTTATTCCACTCTCATCTATTCCCCACTTTCTCGAAATGGCTGGACCATGATTGTAAATAAGCCCCTGTACTTTGTGTCACCCCCACCTTATTATAGATTGTAAGTTATTGTGAGCAGGGTCGTCATTATTGTTGGTTTTTAATTATTGTGTTTTCCAAAACTGTTTCTTATGACTGTTTGTATATGAATCTGATTTGTAAACACTGCAAAATAAGTTGGCGCTATATGAAGATTATTATTATCCTGAATAATATATATGTGAACAGTGAAATGGTGTTTTCAGGTGGAGTACATTATCACAGTGTTAAATATTTAATTTGTATATTTCAATACGCCCAAATTATTACTGTAACTTTTGATTTTACTAGGATAATGCAGTTTTATGTACTATTTGAAACCACTTACAGGAACTTCTATCACTGATATTTAACATTGAGGTGGCGGATCTAACCACATTAGGTGTAGTCAACCCACTCTCTAGTTCCATTATTTGCTGAATACCACAGCAGGTAGAACTTAACCTAGATTTTTGTATCACATTTGACAGTTCCTACAATCATAAAATACATTTTATGGTTTATGGCTCTATTTAATTCCTTTTTAATTAATATTGTATAATACTGTAGTACTGTGTTATCTAGAAAAATCAATGTAAATACTTATGCCGCAAAAAAGGAATCCATTTGTAATCTTGCCCAGGGCCGCCACAGGGCTTGACTACTGTGAGGGGCCCGGCAGTGACTGACAGAAAAGAAGGCCTGGAGGAGAGATGAGGGGTCGGGCCCCGATCTCCTCCGGGCCATGCCCCTTCACCTCTTCTGCGGCCCCCTCTCCTCTAGGCCTCACTATTTCAAGAGCCATGATTTTATTTAGTTTATTTTTACTGAAGTTTTTGTTTGAGGATTTGTTATTGCATGACTCCCAACCGTTCCAGAGTCAACGAGACTAACCCAATTTGAGTGGTCAATCCCACTACGTAAGGTCTTTTGTCTCTACTTCCTCTTTCTCTTTTCTGGCTGCATGGCTCCTCCTCCTTGGGTCCGCCATCTCTCTGAAGGTACATAAATTAAACAGTGCTCTTCTCTGATCTCCCGGAACTCTCATTTGTAACCTCCATGTACTCAGGTAGCAGCTCTAGTTGTGATCCACAGCCCATATTGAACAAGTAAAAGAATTTTATATATTTGAGCTGTTTTGCAGACAGTGAACCCAAATGTTTATACAAGTACATAGAAATACCTCCATATATAGCAATGCATTTCTATTTAGCTCTATTCTAAAAAAGTTACTTTTTTGTTCCTATAAAATTATTAAATAAACAAAATTCCAAAAATTTAATTTTCTCATTTTTTGCTAGTTTCACTGGGATTTGAACCCACAATCTCTATAATTGCGAACAACAGTGTAATGCTGGACGATGGTGAAATGACCTCCTGCAAGACAGCAAGTGCAATGTGTCGGTCATGCTTTGCACTATCCGTAGCACTGCTGCGCACCCCATGAGGGCTGGATATACTCCTCACCCACCTCCTTTGCTGGTAAGTGGGTACTTAGGCAGAGCCCTTCCAAGGGGCAAGTTGCATAAAGCTCAGAAACAGTATATTAAACAACTTGCAGATGTCACAGCTAAAATTGACGACTTGGAAAACCACTCACGGCGGAATAATATTAGGATAGTTTGGGTCCCGGAAAAAGTGGAAAGTCCAAATCCCACCGAATTTATGTGAACTGGTTATTGTCAAAAATTGGTGGGGACAACCTATCCAAAGTCTTTGTGGTCGAGAGAGAACATAGAGTGCCGATGAGACCCCTACCTCCTGCATCAGCCCCCGCACCATAATGGCAATGATCTTAAATTACCGAGACAGAGATACTGTTTTAAGGAAGGACAGTAATATTAAGGTCTGGAGACCATTACACTCAGTGCTGTGTGCAGCTTTGCCCCTATCTCAGAAGAAAGGTGTGGCTGGGCCATATGGGTGTCGGTTGTTCAAGCAGGTAGTAGTGTTGAATGCCATAACAGCCCGCCTTCTGAGATAGGGGATAATGTAAGAGGCTGGGCATGCACTGTGCTAACCTGTGTGAACAGCGCCCTATATGAATCCCATTCTGTTTGCAGGACAACCAGTGGTCACTCCCTCTGTGAGAAAGGAGGTTGCTAGTGATTGGGGCTGGTGTCCTGCATTCATGATGCCTTCATTTATAACCTGGGCAAAGCTGCACACAGCACTGAGTGTAATGATCTCCAGACCTGAATCTGCTGTGGTAAGAAAAGTAATTTTTTTTTTTTGTGTCCTTTGCTCAATTTAGATATGAATTTAGTGGATAGGACTTGTGAGATGTGGGGAGCCGTGTAGTGGCTCACAAGCTTAAGTGTTTTGGACCAAAAGACAAACCAATACCCCACAATTTGTTGTATGCCAGTAATATTAAGGATATGATGATTGATGGGCAGAATATCTCCATTTACTCCAACTATTCAGCTGCGGTACAAAAACTCAGAATGCGCTTTGGTGAGGTGAAAAAGAGACCGAGAGGAATGAGACTTGAGTATTCAATGCTGAACTCTGCCAAACAGACTGGTTGCTCTTGGGTAAGTGCACTTTTTCCCTACCCTGAGGAAGCTACAATGTGAATTGACTGTAAAGGCAGACGGTTGCAAGATAATGGATGGCTGAGTGTGGCGTAATATAGGAGCACTTATAAACTAAGAAAGTTTTTTGCAGCTGGCGGACTAAGAAAAGACAGGCTGTGGCGATGCACTGGATATGAGTAGCTTTTAATTTTTTTTTTCTTGAGATCTCTATTAAAGGCGGGAGGGGGCGGAAGGAAAAGGTTTATTGTTGAGGTTTATATTGTGGTGCAATTTTTTTGTTTTTTTCTCTTGCTAAGTGTAGAGATTGTGGTGGTGAGGGAGGCTAGGTTAAGGGTTATTACCCACTCTCACATAAAGAGAAGGTACTGTTCAAGGGGGTGTTATTAGGGATGGGGGTAAAGAAAGGAAGGGGTGGGGGAGGTTGGAACAAAGACAGCAATGGAATGAGGTTGTTAGTTCAGTTACATGTTTTAATAATACAGCATGGCGGGAGTAATTATGATTCTGAGCTGGAATATAAGAGGCCTATCGGACAGGAGTAGAAGAGCGCCTATACTGCAGCACGCTCTTACCTATAAACCGTCCATGATATGTCCGTTAGAAACTAATTTCATTAAAGAACGGGCTGGGATCCTGGCCAGAAAGTGGATCAGGAAAGCGTATCATGCTACATATTGTTAGGTCCCCTGGCACCGCTCCCCAGCTCAACTCTCCCGGGTAGGCATCCTCTGCTCCTCTACCGACCGGGCATCCGGCGTCCAGGCGTACTGTGTCTCGGAGCCGTCACCGGGATCCCTTCCTGTCAGCTGACCACCGGGCTCACACATGAGCACAATTCAATGGTCGTATTCATGTGACCAATCAGCAGTGCACTAGGTGCACTCCTCCCCGTGACTCTAGGGGCCGGCATTGTCCTACCTGACACTCCCCTTGACCAATAGCTGCTCTTCCTCTGGTATATCAGGCCACCTCCACTGATGGGAGGTGCCTGATTATTAAGTTAGTTTGCTTCTGCCTTGCTGACTGTTGGAGAGGCCTTCCTTGTAACCTGTTACCTGGAACTCTAGCTGTGCTCTTCCCCGGTAGCACCATTCCTGCTCGCCTAGCCTTGTACCGTTACCCAGAATCCTTAGCTGTGCCGTAGTATAGGCTAACCTTACGAGCCGCCCCCCTGGTACTAGCAGCCATGGTATTTAGACCCCCTGGGCTTGCCCCTGACAATCCCTGTATAGGGGTTGGTTAAACTAGGTCCAGCTCACCCAGGGAAGTTCGGTACCACAGTCCAATGGGTCCACTCTAGGGCGCCTTCCCCAGAAGCGTGACATATATTTTACTTATGCAAGGGGGGTCTCTGTCCTGATCCACTCATTGACGCTGTATGAAGAGGTGGAAGTGCTTGTGGATAGGGAAGGGCAGTATGTGTTCCTGGTGTGTCATGTGTGCAGTCAATTGATATGCTTGGTAGCAGTGTACTTTCCACCACCATACTCTGGAGCAAAGATGCAGGTTATCCTAGAGTTGACAATAGAATAGAATAGAATAGAATAGAATAGAGTGGAAGTCCACTTGCTATTGATAGGTGATATGAATAATGTCTTGCATATGAATCTGAATAAAGGAAGGTTTCCTTTAAGGGGAAGTGGGGGGGACATGGAGATAGCTTTTGCAAAATACATAAAAGAAGTGGGATTAGTGGACCTGTGGAGAGTGAGAAATGCGGAGGCAAGATGTTACTCGTGTTATTCCTCCTCACATAACTCCATGTCACGTATTGATATGGCATTGGGGGATAGGCTATTGGATACATGGACCAGAAGGGTGGAGTATCAACCTAGAGTGGTTTCTGACCATAACCCAGGGGAGGTGGTGCTGCAGACTGGCGGGGACGAGAAGGGCAGAGGAGGGAATGGAAGGTGCACCCAGCCTGATTAAAACTTTATAGGACGCTAAAAAGACTGCCGGCGACACCTCCATATGTGAAAGGTGCTAGCACGAAAAAAATATCACCAAGAAAGGATATTGGCTGCAACACTAACATTGGAAAAACATGATAAAGCATATTAGCTAGTGAATGCATGGCTGGCTATGTGCAAAGCTGCTCAATGTCAATAGGGTATACAGGCACAGCAGAGAACTGCTTCATGATATAGAGGAAAAAAATGAGAAGTTAGCTAATGTAATGGCCATGGCATTTCAACCCGGTAACCGGCGTCAAGGTCTCTCATACTACCGGGTTCTAACCTTGTGCCTCTTCCTGCGAAGGCTAAAATAAAATAAATGGTGCTCTATAGAACCCAGATGTGGCAGAAGCCAGGTCCAGGTTTTTTGACTGAGTATACCCAGAAGTCGGTTTCATATCACACAATCAGTAGGGGCTTGTCATTTTTCACTGGATCCATCAGAAAAATGTACACAACCTGATGCAACTGGATGCTACTGCACCAGTATTACAACACGTCCGTCAGCAGGATCCGCAATATCAACGGTGCAGGAGCATCCAATCCAGTTGCATCAGGTTTTACAATTGTGGGGGAATGCAGTTTTCTCTGTACTCCTGCTGGATTAAAAAAACTGGTAGTGTGAAACCAGCCTTAGTGCACTTTCTCTAGGCTTTAATGTGGAACTTTAAAAAAAAAAAAAAAAAAGAAAAACACATTAAAAAAAAACTTACTTTTTGTACTTTAGTACGAATCAAAGTTTTTCTCTACTACATTAATATACTCAAAACCACGGCTTCCTTCCTGCACCAAAAATGCATGAAATAATGGTAAAGAATAATAAAAAAAAAGCAAGGAATGAAACGATCAGAAGGGGTTGGGGTATTGTGTAGTTTGGTGTGAATACCTGAAGAAAATAATAAACATAGCATTTATGCAACATGCAAACATAACCTTTAAGATACAAAAGCCAGATATTGTATAGTAACAATAATGGACCTCTTACCCTCTTTGTAGTTGATTTCTCAGTAATACTGTAAGGCTGGAATCACACTGTTCGTCTGATATGCTACTAAGGCGGCCGTCACACGCATCAATTTCTTGAACGATATCGCTTAAGCGATCTGCTTTTTTGATCGCTAAGCAATATCGTTTGTGCGTCGCTGCGTGTAATCAAGCGATTTTACAATGTAAAATCGCTTGATTGTTTGATCGCAGATTTGTGAGCAGGAGCTCAAATCAAGCGATAGTCGCTTGATCAATCTGCATCATCGTGGTGTGTGACACCACGATGAACAATCTCCCAGCGGCAGAGCCTATGCTGGGAGATGGTATCTATGGTAAACGTCAGGTTACTAAGCGCCGCGCGGCGCCTAGTAACCCGATGTGTACCATAGTTACCAGCGTTCTCGCTGGCCCACATCGCTGGTGAGTCTGTCTGTGTGACATCTCACCAGCGATGTGAGCGATATTGTTAGTGATAGCGCGTGCATGTGATCGCTAACAATATCGCTCACAAGATTGAAGCGTGTGACGGCCGCTTAAGTCGGACGTGTCTCGGATGATTAACTTGGAATGGCTCTCCCCTCTCTGGACAGGAGCGTCAGCTGCTTGTGTCTCTAAGCAGCTGCCGCTCCCGCCCTGACAGGGGGGAGGCCATTCCAAGTTAATCATCCATGACACGTCCGACTTAGTCGTATATCACACGGACAGTGTGATTCCAGCCTAAAGCGTAGTGTGCGGCACTGAGGAGTTAAACACTCACTATTCTTTTTCCCTTTTCAGAGAAAGATAACATTATGTTGTGTTCATACAACTTAACCGGTGTCAATACATTATAGTACTTATGTAATATTTGTCTTGCATGTTAGTTCCATATCCTTTGCACTAAGCAAATACTGTTAGTGTATGTGCACACATCTTTTAGCCACTTGGTTGTCAGGAAAATACCAGTGGTGTTTTTCTTGTAGAGTCTTCTCTGGCATCTTCTTTGTCACTTAGCTGCTGGCTGCTGCATATTTTTAGTAACTACATAAAATGTAAGTTTGGAAGCCTCCTGAAGATTGATCAGGTCACTACTTCTAGCAGCTTCCTTCTTGGCTTCGCAATCTGGAGCCATTGAAAGAAGCTGAAAAGAGTGAACATGTGAACAGCAACCTGTCGCCAAACCAGGCATCGTGATCTAATTACAGCACTGGATGCAGCATGTCTGCAGCATCCAGGCAAGGGGTCCCCCAGCACTTGAGCAGCCCTGTACCCTGAGATAATACACTTAGAAAACTTACATGCTGCAGCCATTAAGGAGGTGGCCAGAGGCTGGAGTCGAAGGGCAGATTCACACCCCCTGCATGTTTAATCTGCCCACCGCTGCCAATCATACTCTCCCTCTTCAGCAGCATTAAACAGTTTTTTTCAGAACTTGCCCTGAGGGGCGGGGCCAAATGGCAGGTTCTGAAAAAAAAAAAAAACTCTGTTTAATGCTGCTGAAAAGGGAGAGAATGATTGGCAGCGGTGGGCAGATTAAACATGCAGGGGGTGTGAATCTGCCCTTCGGCTCCAGCCCCATGCCACCTCCTTAATGGCTGCAGCATGTAAGTTTTCTAAGTGTATTATCTCGGGGTACAGGGCTGCTCAAGTGCTGGGGGACCCCTTGCCTGGATGCTGCAGACATGCTGCATCCAGTGCTGTAATTAGATCACCATGCCTGGTTTGGTGACAGGTCCTCTTTAAAGTTTATTGAGCGCTTTTTCAAGTGGGTTCCAGGTACATCGGTGTGAAAACTACATTGTGTGCACAAACTCTTATTTAGCTTTTTGACAGCCAGTGGAGGTGCCTCCAGGTATTCTATGGTGTTGAATGGATGAGGGATGCAAGAAGTCATTTGAGAAAAAAGTAACAGAGACCACATATGCTGCCCTGTCCAACCTAGCTTAAAGGAGTTTTCTGATAGTTGATAGTGTTCCTTTGCTGAAGTTTAAATAAAATAATCAAATAACTTCTACATTTTTCACCCTCCCTAGGTCAAGAGCTGAGTCTCCACTGCTGCTTGCAGAGTCTTTTATGGTCTGAAGTGATGATGTCACATCGACAGAATCTGCATCACTATTTTTGGGACACTCACGGGGATAATATAATGTGATAAGTGAAAATTTAAAGAGTTAAGGTACCGTCACACGTGGCAATATTGCATGCAATTTCACTGGCAATTTGTTGGTTGCAGTGAAATCATGGACACATTGTTCTATTTTGTTGCCGTGTACAAATGGAACAATGTGTCCATGATTTCACTGCAAGCAGCAAATTGCCAGTGAAATTGCTAGCAAAATTGCCGCGTGTGACGGTACCTTTAGTCTCAACATGTGTCTTCAAGAGTGCCCAGCTCCCCAGACCCCTAACTTCCATTTTGCTAGAGGATCAGCACTACTCTGTGGAGTGACCGTTCTGGCTCAGCAGCATCGCCCTTCTGCTGACCTGAATGTGCTACTCCGACAGTCAGTGCACTGTTTATATTCACATTTAAGGACAATGACTTTGAACAATTCTGCTCAGCAACTCAAAAGCAAACTGAGCAGTGATTAGGACTGCTCTGGCTAAACAACTGAATGGTGGGAGCCTTGGGCTTGTGATTTTGCAGGAATGATAACAGCTGCTCAGGGCCTGGAGCTAACAGGGAGCAGGTAGTGAGCAGCATTGTCGAACTGAACTACAGAAATTAATGGACTGGAAAAAGGTTACTGGGATCTCAGAAATTAACTGTTAAACACCAGTCTTGTAATGTAGCTAGTACGCATGTTGAGCCGTCCACTAATGGTCAGTCTCATTGGCAATCAGCTATAAACATAGCTAGACAAAAGTTCTAATAGCAGGAGAATAACATATTAGAAAAAGCATAGCAATTGCAAACATGCTTATTTCTATGTTGTGTAACTAGACCAACTTCATTTCATGGGAATAACACTTTAAGGGGCACTCCCACTTCATTAGAAGCACTCAGGATATTATAACTTACAAAGGTGCACACACATTGAGAAATCATTACTTTGTAGGGCACACAAAGATAGCCCAATTACTTTTTATGGCAAGTGTTTCATTACGGTTTGTAAAGCCAGAGACATAAATGGAACTATCTAGTCAGAACTTATATACAGTTGAATCCAGAAGTTTACATACACTATATAAAAAGACATGTATGCATGTTTTTTTTCACTATCTGACATGAAATCAGAATAAAACTTTCCCACTTTAGGTCAAATAGGATTACCATAATTATTAATATTTGCTAAATGCCAGAATAATGAGACCAAGTGAATGTTTTAATGTTTTTTATTACTTTCTGCAAAGTCACAAGTTTAAAGTTTACATATATTTCATTAGTATTTGGCAACATTGCCCTTAAATTGTATAACTTGGTTCAAACATTTTGGATATCCTTTCACGAGCTTCTCACAATAGTTGGTAGGAATTTGGGCCCATTCTTTTTGACAGAACTGGTGTAACTGAGCCATATTTGTAGGTCGCCTTGCTCGCACCTGTCATTTCCGCTTTACACTTATTTGAGATCAGGGTATTGTTATGGTCACTCCAAAACATTGACGTTGTTATCCTTAAGCCACTTTGTAACCAGTTTGGCAGTATGCTTCAGGTCATTGTCCATTTGAAAGACCCATTTCCGCCCAAGCTTTAACTTCCTGACTGATTTCTGGTCTTTGTTCCTGGGACAGTGACCTTTCAGCCCATGTTGATACAGTACTCCATTCACTGTGGACAATGACAAAAACTTACCAGCTTCCACCATTATCTTCACAAGGTCTTTTACTTTTGTTCTTGGGTTGATATGCACATGTCAAACCAAAGCCCGTTCATCTCTGGGACACAGAACCCATCTTCTTCCTGAGTGGTATGATGGCTGGACAGTCCCATCTTGTTTGCACTTGCGTATAATTGTTTGTACAGATGAACGAGGCACCTTCAGCTATCTGTAAATTCCACTTAAGGATGAAACAGATATGTGCAAGTCCACAATTCTTTTCCTGATATCTTGGCTTATTTCTTTATACTTTCCTATGATGCTAAACAAAGAAGAAGTGTGTTTCATGTGTGCATTAAAACACATCTATGGGTGTGTCCCTTATTAACTCAGATATTGCCATTAAACCTATCAGAAGCTTTCAAACACATGATATCATAATATGGGCTGTCCCAAATTGTTTAAAAGCATAGTAATCTTAGTGTATGTATGTAAGTTTGTGACTTTGCAGAAGGTAATAATACCTTAAAACATTCTCTCACCCTCATTATTCTGGCATTTGGCAATTATGACATATATAACTTCTAGGTTCAACTGTAACTGTAAGCCAACATATATGAAATTTTGAGTATGTTTTTAATTTAAGTAACCATTTCGCTGTTTAAATAATACAATTTAATATGGCGCAGATATGTTTTTCTATTATTATGCAGGGTGAGAATATACACAAAGTATATAATAATTAAATTAAACTAAAATCTATAATATAAAAGCCGAAGGCCACTTCCGGAAAACCCGAAGGTTACTTCAGTGATGGCCTCCGGAACATGGTGGTGACGTCACCAGTGCGGGGTAGCCGGGCGGCGCCCGGCTACAGGAAACGGCGGAGGAACGTTCCGCTTTCGGAAGTTCCCGTCTGGACCGGCGCCTCCTCTCTCCTCCGCTCCTGCCTCTGCCCGCTCCAGCCTCTGCCACCTCTCACCCTGCCTCTCCAGCCTCCCCTGCCCTCTCCAGCCTCCCCTGTCCTCTGCCCCCTCCAGCCTCCCCTGTCCTCTGCCCCTCCCCTCCAGCCTCCGCTCTCCTCACCCCTCCAGCCTCCGCTCTCCTTACCCCTCCAGCCTCCGCCCTCCTCACCCCTCCTCATCCCTCCAGCCTCCGCTCTCCTCACCCCTCCATATGCAATGTACAGTATGTGTGTATGTAGGCACTTCCGTCACTTTGTCCGCACTTCCCTCAACTTTGTACACACACATACACACACACACACACTCCGCTATACTTACCACCGGCCCTGCGTCCGCTGCCTGGATCCTCAGTCGACATGTCGCCGCCCCCGAACTACTGGATCCAATATAGCGTCCAAGATGTCTCGCCAAACTACCCGGACGACATATTGGATCCAGTCGTCCGGGGGCGGCGACATGTCGACTCAGGATCCAGGCAGCGAGGAAGATGCAGGGTCGGTGGAAGTATAGCGGAGTGTGTGTATGTGTGTGTGTGTGTGTGCTGACCACTCTGCCCACGGCGCTGCGCTGACCAATCTCACGGCACTCACTGCTAACCACTGAGCCACCGCACTCACTGCTAACCACTGAGCCACCGCACTCACTGCTAACCACTGAGCCATCATGCGCAGTGCTAACCACTGAGCCATCGCACGCAGTGCTAACCACTGAGCCACCACGCAGTGCTAACCACTGAGCCACCGCGCAGTGCTAACCACTGAGCCACCGCGCAGTGCTAAACACTGAGCCACCGCGCAGTGCTAAACACTGAGCCACCGCGCAGTGCTAAACACTGAGCCACCGCGCAGTGCTAAACACTGAGCCACCGCGCAGTGCTAACCACTGAGCCACTGCGCAGTGCTAACCACTCAGCCACCGCGCAGTGCTAACCACTGAGCCACCGTGCAGTGCTAACCACTCAGCCACCGTATACTCTGCTACCCACTGAGCCACCTGTATACACACAATTAATTTCACCGCACTCCCCTAACTATATATGGATTCTAGACTACCTGATTCTTTAGAATCGGGCCGCCATCTAGTTATAGATAAGTAAATAGCCTTATATAGCGGCTATATGAGTACGCTATAGCTACCAGAGGGGATCCCTCCTATCTGTCGGCATCCCCTGTTCAACTTGGTTAGCTGGCCTGACAACATCACCCTTGGTGGTGTGAAGCACATAGGATGTTGTTTCAAGTTGACTAATCAAAAGAAGAGTCAGGAATAGCAGAAAGTAGAAAGTGGTTTGTAGGGCTAAGGTGCAGTGACCATGGAATACTGAGGTGGCTGCTGGATCAGGGAACTGCAAATCAATTTGCTTGTATATCTGTAAATGGCATATGCAATCTATAAGTATAACAAATAATAGAACTCTATGTCTAATTGTGGTTACTTAGAAAATTAAATACTCAGTAAATGCATTATTCTAAATGTACCATACTTGTAATGTGAAGCCTGCATGGCCTCAGGACTGTGAAAACTGGAACACGTCAATTTGTAACTGGTTGGAAGATCACATGATTAACTCATTTCTGGGATTACTTGTTCTGCTACTTTTCTGCCCCATGGGCTGCATTACAATATCAGCATTGGCAGTTTAGTACAGCAGAACCAAATTTAACTGATGGGAGCTGTGACTTCTGTGAATTTGATCTCACATATATGACCATCATATGTTGTCTTAGACCCCCATCACATCACATTTTATGTGGGTCCGTGTCTATCCATTGTAAAACTGATAGCCATGGATCCGATTTCGCCTTCATGTATGCCTATGGGCACGGATGTGCACGGATTGATCCTTATTGGCATCCGATTGTCCCAGTTTTGTGATAGATCCGTTTGTGTCAGCTTTTTTCCCGTCTCCAAAATTGGAGCCTGCTTCGATTTTGGCCTGCCTTGAAAAAAATCAGACAGGAACAGATTTGTTGCTGTCTGTTTCAAATAACATGGAGCTCTATGGTGACGATGAGTAGTGATGCAAAAAATGCCGCATCTGACTTCTGAGGCCACAAATCTTTTGCAGTGTTCATGTCCCAAACACTTGTAAACAAAGGGGACACAGCTAGACCATCTATGGTGACACCTTTATTTCAGGGTATGTTCACATGAGTGTATAAGTAATCAAGTTCAAGAGTTTCATCCAGAAAAGTGGAAACATTCTTTTTCTGTCTTGTCATTCCTATGCAATCTGTTTCTATGTTTACAGTTTCTATGTTCAAGAATGAAAACGTATATATGTAAAAAGGGTATACTAAACTATGGCTCCGTAAGCCATCCAGTTTTCTTTAGGTACCCATAGACTTGAATGATTGAGTCTCATCCAATTTTCGGAAGAAACTGGTGCATGCTGTAATTCACATTTGCACTGCCACAGGAAATAATATTGGTCCAAGTGTTGTCCGTTTTTTTCCAAGGATAGCATCCGGATCAAAAATATGATCGTGAAAACAGCCCTAAGTCAGATCTAAACATAGAAACTGCGAATATATCTAATGTATAAAATGTATAATCTCATTGATTTCTGTTGTAAAAAGAAAATCCATTTGTAATTTGCTTGTCCAAAATAAATCAATAGGAGTGATACAGCTTATGATATACACTATAAATAAAGGTCATAGCTTACATATTTTTAACACATTCTTGATTTGGCCAATGGTACCAGAACAACCGTTAAAAAATTGTGAAATTGAAATTAATCTTAACTCACTAACAAACATACTTCTGTCTGCCCAAAAAAACTATAGGCTAATTACAGCATATGTCTGACCTTCTACAAAAATAATTTGATTACGGTAATCACAAATCTGTGTGTATAAACTCAGCAGAATCAGTTCGTGTACCTTTACACGCCGCTACAGCATGGTGGAAACAACCGGGTGCTTCACGTGCACGAGCACGCACCAACGGTTACAAACGGTACCCGCACCGCCTTTACACGCCGCAACAAGGGGCTCTACAGTAGGTTACATCTATCTCTGGAGGCACACGCGGGTGCCTAAAGTAACCTTCTGAAAAGCACCTTACCTCATTTACACGCCACTACAGAGGGTAATATGGGAGGACCTGGTGCAGCAGGGACAGAATTGTGGATTACGAGAATTTCGTACGCTGATAGGACAAAGCAATAGCATCATGATTGGCCAGCCAGCGCAGGAGGCTGACTAATACATGACGCTCGAGCAATTGTGTAGTGTGACTGGTCAGCTCCTTAAATATGCCGCCCTATGCAGCGACAACCAATCGCAACGCAGGAGCTTCCACCAATGATTGCTGAAGAGGTGCGGTTTCCCGGACGCTGTGTCACGCCCCGCGGAGTTATCTAGGTGAACGAATAAACCTTACCCTACCGTATTTACACGCCATCACCACCGGGTTGAAATCAACCTGTTTTAGAGCTCTGCTCTGAAACAGGTGTCGCAAGTGACGGGTGGAAACAACCGCCTTTACACGCCGCTACCTCGGGTTGATTTGGCGGTGCAAGATACATTTGTCTCATCAACCCAGTTGTTTCCACCTTGTTGTAGCGGCGTGTAAAGGTACCTTTAGGAATAATTCAGTTAAACGTGCAAATTGGTCCGAGCATGGTCCACAGACAGGCTGCAGGTCTCCCGACCAGAGCAAGACAGCTTCATGTATTTCTATGGTGCCGTCTTGCTCGGGTCAAGAGACAACGGCCAGTCTGTGCATTGCAGTCGGTACTCTGGCCAATTTGCAAAGACTCCTGCACGATCCCTTGAGGCGGCAGCTATTTTTCACTTTTTTTGTTTGCCATTAAAGGGTTTCTGTTAGTAGGATCTGCCCTTACAAACTTTGGACATTGACGCAAAGGTCATAGAAAGTTGAATAAAATGATACATCATGGTTTGTTTTGCATTTTTGATTGCATTAGGTTCATCATTTGTGATGAATACTGGATCAGTTCATGCTATTGGGTATGAACAATCCCAACTCCAATATTTTACTATTTGCTCAACACTAGTCCTTATCTTAAGATGCTAATAAGATTTAATAGACATTAACCAAGCTCACCCAAACACATTTATGTGTAACTTGACTGATGCATTCAATAGAGAGAAGGAAAAAAAGCTGGTTAGACATGCCGAAATTCAGCAGGCATGAGGTTTCTTTCCCTTGATAGCAGCCATTGTGGGTGCGGTGGCTCACATTACACATTTACTTCCCTATAAAGTGTATGCACATTTTCAGGGCTCATGCAGCATGAGCATGTAAATTGGAGGTGTGCTATCCAATTTTTTATCGGATAGCACAAAAACAGAATACTGACCTGACACGCCCCTCCAGGGCCTTAGCATCCTTGGAATCGGGCTCTTGAGGTTTCATAAAACGGGGATCACAGGGACCGAGACCTGGCTCTGAGACCCTGGCAGTGTCATTAAAAGTTCCATGTGGGTGGCTCTCCCTCTTTGGGATAGGGATCTGGCATGGAGGATTCAATTTGGGCAGGGATGACTGGACCTTGGAATACTTGTTAATTTATACGTGACGCCACCCGCAGGGTGCAGCTATAGATGGCTGCCGCCACCGCTCGACAGTCTTCCTAGGGGTCGGTGTTTGGGAGGCAGCAATCTTCTTAAGCAATCTACAGGTAGGGCTGACCCCCTAAGGTGGTCAAAGGTACCTGAGTAAGTTAGTAGTTGTGTTTCTGCTGCTTTAGACGCGTTAAGAAAGTTCACAGACACAGTGGGTTGCAGTCTTCAGGTCTTTTACTCACAGTCTTAGTGCAGCAGCCCGCTGAGCACTGGGTTCTCGGAGGCAGGGATCCAGCTACTCACTGGTAGTAGGATGGCATGTAACCGGCACCCCTTCTCTATCCTTTCCAGGTAGTCTCACACAGCGCTTGCCTCGCCCGTCCTGCCTTGCACCTCGCCACACAGAGCACTGAGCCAGTGGCTGTAGGCTTTTCTTAGGGGTTAACATGCAGTGTCTCCCCTTAGCCCTGTGGTTGCCACCTTTTCAGCAGATGTGCGCGGTTGTCGGCTGAGTCACAATGGAAGTGGCACAGCTTCCGGGTTGCTAGCTGAGCCTGGTCTTCTCCACTAGTCTTTTGGGTTCCTGGTGTCCCCTGCGGCCTTGTCCCTCCATTTGCCTGCGCCTGACAATGGATACGAGCCCCACGGTTGGATTGCTCACTTCCCGTGCCTCTGGGACCCCCTCTTTCTCTTGGAGCCACTTGGGTGATGTTCTGCTCAAAGGATTCAGCCTTAGGACAAGCTCCCACTTGCTCCAGTCCTATGGAGACTTTTCAGGCGTACGTTCTCTAGCTTCCCTCCAAGTCGACCTTGGTGTTCAATGGCCTTCCTCAGCTGTTCTACCACCTCACCTCAGCTGGTCAACTCTGTTCTTAGCTGTACAACTGTCTCTTCCCCTGCGTTCTAGATGTTTCTTGCTCTTTTTATACTCTCTGTCACATGTCCCACGTCATCTACATGTGTTCTTCCTGACTTCACTCCTCCCCAAGTGCTCCCTCTAAGTACTTCCTTCACCACCCAACCCTACTACAATCATTCCTAGTGTGATCTGTGTGTCCCGATACTAGTCTGACCCCCCTTTCCAGTGACTGGGATACTACACCCTAACAGGGGTGCAGTACCTCTGTGGAGACTGGATCCGCAGGGGCGCCACAGACCAATGTTATTCAGTAGGGCTGTTAAGATAAATTATTTCTCTCTTGTTCTGACTGTTCGTGAGAAAAAAAAAATTGTGACTTACTACTTTTTTGAGTATATATTATTAAACTCATCCCTTTAAGTCTACGGGTGCGTAGAAAAAAAAAATAAGATCCACACAAAACATCCAAGTGCATCCAACATTTACAGATACATTTTTATTACAAGGCTATGGGCACATGCTGCAGAAATTTTCTGCACCAAATCTGCCACTTCCATGCATCTTTCTTAATGAAGTAAATGGCTGGAAAGGCTAAAAATGCAGACAAATCTGCACCAATTGACACTGCAGATTTTTTTTCTGCAAAAAAATCTTCAATGAAAAAAGAAGCATTGTGATCACACTTCAGAATTCTCATAGACTTTGCTGGGGTAAGGATGTGGGTTTGTGAGAAATCTGCACGAAAAAAAAACACATTAAAAAATGCACTGTATGCTACGTTGCCTTGATCATGTACATTTTTTAACTAAGATGAAGTATGGAACACTGATAAAAATCTGATTTTTCATACAGCTCATCTCCAGCTCGCCTGGAGGACAAAGGATAATGCATAAAACAAAATTTGAGATTATGTTATTATTGAGATTGCTATCAATAACTTTAAAATCATTAGCAGCCCCCCACCCCTGTACATATTAGACTACAATTGGTCAAATCCTGGTAAATGTCAAAAGTCACAGACCATCTAACCCGGGAAGGATGACCCTGTAAAGCAGGGGTAGGGAACCTTTTTATGCCAAGTGCCATTTGGAAATGTCTACTATCCTTCGGGGGCCGCACAAAATTATCAACTTGAAAATTTGATTGTTTAAACAATCACCTCACCCCTACTGTGGTGATTGTGGCGGCTGCTTCTCTTTAGTGTGGCTGTGATGTTAGGTGATCTTAATCATGTTGCTTGACAATTGCCTTTCCAGGTTCCAGAGGACCTATCAGGCCTCTGGCCTAGTACCATTATATCGATGACATTTTAATCATCTGGACAGAGTCTGAGCAACAGCTGAAGACATTCCATGAACACTTTAATCAGTTTCATCCCACCATCAACTTAACACTCAACTACTCCTGCATTGAAATCAGCTTTCTGGAAACCATTATTAAGCTACAGAACAATGAAATAGAGACATCTCTGTACCGGAAGCCAATTGGCCGTCCAACATATCTAAGATGGGACAGTTTTCATCCAAAACACATAAAAAAACTCTATTGTGTACAGCCAGGCCATCAGATACAATCGGATATGTTCCAACCCTACAGATAGAGACAATCACCTTGAGGATCTCAGAAAGACCTTTTTGAACTAGGGATACCATCCAAGAGCAATCGAGAACCAGATTACAAGAGCCACCAGGATATCAAGGAATCATCTCCTACATTACAAAACTAGAGAAGAAAACATAGGTAATCACCTACAATCGAAGTCTGGAGCTGCTAAAATGAGCTGCACAAAAACTGCAACCACTACTACAAAGAGTTGCCCAACTAACTCAACATTTCAGGATCCCCCACTCGTGTTTTATACAAACTCCGAATCTAAAGAACATCATTGTCAGAAGCTCCCTTTCCTCTCCAACAGCAACAGGAACCTTTCCCTGCAACCAGAGCAGGTGCAAAACCTGTCCATTTATAATACAAGATCCCAGGTAACTTCAGTTGCATCACAAGCAATGTGGTGTATTTAATTATATGTACCAAATGTCCAACAGGTGGCATGTACGTAGGGGAGACTGGACAAAAGTTCAGAAAAAGAATGAATTCTCATCACCACTCAATAAAAGAAAAGCATATGGATCTACCTATAGCAAAGCATTTTTGCAGCCCTGAACACAGTGAAACCGATATTAGTCTGCTCATTTTACAAACTTCAAATCTCAGAAAGTGAGAAGAATTTGGGAATACAAATTGATAACGACCTTTGACACATTCAAAGCAGGATTAAATGTCTCACATGGATTCATGCGTTTTTATATAAAATTAAAGGGCATTTGGGGATATCACATCTTCCAAAAGACTCCATTTAGAAGACAATGAACTTTTTGAACTTTTGACACTTGTTATGTGAACTGTCTCGCACCGACTGAGATATCTTCAGGGCTCCACAGGCCACTAATCATAGAACAATAATACAATCGGTTCCTCTTATCTTGGAATTTTGACTTAAGCTTACCTTCCCAGCTCCTCTCCCCCTCCCTAGCCTGACTCTGCTTTATGTCACCTGTCGTATTTACTACATCTAACCCTGCTTTTTTTTCTTCAGAATTTGAAACCATGGAAAACACTGACTATGCACACAGGATCGCAGCCAGCAGATGTGGGCCCTCTCCTGTGATATGCGCTGGTCTCCCGTTGGTGATTGACAGCGGGATACAGTGCATATTACAGGAGATAATGAGTGGCCCCACGTGATCATGGCCTGCAGCTGCAGCCTGCTTTTGGCCCCCTCCAGCCCCGGACAATGCTCCTGCGCCAGCCCCACTCCTCTCACCTACACAATTATACTTTCACTTTATAAGACGCACCCCCAACTTTCCCCCAAAAGTTGGGGGACTAAAAGTGCGTCTCATAAGCAAAAAATACGGTATGTGTGTGTCTTTCAAATTTTTGTCATTATCAGCCTGATGAAGGGGCCATAGTGTCCTGAAAGCTTGCTTCACTTACAATCTTGTCAGTTAGCCATTACAAGGTATCAACCACTGAGGTTAGATTCCAATATTTTTCTATCTACTGGCTAACATGGTACACACATTTTTTACCTTAGAAATGGTTCAACATTTTCAAAATCCATGATATGCAACACACTTTCCCAACTAACCTGTAGTTTTGTAGATACAGCCAATAAAAGAACAAAAATGAGCAAATACCCTAAAATAAGCAAATAATTAGCAATAGTGCATGTAAATAAAATAGGGTACTTAGTTAACATTAATTTTGAAAAAAAAAACCATAAAATAAAATCCGGGGAACCCATAAGGTGGACAGGCCCCATGATATTCCGGAGGGGGAGCAGTTAATAGAAGGGGTTAGTATTGGGGGGTCTTTTTCATAAAAAAGCAGAGGGGTGCAAACAGTTGCGGGGTTTGGTTTAGGGAGGAAGAGGGGAAGTTTAGCGGCAGCAATAGGATGGTGTGAGGGAGATAACCCTTCACTCCATTTCTGGGAGAAGCAAGGACAGTTTCAGGAAAGCTTGAGTGTAGTAGTGCTCACCTGCAAGGAGATGGCAGACCTTGGGAATCTTAGCGAGTTAGTCCAGGCAGCGACAGCAGTGCAAGCACCACCCGGACCTTGCTGGAGGCAGTGATGGATCGCGGATAGGTGAGAATGCTGATTTTTTTATTTTTAGCTCTTTATTTTACTTAATTTCACTTCTGAATGTATTTTATACATTGCAGAAGTGAAATTAGAAGCTTAGTAGTAATTTTAGTGTACTGAACATGCTCAGTACACTAAAATTGGGTCCGGAGGAACGATCAGCTGTTTTCTCGGACCCGCGATCATAGGTCCTCATGTTAAAGGCCATGGATTGGATCGGATTTGGCCTAATTGCCATCCGATTTTGTGGGAGAGGGATGGGGAGAGGTTGTGCTGTATACTGCTGAGAGGCGGCTGGTGACAGAAGAGGCTGGTGAAAGAGGAGGCTGTGCTGTATACTGCTGAGAGGAGGCTGGTGACAGAGGAGGCTGTGCTGTATATGGCTGAGAGGAGGCTTGTGACAGAGGAGGCTGGTGACAAGGGAGGCTGTGCTGTATACTGGTGAGAGGAGGCTGGTGACAAGGGAGGCTGTGCTGTATACTGCTGAGAAGAGGCTGGTGACAGGGGAGGCTGTGCTGTATCCTTTTGAACAGGGGAGGCTGCTGCTATATACTGGTTAGTATACTGGTTATATACTGGAAGGCTGGTGCTACTATATACAGGGGATACTGGTGTTATATACTAGTGACAGGGGAGACTGGTGTTGCTGTATACTGGTGAACAGGGGAGTCTGGTGCTGCTGTATACTGGTGAACAGGGGAGTCTTGGGCTGCTGTATACTGGTAACAGGGGAGGCTGATGCTATGCAGGCTGGGGATTTGGAGGCATATTACTATAGAATAGTTTTTATTGGCACTATAAAGTAAAATCTGCTTTATTTAATATGCAAATGAGAGAGCTTCACAGCACTCTTAAATTTGTACTAGATGGTGGCCCGATTCTAACGCATCGGGTATTCTAGAACACCTTGTAAACAGGAGGGAACTGTGTCAGGCTATGACTGACAGCCTAGTAAACAGGAGTGAACTGCGTGACACTATGACTGACAGCCCTGTAAACAGCAGAGAAGTGCGTCACACTATGAGCGGCAGTTGAAATCGCGAGCCAATATATCAAGCCGTGCTCCGCTTAGTGGTCGCCGCTGGCCGCGACGGCCAATCAGCGCACTTGGTGCGTGTTTTAAAACACGCCTTGTTGATTGGTCGCCGCTGGCGGCAGCCACCGCGAAGCGGAGCATGGCTTGGCAGGGGTTTTGAATCCCGCGCCGCTGATTGGTTGCAGCCGGCCGCGGCGACAAATCAGAGAAGTAGCGTGGCTTGGTGGGGGATTTGAATTCTGGCCACCATATAGGAAAAACTTATATATATAAAAAACTTTTGTACTTTTTTATCCATCCAGGGTGCAGTTGGGCCCATAGGGGCGCCATTCATCTAGTGGTGCAGAAGCATCGTACTGTGCGGCCCAATGCTCAGGCAGCGGAGCGGTTGGGTAGCTTTCAGACACTCTGCATCATATGTACCAGTGTGAATGGTGCTATATGCAAGCCCAGTGTATGCATGGCAGGTCGCCTCCCACATCTTGCTGGTAGAGGTGATTTTATCAGCCAGCAGCTGAGCTTGCTCTACAATTGGGCTCTGACTGCGTCCTGTAAGTGCATTTGGTTTCTGTTTTTGGCATGGATGGTAAGTTTTCTGATGCTGTTTTTTTCTAGTAGTTTTTGTACACCATATAGGAATACCCATAATGTGGGTGTTCAAATATGGCAGTTGGGGTTCTACCGCTGCAAGCCGACGCCGATCATCTCCCGGCTGGCTCACCGCGGACCTCTGTGTGGCAGTAGATGAGCCGCAGCTACCATCGGATCTCCCGACGATAGCCGCGGCCGGACAGGTGTATAGTGGCGATAGCAATGCGATGCGTCGCCAGGTTTCAGCTTGGCGTGAGTTTTGAATGCGCGTGACTGTTTTCCATATGCTTCGCTCATTGGTTGCCGCGGCTGGTGGCGACCAATGAGCGCTGGCGCGCGATTTTCTGCACAGACAGACACGATTAGACAATTATATAGTAGATACCTACAACAGTGTCAGTGTGCAGCAGTGTCGGTGTGCAGCGCTATCAGTGTTGTGCGGCAGTGTCGTTGTGCGGTGGTGTCGGTGTACAGCAGTGTCAGTGTACAGAAGTATCAGTGTTGTGCGGCGGAGTCGGTGTGCGGCAGAGTCGGTGTACAGCACTATCAGTGTTGCGCGGCCATGTCTGTGTGTGGCGAAGTCTGTGTTCGGCGGTGTCTGTGTACAGCAGTGTGGGTGTACAGCAGTATCAGTGCTGTGTGTCGGTTTGCGGCGGTGTCCGTGTTCAGTCGCCGGGCGAGACTAATCAGCGAGGGCAGAATGGAGCAGGACAGGATGGAGCGAGCGGGGCAGGATTGAGCCAGCAGTGACGGTGTGTGGCGTTGTCAGTGTTGTGCGATGGTGTTAATGTGCAGCAGTGTCGGTGTGCAGCAGTGGCGGTGTTCAGTAGCCGGGCGAGACTAATCAGCAGGGGCAGAAAGGAGCGGGACAGGATGGAGCAAGCGGGGCAGGATGGAGCCAGCAGTGTCGGTGTGAAGCGGTGTCTGCGGTGTGCAGCGGTGTCAGTATTGTGTGGCGGTCTCTGTGTGCAGCGGTGTCCGTGTTCAGTGGCCGGGCGCAAATAATCAGTGTGGGCAGAATGGAGCAGGGCAGGATGGAGTCGGGGGGCAGGATGGAGCCGGGGGGGGGGGGGCAAGGTGATGGAGCCGGGGGCAGGATGGAGCCGGGGGAGAGCAGGATGGAGTCGGGGGGCAGGATGGAGCCGGCGGGCAGGATGGAGCCGGGGGGTGGGGGCAGGATGGAGCCGGGGGGGGGCAGGATGGAGCCGGGGGGGGCAAGATTGAGGGGGGGCAAGATTGAGGGGGGCAAGATGGAGGCGGGGGTGGGAGCAGGATGGAGCCGGGGGGGCAGGATGGAGCCGGCGGGGGGGGGGGGGCAGGATGGAGCCGGGGGTACAAGATGGAGCCGGGGGGGGCAGGATGGAGCCGGGGGCAGGATGGAGCGGGGGGGGGGCAGGATGGAGCCGGGGGGGGCAGGATGGGGGGCAGGATGGAGGCGGGGGGGGGCAGGATGGAGCCGGGGGGGCAGATGGAGGCGGGGGGGCAGGATGGAGCGGGGGGCAGGATGGAGCCGGGGGGGCAGGATGGAGGCAGGGGGGCAGGATGGAGCGCAGGGGGGGCAGATGGGCCGGGGGCAGGATGGAGCCGGGGACAAGATGAGCGGGGACAAGGGTGGAGCCGGGGGGCAGATGGAGCCGGGGGGCAGGATGGAGCGGGGGCAGGATGGAGCCGGGGGGGCAGGATGGAGCCGGGGGGGCAGGATGGAGGCGGGGGGGGGCAGGATGGAGCCGGCAGGTGGGGGCAGGATGGAGCCGGCAGGTGGGGGCAGGATGGAGCCGGCAGGTGGGGGCAGGATGGAGCCGGCAGGTGGGGGCAGGATGGAGCCGGCAGGTGGGGGCAGGATGGAGCCGGCAGGTGGGGGCAGGATGGAGCCGGCAGGTGGGGGCAGGATGGAGCCGGCAGGTGGGGGCAGGATGGAGCCGGCAGGTGGGGGCAGGATGGAGCCAGGGGGGCAGGATGGAGCCAGGGGGGCAGGATGGAGCCGGGGGGGCAGGATGGAGCCGGGGGGTGGGGGCAGGATGGAGCCGGGGGGTGGGGGCAGGATGGAGCAGGGGTGGGGGCAGGATGGAGCAGGGGGTGGGGGCAGGATGGAGCCGGGGGGGCAAGATGGAGGGGGGGCAAGATGGAGGGGGGCAAGATGGAGGGGGGGGTGGGGGCAGGATGGAGCCGGGGGGCAGGATGGAGCCGGCGGGGGGGGGGGGGCAGGATGGAGCCGGCGGGTGGGGGCAGGATGGAGCCGGGGGGGCAGGATGGAGGCGGGGGGCAGGATGGAGGCAGGGGGGCAGGATGGAGGCAGGGGGGCAGGATGGAGGCGGGGGGGGGCCAGGATGGAGGCGGGGGGGGCCAGGATGGAGGCGGGGGGGGGGCCAGGATGGAGGCGGGGGGGGGCAGGATGGAGCCGGCGGAGCAGGATGGTGGTGGAAGGGCAGGATGGAGGCAGGGGACAGGGTAGAGGCGGGGGGCAGCATGGAGCGAGCGGGGCAGGATGGAGGCAGGGGGGCAGGATGGATACGGGGCGGCAGCACAGAGCCGGGGGGGGGGCAGGATGGAACTGGGGTGCAGGATGGAGGCGGGGGGCAGGATGGAGGCAGGGGGGCAGGATAGATATAAGCAACTCAGAGTGTGGACGAGCACATGTACAGCTGTACAGATAAGTAGAATGGTTATTTTTGCCTAATCTATTCTAATCCATGTGAGTTGCTTATATCTAGAGTGAGTGGTGTGAGTCCAAAGGAGTACAGTGAAATACAGTTAGTTTAGCCTAGCAACAATGATATATATCTATATGGACAGGTAGTTGGTGGTAGTCCTATATCTGTGTAACAAAGAGATAAAAACCTGTGTTTCATTGTATACAGCAGCATTAAAGGGTAAGCTTTGCACCACTAGTCAGGTTGGGTACTCCCTCTCCGCACTGTATACACTCTGATAAGGGTACTAGGATTTGACCAGTATCCAATAGCAACACTTAAAGGAGAGATATAGGTGTATGTAGGAGGTAAACCCTGAGTAGAGATTGGGATACCAGGGTGAACCGTCGATGAACGGGGACACCATAAACATAAAGTGTTTAAAACTCTGTTGACAGGCAGGATAAAAGACAGGGTGAACGCAGGGAAACAATCCCCTCCCTGTGTGGATGGTGTGGATTTATGGACACTAGGTGTGAGGGTCACACACAATTGGAATTAATTTTAATTATTAAAGGTTACATTTTAATAAGTGCACTCTGTGGAGACTTAATATATGATTTAGAGTCACAACTATCTATAATTTGAGACATACTCCTAAAACTCCTCCCACCAGGACCAGTTACCCTAGTAATGGGTTGGCCAATTGGTCCCCTAGTCCTAGGTGTAGGAATACTGGGATGAGAGCCTCAGTTTGACATCACGCTCTCCAATGACTGAGATACCGCACACGCTGTCTTGGTTGCAGTACCCCTACTGTGGCGCACTGACCAGTGGGGCGCCACACATGCATCTCGGGAGTTGATTAGCGACTTTAATTGTGGTTTGTTGCGTTTATGGTGTTCACACCAAGGTTTGATTGTTGTGTGGTCTGATATGGTTGCCCCTTGGAAGTGGAGGTTTGCGAGATCAGTGGACAAAATTAACAAAGCTAGAGTGAAAGTGAACAAAGTGGTGGCAGAGTTTATGGCCAGCAATGGGGGGATTGCAATGCCACACAGAGAGTTCGAGACGTCAACTCGGGAGTATTTGAGATGAGAGCTGATCGGGTGCATTTGAATGATATCTGGATGGATATGTGGATGATGGGGTTGCGAAATGCCGTGGAGCAAGAGTTTGGTGTGTAGTGGGTCCAGGCCAAGTAAAGGGGTCACTTGGCCTGTCCTGTGACGTGGGTAGGTCTGGTTCAGAGGTAGTTAAGGAAAACTCGTTATTGGGAGGTGAGCCAGTAGGAAGGTATAGTGGCTCCGGTTACAGGTACCTTGTAGGCACAGGGTTCTGCAAGGTTGGGGTATTGGTTCTTGGTAATCAATACCTCTTCCCTGGGGTCGGTGTATGTGCGGTCAGGGAAAAGGTTTGGAGGCCTCCGGAGCGGGCCTATCCACGTGTGATATGCATGTGGTGCCTATTGTTTAAAGTTGGAACGCCAGTTGGACGGCGTGCCGTTGGTTATCTCTAGTATGTAAACAATAGGCTATAAAAGGCTGCTGTGGCCAAATTATTTAACCAAGTCACAAGCATTGTCTGTGTCATTATTTAATTGAATGGGGTTTTAGATGGTGGGTTGGTCAATTAACGACCGGGAAATCCTCCCTCGACTGCCAAGCCATCCCAGTAGTTTTGTAGCATCAGAAAGATTCTCTTTTCATCCGTGTGGAAATAAAAGCACTTACAGTGCCTACAAGTAGTATTCAACCCCCTGCAGATTTAGGTGGTTTGATAAGATGCAAATAAGTTAGAGCCTTCAAACTGCAAACGAGAGTAGGATGTATTAACAGAAGCATAAATCTTACAAACCAAAAAGTTATGTTGCTCAGTTGAATTTTAATAAATTTTAAACATAAAAGTGTGGGTCAATTATTATTCAACCCCTAGGTTTAATATTTTTGGGAATAACCCTTGTTTGCAATTACAGCTAATAATCGTCTTTTATAAGACCTGATCAGGCCGGCACAGGTCTCTGGAGTTATCTTGGCCCACTCCTCCATGCAGATCTTCTCCAAGTTATCTAGGTTCTTTGGGTGTCTCATGTGGACTTTAATCTTGAGCTCCTTCCACAAGTTTTCAATTGGGTTAAGGTCAGGAGACTGACTAGGCCACTCCATCACCTTGATTTTTTCCCTCTTGAACCAGGCCTTGGTTTTCTTGGCTGTGTGCTTTGGGTCGTTGTCTTGTTGGAAGATGAAATTACGACCCATCTTAAGATCCTTGATGGAGGAGCGGAGGTTCTTGGCCAAAATCTCCAGGTAGGCCGTGCTATCCATCTTCCCATGGATGCGGACCAGATGGCCAGGCCCCTTGGCTGAGAAACAGCCCCACAGCATGATGCTGCCACCACCATGCTTGACTGTAGGGATGGTATTCTTGGGGTCGTATGCAGTGCCATCCAGTCTCCAAACGTCACGTGTGTGGTTGGCACCAAAGATCTCGATCTTGGTCTCATCAGACCATAGAACCTTGAACCAGTCTGTCTCAGAGTCCTCCAAGTGATCATGAGCAAATGTAGACGAGCCTTGACATGACGCTTTGAAAGTAAAGGTACCTTACGGGCTCGTCTGGAACAGAGACCATTGCGGTGGAGTACGTTACTTATGGTATTGACTGAAACCAATGTCCCCACTGCCATGAGATCTTCCCGGAGCTCCTTCTTGTTGTCCATGGTCAGCCTTGACTCTTCGGACAAGCCTGGCCTCGGCACGGGAGGAAACTTTCAAAGGCTGTCCAGGCCGTGGAAGGCTAACAGTAGTTCCATAAGCCTTCCACTTCTGGATGATGCTCCCAACAGTGGAGACAGGTAGGCCCAACTCCTTGGAAAGGGTTTTGTACCCCTTGCTAGCCTTGTGACCCTCCACGATCTTGTCTTGATGGCCTTGGAATGCTCCTTTGTCTTTCCATGTTGACCATGTATGAGTGCTGTTCACAAGTTTGGGGAGGGTCTTAAATAGTCAGAAAAGGCTGGCAAAAGAGATAATTAATCCACACATGTGAAGCTCATTGTTCTTTGTGCCTGAACTACTTCTTAATACTTTAGGGGGACCAAACAGAATGCTGGTGGTTTGAGGGGTTGAATAATAATTGACCCACACTTTTATGTTTAAAATGTATTAAAATTCAACTGAGCAACATAACTTTTTGGTTTGTAAGATTTATGCTTTTGTTAATAAATCCTACTCTCGTTTGCAGTTTGAAGGCTCTAACATATTTGCATCTTATCAAACCACCTAAATCTGCAGGGGGTTGAATACTACTTGTAGGCACTGTAGGTGGACCATCAGTCTTTGCCAGTGTGTTTGTTTTTAATGTTTTAGGATTTTTTTGTGTGACAAAAAAAAACAAACGAAAAAACAACCAACATAGCAAACAAACAAACAAAAAAGCTATTAGAAACTTTCTCTTAATCATTGCAATGATAGTAATGGATAACAAAGGATGGTGTCTATGCAGTGGCGTAACTTGAAGCTCATGGGCCCTGATGCGAAAGCTCCAAGGGACTCCCAATTATTGCAAATCTTTAATAGCAATAGGCAAGGGTCACATTTAGAATGCAAAATGCGGTTACCGCATCCATGTCCGGACGCAGTAATCTTATGTTCCTTCAGACACATTTTGCATTCTAAATGGGTCCCTAAACCTACATCCGGTAACCGGATTGCTCCTTAATGTGCAATCCGGTTGCCGGATGCTTTGTTCATCCCTACTGCTGAGGGGATGAACAAAGGGTTAATGTGTTATATATACGTGGACAACATGTCTCCAGGGAGTGTCCACCCTCCATAGACATGTTGTCCAAATACAGTGGCATATTAATGGTTAATAGCTTTGATTCCTTTATCGCCGCTAATTGTCGGCTTTTAAAACTTCTGAATGAAAGCCGGCGGCTCCTTGGTGTAAGCAGGAGTATCAGTACGTAATGTGCGTAAACACCAGGGTCAGCTCCTTATTAAGGATGCTGCCCTGCAATGTGCTTACGCACATTACGTACTGATACTCCTGCTTACACCGAGGAGCTGCCAGCTTTCATTCAGAAGTTTTAAAAGCCGACAATTAGCGGCGATAAAGTAATAAAAGCTATTAACGTACCGTTGTGCTGTTGCAAATGGAACAATGTGTCCATGATTTCACTGCAACCAGCAAATTGCCAGTGAAATTGTCTAGCAATATTGCCGCGTGTGACGGTACCTTTAATCATTAACATGCTACTGTATTTGGATAACATGTCTCTAGGGAGGGTGGACACTTCCTGGAGACATGTTGCCCAAATATATTTAACACATTAACCCTTTGTTCATCCCCGCAGCAGCAGGGATGAACAAAGCATCCGGCAACCGCAGGCATTCACATGTGCCTTGCGGTAGCAGGATGGGCTCCCATTGGCGCCCATTATAACACTTCGGCTGCGGTTTTGAAACCACTCTGATAACCGTTACCTGCATGATTATTACCGCAGGCAGAACAACCGGAATGCAGTAACCGGATTGCATTAAGTGCAATCCGGTTTTATAATGGGCGCCTATGGGCTGCGGATCCTGATCCGGTTTGAGCATTTTGCATGCTCAAAACCGGATCAGGATCTGCAATCCCGACCGCAAATGTGACCCTAACCATAGTCTTTTTCTATTGGCCAAAGGGACTTTTGGGGCCCCCTAGGCTCCAGGGCCTGGGTGCGATTGCAACCCCTGCATCTGTTGTAGTTACGCCACTGTATCCATGTGCTATTCTTGATCTTCACAGACCTACAGACTTATATGGGTGATTTTGATCTTTGATTACGATCAAAACAGACATGTCTCCATAACATTTTGTGGACATGTGGCCTGCAAACATCCCCTTCCCACAAATAAGCACAAACAGCTTCATAGATAATAATGGGTACCTGTTCGATCTATGAAAGTCTGAATACAGATTAAGGCTGGCTTCATACTTGCGGACCCCTCCGCAGCGTCCTGCAGAGGGGATCCGCAAGCTGAGCGCAGCCACTGCAAGTCCCTATGTTTAACATGGGGACGCAGTTGCCTGCGCTCTGATGCAGATTGGCGTGCGCACCCATTCACTGCCATATATGATTTGTACGCAGGCGGACGCATGCGCACAAATCATACATTCTCATCCGCACCAGGAACGCGACATGTTACATTCAGGGTGCAGAAGAGAGTGTGTGATTTGTGTGCAGGCAGTGAATGGGTGCGCACACCAATCTGCATCAGAGCGCAGGCACCTGCGTCCCCATGTTAAACATAGGGACTTGCAGTGCCTGCGCCCAGCTTGCAGATCCCCTCCGCAGGATGCTGCGGAGGGGGTCCGCAAGTGTGAAGCCCGCCTAAAATGTTTGAATGTCTGAACCGACTTATTGCAGGACATAACAAATTATTCAGAAAGAGAGCACTTTGTCAGCCTAATGACAACTGAGCCAATTTTTACATATATCATTTGTCATTAGTTGAAACACAAAAGAAATTATATTGTGGTATGGATTTATGGAAACCCAGCTTAAAAGGCCAGTTACATGCTACGATATTGTTAACGATATTGTTGATACGTCACAGCTTTTGGGGCGAAGCAACAACGTCGTTGCATGTGACACGTAGATACGACCAACGATAAGTCGGCTGATCATTGATCTTAGGTTTGAGAACAGGACCATAAATCTGTCGTTGATCGTACATTCGATCTGCTGCATCGTCGTGTGTGACACCGTGATAACGATCTCGTTTACGACTTCGCCTATTCAGAACTGAAGGACGTAGGCGACCAAACGACTGCAAGTATCAATCGCTTGTCACGGAATTGTTGCTGCGTCATTCATTATATCTGTACGTGTGAGACCTCACCAGCGATCATTGAACATCGTTCAAGCGATCCAGATCAAGTTGGATCGTTGGTCGGATCCCTGAGACATTGAAGCGTGTAACAGGCCCTTAAATGTTTTCAACTGAGACCAAGAGCTGAATGTCCTGAACAGCGGAACGCTGAATTATCTAAAAAAAAAAGTATTAGGCGGCCGTCACACGGTGAGATATCTTTAGCGATATTGTAAGCGATCACATGCACGCGCAATCGCTTACAATATCGCTCACATCGCTGGTGAGATGTCACACAGACAGACTCACCAGCGATGTGGAGCAGCGATCTCGCTCGTTACTATGGTACACATCGGGTTACTAGGCGCCGCGCGTCGCTTAGTTACCCGACGTGTACCATAGTTACCATCTCCAGCATAGGCGCGGTCGCTGGGAGATGGTTCATCGTGGTGTTATACACCACGATGATGCAGATCGTGGCATCGTTCATCGCTAGATCTGAGAACCGAACCTCAGATCAGCGATGTCACGATCAAGCGATTTACCATCGTAAATCGCTTGATTACATGCAACGATATCTTGCCCGATATCGCTTAAGCGATCAAAAAGGAGATCACTTAAACGATATCGGGCAAGATATCGTTCCGTGTGACGGCCCCCTTAGAATCAGACTACCACTTTAAAGGCTACATTCACAACACAGCATTTTGGCTGCACCAAGAACAGATCCTCACAAAACACAGCCTTGTGTGTGAATGCTGCAGCACTATTTACTCACCTCACGGCGCTCCCACGGTGATCTCCAGTGATGTTCTTATGCAGTGTTTGGAGCCTGTAGGACCTTGCACATGTGAATAAGTGACGTTGGTCAGTCACATGATGCAGTGCCAGGTCCTCCAACAGCAAACAGACAACTCTCAGGGCCACTTTACACACACCAACTTATCTGTCCAACTTCTGACCAACTTGCTGGTTGCAGTGAAATCATTGACACATTGCTCCATTTTGTGGCTGTGTACAAATAGAGCAATGTGTCCATGATTTCACTGCAACCAGCAAGTTGGTCAGAAGTTGGACAGATAAGTTGGTGTGTGTAAAGTGGCCATCACAGGTCCTGTGGCTTGCGGAATGAGAGGACATCGCGGGACTGCGGGAGGGTGAGTTAATAGGGCAGCAGATAATGTAAAAAGAATTGATATGTTCATTCTTTTTACGGATGAAGTTTTGAGCCCGTAAAATAACGCTGCATTTGAATGCCAAATTTTGAAATGCATTGACTTGGCTGGGACAGACAACATCAGTGCATTTTCACTGTACTATCCGATCCACCAAAAACACATAAAAAATAGAGCAATAGCGTATCGTGTGAAAGTAGTTCAAGATTAGAACAAGAAAAAAAAAAATCAATTGAAGACTGGCGAGAAATCACCAGACAGTGTCCTAATAAATGACAGCATGCTGCAACGGTAACATACAGAACAACTGAAGAGAGGCGCCATTCGGAAAAAAAGCAACAGTTTGTATGGAGTCATTCCTTTCTTATTGCTTCCCTAGTGATTTTTCTTTGTTGCTGCTCACAATTACTTGTTGCTATTATCTGTGAATGATTTTAAATGGATAAGAAATAAGGAAACATTAGTGCTAATATTTGCCTATTGATTTACAGCTAACATCTGACTGCAGAAATGTACGCCAAATTAGGGAGTAGTGAGAGTTTGTCAAGTCAAACCTAATCAGATGATTATGTCAATTATATGGGGGTCTCCCTACTCTTCCCTTAAACAAATAATGTTTCACACGCAACATGCAACCAGGTCAAAAAAACTCGAAAATATTCTATGTTTAAGGCTTTGTGCACACATCAGTATTTTTGTTCAATTTTCTATCAGTATTTGTATGCCAAAGCCAGGAGTGAGTCACAGAACAGGTGTCAATCTTTGAATTTTAGTTATTCTATAGGTTCCCCTCCTGGTTTTGGCCACACAGCCAAGTGACTTTGCAACTTTAGCACTCATCCAGGCAGCATTTTAATACTTATATGCATACTGACGAAGGGCTTAGGTAGAGATCGAAACATTTATGCATTTTGTTGTCACTAAAGTAAAAGAATGTAATGAACACTAAGCAGATTCAGAGTGCTAAGTTTATTACTCTATACCACTCCTGGTTTTGGCATCCAAAAAACTGATGAAAAATATTGACCAAATACTGATGTATGGATAAGCCCTAAGGACTGCCAATGTACACCTCTGTGCTGCCTCGTGATTATCCTTTGGTATATTGGTTAAACTACTGAAGAACACATGTTGCACGAGCTTAAACGTTTCCCAATGTCTGGATTGACCACTGGTCTACTAACCTGAATTTAAGGCCCCGTCACAGACTACGATATTGTTACGCTGAAACATCACCAGTTTTGTGACGCTACAGCAATGTCGAAACGACATCGTTGTGTGTGACATGTATCAAGGTCCAATGCTAAGTTCGGTGATCATGGAATAATGGCCTGGACCATTATGTTATCATTGGTCTCCCACTGGGCGGCCAGCATCAGCTTGTGTGACAGAGGGAGACCAACGATGAATGACCTCCCAGCACCGCACAGTACACGCTGGAAGGCTGGTAACCAAGGTTAACATCGGGTAACTAAGGCTGCCTTCACATTTGCGGACCCCTGCGCAACGTTCTGCGGAGGGGTCCGCAATGTGACCGCAGCGGCCGCGAGCTCCTATCTTTATAATGGGAGCGCACGGTGCTACGCTTGACAGCGCATGACCGTGCACACCCATTCACTCCCATATGTGATCTGTGCGCAGGCAGATGCCTGCGCACAAATCACACAGTCTCGTCCGCACCAGGGACGCAAATGTGAACCCAGCCTAAGTGCAGCGCTCTGCTTAGTTACCCAATGTTTACACTAGGTTACCAGTGTTCTCGCTGGTCCTAATCGCTGGTGAGTCTGCCTGTGTGACAGCTCACCAGCGATCAAATAACGATGTGGCAGGGGCCTTTAGTGACTTATATCTAAGACCTGCCTCCAGACATGGCATTGCGGTCCATGAACTGATGGACACAAACAAAAAAGGGTCCTGTGCAAGAACAGTATATGGGGCCCCTTTGCTGTTCAATAGCTCTTATAAATGTACGATTCCACATACGGTACTTTGGGTGTTAAAATGGGCCCCCTCACCTCTTGGGCCCCTGTGCGGCTGCGCAGGTTGCACCAATGATATCTCCAGCCTCGGGTCCATGTAATGACCATTAAATAAAGTAGTGTGAATCCGGCGTATGGCAGGGGACATCTTACCTGTACACATGATGCAGTACCAGGTGCTCTATAGTGTCATATATGGAAATTTGTGGGACAAGAGTGTAAAATTCATTTGTGTATGATTGAGCATTACATTTAGAAATCCGTTCACATATACAGGAAGCCATTCTGCCATGGTACCCTCTGTCTGTCTTTATGTCATTGTTCCATTCAACTTAGTTTTCCTAATCTAATATTATATCTCAAGTATTAACTATGTTGCTGAGAAATCTTAGAAAGTGCCCAGAACGAAATAGTTCTTGAGGTGTCACCTTACACCTCAATGAAGCCACGTTCAGCCTCTCCCACCAGCCATTCATTTAGTTGTGTGTCAGTCACAGTTGGAGCATGGTTCCACAGACTGCCCATTCACACTGTCTGCACCCACATGCCCCCTGCCCTCAGTCTCACACATAGACGGGCTCTGATGCCACACTATACCAAGCTCTATGGTCTCCTCCCCTCACACAGCTCCTGCATTGCAGTACAGGGCTGATGTGTTCCCGCCTTGTGCCCCTTGAAGTAGTAAATGGAGTGTACCTGTATGTGAGCCGGTGCCCTGGTGCAGATTGCAGCTGCAGGAGGAGGTTCTGCAGCAGCTGCTGGCTCCAGCCTGTGTGTGCAGGGAGCCGGATACAGACACGCCCGCTAACAACACACTGCTGCTCCTCTCATTGGGGCATCGTCACTGCCTTCACATGGTGTAGTGACATATGGATGGGGTAATCCCCTCATTGCCTGTAACCATTTCACACCCAGAGATCAGTTACCCTTGATTTCTATGTAAACTTCCATACAGTTAATACAGAACTTTATTTCTCTATCTATAAAACTCACCTTCTGCAATGTGCAGGCAGGAACTGTTGCCTCATTACTTGTGGCATTTCCCCATTCACTTCAGAGAAGAAACTAAACCGACAATTACTACTTTATTTTTTCCCTGTACTATCATACTGCTTTTTATTTATTATTTTAGTAGAGATTCCAAAAGTAGCAGCTGCTACACAAAGATGGTAGTTTGTTACAATGTATCAGTCGAGTCCAGCCAGAACATTGCCTACACTGGATACAGTTCATATCCTGTTCCAAGCTAAAGGGTAGAGTCACACTGGCGGATCAGAGCCATTTTAATGCATGACAGTCGCGCGAGTGCAATGTGATTATCACACCTACAGACGTTACAATGGCGAGTCTCATGCAATCACAGTATGCTGCATTTCTGAAGGCGTTCCGAGGGGAGGTGAGAAAAATACACAGTTATCACCTGCCTTATTGATTAACATTGGTCCGAGGGCAATGTAAGATTTTATTGCATTGCACTCGCGTGAGTCTTACGCTAGTGTGACTCTTCCCAAAGCTGGCCATAGGCATTAGATGGCTGTCAACGCAATGATGCTTCAGCCGATTGTTCAGCCAATAGCTATCTCAGCTGCCTCTTCCACACTCAGGAACACTTTTTTGGCCAAAGCCTCCTATGTTAAGCCACCGACAGACATATTTAATTGTGTCTTATGGCCACTTTACACGTCCCAACATCGTTCTGATGGTGGACACAATGGCGCGGGAGCTCGCATTTTTTGAGCATAATTCCAAGGTCGCATAGGAGCTGTCACACAGGGCGATATCGGCAGGCAACGCCACTACAATGTGTACGCCCCCTTGTACAGGCGACCCAGGAACGACCATTAAATATGGGAGAGAATAGGGGAAGTTGTACTCCAAATCGTTGTTGGGCTGTCAGACAGCACGATCCGGCCAGATTGTCCATCCAATATCAGACCGTTGGAGAGCCTGCTCATTTCTTCCCCGATATCGGTTTGGCATCGTTCTTGCATCGAATTGGACATTTACACCATACAACGCACGAACGATATCGGGGCCAACACACGAACCACGTGACTTTTTATCGAAGTTGGACGCCGATATCTGGACGTGTAAAGTGGCCATTACCTTCAGGAGAACAGAGTAATGGGCAATCCAAAATTATACTTGCCACATTGATATCTCCCTCTTTGTTTACCTCAGCAAAATAATAACTTATACTCACTAAGCTAAAGCAAATTGCAGTGCAGTGCCATGCATGAATTTACACTCAGGGACCATGTCTTTCATCTAAAGGGGTTGTCCAATAGTCGGACAACCCCTACTCTGTTCCTACATTTTTGCCCAGTGAAAAAAATAATATCTATACTCATCTCTGATGCTGCCACTACCACTATTCCAACGGTGTTCGCATTGCCTCTCCTGGGGATCAAGTGACAATGCTGTCATGCTACCCCTGTGTCTCATAACCGCTGGCTTCACTCTCCTTTGAACAATTACAAAACATCCGGAGGAAGTGAAAGACCAGCCACGGCTCCCACAGAAGTGCTAACACCGCTGGAACAGCACCGACATTGGAGGTGAATATAGGTGTTAGGGCTCGTATAAATAGGATAAGTGCAATGCAAGAAAAAATTGCATTGCACTAGAACCAATCGTATACTATGGCATGATCTATGACTTTTTTCCCAACCTCAATTGGACCGAATAAAAAAATTGCAGCATGCTGAGATTGGCAGCCTATCTCAGATCACGGGCACTCATACAAGTCTATGGGTACGAGTGAAACATCAGACTGCACTAAGATGACATAGATATATGCCAAGACAGAAAATGGAGAAGATAAAGAAATTAATCATGCCTTGACCTCACCAGTGATCCGATTCTTGCAGGAAAATTTGCAACAATTCTGCATGAAATTTGTAATTTTTGCAGATTGCATAATAGTGCTCTGTTGGAAAACATCTGAGGGTACCATTACACGTCGCAACATTGCATGCAATTTCACTGGCAATTTGCTGGTTGCAGTGAAATCATGGATACATTGTTCCATTTGTACATGGCAACAAGATAGAACAATGTGTCCATGATTTCACTCCAACCAGCAAATTGCCAGTGAAATTGCATGCAATGTTGCGATGTGTAACGGTACCCTTACATGTTTCCTCTACCCTATGAACTCTATGAGTTTTCTGTTAACAAAATGTTCAAAATGATGATAAAGTTGAAAAATATATTGCAAAGCTAAAGAACGTTTCATGTATACAGTGCGTTGTGAAAGTATTTGACCTCCTTGAACTTTTCAACCTTTTGCCACATTTCAGGCTTCAATCATAAAGATATAAATTCTAATTTTTTGTTAAGAATCAACAACAAGTGGGACACAATCGTGACGTGGAATGAAATTTATTGCACCTTTTAAACTTTTTTAACAAATACAAAACTGAAAAGTGGGGCGTGCAATATTATTCGGCCGCTTTACTTTCAGTGCAGCAAACTCACTCCAGAAGTTAAGTGAGGATCTCTAAATGAGCCAATGTTGTCCTAAATAACTGGTAATGATAAATAGAATCCACCTGTGTGCAATCAAGTCTCCGCATAAATGCACCTGCTCTGTGATAGTCTCAGGGTTCTGTTTCAAGTGCAGAGAGCATCATGAAGACCAAGGAACACACCAGGAAGGTCCAAGATACTGTTGTGGAGAGGTTTAAAGCTGGATTTGGATACAAAAAAAGATTTCCCAAGTTTTAAACATCTCAAGGAGCACTGTGCAAGCGATCATATTGAAATGGAAGGAGTATTAGACCACTGCACTTTCATCTTGAACAAGGAGAAGAGTGATCAGAGATGCAGCCAAAAGGCCCATGATCACTCTGGATGAACTGCAGAGATCTACAGCTGAGGTGGCAGAGTCTGTCCATAGGACAGCAATCAGTCGTACACTGCACAAATCTGGCCTTTATGGAAGAGTGGCAAGAAGAAAGCCATTTCTCAAAGATATCCATAAAAAGTCTTGTTTGAAGTTTCCCACAAGCCACCTGGGAGACACACCAAACATGTGGAATAAGGTGCTCTGGTCAGATGAAACCAAAATCTAACTTTTTGGGCACATTGCAAAACGATATGTTTGGCGTAAAAGCAACACAGCTCATCACCCTCAAAACACCATCCCCACTGTCAAACATGGTGGTGGCAGCATTATGGTTTGGGCCTGCTTTTCTTCAGCAGGGACAGGGAAGATGGTTAAAATTGATGGGAAGATGGACGGAGCCAAATACAGGACCATTCTGGAAGAAAACCTGTTGGAGTCTGCAAAAGACCTGAGACTGGGATGGAGATTTATCTTCCAACAAGACAATGATCCCAAACATAAAGCAAAATCTACAATGGAATTGTTCAAAAATAAACGTGTCCAGGTGTTAGAATGGCCAAGTCAAAGTCCAGACCTGAATCCAATCGAGAATCTGTGGAAAGAGCTGAAAACTGCTGTTCACAAACGCTCTCCATCCAACCTCACTGAGCGCGAGCTGTTTTGCAAGGAAGAATGGACAAGAATTTCAGTCTCTCGATGTGCAAAACTGATAGAGACACACCCTAAGAGACTTACAGCTGTAATCACAGCAAAAGATGGTGCTACAAAGTATTAACTGGGGCCTGAATAATATTAGTTTTTTATTTGTTAAAAAAGTTTAAAATATCCAATAAATTTAGTTCCACTTCACGATTGTGTCCCACTTATCGTTGATTCTTCACAAAAAAAATAAGAATTTATATTTTTATGTTTGAAGCCTGAAATGTGGCAAAAGGCTGAAAAGTTCAAGGGGGCTAAATACTTTCACAAAGCACTGTATCTTGCTAACTACTGCCATAAAAAACCAAACACAGAAATTAAAACAAAAGACCCTCACCTCAACTTTACAGGGTTAGTCCTCCTCACTCACTTCTACAACAAGACTTCAGAGGAAGAAAGTGACATCACGCCTACTGCATTTTTATTAGGCCTCAAGTGAGGCTTTATTGGGGTTCAGCCAAAAAAAGAATGCCGACATGACTGGCTTTGGAACGGAAAATTAGAGAATTTGGGCATGGCAAGTGTTAAATAATTATGGGAAAATTAGAGGATGTCACTATAGGGTTGTGGCTTACAGGAGGAGGTGTAAGTAAAGTGTTTATAAGGGGACATCCATCTTGTAGGGTCAGCAATTTTAGGCACAACCAGGTTAGGAATCTCTCCCTTTCTTTTGTGGCTTTTGAGAGGTAAATTATATAGTAGTACAAGCTTCAATTTTTGGTGCAGAAGGGGATGGGATTGGTTTTGGAAATGGAAATGTGTTGCTATTGTCCAAAGCTTTTATGTCATAGCAGTGTGGCATAGGGAGAAGGTCTTCGAAATTGATGGATGTGGTTATTTGTGGATTGGTGAAGAGGGGCCTACAAAGTTCTGGAACCCCAAGTGGAATTCAATCAAGCGGCGGCAAGTAAGGGAACGTCCGAGTAAAGGGCTGGAAAGGGGGCTACGGGAGCTGGATTTGGGTGACAGTACCAGGTTGGTTAACAAGTGCCTCTAAGCTGGTGCTTAAACAGCCAGAGGTAATTCAACCTGAGCTCAAGTGTTTATATGTCACCAAGAACAGGTTTTGTGGCTTTGAGGACCATCCTCCTTTTCATTAAAGTAGTAATTATACTGTGTGTTTGTTAATAAAAGGCTGCTGTGGCCAATTTAATCCATACAGGTGTCCAGTCTTTTTTTTTAGGAAAAGGGGTGGGGGGATCGGAAGGGTTGGTGGTGGAATAACACACGACTCGCCAATACCCCTTGTCATGCAGATTACATGTTCTGTCCATGTTTTACATGGAGCTGCTCACATGTCTGTGTAGGCTGGGTGAACTTTCCAATAGAGGAGTATATATACAGGACCTTGCTTGTTCTGAGGTCTACCATCTCAGGCTGATTTCATACTACCGGTTTTTGGAATCTGAGGGAATGCGAGTAAAACCTGCATCCCCCGGATTCCCAGGCAATTATAAAACTTGTTGTAACTGGATGCATCTGCACCGATATTATCACTGATCCATATCACAGACCAGTGGTAATACCGATGTATGAGCATACAGTTGCAACAGGTTTTGTTCATTTTTTGATGGCTCCGGTGGTAAATAATACATCTCCTAGTGGGTATGTCATTAACAACATTGTTCTGGGCATGCTCTATAGCAAATCCTGGATCCTGCGTCCATAGCCAGCGGGATCCGGAGTCTGCCGGATCTGGGTTCAATGGAGCATCATTAAAATTTAACCTGCATTGCCCCAGACCCGGGTGATCTCTGTTTTGAAACGGTCACCCAAAATGTTACAAACTGCATTTTTGGTCTCAGTGTAAACACAGTGGACACCCGTCCAGGGGAAACCGTAAACAACTGGATGCACTCGCAAGTTCCTGCAGCCCCCCTGAAAATCAATGGGACCAAAAATGGATGCAGGAACATCCAGTTTCAGCTGGATTCACATGGATACCGAAAACCGGTAGTGTGAAACCAGCCTCATACAGTATTGTATAGTATTGTAGATAGAGCAGATTGATACTGGAGCATAGTAATGTGATAAACACTATGATGTAATGTGTGGAAGAAATGAATACAGACATCTTTAGGTGCCTTGCAAGTATTAGCAACTAAGCAACAGAAAAGTGTCATTGATTTATCAGGTATCTGGGGTTATCTCAGGTGTCCTCACGCCTCCACACACTCGCTCCCCACTTACCACTTATTTTCTGGCACCACTGACTTCTCACATTGTCGGTCCCTTCTGCCTTTTGCTGTGACAATTTCTACAAAACCAGGAAATGACAGAAATCATGTGTCTTTCTGTCTGTACACAGCAGGCAATTGACAAAGGGTGGGACGTGAATGTAGAAATAAGAACCGTCTATGTACAACACCCTGTATTGTTTGTATTTGTGAGCGCTCAGGCTGTGTGCACTGCCTCAGATACAATATGTAATGTGCCAAGGCTGCAAACACTATAAAATACCGTAATAAACCCTGCATAGCTATACACTTAAACTTGTGACCCTTGATTCTTATAAAATACAACTAAAGAATACAATATTACTTGTATTCTTATGAAATCATAATTCTTGGCTCATCTTTTCTTAGTAAGTTCCATTGCGCAGTTCAACTGTTTCATAGCTTTACAGCAGAAAATAAGGTTAAAAATGCTTATACCGTGTTAGCCAGTAAATAGAAAAATATTAGAATCTGAGAGTCCTCAATGGTTGATGCCTTTTAATGGCTAACTGAGAAGATGGTAAGCAAAGCAAGCTTTCGGGACACTATGGCCCCTTCATCAGGTTGATAATGACACAAATTTGAAAGACACACACATACCGTATTTTTCGCTTTATAAGACGCACTTTTAGTCCCCCAACTTTTGGAGAAAGTGGGGTGTGTGTCTTATAAAGCGAAAGTACAATTGCGTAGATGAGAGGAGTGGGGCTGGCACAGGAGCAGTGTCCGGGGCTGGAGGGGGCCAAAAGCAGGCTGCAGCTGCGGGCCGTGATCACGTGGGGCCGCTCATTATCTCCTGCAATATGCACTGTATCCCGCTGGTGATTGACAGCGGGAGAGCAGCGCATATCACAGGAGAGGGCCCACAGCGGCTGGCTGCGATCCTGTGTGCGTAGTCAGTGCTTTCCATGCTTTCATTGCGTGGAAAGCACTGACTATACAAACGTTGTCATACTCACCTCGCTCCCTGCAGCCATCCATTCCCGCTCTCTGTGCTGTGTCGGCCTGCGGTCATGCGAGCATCGCTGCAGAGTGACGTCATCACTGCGCGCCGATCACAGGACCGGGGGACGGCACAGCACAGAGAGCGGGGATGGATGGCTGCAGGGAGTGAGGTGAGTATGATCTTTGTTATTTTTTAACTGTGCACCATGGGGGGGACAGTGTGCCATAGGGGGGAACACTGTGCACCATGAGGAGACAGTGTGCCCCATGAGGGGATGGTGGGCCATGGGGGGGACAGTGCACCATTGGTGGGATAGTGTGCCATGGGGGGGGGACCGTTGTGCCATGGTAAGGACAGTGTGCACCATGGGGGTATGGATCGTGCCATGGGGGGACAGTGCACCATGGGTGGGGACAGTGCACCATGGGGGATAGTGTGTCATGGAAGGTCAGTGTGCCATGAGGTGGCAGTGTTCACCATGTGGGGATAGTGTGCCATGGGGGACAGTGCACCATTGGGGGACAGTGTGCCATGGGGGGACAGTGCACCATGGGGGATTAGTGTGTATGGGAGGGACAGTGTGCACCATGGGGATAGTGTGCCATGGGGGGACAGTGCACCAATGGGGACGTCAGTGTGCCATGGGGGGACAGTGTACCATGGAGGGATAGTTGCCATGGGAGGGACAGTGTACACCATGGTGGGCAGTGTGTGCCATGGGCGGGCCAGTGACACCATGGGGAGACAGTGTGCCAGCATGGGGTGACAGTGTGCCATGGGGGCAGTGTGTGCCAGCATGGGGACCCAGTTTGCCATGGGGCAGACAGTGTGCTATGGGGGGGACAGTGTGCCATGGTGATGACAGTGTGCCATGGGGATGACAGTGTGCCAGCATGGGGGACAGTGTGCCAGCATGGGGGACAGTATGCCATGGGGGGACATGTGCCAGCATGGGGGAACAGTATTCCATGGGGGGACAGTGTGTCAGCTGGGAGGACAGTGTGCCGCCATGGGGGGCAGTGTGTGCCATCATGGGGACCCAGTGTGCTATGGGGGGACAGTGTGCCAGTATGGGGGGCAGTGTGCAAGCATGGGGGACATATATAACATCATGGGGGGCATGTACCAGGATGGGACACATTTACTGATTGTAAGAAGGGACACTGGCATTAAAGATGGACCTCACTTAACATTACAAATTTAATTTTTTTCTCTTTTCCTTCACCAAATTTGAGGGTGCGTCTTATAATCAGGTGCGTCTAATAAAGCAAAAAATACAGTATATAATAAGCAGGGTGAGATGATGCAGTAAATACGACAGTGACGTAAAGCAGAGTCAGGCTTGGGAGGAGGAGAGGAGCTGGGGAGGTAAAATCAAAACTCCAAGTAAGAGGAACCGATTGTATTATTGTTCTATGATTAGGGGCCTGTGGAGACCTGAAAATTCCTCAATGAGAGTAGAAAGCTATAAATCCATGTGAGACAGGTCACGTAAGAAGTGTCGAAAGTTCATTTCCTCTAACTGGGTCTGTTGGAAGATGTATATCCCCAAATGCCCTTTAAATTAATCTAAAAACGCATGAATCCATGTGAGATATGCAATTATGTTTTGAATGTGTCAAAAGTCGTTATCAATTTGTACCACAAATTCTTCTCTCTTTCTGATTTTGAAGCTACTTTTTAAAATGAGCAGCCTCATATCGGTTTCACTGTGGTCAGAGCTGCAAAAATGCTTTGCTACAGGTAAAATCCATACGCTTTTCTTTTATTGTGTGGTGATAAGAATTCATTCTTGTTCTGAATTTTTGGAATGCAACAGCTGAAGACGTTCCATGAACACTTTAATCAGTTTCATCCCACCATCAACTTAACACTCAACTACTCCTACACTGAAATCAGCTTTCTGGACACCATCATTAAGCACCGGAACAATGAAATAGAGATATCTCTTATTGGCAAGCCAGTTGACCATCCAACATATCTCCGATGGGACAGCTTTTCATCCAAACCACATAAAAAACTCTATTGTGTTACAGTCAGGCCATCAGATAAAATCGGATATGTTCCAACCCTACAGATAGAACAATCACCTTGAGGCCTCAGCAAACCTTTTGAACCAGGGCTACCATCCAAGAGCAATTGAAAACCAGATTACAAGACCACCAGAATATCAAGGAATTCATCTTCTACATTACAAAATTAGAGAAGAAAACAACCGGGTTCCTCTCGTAGTCACCTACAATCCCAAGTCTGGAGGTGCTAAGAGGAGCTGCACGAAACTGCAACCACTCCTACAAAAAGATGCCCAACTAAAATCAATATTTCCGGATACCCCATTCTTGTGTTTTAGACAACCTCCGAATCTAAAGGTACCGTCACACGGGGCGATGTCGACCGCAACTTCGCCGAAAAACTCCAGGTTGAGACGACATCACAAGTGCGTCATGCCGGGTAACAGCACGATCCAACCACGATAAATCACTGGATCGGAGTTCACAGGTTTACAGAACTTTTTGGAAAACCTGGCTAGTCGCTCAAGTGATCTGCTAGCATCGCTCTGTGTGACACGGCGATAACAATGTTGATAGCGATTTGCCTATTCCCAACATCTGATAAATATCGCTCGCTGAGGTTGTGTAGAACCCAGCAAACGATAGCTGCTGCAACATTATGGCTGCATCATCTAACAAATCTCTACGTGTGACACCTAAGTAAGTGATATTGGAAAGCGAGCGCACACCCGCGGAATCGCTGCCGACATCGTTGTAACATCGCCCTTGTGACGGTACCTTTAAAAACATCATTGTCAGAAGCCCTCTACCCTCTCCAGCAGCTACAGGACCCTTTCCCTGCAACCAGAACAGGTGCAAAACCTGTCCATCATATAATGACAACGGACAAGATAAATATTCCCAGGACGGATCAGGACTACAAGATCCCAAGTAACCTCAGTTGCACTACAAGCAATGTGGTGTATTTAATTATATGTACCAAATCTCCAACAGGTGGCATGTACGTAGGGGAGAATGGACAAAAATTCAGAACAAGAATGAATCCTCATCGCCATGCTATAAAAGAAAAAGCGTATAGATCTATCTGTAGCAAAGCATTTTTGCAGCTCTGACCACAGTGAACCGATATGAGGCTGCTCATTTTAAAAAGTGACTTCAAATCTCAGAAAGAGAGAAGAATTTGGGAATACAAATTGATAACGACCTTTCACACATTAAAAACAGAATTGAATGTCTCACATGGATTCATGTGTTTTTAGATGAATTGAAAGGGCATTTGGGGATATCACATCTTCCAACAGACCACAGTTAGAGGACAATGAACTCTTGACACTTCTTACGTGAACTGTCTCACATGGATTTATAGCTTTCTATTCTTACTGAGGACTTTTCAGGTCTCCACAGGCCACTAATCATAGAACAATAATTACAATCAGTTCCTCTTATCTTGGAATTTTGATTTTACCTAACCAGCTCCTCTCCTCCTCCCAAGCCTGGCTCTGCTTTATGTCACTTGTCATATTTACTGCATCATCTCACCCTGCTTATATGTATATATGTGTGCAACTTCTGAATTTGTGTCATTATCAGCCTGATGAAGGGGTCATAGTGTCCCGAAAGCTTGCTTTGCTTACCATCTTTTCAATTAGCCATTAAAAGGTATCAACCATTGAGGATTCTCAGATTCCAGCAGAAAACAGGAATGGTACAATAGGGAGTTCTAAGAAAAAAGTTCAATTATGGGGGGTACAATAATTTAGTACACTAGAAATGTAATGAAAGGTCCTATGTAAAGATGTTTTCCAGATACCTAAAATCCTGACCACATCCACCAATAGTGATTAAATAACCAGAATATGAGTACTTGCATATTTAAAGGAGACCAGTCACCAGATTTTCCCATATAAGCTGTGGCCACCACCAGTAAGACCGAATATTAAGCACTCTGGAATGCCGCATATAAATCCCCTGGCAAATCTGTGTAACATAGAAATAGCTTTTATTATACTCACTTATAGGGCAATCCATTACAATTGGAGGCACGGGGAAAGTCAAAGAACGCCTAAGCATTAGCACTACAATACTTTGCTTTGCCCGTGGCGAGGCAGAGAGAAGTGTGTGTGTGATGATGAAGGACATGATATCCACACAAAACAGAGGAGAATGGCAATTGCAACCAGAATGGAGGCGCGGAACTAACATCAGCGACACGCTTCGGACCAGACCACCCTGTGGGTGCGTATAATAAAAGGTATTTTTTTAAGCACAGAGTTGGACTTATATACACTGTTCTAAAGTCTAAAGTCTAAGTCTAATGAAATCAGCCAAGATATCAGGAAGATAATTGTGGACTTGCACAAGTCTGGTTTAGCCTTAGGTGCAATCTCCAGACACCTGAATGTGCCTCATTCATCTGTTCAAACAATTGTACACAAGTACAAACAAGATGGGAATGTCCAGCCATCATACCGCTCAGGAAGGAGATGGGTTCTGCATCCCAGGGATGAACATGCTTTGGTCTGACTCATGCATATCAACACAAGATCAAAAGCAAAAGACCTTGTGTACATAATGGAGGAAGCTGGTAAGATTGTGCCATTATCCACATTGAAATGAGTACTGTATCAATATTGGCTGAAAGGCCACTCTGCCAGGAAGAAGCCATTACTCCAAAAAAAAACATAAAAAAGCCAATTTAATTTTTGCAAATACACACAGGAACAAAGGTCTACATTTTCGGAGACATGTCCTGTGGTCTGACGAAACTAAAATTGAACTGTTTGGTCCTAATGACCATCGTTACATTTGAAGCAAAAAGGGAGAAGCATGGAAGAATAAGAACACCATGCCAACTGTGAAACACGAGGGTGACAGCATCATGTTGTGGGGTTGTTTTGCTGCAGGTGGGACTGGTGCACTTCACAAAATACATGGCATCATGAGGAAAGAAGATTATGTGGCAATACTCAAGCAACATCTCAAGACATCAGCCAGAAAGTTAAAGCTTGGGGGGAAATGTGTCTTCCAAATGGACCTAATGCATACTGCCAATCGTGTAACAAAGTGGCTTAAATCTAAAAAAGTCAATATCTGGGAGTGGCCATCACAAAATCCTGATCTCAATCCTATTGAAAATCTGCGGGCAAAGCTGAAAAGGCAGGTGTGAGCAAGGCGACCTACAAACATGGCTCAGTTACACCTGTTCTGTCAGGAGGAATGTGCCCAAATTCTTACCAACTATTATGAGAATCCTGTGAAAGGATATCCAAATTGTTTGACCCACGTCATACAGTTTTTATTTTATTATTATTATTATTATTATTTAGTTATATAGCGCCATTAGATTCCATGGTGCTTTACATATAGAAGGGGCAGACGAGGACAAATACATTAAGTAAGGACAATCAAATAGTACAGGTACAGTAGGGCGAAGGACCCTGTCCACAACAGCTCGCAGTCCACATGAGACAGGTGGGGAAACAGTAGGAGTGGGAAGTGCCGAACCTGAGACAGTGCGGTGGACCAGGTCTCAGTGTAAGTTGTAGGCTTGTTGGAAGGGGTGGGTCTTCAGGTTTGTTTTGAAGGTTCCCAGGCTAGGCGATTGTCTGATATGATGGGGGAGAGAGTTCCAGAGTATGGTGGATGCACGGGAGAAATCTTGTATTCGGTTGGGAGAGGAGGAAATGAGAGGGGATTAGAAAAGGAGCTCTTGGGAGGAATGCAGGTTGCGTGAGGGTAGGTATCGGGAGACCATGTGAGAGATGTATGGAGAGGACAGGTTGTGGATGGGTTTGTATGTCATGGTTAGGGATTTGAACCGGGATCTCTGGGAAGTGGGGAGCCAGTGAAGGGTTTGGCAGAGGGGGGAGACAGGGGAGTAGTAGGGACACAGGTGGATGAGTCAGGCAGCGGAATTGAGGATAGATTGGAGAGGTGCGAGGGAGGTAGTGGGGAGGCCAGTGAGCAGGAGGTTGCAGTAGTCAAGGCAGGAGATGGTGAGGGCATGGACAAGTGTCTTAGCAGTGTCGTGGTCAAGGAAGGAGCGGAGTCGGGAAATATTTTTGAGCTGGAGTCGGCAGGTTGTGGCGAGGGCTTGGATGTGTTTCTTGAAGGAGAGGGAAAAGTCAAGGATTACCCTAAGGCACTTGGCGTGGGGGACTGGTGAGAGTGAGCAGTCGTTGACAGTGATGGTAAGGGCTGGTAGTGGGGGAGAGCGACTAGGGGGGGAAACGATGTACTCGGTTTTGTCCATGTTCAATTTCAGGAAGCGAGCAGAAAAGGATGAGATGGCGGACAAGCATTGTGGAATTTTGGAAAGTAGGGAGGTGATGTCAGGCCCAGACAGATAGATCTGGGTGTCGTTGGCGTAGAGGTGGTATTGAAGGTCATGGGAATCAATGAGTTGGCCTAGGCTGAGGGTGTAGATGGAGAAGAGAAGTGGACCCAAGACCAAGCCTTGGGGAACACCAACAGATAGGGGGTAGGGTGAAGAGGAGGTGTGGGAGTGGGTGACGCTGAAAGTCTGGTCTGTTAGGTAAGAGGAGATCCAGGAGAGGGCTAGGTCAGTGATGCCAAGAGATTCTAGAATTTGAAGTAGGAGAGAATGGTCAATGGTGTCAAAGGCGGCAGATAGGTCGAGGAGGAGGACAGAGTAGTGTCATTTGCTGTTGGCGGTCAGCAGGTTGTTGGTGACTTTGGTTATGTGTCACACTTGAGAGGTGAAAAATCAGGTGACTGGATGGTGTGATGGGTGAAGGGATTTAGGGGGAGCTAATCTGACCCTGGAACTAGGGGTCCCTGACTTGCCCTGATCTCAGAGGTACCTCTGATGGTGAGGAGGTCCGAGTCGCCACCCTTTCACCTTAAGCTCCTGATTAGCGCTAGACTGAGGGCCCCAACCTCCACCCACAGATCAGGAACCACAGCTACTCCCAAGGCAAGAGAACTCCTGGAAGGACTTCACCACAAGAGCAAAGCAACTTCACAGCACAGAGACCAAGAGTAAATTGACCTGACCCAGTGCCGTGGGATACCCAGGTCCTGGGCGTTGTAGTTCACAAGGGATGTCACGGGTCCCGTTGCCAAGTCCCGTGGCCCTGGTGGTCACTGAAAAGAGGGTTTAAGTCAATAGGAATTAAATAAAGGATAATTCGTGATGCCACCTACGGTTACCGTAATGATGCCAGCGCTGCGGGACAGACCTCCTGGGTGATAGTGGAGCAGCAAGATGGTTATGCTCCTGGGGCAGTGATGGAAGTTTGTGGTTTTACTCTGGGATGCAGCTGCACCAGGCCCGGTCGCTGTTCCACCTCCCTGCTGCAGTCGGCGGCTTCTCAGGTGGAGATAGTAAAGGATGCCACACAGTCTTTTTACTCCATACAAGTTTACTGGCAGCTCTTAGATTACACAGTCTTTTCGGGTCAGCTTGGCCTGGGTAGTCACTAGGAATCAGTATGCTTTACTCAGGACCCTCGTTGGAATGGCTGCTTTTTCCTGTCCAGTTTCTTCCTGCGCTCTCTCCTGCCTCCCCAACGCTCCCGCACGCAGAGCCTGAAGTCAGCTCCCACGGATCCTCTCTGTTTGAGCTACTTCTTTCCCAGTCCTCGGGACCCTATACGGAACCTTTTTCTGGGTGCACCAGGTGTTGGCCTCGACTTCCTAAAGAAGCTCAGGCCTCCAGTTTGGCAGCTCAGGGGTGGACACCCACACCTCTCTCGGAGCTGGTCCTCCGTTATGGGAATGAACCCCTCCGGTCGGTAATTGTACCGGGTCCAGATTCGAACGCACCGCAACACCTGGTGCCTCTAGGGTTCCCTTCGTTCTCGACGGCTTCTTCGCCGTTCCGCACTCACTCCCCAGTGGAACTCAGTGCTGACTGACTTCACTCTCCTCCCACCCACACACTTTTCTACTCTTCCACTCCTCCTATGGGACTGGGTCCTCCCTGAAGCAGGTCCACCCACGGTCCTCTACCTAGGGTGTGTGTGGATGTGTGTCATGAGGGTCCTTTATGCAGCATCCCAATTCCCTAGTCACAGGAATACTACACACTCTTTTATGGGTGCAGTACCCCTCTGTGGCATCCCGACCAGTGGGGCACCATATTCCCCCTTGGTTAAACTCACTCGTCCGTGAGTGACCCGACCCGGTACAGATTAAAATGTTTTTGTACATTTTTATTAACACATAAACAGTAACCATACTCAGTGCTTTGCTTCCCTTATGGGAGGTACTTTTACTTTTAACGTTACCTGGTCAACGGGACCAACACATGAAAAATAGAAAAAATTCAAGACATTCAAATCCAGCCAAAACAGGGCCGGATTACAGTGCAGTCCCGGTGGTAGTGTTCTTCACCTCTGCAGTGTCCATATCACCACTGGGCCGCTGAAATGCACACATTATAGAGTCCTATGGCTTAACGGGTGACAGTCCAGAGGCTCAACATATCAGACTGTTCATATATTGTCCATTGGCATCATATGCAGCACACAATGATAACTATATTCAACGGGCGATTCATATTCTAGTCCACTACTATGTACACCCGTAGAGCATACCACCCTCTGGGACCAAGGTGCCGCTCATAGTTCACTTTATCAAAGCGATACAGGTCTCTGTCCAGGTATCCCTTGGGGAGATGAGCCTCCACATCTCTCTGGCTCACAAAGACCTCCTCATACAGGCCTAGTTCTCGGATGAAACCCCACCCATTGTCCAAATTAAAAGCTGTCACCATACCTGTCTTATGGTCTTCTGGGGCAATCCGTGACAGTCCTCGAGCTCGGCTCCTCGCCAACAGGATTTCCTGTTCCTGGGCCCACCATCTCTCACGGCGACGCTGTCTCTCCGACTGGTCGGCCAGGAACCTCTGTTGGGCAAAGTCAAGGGGCTCCAGGGCTGGAAATGGAGTACGGTCCTGTGCCCCGATTATGGCGGCAGCTCCGACCTGCCCGACCAGTCGGTGTTGGTGACAATCCCACCATAGAGCATGGGGCCTGGATGCCCCGATTTCCTCGTCGCTGCCGGCCTCATCCTCCTTGGGTTCTTCCTTCACGGAGTCCAGCTGGCTGGATGGCTCCTCGATCACGGCCTCCACCACCACATCAGACTCTCCCGCAGGACCCTCCAGGAAGTACTCCTTGGGTTTGACTGGTTCTTCTGGGTCCTCCGGCTTCACTCCGGTCACATCATCATTGGCAGGCACTTCGGGGACCTCTGGCTCAGTGCGGGGCCCGGATGCCCTGACTTTTTCATCGAGGATTGCTTGCGGTCAAACTGCTGGCCACTGCTGGCAACCTCGAGCTTACTCATGGCCTGGTCTCTCGCCCTCGGTTCCAGCTCCAGGTTGCTGGACTCCCACTGCGCAACCCGCCAGGTCAACTTGGTGTGGACATCTGCATTCCAGCACCTAAAGTTCCAGTCCAGGGTCTCGTTGAGCTGTGTCTGCAAGTCTCTTCGGGCAGCCTCCCAGAACGCATCATCGTCACCGGAAGACAGGAGTGAAGACGCTGCCTGCTCCATGGTGCCAAGGCTGCTCACTTCTTCCACCTCGCAGACATGGTTTTTGTGGTTAGCTGCCGCCATTGCTCCAGGCCCGTGGACCAAACTCGTGCCTCACCTTCCTGCCGCCATTTGTAGTCTCCGGTAGGAGTACTTTAATCTCTGGCCAGCCCCTTTGGTTTTCTGGTGGCAATTGGGCTGGGCATGAAGTTTCGCACCTCTGTCAAGGCCCTCCCACGATGAGGGGCCATAGCACGCCCCTGGACCTGCACATGTTGTTAAGTCTCTGACCCCGCCATCTTGGGGCCCAACAAATAAAGTCTTTTCAAACACAGTTTAAGACGCACAGTACCCAGTTTTACTGGGCATGGGATCCTGTTCATGACGCCAAAAGCTGACCCACCCAAGGGCCGTGGGATACCCGGTCCTGGGTGATGTAGTTCACGGGGGATGTCACGGGGCCCGTTGCCCGGTCCTGTGGCCCTGGTGGTTGCTGAAAGGGGGTTTAAGTCAATAGGAATGAAATAAAGGATGATTCATGACGCCACCTACGGTTCTGGTAAAGTTACTGGCACTGCGGGACAAACCTTCGAGGTGATGGTGGAGCAGCAGGATGGTTACGCTTCCCGTAGGTGAAGCGGGATCCCCAGGGCAGAGATGGAAGTTTGTGGTTTCATACAGGGATGCAGCTGCATCTGTCACTGTTCCTCCTCCCTGCTGTGGTTGGCGGCTCCTCAGGTGGAGATAGTAATGGACGCCACACAGTCTTTTTACTTCGTACAAGTTTACTGGCAGTTCTTAGATTACACTGCCTTTTCGGGGCTGCTTGCCTAGCCTGGGTAGTCACTAGGAATGAGGATGCTTTACTCAGGACCAGGGCCGGCATCAGCACCCGGTATACCCGGGCAAATGCCGGGGCCCAGGCGTCACTGAGGAGCCTACCGTCGCCTGCCCGCCCTGCACCAGTATTATTTATTATCTCTTACTGGCGCGGTACAGTGCTTACACACTTCATTAATATCGGCCGCCGGCTGCCAGCCCCCACTCTGCCACCGTTCCGGGCCATCACTTCTGCGGCCAATGTGTGTTCCACATTGTAGAACGTATAGAAGAGACTCGTCACCCACCCTCCTCTCCTCTATGTTCCACAGCCACCTCAGTGGTACCACTGGCACCACATACGCCGGCGCCCAGCACCGCCTCAGAAGTTAGTGTATGGAGGCGGTGCAGGCTGTAGCCAGCCAGAGCCTGGTGCATAAAATAGCACTACATGTAGTTAGAACTTAATTTTGGGAGTGCTGCCTGTTTTTTTCTCTTTCATTGTATTGATGGGTATTTGACACTGCCCTAACAGGTTTTGCACCCATTTATTTTTGTAGTGGTGCCCAAGTTTTGCCTTTTGGATATATATACACTGTATATGCTGGAGTGCTGGAAGAAGGTCTGAGGACCGAAACGTCCCACCACTATGATGCCTGAAGGCCATTAAAGGCGAAATACACCATTTTGGAGTGCTGCGGTCAATTTTTTGGTCTGTATAATAGGGTGAATGAACTAGCCCTGGACTGTTTGCACCACCCCTATTAGGCAAATAAGTGCTACTCTATTTTTTTTTATATACACTATATATATATATATATATATATATATATATATATGTGTGTATATATATACATGTATATATCTATGCTGTGTATATATATATATATATATATATATATATATATATATTCAGTATGTGTTAAGTGGGCCCACTGAGACTCTTTCGCCTAGGGCCCACAAAAACCTGGAGTCGGCCCTGCTCAGGACCCTCAGTGAAATGCCTGCTATTTCCTATCCAGTCCCTTCCTGTGCTCTCTCCTGCCTCCCCAGTGCTCCCACACGCAGAGCCTAAAGCCAGTTCCCACGGATCCTCTCTGTCTGACCGAATCCTCTCCGAGTCCTCGGGTCTCTATACGGTGCCTTTTTCTGGGTGTGTCAGGTGTCTGCCTCAACTGCCTAAAGTAGCGCGGGCCTCCGATTTGGTGGCTCGGGGGTGGACACCCACACTGCTCTCGGAGCCTGTCCTCCGTTCCGGGACTGAACCCCTCCGGTCGGTAATCGTACCGGGTCCGGATTCAGGCGCACCGCAACACCTGGTGTCCCTTTCTTCTCGACGGCTTCTTCGCCGTCCCGCACTCCTCACTCCCCAGTGGAGCTCTGTGCTGACTGACCTCACTCTCCTCCCACCCACACACTTTTATACCCTTTCACTCCTCCCATGGGACTGGGTTGTCCCTGAAGCAGGTCCACTCACGGTTCCCTACCTAGGGTGTGTGTGAATGTGTGTCATAAGGGTCCTTAATGCAGCATCCCAATTCCCTTGTCACAGGAATACTACACACTCTTTTATGGGTGCAATGCCCCTCCGTGGGATCCACAGGAGAGGAAAGGCTGTTTAAAGGGGGGAGGGGATTGCAGGTGAGTCACACCCAAGCCTCATATCAACTAGAACCTGAGCAAGCTGAGCGGCAAAGTTGTCAGCAGAGATGAGGGGCGAGGAAGGAGGTGCAGGGGGACGGAACTTTTGAATAGTTGTTTGGGGTTGTGGGACAGGGCGGCTATTAGCGAAGAGAAGTAGGCTTGTTTTGCGGTGGTGAGTGCAGTCTTGAAGTGATTAAGGGACTGTTTGTACATAGTAAAGTGCTCTGCGGGGTGAGATTTCTTCCACCTCCGTTTGCCCGCCCTGGACGCCTGTCACAGTTTTTTAGTGTGGGTGCTGAGCCAGAGTTGTCTGTGTGCACAGGTTTTTTTGTATGAGAAGGGGGCAGCATGGTCGAGGGCTGTGGCGAGTGTGGTGTTATAGAGGGTGGCGGCAGCATCTTGATAGGAAGCTAAGTCTTTGAGAGGCAGGAAGGACTTACAGACTGAGTGGAAATCAGTAGGTTTAAGGTTTCTGCGGGGATGAGGGAGTTTCTGGAGAGGGGGGAGCATTGTAGGAGGGGAGAAGAAGGAGAAGGTCAACAAGTTATAGTCGGATACAGAAGCGGGTGAAGACATGGTCTAGTGTGTGGCCATCATTGTGGGTGGCTGAGGAGGACCATTGGGAAAGGTCAAAGGAGGTGGTCAGTGATAGGAGTCTAGAGGCATCGGGGTGGAGGATGTCAATGGGGATGTTGAAATCACCCATAATGATTGTGGGGATGTCGGCAGAGAGGAAATGGAGAAGCCAGGTGGTGAAGTGGTCGAGAAAGATGGGGGTGGATCCTGGGGGGGCGGAAGATGACAGCCAGCTGGAGATTGCATGGAGAGAACATGTGGACGGAGGGCACCTCGAAGGAGGGGAGGGAGGCAGAGGGCAGTGGTGTAATTGGGGTGAAGGAGCAGTTGTTGGACAGGAGGAAGCCGACACCTCCACCACGGTTGTTGCTAGGGCAGGGAGTGTGGGAAAGAGTGAGTCCGCCATAGGAAAGTGCAGCAGGGGAGGCGGTGTCAGAGGGGGTGAGCCATGTTTCGGTGATGCCAAGGAAAGAGAGTTTGTTGGAGATGAAGAGGTCATGGATGAATGAGAGTTTATTGCATACCGAGCGAGCGTTCTAAAGTGCACCAGGTAGGGGGATTTGGGGAGGCGGGGAGGCTGGGTAAATGGGTGTAAGGTTATGGGGGTTGTGGGTGTTTGTATTGGGGAGTGGGTATGGGGTAGGAGCTCTGGCTCTGTGCAGCGGAGTGAGAAGTGAAAGCCATCTCCTTCCTCACACCCCGCTCCCAGCCACCTAGTCTCTGGTGGAGGGCGGGGCCTTGAGTCCTCCGAGAAGCCCACTACTATAGGCCGTGGCTCCGGCCTGTGCAGATGGCTTCTGCACCCAGAGCAGTGTACTGTGTGCCCGGACGTCCACAGATGGTCTCACAGGGGTCCCCACGGTGGATTGGGAGCAGAGGATGGAGCAGGCATGTCACTGAGTGGAGTCTCACCAGTGTTGGGTCGCCGGGTCCAGGGCACCTCCTGCAGCAGCGCTGTGGTCGTGAGGTTAATGGTGCTCAGAGAGCGTCCTCCACCTCCACTAAACAGATGTCGAGGTAGCCAGGAGGGAGCTGGGACTGATGAGCATGATCATGGGCCGGTGTGATGTCCAGGGCCGCAGATGGCCGTGGATGCCGTGCAGGACAAAGCAGCACGTCTTCTCTGCTCGGTGGCCATCTTTTGGCTTAAATCTTGCTGTCAGAGACTGACACTAGGATTTAACTGGTTAGTGTTGAGCCCCAGGCCCTGGGGTACTCGGGTATCAGGCTCAGTGGGTGTTTCACGGAGATGTCACGGGTGGCAGCGCCTGAGCCCGTGGCCTGGGTGACACTTCAATAGAGGGGTTATGTACAGGGAATAAGAGTTATTGTCACGTGACGCCACCTGTAGTACCTGGTGAGGGATCACCAGCGCCGCCACAGTCCTCCGAAGGGCGATGGTATTGCGGCAAGGATGGCAAAGCTCCCTACAGGTGGAGCTGATCCTCCGGGGCAGGGTTCCTGTAAGCAAACAGGTTGAATTCTGCAGCACAAGGACACAGAGGCAAAGTCACTCTCCTGGGTACTTTACTGGAACAGTTCAGGTAAAAAGCACAGTTCACAGTACAACACAGGCTATAAGTGTCGAGCCCACTGGGACAGGGTACTCGGTACTGGACCGGGTCGCTACTGGGGGATGTCACGGAGGTCCTTGTCCGGACCGTGTCCCGGGCCCTGGCAAGTAAAAGGGGAATATTTACAGGGGATTAAATGTTTATCGTGACACCACCCACGGCTTGTGGTCAATGGTGGGACCACCGCTACTGCAGAACCTCCGAGGATGATGTTAAAGCAGCTGTAGATGGAATAGTTCTCCGCAGGTAGAACTTGGTTCCCCAGGGCAGTGATGATTAAAATGTATTGTGTAGGCTTGTAGCAGGTGCAGTTCACTTACTGTCCTGCTGCTGCAGCTTTCCTTCAGTGTCCAGAGCTGACAGGCTGTGGCTCTCCAGGCTGGGATCTCTCTGCAATCCTGTTGGAGGGAATCATGCACAGGCAATGGAGAATCATGCAAAGGAGTCAGAAGCAGGGTTCACCGTGTTTACTTAGCAGTTTGTTCAGCATAACAGCTCAGTTACAGTGTTCAAGGTACAGGTCTTTACACGGGTGACAACTTTCCCCTCCGGGTTCCTCTTTACTCCTGCAGCAGCCAGGTTGTTCCTCTCTGTGACCCCTCACTCTTTCTCTGTCCTTTCCAGGCTTTACTCTCTTTCTCTCTCACTTGGTGTGTGTGTCTCCGGACAGTATGGCGGTGGCTCGGACCCCTGTGGCCCTTGTGGTTGCCACTGAGCTGCCTGTCCTTTTTGGGATAGGAACTCTAACGTGTAGTTAGAGCTCCCCGTCGGTTAATCTGGGGAAACCGGGTGAATCGTCGGTCCCCTTCAGAGCCGACACTCTGCTACTAGCCTAGCCTCCAATAGTCCTGCTGTGCTAGGCTCTATCAGGCTCCTTCTAACCGTGACTCAGGTTCCATAGGAAGGCTACTCTGCCTGCAGTCGGTCGTCTCAGCCGTGTTACTAGGACCCAGTGCTGCTGGTCCTCTCTTCCCTCACACTCCTGGGGTGCTGGCTCTGGATGGGCTTTCTCTCTGTGGCTCACACTGGCTCTTCAGATTCTGCGCTCCTTACACCCCACTCCTCCAGGACGTGTGCTTCTGGTCTGTACTGCTCAGCCTACCTCAGCCTACTGACTCCTTCCTCCTCCCCTTCTCTATTTCTACCATCTATCACCTGACCTGTTTGCTGTCCCACCCACTGTTCTCTAAACCCACCACCCCTTGCCCGCCTAGAGTCCCGGGCTCCAGGTTGGGTGCTGCCCTCTAGTGGTATGTGGGGTGTCTGTGAGGGTGTTGTGGTGCAACTCTCTTCCTATCTTACCTGGCTGCAGTTCCCTATGTGGCCTCCTGGTCGCAGGGGAGCTACATAAGCATAGGCAGCTGGCCTAGGTAGTGAACGGGGCAAATAAACGGGGTGTTTCCATGTGGCTTTGTTAGATGTCCCTCCTTTACTGCTCTTCTAGGTTAGTGTGAAGCCTGGCTGATCGGAAATCCAGCCTGGCCTCCTGCGCTCTCTCACCTTTGCTGTCGTCGGGTAACCCTCTAATGGCTTGCCGCTATCTCTCGTCATACGGTGCCTGGCTCCCTTAATGTTGACTGCGCTGGTGCTCGGGAGACTTGAAGACTCCATGGTAATCGGGATTCTCTGCTGTGCTTGTAGCTCTCCAGCAGTCTGCGGGCTCTGATGCACTGTAACCCGTCTTGGAGAACCTATCACCGGCTCCTCTGTTCCCAAAACTGCTGCTCTCCTGGAAAGTTCCTTTCCTGTCTGTTCCTCAGATGTTCTCTGTCTCTAACTTCCTTCCGCCCTCACACTGCTTGCCCTGCACTCCTCCCATTGGGGCTGGGTCTCCTAGTAAAGGATTTAACCCTGTAGTTCCCTGAGCTCAGGGTGTGTGTGGATGCAAGGATTAAGCCACATATTAACCTCCCCATTCACTTACCACAGGGATACCACACACACTGGTCTGGGTGCAGTACCCCTTAGTGGCGCTCCGACCAGTGGGGCGCCACATTAGCACCCATAAGCAGATCTCCTGTCCACCCGCAGCTGTTCAAGGCACATGTTTAAGTGCAATAGTTTAAGGGCAAAAGTACCAAATACTAATGAAATGTGTGTAAACTTGTGACTTTGCAGAAAGTAATAAAAATGCCTTCAAACATTCTCTCTCATTATTCTGGCATTTGGCAAATATTAATAATCATGATAATCCTAACTGACCTGAAATGGGAAAGGTTTATTCTGATTTAATGTAAGATAGTGAGAAAATCATGTCTTCTTATATAGTGTATGTAAACTTCTGGTTTCAGCTGTACATGTCCTTGCTCATCACTAAGTGGTAAAGGTTTAAAGCAGATGGAAACTTTGCTTTTTATTTAACACATGTGTCGGGGACATAATTTATATTAAAACAATAAAAGTCCGTTTTCTCACAGTAATAATCACAGGGTACAATCTAACATAATTTTAAATAATCTGAAGAAAAAAAATACTTATGGTTACTTTTGGTATTGGTTATTATAACCTTAAATAACAGTTGTCCTCTTTCAGGAAATCTTGATCTCTGGGCACATTTTCTGGAGGTAACAGGGTTACTTTAAGAGTCCTTTACATGTGGCCACGATTCTTCCAACAAACATTCTTATCTGTAAAAGGTCACATCTTTTTGCAGACATAAAAGTTATTGGTGGTTTACAGCACATCTCATGTAAGCAGAATATGTGCTGCCAACAATAGTTTAAAGCATATAAGGGCCACTTTACACACACCAACTTATCTGACCAACTTCTGACCAACTTGCTGGTTGCAGTGAAATCATGGACACATTGCTCCATTTTGTGACTGTGTACAATGGAACAATGTGTCCATGATTTCACTGCAACCAGTAAGTTGTTCAGAAGTTGGACAGATAAGTTGGTGTGTGTAAAGTGGCCACAGGAGAAGTAGGACACACATCATCAATCAGAGCATAAAATAATGAGGTATATAAGAGGAGGCATAAATGCTCATGACAAGAACAAGTATTTGCCTCTTTATAAGTCACTTGTGGTTCACACTTATGGCCACTTTACACACACCAACTTATCTGTCCAACTTCTGACCAACTTACTGGTTGCAGTGAAATCATGGACACATTGTTCCATTTGTACACAGCCACAAAATGGAGCAATGTGTCCATGATTTCACTGCAACCAGAGATCTGTTCAGAAGTTGGACAGATAAGTTGGTGTGTGTAAAGTCGCCCTTAGAAAAGCAGGTACAATTTGGTCTTCTGTGTATAAGAAACACATAGCTGAACTAGAGCAGAGGCCGATAAGAGACCAAGGTTATTAAGGTTATTAACCCCTTTACGACCAAGGACGTATATGTTAGCTCACACGCTAAGCTCACATCTTCCCCCACACATCTCAGATGATCTCATCAGCTAGGATGTGTAACTAAGGCTAGGGTCACACTTGCAGATTTTCTATGCGATTTTGAGACTTACGTTTTGTGAAAACGCATGCAAAAACGCATCCATAGGCCCCCATGCAAAAAATGCATGCCCCCAATAGCAAAAACGCATGTTTAAATGTACCATGCGTTTTGGGATGCGTTTTTGCCTCAGCGCCAAAAAATACTGCAAGCAGCATTTTTTGGTGCTTTTTCAAAAACACATGCGTTTTTTTTACAAAACTCATGTATTCTTTTAACATGGGGCCCTATGGGAAACGCATGCGTTTTTATAAGACACTAAATGGTACATGCGTTTTTGCATGCGTTTTTTAAGGGTGTCCGACACCTTTCAGCAAAAACGCAGGCTGCCTACAACATGCAAAAACATGCGTTCACATCAGTATGCAGGCTGGCCAGTCAATCAGCTGTCTCGGCGACGGTTGGGAGGCGGAGATCAGGGGCGGAGATCTCCTCCCGGCCACTGGTAATCTCCCGTCGGTGTCAGCGGGGAGAAACAGGTGATCTGACAGCTGTTTAAATCTCCCGCACTGACACCGAAGAGGAGGTGTCGGCACGGGACATTTAAACAGCTGTCAAATCAGGAGATTAGCAGCGGCCAGTAGAGGAGATCAGCACCTGCTCCAGCTGATCTCCAGGGACTGCCACTGATCTCCCGGTGACTGCCGCTGATCTCCCGGTGGCCGCTGCTGATGTCCCGGGAGATCAGCGGTGGCCACCGGGATAGATTTCAATGAGATCCGCAGCGTTTTCCTGCGCTGTCATACGAGGACACTGCGGATCTATTGACTCCCATGCATTGTTTGTGCACTTGCGGGAGCTTGCAGATAAAACAAGCTCCCTCAAACGCACCGCACAAAAAATGCAACAGGCTGCGTTCGGAGTGTGGAGGAGGGCGCATAAATTATTCACATCCAAATGCAACCGCAACCGAACGCAGCCAAACGCAGGTACTATGCGTTCCCATGTTAAACATAGGAACGCAGTGGGCATGTGCTTGGCTGCATTTGGTACGCTGCGTTTAAATACGCAAGTGTGAAACCACCCTAAAAGCATCAATCGGATCAGTGATCTGATCAATGCTGTTAACCCTTTAGATCGTGGTGTCAATCACTGACAGCATGATCCAAAGCACCACTGTGGGGATCCCTTTTGTGACATGAGTCACTACAGAAATAATTAATCTCTGAGGTGCAGAAAACAGACTGTAATAACATAAAGTAAACATAATAATATTACTATTTACTGGTAGTAAAGAGAGGTCAAAGCAATCCGAGGTCACGTCCAGGAAATGGCTCAGTAAAAGCTATAGGTAGTCAGAAGCAAAGCCCAATTCAAGCCGAAGTCAGGAAACCAGAGAGACAAAACAGAATACAGAGGAGTAGGCAAAAAGAGGAATCAGGTCACAAGCAGAGAGTCAAGTCCAGTTAAGGTAACAAATCAGGCAGGGTCTGGCTCAGAGCACAGAGAGATCTATCCTACACATTTAAAGGAAAGTGTACAATTGACACTGACAAGGCAGCAAGCTTGCTTAAGTAGAGTTCTCATCAATGTAAGCTGAATGCAGGTGAGTTGCAGCACAGAGCCAGCCCAGACTGACAATCTCCACAAAACATAGTAAAGGACAAAGGAAGTGTGTAGATCGTGACAGTACCCCCTCTTCAAGGGTGGCCACCGGACCCCGAGGCTTCCCAATAAACCTCCAATGAAAGGCCCGGACCAACCGATCAGCCCTTACAGAATGAACCGGAACCCAGGACTTTTCCTCAGGTCCATACCTCTTCCAAGGCACCAGATATTGAAGGGAATTTCAGACCATTTGGGAATCAATGATCCTTTGAACCTCCTATTCTAGGTTCCCTCAATGGATTCTTGAGGAAGTAGGGGCAAGAGAGACAGAGCAGAGGGAATAAACTCTCTCAACGACTTTGTGAAACACATTAGGAATATGGAAAGACCAGGGGAGTTTTAATTGGAAGGAAACTGGATTGACTATCTCCAAAATCTCATATGGACCAATGAACCTAGGATCCAACTTCAGTGAGGGCATATTCAATCTAATATTCTTTGAGGATAGCCATACCTTATCTCCCACAATCTGAGGATGGAACCCATAATTACAGATAACCGGTTAGTACCCCGTGGACTGATCAACCCAACTGTTGAAGGCAAATTCAGCCAGAGGAAGAAATGATGACAAGTTGTCTTGCTGATCAGTGACAAAACATCTCAAAATTTTTTACGAGACTGATTTGTTCTCTTAGTATAAATTGTTTTTCTGACAATAGTCTTCCTGACAAAGTCTCGTGCTTGAGCCGAAACGTTGTTTGTTTGGAAACTACACACTTTGCACTGAAAATGAAAAGCCTGAAAGCAACTACCATTTTCTCTTTCTTTTTTCACGTGATATGTGCCAGGGCTAAAACTTTATACTGTTTGACTCTTTTCCGTGAGCACCTAATTAGTGGTTGAGCTTGATGCTATACTTCTAACTGATTTCTCTCTGTCTGCCTGTTAGATTCAGGGTGATAAGCAGAGGAGAAGGACAAATACAATCCCCAAATTTTTGCAGAAGGCCCTCCAAAATCTAGAGATGAATTGTACTCCCCTATCAGACACAACAATAAGGGGAATCCCATGCAATCATACTACATGAACAATAAACAGTTTGGAGAGAGTTTCAGCATTGGGTAATCCAGCGACCTCAAGGCTCTGCAGGCTTTTTAGGGTTTGAAAATTATTACAGGAAGCTTATTAGAAGTTTTTCTCAGATTGTCAAGCCTTTACGGACCTCACTCATAAAGGGGCAGAGTTAAAGGTTTGGTCGCCAGAAGCGGTAGGGGCTTTTGAAAATTTGAAGAAATGTTTTATGTCTGCTCCTGTGCTTGTTCAACCAGACCTCTAGAGGCTGTTCATTGTGGAGGTAGATGCTTCAGAGATTGGGGTGGGGGCTGTATTATCTCAAGGTCCTAAAACTTTAACTAACCTGCGACCATGTGCCTTTTTCTCTAAAATATTTTCTCCTGCTGAAAAGAACTATGATGTGGGTAATGAAGAGTTACTGGCTGTCAAGTTGGCTTTTGAAGAATGGAGACATTTTTTAGAAGGAGCCGTTCATCCGGTCACCGTGGTGACAGATCACAAAAATCTAGCCTAAATTGAATCTGGCAAGCGGTTGACCCCTAGACAGGCCAAATGGATTTAATTTTTCTATTTCATTCAGGCCTGGATCTAAAAATGTAAGAGCAGATGCCTGTCTCGTAATCTTGATTCATTGTCTCCTCCAGAACCTCCTTTCTCCATTCTTCCTCAGGGTATTGTTGTGGCCAAGGTTTCATTGAGCTGGAAGCTGAAATTCGTATCAGATTATATGCCCCTCTGAGATCCAGTTTGGAAAACCATTTGGCCCCTGAAAGCTAATTATATAGATCGTGGATGAGTGGAAGCAGATAAGTATTCTTAACAGTTATTTTGTTTAGTTCATGGGAATCGAGGCAGGGACGAAGACCTCCATCTTTCTTTTTAACAAAAAAAAAAACCGGCGGCTACTGGCGATCAGGAAGAACGGATATCACCTTTTCGTAAACTTTCAGCTATATAAACTTTCATGGCTGTCAGCTCCGGACCAGACAATTATACAGAGATCCTTGGGCAATTTGGCATTGGAAATGAAATTAATAGCACAATCTCAGCCTCAGAGGAGGTAAGATCTCAGCCTCTTTTTACGAAAAAACATCTTCAAAGTCTTTCAGGTATTCCAGAAGACCCTCCAGACTAACGGAGCAAACATGCATAGATTTAAGACAGTTTTCAACACAAGAGGGACCCCATTTGACAATATCTTTTAGATTCCAGTTAATGATTGGATTATGCATACGCAGCCAAGGAATACCCAACAATTTCCAGCAGGTAAATTGTCCAAAACATAGCAGGAGATTAATTCTGTGTGAAGGGACCCCACCTTGAGTGTGAACTCCACAGTAACTAACTGAACCAAATTCTTGAGCAACTGAGTTCTATCAATTTCCATGATTTGAAAAGTGCTTTTTAACTTAACTGTCTCTAATTCTAACTTCAGGACCAGTAATGAGTAAATGAAATTAATCCCTGATCCACAGTCAATAAAGGCAAATGTTGACAGACACTGATTTTGAAAGAAAAATTCAACATTCAACAATACTTTATCGGAGAAGTAAAAAGGTATCTGCAAGTCTGGGTGACCTCCTCGACAATCACCCAGACTTAGGAAAATTTCCCAACGGCTTGTTTGCTGCAGGTCTTGTCAAGCAATCCTTTAAAAATGACCAGCTTGGCCACAATAGAGACAAAGTCCAAGTTCCTGACGGCATCTCTTCTCATGATCCTAGAACTGGCAGATCCAACCTCCATCTCAGGAAAATGAACTGGGCCAGATGGACAAAATGGGACCTCTTGTCGAACCTCATGTCTCTCCCACATCCTCCAATCCATGCGGATACCCTGAGTCATTGCCTCACCAAACAACCAGGTGGAGCAAACAGAGCCAGAGCATCCTTTAGAGATTCCGAGAGACCCCAGAGGAATTGGCATCTGAGAGCTGTGTCATGCCACAGGATCTCAGTAGACCACTCACGAAACTCATACAATAGTCTTCTGCTGTGCGGTTGCCCTGTGTCAGGTTCATGATCCTTGTCTCTGCCACCTTGACCCTGTCAGGTTCATCATAGATCTGTCCCAAAGTGTCAAAAAAGATGTCCACTGAAAGATGTTCAGGTTCAAGAGAGGGTAGTGAGAAGGCCCAGGTCTGAGGTCCCCCCGCAAAAGTGACATTATAATTCCTACCCGCTGTGACTCATTCCCAAATGTCTGAGGGCGCAAGGTAAAAAATAATTTACATCTCTCCTAGAAAATTCTAAACTGCTCTTTTTCCCCAGAAAATTTGTCAGGGAGTGCTACAACAGGTTCAGAAGTGCTGAAAGATACGTCAGAGGGATCAGAAGTCATGACAGCGGTCAGAGGGAGAGAGATTCTGAGTGGCAGGAAAAGCACCACACATCTGGCCTGTAACTGAGCCTGGGAGACTGCTAATATGTGGTGTTATAAGGCCAGATCCTGGACTAACTGAGTCAGATCCGCCACCTGATCACACAAAGTACATAATGGATCCATAGGTGGGGTAAAATAGATAAAAAGTAAACTGTCCATTGTAATGTACGCAAGTCATTGCAGAAATAACTAATCTCTGAGGTGCAGAAAACAGACTGTAAAAACAGAAATGAAATATAATAATATTACTACTTACTGGTAGTAAAGAGGGGTCAAAACAATCCGAAGTCAGGTCCAGGAAAAGGTGCAGTAACAGCAAAGGGTAGTCAGAAGCAAAGTCCAATTCAAGCCGAAGTCAGGAATCCAGAGGAACAAAACAGAATACAGAGGAGCTGGCAAAAAAAGGAATCAGGTGACATGCAGAGAGTCAAGTCCAGATAAGGTAACAAATTAGCCAGGGTCTGGCTCAGAGCACAGAGAGATCTATCCTACACATCCAAAGGCAAGTGTACAATTGACACTGAATAGAACAGCAAGCTTGCTTAAGTAGAGGTCTAATCAATGTGAGCTGAATGCAGGTGAGTTGCAGCACAGAGCCAGCCAGACTGATAATCTCCACAACAACCTAGTAAAGGACAAAGGCAGTATGGAGATTGTAAACACCACTATTCCCCAGTGTGATTGGAGGTCCCATGATGCCAGTGGTGGATTAAGTGGATCATGGGCCCGGAGGCAGTTCCTAAAACCTGCCCCGCCCGCCAAAAAAATTTGCCGCCCTCCTTGGTCGTTGATAATCCGGGGGTCAGGGAGGTACCGCTAGTGGGTTAGGAGCCTCTTAAGAGTACCTGTTAATCAGGGTCAAATTCAATGGTGATCAGCTGCTGTAGGACGCGCGCTTGCGGCCTCCGGGATCCGGAACGGACGCTGGCGCTTAGTTATGATGTCATGCCGTAATGCCGTAAAGTGGGGCAGACATCACCACAGGTCCTACCACCGATCACCACGGTGTCCCTATTATAGTCATTATATTGTTATTGGGACAATGATGTTAACAATTCCCCAATAGAACACGCTGGGATATACAGTATATAGCACCAAAGATAGAAGAATGGAATAAATCAAACACAGAATACAAAACGATCTAGATGTAAATATACACATAGGAAACATTGTGCACGGAGGAAGATAGTAATATACAGGTCAACACATAGTACAGAGAGCAGAGGATGGCAATATACAGGTGTACACCTAGTACACGGCTTGCACACACACACACACACACACAAACAGAGGCACGGCTCACACACACACACACACACAGAGGAACGGCTCACACACACACACAGAGGCACAGCTCGCACACACACACACAAGCAGAGGCACAGCTCGCACACACACACAGAGGCACAGCTCGCACACACACACACAGAGGCACGGCTCGCACACACAGAGGCACGACTCCACACACAGAGGCACGGCTTGCACACACACACAAGGCGCGGCTTGCACACGCACACACACACAGAGGCACAGCTTGCACACATACAGAAAGAGGCACAGCTTGCACACATAGAGGCACGGATTGCCACACACACACACACACAACTCACACACACATTCTACAGATTCCTCACTCAGGTATCACAATGCAGGAGGACGGCTTGTTTACATGGGCAGTTTCACCTGCTCACAGCAGCTGGGTCCCACTCCCAGCCCCTCCCCCACTCACTGCAAAGCAGGAGATCAGTCACCTTGTGACAGGAGCTGCTCCTCCTAAGTATTCTCCTCCAGCACAGGTAGCCACCTCTGCTCTTCTTTGCTGGCTCTCACTGCTTCCCTTCATTCAGACTACTGGCCAGTCAGCACCCCCTCTCTCCTCTGCTCTCCTCTCAGCTCACTTTCAAGCTCTTCCCTCCGCTCCTCCGCTCCCCGCTCTCCTCGCAGCTCCTCGCAGCTCCCCTCATCTCCTCCAGTCTCCCCAGCATGTGTCCTGCGCTCTGCATGGCGGGGCACTCACTGATGACATCACCTCCCTCTCCGTGCAGAGCAGAGCTGCAGGGGGGGGAGATTTAAAAACAGACAGCAGCCAGCATGCTGCACTGCTTCAGTACATAGCGCGGGACTGCGGCCGCGGATCCTATGGCAGTAGCTGCCACATTGCCGCCCCCACACATGTGCCGCTTGGGGCGGACCGCCCCCCCCGCCCCCCCGCACTACGCCACTGAAGGCGAACAGGCGGCCGGTCCCCTGGGCCCCCCAAGAAGCCTTGGGCGGGGGCAACCGCCCCTATCGCCCCAATGTAGATCCGCCATTGCGGGACCTCCGTCTGTTACCTTTACAGCTTGGAGTCCTCTGATGACCCCAGAAGCTGTATGGAATCATTTGCTGCTAGTGATTTCCCAGTGAAATCACCAGCAGGGAGTGATCATTTCCCCTATGTTCATATGTGCTGTAGCCCATCCGAACACAGGGGAAGCGATCAGACAGTGTGCTGAGGCCCCCTAGTGGGCCAAGTAAAATAAAGAAAAAAGGATAATAGAAAAATTGGAGTCCATCTCAACAGGACTGGATTTATCATTTCTTTTTCTTTTTCAAAAGAAAGTAAAGTGCATACAAAAGAAATATTTACATGGTCGACATGACCTAGTTAATGAGTCATGAGTAAGACTGCTTAGTACAGGGGCCACTAGGGGGCCTCAGTGCACTGTCTGATCGCTTTCCCTGTGTTCGGATGGGCTACAGCACATCTGAACATAGAGGAAATGATCACCCCCTCCTGGTGAGGTCACTGGGAAATTGCCAGCAGCAAATGATTCCATACAGCTTCTGGGGTCATCAGAGGACTCCGAGCTGTAAAGGTAACAGACGGAGGTCCCATGATCGCATCATGGGACCTCCGATCACACTGGGGAATGGTGGTGTCACAATCTCCACACTGCCTTTGTCCTTTACTAGGTTGTTGTGGAGATTATCAGTCTGGGCTGGCTCTGTGCCGTATGTGGAGTTGGGAAGGAATTATTTCACAAATATGGAGCTATTAGTGTTTGCACTATGAAGTTTCTACCTTCCTCAGGATCAACATGTTAGGCTCTTCGTTGAACTCGATATACTAAAGGGATTGTCCCTAAAAATAAAAAAGCCTACCCTCATCTCCAGTACCGACACGGTTCCAGCAATATCAGAACTCATGGTCCTGGGGTACACATGACATTGTTATGACATGCAAGCCCCACGACCAGCATGGGCTATATTATCACAATCATATCATAGATTAGACGTGACGTGGGCATGAGTGGGTATTGCTGGCCTAGATGGATTAGTCCCCCTCAGGCGGGACTGGAAACCCCCGGGGCAGTGATGCTGTAAGAAAGCAGTTTATATTGAAAGGATGCAGCAGAGTCAGAATTTCACTTCACCAGGTAACTTTACTGAAACTTCTCCAAAGTCATACAGTTCAGCAGTGCAATAGATGGTATATTGGCAAATGCTCTGGATGCTACAACTGGAATTTCTGCTGTAGATGGATCCCTCCTTATGTTCCTTTCTTTTCCTTTCTATCCTTTTGCCTCCCAGTGTCGGTGAAGTCGGACTTCTTAAAGACAGTCTGACCTCCTGCTGCTTCTCTTCCTTTCTCTCTCCTCCTTTGCGGTCTCCGGGACAACCTTCACTTAAGCTTAAGCAGCGTCCTGCTGTTCCTGGCTTTTGGCTCCCTTTTCTTTTGACTCACTCAGGAGACTGGGGCTGTATCTATAATATCCCCGATCTTGGGATTCTCTGTGAGCCGTGTAGGAACTCAACAGTTACGGGCTCCGGTACCCGTTTTCCTTCCTTGAACTAGCTCACCGCGGAGCCTCTGTTCCTTCCCTCGTTTCTCTGGGATCTGTTCTGGGCCCCTCAGCCTAGGAGACCCCTACTCTGCCTTTGCTTCTCAACTCTCACTGGACTCTCTTGGGCTTCTTCCTCCCCGAGTCCTAACTCCTCTCCGAACCTCTGTCTGCTCAGACTCACTAACTAGTTCCCCCTAGAGGCCACTATATCTCCTCCCGGGGTCCCTCCCACCTACTATTCTAGTGTGTGGGTGTCAGCTCTAGGATTCCATCTAGTGACCATAGTTCCAATTGCAGTGGGGTGACTACACCGCTTTTCTGGGTGCAGTACCCCTTTTGTGTCACGTACATGGTGGGGCACCACACCAGCAAAGTCAATGGGTTTCAAGATTTGAGATTCAGACAGAGCGTTTTGTGAGGATGCGTTTTTGGGCTCCAAAATGGATCCTCACAAAGAATGAGCTGTCAATTTGTGTGGTTTGTCTAATCTGCTTTTCACATTGGGAACCATTGTAAATGCAGACAAAAACGCAGCGCCTAGAAAACGCAGCAAAAATGGATCAAAAACACACAGTGTGGATAGGTGATCTTTTTTTTTGAAAAGCTGATCCATTTTTGCAGCGAAAAATTGATCCTCAAAAAACGCAGCGAAAACGCTGTGTGTGAAGGTACCGTTACATGGTACAACATTGCTTGCAACTTCACTGGCAATTTGCTGAGTCAGTGAAGTTGCAAGCAACATCACAGTGTTACACAGCACGATGAAACTGCAATAAGTTGCTGGTGCAACATAGCAATGTTACCGGCGATCCAGCCTGTACCACAGCGTTGTGTGGGTTGCTCGCTGGGTTGTCCCAGCCCAGCTGGCGATGACTCCGCCTGCATCGCTGCGGCGTCACCGGCAATATCTTGCCGTGTGACAGCCAGCCTGCGATGTCGGAAGCAACCGCGCTCCCACGGAATTGCATCCGACATCGCAGACAATGTTGTACCGTGTAAACAGTACCTTTCTGCTCTTTTGTTTTTTACTTTGCACATGCGTTACAGCTATACAGTTTATTATTTATTATCATATTTTGTGCATTGTGCAAAAATTTTCCATTTAAAATAATACATGTATAAACTTTTTTTTACCTTGTTATAGCTTTTGGCGTATATATATACCGATATATATTTATACATAGAAAATAACAAAATAGAGCAGCACTTGATCATATGAACAAGTTTTGGGTGCAAATAATCTTCCATCCAGTCTTAAAGTTGCAATAAGTCCATACATTAAAAAATAGTGAAGGCAGCACTCCGGTATTATGAAAGTGCAGCAACCTTTTATTGGCCCATATGTTACCACAACATTTCAGTTAACAAACTTTTTTCAAGTGACCACTTGAAAAAAGTTTGTTAACTGAAACGTTGTGGTAACATATGGGCCAATAAAAGGTTGGTGAACTTTCATAATACCGGAGTGCTGCCTTCACTATTTTTTTATGTATTTACATATATATATATATTTAATTGAGAACCACGCATGACCGTAGTTGTTCTTGCTTTTGCTGTTATTTTCCCACATTCAGTTCCAAACTTCACTTTATTTCTTCCATACATATTTAATATGTTTACCATATCTCGGTTGTTCATTCTTTTTTGTGTTCTTTAATTATTCCCGAGGGTCTTTTATTGTGTCCATTACATATAAAATAATATTTATTTATATTTATTATTACTAATTCTTTTCATGTATATTTACTGTATACTTGTGTGGCATCCCTACTGTCCGGCTGCCACTATGGTATTGCATGCATTTCACATGTATGATATCATGTCCAGAGGTAAGAGGGGAAAGCTTTGCTGAGACCCCCATTTGCACCCAACACAATCCAAACTCCAGGCCAGGGCGGTGCTAGGCTGAAGAAACCCACATTCAGGGCAGTCCCCACCTACTGGATGGAGGGAGGAGTAAGGTTAGGGATGGGTGGCAAGATGTAGACAGCTCTAGTGAGATCCAGGCGGGTAGCTGGGGAAGCTAGTACTACACGTGGAGTTAGGTGCTAGTCTTAGGCAGGAGGACACCAATCTGCTGCAGGCTGATTAAGTCGGGCAGAAGAACTAGCTGCAGTAGTGGTACTAGCCCCAATTCGGCTTGGATTCTTCAAGACTAACAGTGAAACTGGAGGTCACTGGGTGTCAGGTACAGTAGCTACATTAGTGGACTCTCCTAAGGCTCAAGGAACTACTATGGATTAAAGGACCAGCAAGACTACGTTCACAGAACCCACAGTCACTTGCCTGTTGGGAATGGCAACCACAGAACAATTAGGAGAGAACAGGAGTAACAAGTGTTAGAGAGAAGTGTTTGCGGCAAAGTGAACCTTGAATACATTTGGCCTGGCCAGGCTGTAAGTTTGTTGGATGATGTTTATGAAAATTTGTGCTCCAAAAATTAAAATGGCGCTCCTTCCCTCCGAGACCTGGCTTGTGGCCAAATGTACTGTACAGTCACATTGTCACTTTTAGAAGAAATTGTGTAACAAATTTTGGGGCCCTTTTTTACCTACTTGCCTTGTCAAAATTGGAAATATGAGGTCAAAGCAACATTTTAGTGGTAAAATTTTAATTATTTTTTCTTCACTGCCCAATAGTATAACATTTTGTGATACACCTGTGGTGTCAATATGTTCACTGCACCCCTTGATGAATTCATTGAGGGATGCAGTTTGTAAAATGGGGTCACTTGTGGGGTGGGTCTGCTGTTATGGCACCTCAGGGGCTCTGCCAATATGACACAGCACCCTCAAACCATTCCACCTAAATCTGAAATATATTATGGTACTCTTTCCACTGTACCGCAAAAGTAGTTTTCATTCACATATGAGGTGTCGATGTACTCAGGAGAATTTGAAAAAACAAATTGTCTGGTGCATTTTCTCCTGTTACCCTTGAGAAAAAAACTGAATTTGGAGTTAAAAAACATTTTGTTGGAAAAACTAGATTTTTTTTCTGTTCATGGCTCACATTCCAAAATTCTGTGAAGCATCCGTGGATTTAATGTGCTCCCCACACATGTAGATATGTTTTTTGAAGGCAGGGGCGTAATGATGGCGGCCGTGACGGGGCCCGAGCCTATAAGGAACCCGCGCTGCCAGGTGCCCATGCCCGCCGTTCCCACTACCCGCTTCACTATGGATGTGCATCTCCAAGGACGCACATCCATGTGACCACGTGGCAGTACACGCCGCTTTGAGGCCCGTGTGTCAGGGAGAGGAAGGTAGGGGAGGTGGGAGCCTCCTGCTCCCAACTACTGCTGGCCCCACCCATCCCCTTGCTTCCTCTTACAAGCCGGGTTTCCTTGTATGTTCCACTGTGAAACGCATACATCAGACTGGCCCCGCCTCCTCCACAACAGTAGGTGGCACTTCCTGCTTTATGCATTCCACAGTGGAACACACACCAGAACTGCAGCCTCCTGAGTCTTCAGCAAAGGAGACCAGAGCAACAGGAGAACAAGGAGAGGTAAGTACAGATTTATTTTTTTGAGTACACGGTGGACAGAGGACTATGGGGGGTGCATTATACAGTATGGAGAATTATAGGCTGCACTATATGGAGAGAAGAGCTGCACTATATGGTAAGAGGATGCTGCACTATATGAGGCTGCACTATATAGAAAGAGGAGGCTGCACTATATGGAGAGAGGAGGCTGCACTATATGAGGCTGCACTATATGGAGAGAAGAGGCTGCACTATATGGTAAGAGGATGCTGGACTATATGAGGCTGCACTATATAGAGAGAGGAGGCTGCACTATATGGAGAGAGGAAGCTGCACTATATGAGGCTGCACTATATAGAGAGAGGAGGCTGCACTATATGAGAGGGAGGCTGCACTATATGAGGCTGCACTATATGGAGAGAGAGGCTGCACTATATGGTAAGAGGATGCTGCACTATATGAGGCTGCACTATATAGAAAGAGGAGGCTTCACTATATGGAGGAGGAGGCTGCACTATATGAGGTGCACTATATGGAGAGAAGAGGCTGCATTATATGGTAAGAGGATGCTGCACTATATGAGGCTGCACTATATAGAGAGAGGAGGCTGCACTATATGGAGAAAGGAGGGTGCATTATATGAGGCTGCATTATATGGAGAGAGGAGGCTGCACTATTTGAGGCTGCACTATATGAGGCAGCACTATATGGAGAGAGGAGGCTGCACTATATGGAGGGCTATGAGGCTGCATTATGCTATAAGGAGGGCTGAGGTGGAATTATACTGTGTAAAGGACTATAAGGCTGATTATACCATATGGAGAGCTGTGAGGGTGTATTACATTTTATGGAGGAATATGAGGCTGCGTTATGCTGTGTGGAGGGCTTTGAGGCTGTATTATACTATATGGAGGGTGGATAATGGGGGTGCATTATAATAATTAGATGAATATGGGCACTACCTTATGAATGGGGGACAATGGGATGCATTATGATACATAGAGGACTATGGGGGTACATTGTAATATATGGAGGAATATGCATTATCAAAATTGGAGGACTATGGTGGCGGGAGGAGGAAGACTATATATACCAGGACAGGGGACATATATACCATGATAAATTTTGAATGTAGATGGAAAACCGGGCACTGACCTTATGTTGCTGCAGTTGAAATTGTGGCACGGAACCAGGTCCAGCGTTGCTCAGCCGTAGGACATAGTCATTTTTATCCATAAAGAAAGAACAAGGCGGCACTCATTGGACCGGTGAATACAGGTTTCTTTATTCCAGTCGCGGTATTACATCAGGTGGAGGGTGCGGGGAGGGAGGTGCAGGGATGACGGAGCCCGTTTCGAGTAGTGCTTACTCTTCAACAGATCCTGTGTACCATGATAAAGGCCATATTCCAGGATGAGGGACATTAATGCATAATGAAAAGGAGAGGAGTCAATTTGTGGGTCTTTATAGGATTTAGATTGTTAAACAGGGTCCATACAACAGAACTATGTGCGCGTGCGTGGGGGCGGGGCCCAGGTCTAAATTTAGCACTGGGGCCCATTGGACTCTAGTTACGGCACTGCAATGAAGAGCCTAGTTTCCAAAATGGGGTCACTTATGGGGGTTTCAACTCTCTAGGCACATCAGGGGCTTTCCTAACATGACTTGGCATTTGCTACTGATTTCAGAGAATTTAGCGTTAAAAAAGTCAATTCGATGCTCCTTCCATTCTGAGCCCTGCCGTGCGCACAGTCAGTTGTTTTCCACCATATATGTCCATTGGCGTACTCAGTAAAAATTACACATCAAATTTTGGTGCCCATTTTTTCCTGTTACACTTGTGAAAATTAAAAATTTTGAGCACAAAGAACATTATTGTGGAGAAAATGTGAATTTAATGGCTGAACTGTGAATCACTTGGGGGTTCAAAGTGCTCACCATAGATCCAAAATGTTCCTTGAAGATTCTAGTCTACAGAATGTTTAGGTGGATGAGTGGCTCTTCAAATCCGACATGACATCCACTTACGATTCCAGCTAATTTTGTGTTCAAAAAGTCAAATGGCGCTCCTTCCCTTCTGAGCCCTACGTATGCACAGTAGTTTTCCACCAACTATGGGGCATTAGTATACTCAGGAGAAATTGCACATCAAATTTTGGGGTCCATTTTCTCCTGTTACCCTTGTGATAATAAAAAATGTTGACCTCAATAAGAATTTTTGTGGAGAAAATGTGATTTCTTTTATTTTCATAGCCGAGCTGTGAATCACCTGAGGGTTCAAGGTGCTCAACACCCATCTAGATAAGTTCCTTGAAGGACCTAGTTTCCAAAATCTAGTCACTTGTGCGGGTTCCACTGTTTAGGTATATCAGGGGCTCTCCAAACGCGGCATCTGATAATGATTCCAGGCAATTTTCTGCTTGAAAAGTCAAATGGCGTTCCTTCCCTTTCGAGGCCTGCCCCAGACAATAGTTTTCCACCAATTATGGTGTATCAATATAGTCAGGATACATTGCACAAACAATTTTGGTGTACATTTTCTTCTATTATCCTTGTAAAAATGGAACATTTGGAATAAAATAACATTTTTGTGGACAAAAGTAAAATTTCATTTTTTTCCTTCCACATTGCTTTAGTTCCTGCAAATCAATTGAAGGCTTAATAAACTTCTTGCTATGGCTTTGAACAGTCTGAGGGGTGCAGTTTTTAGACTGGTGTCACTTTTTGATATTTTTTTGTAAGCATAGGCTTCTCAAAGTCACTTCAATGTGATGTGGTCCCAAAATAAAATGGTTTTGTAAATTTTGTTGTGAAAATGAGAAATTACTGATCGCTTTGAAGCCTTCTAACTTCCGAACCCAGTAAATTGTGTTTCAAAAATTGTGCTGATGTAAAATAGACATGTGGGAAATGTTTTTTATTAACTACTAGATGGTAGCCTGATTCTAACGCGTCGGGCATTCTAGAATACCTTGTAAACAAGAGTGAACTGCGTGACACTATGACTGACAGACCTTGTAGACAGGAGTGATGTTCGTCACACTGACCGACAGCCTTGTATACAGGAGTGAACTGCGTCACACTAACTGACAGCCTTGTAGACAGGAGCAAAGTTCGTGACACTGACTGACAGCCTTATAGACAGGAGTGAAGTTCGTGACACTGACTGACAGGCTTGTAGACAAGAGTGAAGTTCGTCACACTGACTGACAGCCTTGTAGACAGGATTGAACTGCGTCACACTAACCGACAGCCTTGTAAACGGGAGTGAACTGCGTCACACTATGACGCAAAATTCAAATTGCGCGCCAAGCTGCGCTCCGCGTCTCTTATTGCTCGCTATAGCGACCAATGAGAGATGTGGAATTCAAACCGGCGCCAAGCCGCGCTACTTCTCTGATTGGTCGCCGCGGCCGCAGCGACCAATCAGCGAAGCGGCGCGGCTAGGCGGGAAATATGAATCCCGCTGAGAGTGTCGACCAATCAGTGGCGCAGGATTCATATATCCCGCCAAGCTGAGCCGCTTTGCTGATTGGTCACTGCGGCCGCTTCGCTGATTGGTCGGCGCGTGGCTTGGCGCGTGGTTTGAATGCCACGTCTCTCATTGGTCGCTGCGGCGACCAATGAGAGATGCGGCGCGTGGCTTAGCGCGTGGTTTGAATGCCGTGGCGACCAATGAGAGACGCGCCATCCAAACCGCGCTCCAAGTTGCGCTACTTCTCTGATTGGTCGGCGCGATCGCAGCGACCAATCAGTGAAGTGGCACGGCTTGGCGGGATGTATGAATCCCACGCTGCTGAGTGCGGTGACCAATCAGTGGTGCGGGATTCATATTTCCCGCCAAGCCGCGCCGCTTCGCTGATTGGTCGCTGTGACGCGCCGACCAATCAGAGAAGTAATGTGGCTTGGCGCGCGGTTTGAATCCCGCTCGGGTACTACCGCAGTGAGTAGCCTGGAGATGACCGGCTGACGCCGGTTATCTCCCGACTAGCTCACCGCGGACCTCCATGAGACCTCCACGCTCGGTCTGTTTTTGCATACTCTGTACTCATTGGTTGCCGTGGCAGCCAATAAGCGCTGGCGCGCGATTTCGTCCTCAGACGGAAGTGGCCACAAGGCAATTATATAGTAGATTTTGTGTGATGTAACTCTCTGGTTTAAGAGCTTAAAAATTCAAAATGTGAAAATTATGAAAATATTAAAAATATTCACCAAATTTTTAATATTTTCACATATATACACAAAACATATCATCCTAAATTTATCACTAATCTAACAATAGACTGACCGGCAACACCAATTAATGGGAACAGGTGAAAACTGATAAAAACATGACTACAAAAAGCTGTACAAAAGAACACAGAAATAAATTAATAAAGAGACTATGGCCATGCATTACTGCAATAGGAACATTAGAGAAAAAAAGTGTGGATTATTGTAAAATGGAGCTTATAATAAAGTTGTACAATCTCATATCGGGACTCTAGCACCTGTTCACATTCATTGGTGTTCCCAGGTAGTCTTTTGTTAAATTTGCAATATTTTTTCTGGCTGAGCATCTCCACCCTTTAGCCATGATGAATTCACCTTCCTATATAGCTAGGATCCTATCTGCCCATATAACCAGATTTGTAATCGCACATAGAGGCATTTCATGTTAGGGTCATTGGATATCGGGCTCATATGCATTGGCCAATACATTAGCTAAGAATCTCTTTTATTGAAAGTAACGCTATGTTATATTTCTCTATTTCAATTTTACAATAAGATAAGTGTATTTTTCATTGTTTTACTAGTGTTCCTATTGCAGTAATGCATGACCGTAATCTATTTAATTCTAAGTGTTCTAGTATGCAGCTATTTATCTTTTTTAGCTAAATGTATCACTAGCATGAAGTCCAATATGTCACGAGAAAATATTCTCAGAATCACTTGGATTCGTTGAAGCGTTCCAGAGTTATTACATCATAAACTGACACTGGTCAGGATGGAAAAAAAAGACCCGGTCATTGAGATGAAAACCAGGCTCTAAGGTAAAGGGGTTAATAGAAAAACCACATTGTATATTAGTCCTCCTGTAATCATATCAGTCATAGTACAGGCACTGGAATGGCTTTTCTTGCGAATCAATGGCTTATGTAGAAATCCAATCCATGAATCAGCTGAATCCCATCCAGTAGAGGAAACATGGAATTGCCACAAGATGAGAGATGGCTCATCAAAAGTAATGGGAATTCCCCTTTCCATGCAATAGTTTCAATCTCTTGTGAAACATAATGGTTAACATTTTGGCTCAGAAAACCAGAAAAACAGGATGCAGAACTTGTATTTCTGCCTAGGTACGTATTGTGGTATATTTCTATGTTATTGAAAACTCACAGGCAAAACATCAAAACCCCTTGCGGTGAGGGACTTAGATTATTATGTTAGACAGCGTTCTTGGAGACGTCGATAATACACTCCCCGGAGATCAAGAAATCAGCAGGCAGCAAGATTAGACCAAAGATACTGTTAATCTAGAATACAATCTAAATATTCCACAGCACAATCTACAAAATAAAAAAACAAAAAACACATTAGTGAAGCACCATTGGTTAAAAAAAATAAAAAAAAGCCTTTATTATTCTCTCAAGAAAGGATAAAACAAACAGCAGTAAAAACAGTATCATACAATCTAGTCCCAAGTAATGTGTGTTGCATTCCAGCTCGACTTGAAGTGTAAATGATATTTAATTAAAAAAAAAAAAATACAACACTGCACTGATTGTAATGGTACCTTTACACGCAGCAACATTTCTAGGGTGTCAACAGGTAACTTACTGGCTGCAGTGAAATCATGGAGACAAGGTTCTATCTTGTTGCTGTGTACAAATGGAATCATTTCTCCATGATTTCACTGCAGCCAGTAAGTTACCTGTTGACATCCTAGAAATGTTGCCGCGTGTAAAAGTACTATTAATGATGGGTCACATAGCAGCTAAGATTATGTTTTTTTTGTGCCACATGACTTATTTTCTCACATTTTTCTGTGCTCTTAAAAACTGCATTTTATGGCTGTGTGGGTGTGCCCAGCATCTGCCAGCAATGTGTATTACCACAGCTTCTGAGAGAAGGCTGACAGTGATCTGTGTGGGGAGCCAGTAGACAAGAGGTTAACAGAGATTGTGACTGAGCTGTGTGATGCCAGATGACAGATCAAAGATCCTGACATTCTATCATTGCTTAGCACTGTGCTATAATTTGATACATTGTTTCCTCATCGGCTACAGGCTCACAGTGTAGGCCACGCCCTCTCCACCCTTATATGGTTACATGCCCTTATTCAGTGTGAAGACGGATCTGACTGATAATGAACATATGTCTGCTTCACACACAATGTAATAGTTACACCTTGTGGAAGGTTTATTAATGGTTTTAAACCAATATTTTCTAGTGAAGTATTTTCAAAAGTTTATTAACCCCTTCCCGACCTATGACATTGGGGGATGTCATAGAAGTCGGTGACTCCCCAAACTGTAACGGTCCACAACGTCATGGTCAGATCATGATCTTGTAGCTCCGGTGGCAGGGGTTGGCGATATGTCACCGAAGCTAAGGGAAGGAGAGGACCTTAGGTGATATCAGAGGGGCTGGCAAAGCAACCCCCTGCCTGCGATCGCTGTTATTGGCTGTTGAAACTTCCAACAGCCAATCACAGCGATTGTGGCTGTACACCTATGGAAGAGGCTGTCATAGCCTCTTCTATAGGATTGAGCACTGGAGGGGGCAAGTGTCGCCCCTTCCAGCCCTGATAGAAGTGATTTGATGGGATAAATCACTCCCATCAGAGGCGCTGCACAGCCGCCCTGCACCCGCTGGTCCATCATCCTCCTCCCGCTCCCCCCCTGTTCCCTGCTTCTGCATCCTGCTCCTGTGCAGTCCCCTTCCTCCTCCCACTCCTGATCTCCCCCTCCCTCTTCCTCCTCCCCCATAAACCTCAGATGCCCTGTGGCCCCCTCCCTCCTCTCTCGTGCTGCTCCAATGCCCTGTGGCCCCCTCCATTCTCTCCCGGGCTCCTCCATTCCTAACAGCTCCTCCTGTGCTGAGTGACAGGAATAGCTGCCAAACACAGAGCTGACAGGAGGATCTCTGGGGTGAGGTGAGTATGAATGGGTGGATGGAGAGACAGCCTAGATGGATGAATGGGTGGGTTGGTGGATCATGGAGGGAGAGCCTGGGTGGATGGATGGATGGGTGGGTGGGTGGATGGAGAGAGAGCCTGCCTGCATGGTTGGATAGATGGATGGATGGATGGATGGATGGATGGAGAGAGAGAGTCTGCATGGATGGCTGGATGGGTGGATGGAGAGAACCTGGATGGATGGGTGGGTGGATGCAGAGAGAGCCTGCCTGCATGGGTGGATGGATGGATGGGTGGGTGGATGGATAGATGGAGAGAGAGCCTGCATGGATGGGTGGATGGAGAGAGAGCCTGGATGCATGGATGGATGGATGGATGGATGGCTGTATGGATGGAGACAGAGCCTGGATAGTTAGATGGGTGGATGAAGAGAGAGAGCCTGCCTGTGTGGGTGGATGGATGCTTCTATGGAACTGGTACAACAAAGGATCAAGTGTCCACTTGTTGTAGTCTCTGGGGTCACAGACATGGTGCACTTTATGGCAATGATCTGCTCTTCTGTGCACCAAGACTCTGACTCCAGAGACTACAGCAAGTGAATACTTGATCCCTTGTTGTAGTCTCTGGGGTCAGAGTAATGGAGCACGGTATGGCAGATCATTGTCATACAGTGCATCATGACTAACCCCAGAGACTACAACAAGGAATCAAGTATCCACTTGCTGTAGTTTCTGGAGTTACACAGGTGGTACACTGTATGTCAGATCATTGCCATACAGTGCACCATTACTGTGACCTCAGCGACTACAGCAAGTGGACACTTTATCCCTTGCCGCAGTCTCTGGATGTAGCAGAGGTGATCAAGCTTCGTGGGATCATTGTTGTGGACTATGTAGCAGGGTCTGGAGTAATAAAGAAGGAGTCTAAATTTGCGTTTGTGGTTTTTTTTTTCTAATAAAAAGATTTTTCTCTGAATGTATTTTTTTTACTATTTACTAGAGATTCCTAATGGCCAGATCTAACAGTGGCCCGACATTATGAATCTAGATCTTAGTGCCAGCTGCCAATAAAAAAGCTGGCATTAACCCCTTTATTACCCAGTTTACCACTGGCACCAGGGCAACTGGAAGAGTCTGGGTACAGCACCAGAAAACAGCTCTTCAATGAGTACACAATTTTCTGGGGCAGCTGCGGGCTGCAATTCCCAGCATAGGGGACCCAAAAATCTTGCTCCACGTAGTTTTTTTTTTTTTTCAAATTCTATAAATAAAAAAAACAATGTCAGGCTTTGCTATATTTTTGGTTGACAGCTAGATACAAGGCAGCTGGGGGTGGGTGGCAGTCTGTAGCTGCCAAGTTATATCTGGATTGCAACCAAAAATATTGCGAAGCCCCAGGTTTTCTTTTCTACAAATAAAAAAAAATGACATGGAGCATATTTTTAGTTGCCAGTCAGGTCCAACTTGGCAGCTGGGTGGCTGGAATCCTCAGCGTGGAAAGACCCAAACATTATGGGCCCCCCACTCTGTGAATTGCAACCCACAACCCCCCAGGAAATAGCGTATTCATTTGAGGCACCATTTTCTGTTGCTGTACCTCGACTCTACCAGTTTCCCTGGTGCTGGTGGCAAACTGGGTAATAAAGGGGTTAATGCCAGCTTTGTATTGGCAGCTGGCACTAAGCCCGAGATTCATAATGTCGGGCCAATGTTAGACCCAGATATTAGGCATTTCTAGTAATTAGTAAATAATACACAACACTATGAGAAAAATAATTTTATTTCAACAAAAAACAAACATCTCAACTCCATCTTAGTATTCCCACATAATCCTCCACGATCCAGAGTCTGCAGGGAGAGAACAAGCATCCTATCCCCACTGAGTCTGCAATCACACTGACCACAGGGACTCAGTGAGTGACATCACCTGCAGTAGTCAGAGACTGCCACAGGGGAATGGTGATGTCACTCACTGAATCACCAGGGCTCCCCATGTCAGAGAACTCAAAATGTTTTACTTATGGGGTGTTTCGGCTGTTTAGGCACATCAGAGGCTATCCAAACGGGACATGACACCCACAAAACATGGCATCAAAATCTGTATTGCAAAATGTCACTCCCTCCCTTCAGAGCCCTGCCGTGCACCCAAACAGTGGTTTTCCGTCACATATGAGGTATCAGTGTACTCAGGAGAAATTACCCAACAACTTTTAGGATCCATTTATCCTGGTGAAATTGAAAAAATTGAAGCTAAAAGAACATTTTTGTGAATAAAAGTACTTTTTCATTTTTACGGATCAATGTGTGAAACACCGGGGGGTTAAAAGTGCTCACTATGCATCTAGATAAGTTCCTTGGGGGTCTAGTTTCCAAAATAGGGTCACTTGTAGGGGAGCTCCAATGTTTAAGCACACAGGGGCTCTCCATACACGACATGATGTCCGCTAAAGATTGGAGCAAATTTCCCATTCAAAAAGTTAAATGGCGCTCCTTCCCTTCTGAGCCCTGCTGTGCATCCAATCAGTGGTTTTCAATCACATATGGGGTATCGATGTATTCAGCAGAAATTGCACAACAAGTTAAGGGTATGTGCACACAGTGTGTTTTTGCTGCGGTTTTGCTGCGGTTTCTGCCTGCGGTTTCCCATTGGTTTTAAGGTAATGTATGCTAATTTGTTCCTGTGGTTTTGATTCCCAGCAAAAACAATGTGTTTCACAGAAATGCTGTGCCCACACATTGGTTTTGCAAGTGTCAAGAACTGTCAAATCCCAGCGTTTTTGGTTCGGTTGGGAAAGAATTGACATGCCCTATTTTATCTGCGTTTTTGGTGCAGTCAATGGAAAAAAAGCAGGAAAAACGTAGCATCAAAAACGCAGCAAAAATGCAGTAAAAACACACAAAAAACGCGTAAAAAACGCAGGACCTGAAATCAGCAAATCTCCTGGCAAACACTCTAGGATCCTTGAAACCAGTTTAGGTTTTGCTGCATTCAGGACTACTCAAAAAACGTCCTGTAGGCACATACCTTCAGGGTATGTGCCCACAGGACGTTTTTGCTGTGTTTTTGCTGCAGTTTCTGCCTGCGGTTTACCATTGGTTTTATGGTAATGTATGCTAATTTGTTCCTGCGGTTTTGATTCCCAGCAAAACCAATGTGTTTTACAGAAACGCTGTGCCCACACATTGGTTTTGCAAGTGTCAAGAACTGACAAATACCTGCGTTTTTGGTGCGGATGGGAAAGAATTGACATGTTAATTATTTTCCTGCGTTTTTGCTAAAGTCAATGGAAAAAACACAGGAAAAACGCAGCTATCAAAAACGCAGGAAAAACGCCCAAAAAACGCACATAAACCGCGCAAAAAACGCAGACAAGATCATACGTAATCTCCTGTCAAGGACTCTAGGATCCTCAGGTTTTGCTGCGTTCAGGACTGCTTAAAAAACGTCCTGTGGGCACATACCCTAATTAGGCCACGTGCACACGTTGAGTATTTGATGAGTTTTTTACCTCAGGATTTGTAGTCAAAACCAGGAGGGGATAATTAAATACAGAAGTGGTTCAGGTGTTTCTATTAGGCTGCCTTCACACTGGCGTATGGGTAAGCAGCGCACGATGCGCATGCGTATCCGCATTGTAAAAAGCACTCGTGCGCATCGCGACGCTGCTTTTTTTTGTGCGCATATCCATACTCATTCCTTTTTAAAAGCGCAGCGCATCATTGCTTATACATGCGTTTTGATCATGCGCATGCGTTTTATGCCAGCATGCGTATCTGAAATGACATAGGCGGAGAGTGGGCGGACCTGCAAATCAGACTCTGGGCTTGCGCAATGACGAGTACGCATGCGTACCGAAAGCAGGCATCAGCAATGTCCTGCGCACGCTGGCGTACCCATAGGCGATAATGCAGATATTAGGCGCTAGTGTGCGCATGCGCATTCTCGCGCTTAATTTATTACCCAAAAAATGCAACATGTTGTGTCCGGAGGAAGTTGATTTTCGGAGGACACGTACGCATAAGCACCTATAAGCAGTCAAAAGCAGCATTTTGCTTACAATTGCGTTTACCATTCTAATGGTGGGTTTACACACACCAATCATTGTATCCAATCTCTGAACCAATCTCTGGTTGCAGTGAAATCATGGACAGATTGCTCCATGTTGTACACAGCCACAAAATGGAACTATGTGTCCATGATTTCACTGCAACCAGAGATTGGTTCAGAGATTGGATACAATGATTGGTGTGTGTAAACCCACCATAAGGATAGAGATGCAATAAGAATGCTGATGGAATTATTTTTATCGGCATGATTAAAACGCTAGTGTGAAGGCAGCCTTATGGTGGGTTTACACACACCAATTTATCTGTTCAATCTCTGAACCAATCTCTGGTTGCAGTGAAATCATGGACACATAGTTCCATTTTGTGGCTGTGTACAACATGGCGCAATGTATCCATGATTTCACTGCAACCAGAGATTGGTTCAGAGATTGGATACAATGATTGGTGTGTGTAAACCCACCATAAACCCACCATTAGACTTTTCCTCTGATTGCTCCACTCCTGGTTTTATCTACAAATCCTGAGGTAAAAATATCATCAAATACTCAGCGTGTGCATGTGGCCTAAGGGTCTTTTTTGTGCTATTACCTTTGTGAAAATGCAACAATTGAGGCTAAAAGAACATTTTTTGTCGGAAAAATTAAAATGTTTATTTTTTCCTTCCACGTTGCTTTAGTTCCTGTGAAGCACCTGAAGGGTTAATAATCTTATTGAATGTAGATTTTAGTAGCTTGAGGGGTGCAGTTTTTAGAATGATGTTAATTTTGGACATTTTCTGTTATATAGGCTCCTCAAAATCACTTCAAATGTGATGTGGTCACTAAAAAAATGGTTTTTGAAAATTTTGCTGGAAAATGAGAAATTGCTGATGAACTTTCAACTCTTCTAACGTCCTAACAAAAATAATTTTATTTCCAAAATTGTGCTGATGTAAAGTAGACATGTGGGAAAGTCATTTATTAACTATTTTGTGTCACATACTCTTTGGTTTAACAGAATAAAAATTAAAAATTAGAAATTTGCAACATTTTCCAAATTTTCGCCAAATTTTCGATTTTTCACAAACACAAAAATTATTGATCTGAATTTACCACTAACATGAAGCCCAATAGGTCACATAAAAACAATCTCAGAATCGCTAGGATCCGTTCAAGTGTTCCAGAGTTATTACCTCATAAAGGGACACTGGTCAGAATTGCAAAAAATTGCCAAGGTCTTTAGGGTCAAAATAGGCTGGGTGGTGAAGGGGCCTAAAACAAAATGCTCTACATTGCGGCAGTTACGCTTTAAATCTTGCTTATCCTTTATCTGGGCCGTGTCTCAACATAATTACTGTAATCTTATCACATTTAGGTTACATTTCATGATGAGTTTTTGACACTGCATATTTTCTCTGTTGAAAATGTTTTTTTTCCGTTTTAGGAGATGTACTCATGTTCAGTATTTGGTGAGTTTTTTACCTTAGCATTCATAAGTAAACCGAGGAGTGGGACAATCCGTGGAAAAGGATGAAGGCCACTTTACACACACAGATATCTGTGTCCAATATCTGAACAGATCTCTGGTTGCAGTGAAATCATGGACACATTGTTACAGTATGTACACAGCCACAAAATGGAACAATTTCCATGATTTCACTGCAACCAGAGATCTGTTCAGAAGTTGGACACAGATTTCTGTGTGTGTAAAGTGGCCTTAACAGAAACATGTGTCCACTTCTGTATTTTTTACTCGCTCGAGTCGCTCCTAGATTTGGTTTAGAAATACTAAGGTAAACAACTCATCAAATACTCAACATACTGTATATTGTAGATCTGCATTAAATGCAGAAAATAAACAGGTAAAAAAACGCACATGCAAAATCTGAAACATCATAAGCTCACCAAATACTTATTGTGGGAACACAGACATTCTCTTATTGGAAAATTACTCTCATAGACAACAATGATGGAGAAAATGGAAGCTGCATTCTGTGAATAGAAAAGAATGTCCTAAACCATAAAATTAACATTTGAAAGTATATGCTGGCAAAAACTACAAAATGCAATACATTTTTTTGATAATAGGAACATGCTAAAAATATATATATATATATAATAACAACTATATTATATATATAATATATAGTATAATAACAACTAAATATATATTTAATAACGGCCTCCCCGCTGTCTGCTAGTTATTTATTCACGCCCCTATGGGCGTGCTACAGAGCAGGGACAGTGCTCGTCATGTAAGGGGCGGTAAAACCGATCTGATGCTAATCGCGTCATATCCGGCTCTACCACGTCAGTACACCCATTAGGGTGTACTGCCAACCTCGCGATACCGAGTGCACATGCGCAATGGGTGTACTGACGTGGTAAAGCCGGATATGACGCAATTAGCATCATATCGGCTTTACTGCCCCTTACATGACGATCACTGTCTCTGCTCTGTAGCATGCCAATAGGGGCGTGAATAAATAACAAGCAGGCGACGGGGAGGCCCAGAAAGGAACGCCTTTTGCGGCTTCTCAAATAATGAGAAGCCGCACATCATAAGGTATCAAAACAACTTTTCTAAACTTTACTATATCGATTTACAAGCACAAATGGATGCCTAGAAATCTATTAACATGGTGCAGGGACAGGTATATAGAGGCTGAGGGCACATTATTGGGTGTCAGGTTCCTTACATACAGGTTTCACCTTTAATACACGTACTTTAAATTCCGTATTATTGACATTTAGTACATTAGATGTGAGTGTACTTAGTGTGTTAAATTCAGTAACTTTAACGTAAATTATTATTTCTAATGGGATTTCCAACCCACAGATTTATAGGAACTTTTCCAATAGCATAGAAAGGATTTTAGCCATGTGCTTATATAAACTGAAGTGAAACACTATGGCCCCAATTAATCCAGACCAACAATGTTGATGCCAGTCTTGAAGTGAAGGCAGATGTTTCAAAATTTGTGACTTTTCAAAGCTTCTTCTCCAGTTTTGTAGCATTGATGAATTGGGGTCAATTTGCGTTGCCACCATCTTTGATGTTTCACAGGCTGCTATACCGTAGTTTTTTTCTGGCACCTGGGGCAAGAATTCAGTTTAACACAAGCTCTATTAAACAACTTAAATAGTTTGAATAGTCATCATGGGACTCATACCCAATTTGTATTCTCACAGTTACGTACTGACAAACTGCTCTTCATAATTTTCTCAATGTTCAGTGAAATATTCTAGCATCTACAGTTAAGGCTGCTTTCACACAGCGACTTTCTGTGATCCGTGGCTGTCCGTTGTAAAACTGACAGCCACGGATCAGATTTTGGCCCCATGTTATCCTATGGGCACGGATCACATCGGATTTGGCCTTATTGGCATCCGATTTTTGTCGGATCCGATCCTGGCCGATTTTTTGCTGTGCCCAAAATCGCAGCCTGCTGCGATTTTTGGCACAGCGGGTCAGATCGGACCGAATTGGATCCGACCTGATCCGCGCCAAATAACATGGGGCCTATGGAGAGCGGGTCCGAGGAAACAGCTGATGTCTCCTGGGACCCGATCTTAGTGTACTGAGCATGCTCAGTACACTAAAATCGCTGTGTGCCATCTAATATCACTTCTGCAATGTATATTCATACATTGCAGAAGTGATATCCAGTTAAATGAAAGGGTTAAAAATAAAAAAATCATTATCCTCACCTCTCCACGATCCAGCGATGCCTCCAGCGCTCTGTGCTTCTAGGACCTGGCCTGACGTCACAGTTGAGTCACATGACCGGTTACCGCGGTAACCGGTCATGTGACTGTGACATCACGCCAGGTCCTGTTGATCAGAAGAAGAAGCTGGAAGCACCGTGGGTGTCGTGGAGAGGTGAGAATGAAGATTTTTTTATTTTTTAAGCTCTGCAAAGAGGGGGACAACAGGAGGACAAAGAAGGGACAAAGAGGGGAGACAGAGGGGGCCAACAGGAGGACAAAGAGGGGACAAAGAGGGGAGACAGAGGGGGCCAACAGGAGGACAAAGAGGGGACAAAGAGGGGAGACAGAGGGGGCCAACAGGAGGACAAAGAGGGGGAGAAAGAGGGGGAGAAAGAGGGGGACAAAGAGGGGACAAAGAGGGGAGACAGAGGAGAAAGGTGACAGGAGGGAGAGAGGAGGGGGACGAGATGACAGGAGGAGCAGGGAGAGGATCCAAACGGATGCTGCAAAATATATTTGGCATCCGATTGCAGTCATCAGTTTGGATCCGTTGCTGTCTGAGGGGAGCAGCAAAAAGTCTGATCCCCTCGGACAGCACAAAAACGCTGTGTGAAAGCAGCCTTAGTCTATATATATAGACACTGACACTAATTTTGTTTTGCTTTTTATACCTGTTTACTGAAACATATTTAAGTTATAGTTATATAATGGACATAAAGTCCAGACTTTTAGCTTTTATTTGAGGGTATCTACATTAAAACTGGAGAAAGGGTTTGGGAGTTTCAGCACTTTTACGTTTGCCACCCTGTTTTTGAAGGGATCAAAGGTAATTGGACAATTGACTCAAAGGCTGTTTCATAGACAGGTGTGGGGAATTCCTTTGTTATTTCATTTTCAGTTAAGCACATAAAAGGCATAGAGTTGATTTGAGGTTTGCTGCTTGCATTTGAAAGATTTTGCTGAGAAGTAAACATGGGGTCAAATGAGTTCTCCATGCAGGTGAATCATCTGTGAAAACAGATAAAACCCATCTGAGAAATTGCTACAATATTGGGAGTGGCAAAATCTACAGATTGGTACATCCTGACAAAGAAAGTGATCAGTGATTGTTTTGTGATGTTGGTCTACCAGGCATTGCTCCCACCTAGCCAAAATCCTACTCCACACCGATGAGGGGCAAAACCCGAAACAGCTGTCTGTGGATGGATACCTGGCTTTGGTATTCCCTTGACATATCTTGAAACTCGTAAAGAGTTGGATATTGAAAGGGCCACTTAATATGGTGGTTATGGTGGTCTCCGCAAGGAGCCACCCCAAGGCTAGGTCCTTCCCTGGAGGGATATCTGGCTAGTCCCGTGTTTGAGACTCATAAACGAGGCTCCACGGACTCCATTTGCATATTCAAAATTCCCAGGAGGCAATGCACCTAGGGTTTCACTGTGTTTGAGCGCTTTAGCTGGCTGCCCGCAGTGTTTCCCTTGACTGGTCTCCCTGAGATCAGTGATTGTTTCGTGATGTTGACAAAGAAAGAAAACACTGGTGACCTCAACAATGTAAAAAGACCTGAACGCCCACGAAAGTCAACAGTTGTCCCTGTATGTAAGTAGGGGAGACCGGGGAAAAATTCAAAACAAGAATTAATTCTCATCGCCACTCAATAAAAGAAAAGCATATGGTCCTACCTGTAGCAAAACATTTTTCCAGCCCTGACCACAGTTAAATCAATATTAGACTGCTCATCTTAAAAAGCAACTTCAAATCACAGAGAGAGGGAGAGACGAATTTTGGAATACAAATTGATAATGACCTTTGACACATTCAAAACAGGATTAAATGCTTCACATGGATTCATGCGTTTTTATATATAATTAATGGGCATTTGGAGACATCACAGATTTGGTAAATCTTATTTTATTGAAATTATAAGAACATAACATAGATATGCATAAATTCGTAAGGATTAAGAGAAAAATCACAGTATTGGTGTCCACTGTAGAGTAAGCAACAATTATTCAACTGCACCATCTCCTGGTGTCTCATAAGCTAAAACATAAATTGTAATTCTAGGCAAACAAAGTATAGCCCTTCCAAAAGTTATGAAATGATCTAATTGTGAGAAAGCGTAGATCCTCCTCAAAATTACTATAACACTATGTCCTTCTACCGTATATGCCATATATTTAAGTTGTTACCACTTAGGACCTATTGTCACAAGGTCCAAGCAGACTTGGTCAGCGTCTAGGTCTCAAAAAGTAGAACCTTTTATTGAGAAGTATTCTTACAACTATGAGAATTCGGTATCCTTCTGTGTCCACCGAAGTTCAGGGGGGGGTAGTCAAGAAAGGACCATACCTATTCTGAAAAAAGGGTCAATGTAGAGGAAGATATATAAAAATAAAAAAAAAATTAAAGAAAAAATGGAGAAAGAAAGAAAGACGGGAAAAAAGAGAGAGAAACCAAAGAAGGTGCCAGTGACAATATCGGAGAAAGTAAGGTCATGTAGAGAAAGGGGTATAAAACAGGAGAAGGGAAGATATAGGTCAACCTGACTCCCTGTCGGCCAGAGGTCCCGTTAATATGTCCCTAAAATCAGCAGAGTCCTGGAAAACTATCCATGTAAACCAAATCTCTGAGAATTTGTCACGAGATCCAGATGCCTCTGCTGCCAGCTCCTCCATACGATAAATGTCCATCAATTCCCTGAACCATTCATGCAAAGATGGAACCCGGGTTGATTTCCAGAACTTCGGGATCACAGCACGTGCGGCTGAAACACAAAATCGGAGAATATCTCTTTTTTGAAGTCCGTTAGGACCAGGAAAAATGGAGAGCAGTGCTGACTCTGGACAGAATTCAGCCTGTTTACCTGTTATCCGGGTGTATGCATTAAATACCTCAGACCAAAACTGCCGGATCCCACCACAACTCCACCATATGTGTAGCATTGTACCTATCTCTTCTCCGCATCGCCAGCATGTATCGGGGGTTCCAGGAAACATACTCCGCAGGGTTGCCGGGCATAGGTACCATCTGGTGAGCAGCTTATAGCTTCTTTCTTGTGCAATTCAAGCACTAGCTAATAACAGGGGTCTCAAACTCAGCTGGGTTGGTGGGCCGCACATAGAAAAACATTTATAGCGGGGGGCCGCATCCCTTGTAGGACTAATATTTTTAGTAATACCAGAATTTTTTGCTCAATGTAGTAAAATACAAATCCTGATTCCTTTCTTGTAGTAATGTCCCCATCCTGTAGTAATGTCCTTTTCTACTGATGTCCCCCATCCTGATCCCTTTTTCTAGTGATGATCCCTATCCTGATCCCTTTTTCTAGTGATGTCCACCATCCTGATCCCTTTTTCTAGTGATGTTCTCCATCGATCATGGTCCCCTTTTGTAGTGATGTCCCCACACTGATCTCCTTTTGTAGTGATGTCCCCCATCCTGATCCCCTTTTCTAGTGATGTCCCCCATCCTGATCCCCTTTTCTAGTGATGTCCCCCATCCTGATCCCCTTTTCTAGTGATGTCCCCCATCAATCATGGTCCCTTTTTGTAGTGATGTCCCCATCCTGATCCCCTTTTCTAGTGATGACCCCCTTCCTGATCTCCTTTTCTAGTGATGTCCCCCTTCCCATTCCCCTTTAGTAGTGATGTCCCCCATCTTGATCCCCTTTAGTAGTGATGTCCCCCATCCCGATCCCCTTTTATAGTGATGTCCCCCATCCTGATCTACTTTTATAGTGATGTCCCCCATCCCGATCCCCTTTTATAGTGATGTCACCCATCCTGATCCCCTTTTATAGTGATGTCCCCCATCCTGATCCCCTTTTATAGTGATGTCACCCATCCTGATCTACCTTTATAGTGATGCCCCCCCATCCTGATCTACTTTTATAGTGATGTCCCCCATCCCGATCCCCTTTTATAGTGATGTCCCCCATCCCGATCCCCTTTTATAGTGATGTCACCCATCCTGATCTACCTTTATAGTGATGCCCCCCCATCCTGATCTACCTTTATAGTGATGTCCCCCATCCCGATCCCCTTTTATAGTGATGTCACCCATCCTGATCTACCTTTATAGTGATGTCCCCCATCCCGATCCCCTTTTATAGTAATGTCCCCCATCCCGATCCCCTTTTATAGTGATGTCACCCATCCTGATCCCCTTATATAGTGTTGTCACCCATCCTGATCTACCTTTATAGTGATGTCCCCACCCATCCCCAGATATCCCCTTTTATAGTGATGTCCCCCATCCTGATCCCCTTTTATAGTGATGTCACCCATCCTGATCTACCTTTATAGTGATGTCCCCCCATCCTGATCTACTTTTATAGTGATGCCCCCCATCCTGTTTTACCTTCTTACACACTCAAATACACACTATCACACTCACACACAAACCCACACACAACCCCCCCCCCACACACACACATATACTCTCAAACACACTCACACATCCTCATACACACTCTTACACTCACACTCATACACACACTGAAACTCGCACACACTTTCTTATATACATATCCTCACTCACACACATACACACACCTTCTCACACACACTCACACTTTTGTCACTTTAATGATGCATCGCTCCAGTGCAGGGGGCCGCCGCGGTCCCCGCTGTACTGACTTCCGGCCTCCGCTGTGCTATGACTTCCTCCAGCCGCCACTCAGACAAGCTCTGTTGCTCATCAAGATGAATGCAATCTGCCAGCCAGAGGCCTGCAGGTGACGTCATATTCTGCCGTCAGCTGCGGGCCTCTCATTGGCTGGCAGCATGCATTGATCTTGCTGAGTGGCAGAGCTTGTTAGTGCTGCGGATGGAAGTCCTCACACAGCGGGGACTGCAGCGGCCCCCTGCACTGGGGCAACTCATCATTAAGTTGTCCAAGGTCCGCGGGCCGTATAGTGAAGCCCCGGGGGCCGCATGCGGCCCTCGGGCCGCGAGTTTGAGACCCCTGAGCTAATTTATGAGTAAATAGAAAGCATTTCTGCCAATCACTTTCTGAGATGCTGATCTCCAGCTCCCTCTCCCAAGCTCGCTGGAAATACAGAGTGCCCTGAATTCTCACAGAGCCTAAGGCCTTATATAGAACCAAGATTTTGCGCCTCGAGAGCGATTCTAATTGGAATAACTTTTCCAATATGTTGGGCATCGATCTCACCCTGCACGTCTGGTCAGCTGAGTATAGATATGCTCTGTATTGAAAAAATTCAAACCACCTAAGTGGTCTTGAAAGGTCTTTGGATTGAAGCTCTGCCAATGAGGGCAAATCGCCATCTGATAGGGTCTGGCCCAATCGGGTATCACTCACACTCTGCCAGCATAAAAATCTCCGTCTTCCAAATCCAGGTGGGAAGGATGGATTGGAGAAAAGGGGGGTCAAAGGGCTAAATCTATCATCCAAATGAAGAGTTTTCGTCACTGAGTGCCATGCCTTCAAAGTCGTCCAGGTCATGTCTGTCAAGGGCTCTACGTCCGGAAAGTCTCTAGGGGGTATCCAAAGCAGATGTTTCAGCAGTATCCCCAGACCCTCCTGCTCCACCTCTACCCATTTTTTGGAGGGTCCACAATATTGCCAGTCCAAAGCTCTAACAAGAGAGGAAGCCAAAAAGTATGTCTGCATATTGGGCAGTCCAGCCCCTCCCCTGGACTTAGGCATAGACAGAATAGACATCCGTAATCTCGGTCTCTTACCCCCCCCAAACAAATTTACATATCATAGATTGCAATTTGGAGAAGAAACCCCTATCAAACAGGACGGGGACCGCCTGAAAGGTATATAGGAGTCGAGGCAAGACATTCATTTTGATCACGTTCATCCTTCCGAACCAGGTCAATTTTAGCTGTCTATATGAGGTAAATGCCAGTTCCATGCTGGTCAAATGGGTCTGGTAGTTCAAATTAAATAGTTGTTTAAGATCATTCGGTATTAGAATTCCTAAATACTTAGTGGCCTCTCCCCTCCACCTGAACGGGAACTGATTAGACAGATGGGAAACCAAATCTCCGGGCAATGAGATATTAAGTGCTTCGGTCTTTGAGCAATTCACTTTAAAATTGCTCAATTGCCCAAACCGTTCAAACTCCTTTAAAACAGAAGGAATAGAGACCAGGGGCTGTGAGACATACAGTAGGAGGTCGTCGGCAAATAAGGCCAATTTGTGGTGGCTGTGTCCCAGCTTAATCCCATGAATGCCTGCATTGGCCCTAAGCGGACCAGTAGCTAGATGTTCCATTACGATAATATACAGTAGGGGTGGCAAAGGGCACCCCTGTCTGGTACCGTTTGTTATTTTGAACGAAGAGGATAAGGCTCCTCCTATCCTCACCTTAGCAAAAGGGGAGGAATATAAGGATAGGATTCCGTGCAAGAACCTAGGGCCCAGGCCAAGTTGTATCAGCTCCTCCCTCATGAACCCCCAGTGGACCCTGTCAAAGGCCTTCTCAGCATCCACCGATATCAGGCCTAGTGGAAGCGAGCGGCTTTTGGCCTTAGCTATTAGGAGCAGGGTTCTGATAGTATTGTCCCTAGCTTCCCTGCCTCTGACAAAGCCCACCTGGTCCGCACTGATTACAGAAGGAAGGAGAGGTGCCAAACGTTCAGCCAATAATTTAGAAAAGAGTTTTACATCCACATTTAGTGACGAAATCGGCCTGTAGTTCGATACCAAAGATGGGTCTTTCCCTGGTTTAGGAATGACGCTGATATGGGCTTCCAAAGATTGAGGCACAAAATCCGATCCCTGGAGTATCGCATTAAAGGCCGTCAACATCACTGGGGCCAGCTGGGACTTGAGCGTTTTATAAAAATTAGGCAAAAACCCATCTGGTCCCGGGCATTTCCCTGAAGGAGTAGATTGAATAGCCCGCGACAATTCCTCCTCAGAGATGTCTTCTTCTAATATTGCAGCTGTCTCTTTAGCCAAAGATGGGATCCCCATCTGGAAAATGTATTTTAATCTTATCTGACAACTCAGTGGATGGGAGATCGGAGAAGTGTCCCTTGATATTATGAAGTTTGAAATAATATTTCTTAAATTCCTCCAAAATTTCGTTCGGGATATACGTTCGTCTACCTTTATTGGTTGATACAAATGGTACAAAAGGCGGATTTAGACGAGGATGGAGCAGTCGGGCCAGGGGACGCCCTCATTTGTCTGAGTTGGAGTAAAAATAACTTTTGGACTTTTCAGTATATCTGCGGTATTTTTGGTCTAGTAGGTTTTTAAGTTATTTTCTTTTTCAATGTCAAGTCAGCTAATGTCAGTTCCGATAGATTCCGCTTGTGTGAGATTTCTAAAGTATGTATCTGAGAGAGGAGATTTACTACTTTTTCTGCATTATTTTTCTTTAGACGGGCACCATGCTTTATGAAAACTCCCCTCAAAACACATTTCAGAGTTTCCCACTTAGTGGGTGGAGGTGTGGGGTCGATCGCGTGGTCCGTTCAAAGAATTGGATAGTCTCTCTCACCTCAGACATACACAGCTCGTCCTTCAATAAATGGTCATTCAGCCTCCAGGTCCATGGTCGTCTACTAGTGTCAGGAAGCGTAAGGGACAGAAAGGTGGGGGCATGATCGGAGAGAAAAATATCTCCTATACTCGCCTTAGGGTTCCATGATAGTAAACTATGGCTTATGAAGAATAAATCAATTCTGCTGTAAGAATTGTGCATTGGAGAAAAATATGTGAAGTCCCTCCCCTGGGGATTCAAAATCCTCCAAACGTCAATGAGCCTCAGAGTGTGAAGGAACCCTTTCAGGGAAGTAAGTTTTTTATTAGGTATAGATCTCTTACCAGAGGACGAGTCAGCTGCCGGGTCCAGGGTGAAATTGAGGTCTCTGATGACAACCGATCCCTCTGCAAATTCCGTCAGGCGCGTCAGATACAGTCTACACGTTTTGGTCTGATATCTATTGGGTAAATACCAATTGGCAAAAGTTAGTAGGGATCCGGCTATTCTCATCTTAAGGAACACATATCGACCCTGAGGATCTATGCAAGCGTCTAGGATCTCGTGAGAAAGTGACCTGTGCACCGCAATGGAGACACCTTTCGTCCTCGCCTCCGGTTTGGTGCTGTGATACCAGACAGAGAAGTATCTATTGCAGAGACTTGGGACATGTCCAGATTTAAAATGAGTCTCCTGTAGCATCAGGATCTGGCACTTCTGCTTATAGGCATGGTACAGGATCTGTGACCTCTTTTGAGGGGTGTTGAATCCCCGTACATTAAGCGAACAGATTTTTATGGAGGACATGGCCAACGAGGAGCTAGAAGGGGGAGTAGTGGGAAGCAAAGAGGGTAGATAGGGAGATAAAAAAACAAAAAAAAACAAGTAAAAAGAGAGGGCAGAGAAACCCGAGGGTATACAAGCTTAGAAAAAGTAGGAAAGAGAAGATATATGAAGCTATAGAGAATTCCCAGAATAATCCTGTGATGAATATTGTTTCATATCCCCCATATTCCATCCAGAAAGCAATTTGACACATCTCACTCACAGAGATGAGCCCCCACCCTTGGTAGCCTTTCATCCCTGGCAAGCAGCAAATCAATTAGCACGTAGCTGCCAGCCAACAAGGCCACCAAAAGGAGCTCATCCTCAACTTTGATATGCAATCAGCTAGGAAGGTATTTTAGCCAGGTGTCTTGGACTTCTGAGGAGATGTAAAATTAGGTGACGCTTTCCAAATGGCAGAAGAGAGGAAATTCCTTTTCAGGCGCAGACAAGAAGGCACCGTGACTATAACCTTAATATTTCATGAGCCGTGCGGTCTATGAACATGGCAAGCGTAGATCCATGATCGTGACGTCTAGGCGGTGACAAGCATGGTATTCACATGGATGTAGGATAACTGTAAGCCACCTAAACAGGATATTGGCTACTTGGCGGCTACCAGAGTAGGCATGTTTCCCATCCAGACGAAGATAAAATCATAACTAAAAATATGAAAGTATTATCTTCTGTCTGCGATGCCCATGGACCCGGCTAGGGAACATCATAGAATTCGGGTGTCCATATCTCCCCTCAGAGGGGTGGGAGTTGTGAGACATCCCAGAGGTGTGAGATGGGTGGAGACAGGGGCAACCCATAGTGTATAAAAATCATCTGCCCCATCTCCACCTGGTATTTCTTCTGAATGGGCATTTTTCCATCAAGGCCAGAGATTACCCAGGAACAGATTGGCACCACGCCGCCCTTGTGGAGCCATCAGCACTAAGGTAACTGCTCACATGTGTATGTAATTCTGTGTATTCCATTCCTCCTTTTATTGGCATATCTGACTGTAATATTTGTAACATCTGAATAATAACTGTAAATATTAATATCTAGTGTACCATTAGGGTGATTAAATATATAAATTTAATCTTGAGTTGCTCTTTTTATCTTGATCACGATTCCTCACGTCCGTGTGCTCATATAACGCTACCTGGGTTGGTTTCTGACCCAATATAAGCCCGACCACGGACCGGACTTATATTAAACCAGAAGCTGGTGGCAGCATTTGTGCTTGGGGTTATTCAGGGCCTCTGGCAGTGACGGGGTGGAGGAGATTATATGTGCTTCTAGCTGCGGGCTAGAAGGCATATACCACACTCACTGAGAGGTGCCTTAATAAACCAGCACAGGCAAGGCAGCTGCGGCCCTTCTTTATCCTCAGGCAGTTCTCTGACTGACCTGGGTTTAACAGGAGGCGCTGTGGAGCTGCCAGGTTCAGGTCACGATTCACCACAAATCCGAGATAGCAATTTAGGGTGGTCTAATCGACCTGTCTATCCTGAAATCAGGAGACTGTCCCAGTGAGGTGTAACCTGTCCACTTTGGGGTAGTCCCCCATACCACGGGCTGAATCTGTTCATATAGCGTTGCATGAAGACCCCTGTGATGGCACTAAACCACTTAAACCAGTGATTCAAGAAGTCTCAAGTCAAATATCAAATGCAACTAAAATATCTGAGTCGGTGCAAGGGTAGTGACATGCTCCAAAAAAACAAACAAACAAACTAAGTAATAACAGTATAGGAGACCTTAGTACACATTTGCCCACGTAATGTTGTGTGGGTATTATCAGCGGCTTTGTCCAGCGCCCCATCTGTGGGTGAAAGCAGTAGTGAAACAAAAGGACAAAGCAAGTATTAAACATAAAGAGGGTAGAGGGCCCTCAATCCTCGCCCAACGATTCCCCTCTCCGTCCTCTGTTTCTTCTCCTCCGAGAAGCTCCTCTCCTCCTCCTCCTTTTCTCTCTGATTAGTTCTGGAGCGTGTGAGATCCGACTGGGTTGGTCAACAAATCCCGGCCAATCCTCCATGTTTATAGAGAGAGATGGAAGGCCCAATGCAGCTGTGAATTCAGGTACCCCTCGTGGGTGCATAATGTGGCGCCCCGCAACGAGTGCGTCACAAGGGAGTATTGCAGCCGCAATATTCTCTGACAAAGCAGTGCAATAGTTAACTCTGAGATCCAACCCAACATACAACACCTAGAACAGGGGACCAATCCTAGGTCCTGGTGGGTGGAGTGTTAGGGTAGTGAAGTAGAACACACAGTAGTCTAGAGAAGTCAAGTCAAGAATCTAGAACCTGAAGAGAGCAGACTAGAACTTGGAGAGGAGCGGGGGCTCCGCACCTCGTGCGGGCCCCTGGGCCGTCACCGGTCGGGTGTCCGCACCTGAGGCCTTAACTACCGGGATTGGGCATATCTACACGGGTTCCCAAAAGACTCCCGTGCCCACAACTCACAGCCGGTTCACTGGTACCGAAGCTGGCAGCAGTTCACCTCTGCCACGCGAACCAGCCCCGTGGAGGATCAGCTTTACAGGAGCACCCCACCACCAGCCAGTTTCCAGTCGTCTAACCAGCGGTGTACCCACTGAGGGATCCAAGGCTCCCCAAAGCATCCAGAACGTACATCATGGATAGGGCATTGAAGCAGCCTCCCCGTACCCGACCTGGTATTCCTGGGCGACGCTGGCAAGAGAAACTAAGTAGGTAGAATGGAGGAACACTGCGGATCTCTGAGGAGCACTATCACTGCTGAGTCCACCCGGTCTTCTACTCAACCACTGTAAGCCATGTACTGCCTGCTGGTTACAGTAAAGACCCGTTGCAGAGACTATCTGTGTCCGTGTTTCCTTATGAACTGTCCGTCATTAACTAAAGGTAACCGCAGCTGCCGCACAACATCTTGAGCAGCTCCAGCCTCCGGGGCTCACCGCTCAGCCTGTGGGGAGCGTAACATCTTGCTGCTGTCCATCACCCCGGAGGTTCCGCAGCGTCGGTAGCCCTTACCGAACTACTCATAGGTGGCGTCACGAAGAAAACAAATTAAATCCCCTTTAATCTGTTCCTACTAAGACGTCCTCAATTTTGATCTGCACTACACCGGGCCCCACTACCGGCAGGCGCGGTCCACCCGTGACAAGGAAGGAGAAGAATCGCCTGTATCAACCGGAGTCAGCCGGCCGCGGTGAGTCAGAATTTGGCGTCACGAACAGGATACGAGCAGGCCCGTTATCCAACGGGTATATTGTGCTTAAACTGGACTTTATTGTCTACAATTGGACTTTGTTCGTCCTAAAAAGAACTTTCCCGCCTTTACACCATTGGGTCAAGATGGCGCCCAAGATGGCGTTCCCGCCACAAGAAGCCGCCACGTGAAGCCCAGGAGTGAGTCAACCCCCCCCTCATCGTGGGAGGGCTAAAGACAAAAGGCGCCAAACTCTTTGTCCGCCCTGATTGCTCGAATCAACCATGGGGGCGGACCCCAAAGACTTTTCCCACGATTGGACTACAAAAGCCCAGAGGAAATGGGAGTGTCATAGACACACCGACAGAAAGAGAAGACTTCTTCACCAGCTCTACCAGGACGCCTTACCGGTTCTACGGGTGTGGTTTCCCTCCGAGAAGAATGGCCAGCATGAGACTCCAAGACCTGATGCGGGAGGTCGAGGCGGAGGCCAGAGCAGCCGTCAGCCAACCGGGTCCGGATCCTGCCCTTACTATAGACGGCAGCCCCGACTTCTGGCTAGAAGCTCTACAAGACCTCCGGGTGCGGTTACTAGAGACAGTGGAATGGACGATCCGTAGCTGGAGCGCGACCCTAGGCAGACGACTACACCATGCGATGCAGCAGAGCCGACCGGGTACAGCTTCTCCAAGCCCAGACGACGTCACCAGCTTCTCGACCGCCTCACCGTCGCCTACCACCTGTCCTGCTCCGTCACCTGAGCCAATAGACTGTGTCATTCCGGTGGAGGCCGCAACTCGACCCGTTCCAGCGACCAACATCGCAACCGATCCCGTTCTTGAGCCGGAGCTCATAACACGCTCCATTGAAGAACTCGATCTCTACCAGGTTCCCACTGAGGAACCCGCGACATGTTTCACCACTACAGAGACAGTCGCCTGTTTTATCCCCGTACCGGAGGCTTCCCTTGCCATTGCCGAGGCCTACCTGGTAACCGGGATTGAAACACCTTTACCTGCGGAAACAGATGAAGAAGCAGGCAGCCTGGAAGCCCTGCAGGACGTCCCTACAGAAGGATCCGCAGCACCACCGCTCTGTTGTACAACGGAACAAGCTTCAATATCTCTCATCATCGAGCAGCCTGATGTGGTCATCGAGGAAGAGGTCGGAGAGGATGACGACGAGACCCACAGCACCGCTGAGGATTTCGACACCGGGTTCGCTTGGGGAGACAACAAGGAACTTCCTTCCGGGCACACAGCTCGGGTACACTGGTCGGGTGCACTGCCGACACCTTCCCCTGTGCCGTTCCACCGGGTTCCGATACAGACAGCCCGCCAAGTTCAAGCTTCCCGCCAAACCACCAGCTCCGTTACTCATCTTTACACCCCGAGCCGTAACGACGGAGATGTACGCCAGAGACGACGAGAGGAGTGGCAAGCCCGAGAACGCGCCAACATGCAGGCCCGTGCCGAGGCTCGCCGCCAGCCGCCGCTGCCTGATGAACTCCGCCGTGAAGGTAGAATTTCCACCTTTAATTTAAATACCGGGTGGGGGTTCGCTTGGGAGGTGGGTTTGAATGAGGAGGTGTTTGTGGGGCGCCGGGACGTTGAGTCAAACTTGCCAAGAGGACATCCCGATCGCGACCTATACCGGGGCGATATTATCACCTACGAGCGCTATGCTTGTGCAGATGGGTGGTTTGCTATCCGGGTGCGCCATCGTTCTCAGAGCCAGTGACTTTAAAACTTGAACTTCATCAATGACTCTGTTCCCGTTAATCACTAACCGTGTGATCTCGCGGCTACAGCCTGGACTCTAGTTAAAGTACAGCCGACCGCCCGCCGGGTCCGCACAAAGTGATTACCTGTTTCTTTGCTTATATCACCAAAGCATACCTTTACCTGTTTTTCTATTTTAATAAAAGTGTGTCATATATATGTATAAAAATGCAAAAAACCTCTGTAATGTGAGTAGTTTGACGCTTGGGGACAAGCTGATTTAACCAAGGGGGAGTGTGGCGCCCCGCAACGAGTGCGTCACAAGGGAGTATTGCAGCCGCAATATTCTCTGACAAAGCAGTGCAATAGTTAACTCTGAGATCCAACCCAACATACAACACCTAGAACAGGGGACCAATCCTAGGTCCTGGTGGGTGGAGTGTTAGGGTAGTGAAGTAGAACACACAGTAGTCTAGAGAAGTCAAGTCAAGAATCTAGAACCTGAAGAGAGCAGACTAGAACTTGGAGAGGAGCGGGGGCTCCGCACCTCGTGCGGGCCCCTGGGCCGTCACCGGTCGGGTGTCCGCACCTGAGGCCTTAACTACCGGGATTGGGCATATCTACACGGGTTCCCAAAAGACTCCCGTGCCCACAACTCACAGCCGGTTCACTGGTACCGAAGCTGGCAGCAGTTCACCTCTGCCACGCGAACCAGCCCCGTGGAGGATCAGCTTTACAGGAGCACCCCACCACCAGCCAGTTTCCAGTCGTCTAACCAGCGGTGTACCCACTGAGGGATCCAAGGCTCCCCAAAGCATCCAGAACGTACATCATGGATAGGGCATTGAAGCAGCCTCCCCGTACCCGACCTGGTATTCCTGGGCGACGCTGGCAAGAGAAACTAAGTAGGTAGAATGGAGGAACACTGCGGATCTCTGAGGAGCACTATCACTGCTGAGTCCACCCGGTCTTCTACTCAACCACTGTAAGCCATGTACTGCCTGCTGGTTACAGTAAAGACCCGTTGCAGAGACTATCTGTGTCCGTGTTTCCTTATGAACTGTCCGTCATTAACTAAAGGTAACCGCAGCTGCCGCACAACATCTTGAGCAGCTCCAGCCTCCGGGGCTCACCGCTCAGCCTGTGGGGAGCGTAACATCTTGCTGCTGTCCATCACCCCGGAGGTTCCGCAGCGTCGGTAGCCCTTACCGAACTACTCATAGGTGGCGTCACAAAGAAAACAAATTAAATCCCCTTTAATCTGTTCCTACTAAGACGTCCTCAATTTTGATCTGCACTACACCGGGCCCCACTACCGGCAGGCGCGGTCCACCCGTGACAAGGAAGGAGAAGAATCGCCTGTATCAACCGGAGTCAGCCGGCCGCGGTGAGTCAATAACAAAGTGGGTCACCCCGTCCCTCTGCACCTGAAGGCGGAACGGAAAGCCCCATGTATAGGGAATGTCCTGCTGTCTTAGGACCTCTAGGAGAGGGCGGAATGCTCTTCGTTTTTGCAGGGTGCGTCTCGATAAGTCCGCCAATAGTTGTAGAGGATATTCCTGGTACCGCACCTGACCCTTGATCCGTGCTTTGGAAAAAATGGACTCTATTATTCTATATTTATGGATCCTGCATACTACATCTCTGGGCCTGTCTCCGTCCAAAGGTGGGGGTCCCAGGGATCTATGCACCCTATCGAACTCTAAAACCGAATCCTTCGGAACCTCTCTAATAGAGTTAAAAATGACTCTAAGGGCGTTATCAAGATCCCTAGGTCCTACACTCTCTGGGAGTCCTCTAATTCTGATGTTGTTCCTCCTCTCTCGATTCTCAAGGTCTTCCATGGAGTCTAACATCCGTTCCATGTGAGAGGCTTGCGAGCATACAGTATCTTCTAGGAACCTCAGTCTCTTGTCTAAGCTTTGAGAGGACGTTTCATTAGAGTCCACTCCAAGGCTCAGTCTATTGATCTCCCCTTTAAGCTCAGATGACTCGGCTTTAAAGGAGTCCTCCATCCGTACTATAAAGCCCTCCATTTCCTTCCTGGGGGGGATGGCCTGGATCCTGTGCCTGAGGTCGTCCCATATCCTCTGGCTCCCAGAAGCTGGTGGCGTCGATAGGAAACTGGGGGATATAAGGTCTCCAGTGTATGTAGCAGTCTGCATCGGAGTAGTAGTCAGGGGCTGGGGGGCTCTTTCCCAACTATCCAAAGAAGGACCCCTGTCCATGGGTACTCTCTCCCCTCTTGTCTCCATGTCCTCTCTAATCAGTGGCTGTGAGGGGGTTAACCCTGTTCTTCCTGCCATGTCTGTACGTGTACCTGGCGATTTCTGCTCACTGTGGCTCTCCACCACTAATCCACCTCCCATTTTGTCTATAGGGGATCTGTAGCATGTGTCTGTAGGGCCTCCGTTTTCACTTATCAGGTGCCAATCCTCACCATTCAGGGGGACTAATAGTGTTTTGAGCAGCAGATCGTCAGCAGAATCTGCTGCTTGTCCCCTGTTAGACTGGCCGGTATCTGCAGAGGCTGTAATGGCTACCGCTGAGCCCCTGGTGTGTGTGCTGCAGGCGTTGGGGGAGGGAGGGAAGGGGCACACAGTACCACATTAGATTGGCGGTCTCCTCCGGTCTCCTGTGCCGCATCGAGCTGTGAGGAAGTAGATAAGGATCTCCTGGCTGCCTCTGCCGCCTCACTGGAGTTAACAGTTAAGTCGTCCTGTGGAGCTCCGGCCGCCCTCTTGCCTGCGGCTGGTGCAGAGCTGCTTCGGAGGTAACGTTAAATCCTAGCAGCTGGCGGCACCGACGGCTCCCTGGAGGGTTGGGGTCGCACACTCCTTCTTTTAGCTGGCATATATAGAGTTTTTTAAGGCCCAGCACCGGCTGTATCAGCCCTATGGCGTTTAGGGGACAGGAGCTCTGCTTCTCAGCTTCTGTTCCCCGCCATGTCCAGGCCACATCACAGATTCATGCATCTTTATATACTGTATAAACACTTGGGGATATCAAATCTCTAAGAGACTCCATTTTGAGGACGATGAACTTTTGACACTTCTGTGAACTCTCTCACTTTGATTTATTGCTTTCCACAACTCACTTAAGGCTGGCTTCACACTGCAGTTTTTTCACTGATCAGTGTCTATCCAGTTTGTGTGCCAAAACCCAGAGAGGAACTTGCAGAGAAAAACTATAATTGAAAGATTGACACCTGTTCTGGGTTTTGAAGACACTCCTGGTTTTGGCACACAAACTGGATGGACACTGATCAGTGAAAAAACTGCAGTGTGAAGCCAGCCTAAGTATTTTCAGGTCTCCACAGGCTACTGACCATATGACAATAATAACAATTTTTTTTTGCTTATGTATATATGTGTTTGTGTTCAGAATTTGTGTCATTATCAGCCTGATGAAGGCACCATAGTGTCCCAAAAGCTTGCTATGTTTACCATCTTTTCAGTTAGCCATTAAAAGGTATCAACCACTGAGGACTCTCAGATTCCAATATTTTTCTAAGAACCTTGACAGGATTTTCGTACTTTAATTCAGGCACAAAGCTATATGATAAAGCATCTGCCTTAACATTCTTAGATCTAGGACGATAAGTCACAGAAAAAATCAAACTTTGTAATGATTATTACAAAGAATTTAAAGGGAACCTGTCACCTAAAAGCCACCTAACCTATTAATACATGTCCCTGCACCTTCCTATTACCATTATAACTACCCTCTCTCGCTAAATGCTTGTTTTCAATGTTGTAAAAAACATTTTTATACTTACTCATTAGGATGATAATGAAGCGGGGGCTATATGCAATAGTTCCCCTGGGCGTGTTGGTTTGCAGCCTCCATGATCCTTTATCACGCCTCGATGGGCATAATATTGTAATAAGATTCATTTCTAGCCCATCCTCTCTGTGCTGCTTCTGCTGTCATGGCTCTGCCCTCCTCCTGTCTGTCACTCACAGCATGCAAATCATTTGTCCTGATGTCAGCTCCGGATTCCTGCCCTGACAATGCATATACATCACAGCAGAAGCAACACAGAGATGCAGTAGGGGATGGAATGGCCACAGTCAATCAAGCTCACTCCAGCCACAGTGACTGCCTGCATGGCTTCTAACTGTAAGTTTTACAAAGACTATATCTCGGGGTAACAGCACACAGACACATGGGGGACCCCTTCCCTGAATACAGCAGACATGCTGTATTCAGTGCTGCGTTTAGATTGCCATGAAGCAGGGGGGTCCTCTTTAAAATACCTGGATATGTCCACCCCTGGATCACTGTGGTTATTATGCCAGCATTGTGACAGGATTTTCTATTTTCCCTGTACTATAACATCACTGCTTTTGATATCTCTGCCAGTTTAGTATCAAGTAGGAGCCGCACACAGGATTCATTTTGCAGCCTTTATTCTTCCTTGTGTGGTCTTACATAGTGGAGGGTGCGGGAGGGAGGACGGGGGAGCAGCCTATACTTCGGCCGTTTCGCACCGTCAGTCGTGCTTCAATGGGTACAGTCTGAAGCACGACTGATGGTGCGAAACCGCCGTACTTGATACTGAAACTGGAAGTGACGTCGTGCTGCATACGGGGGCCAGGCACCAGGATTCCAGCATGCGTAGCAAGGAGGAGAGAAGTTCTGACTCCAGGGGGCCCCCCAGGAACACTGGTATCAGCGTAACCGCGGCAGGAGGTGCTGGCTCCTTCAACAAACTTTTGATATCTCTGTCCTGTCACATCACTATGCTTATTTTTCTTGTACTACCCTGTTTTCACCAAAATAAAACACTGGCCTATATTAATTTTTGCTCCCAAAGATGCGTTAAGTCTTATTTTCAGAAGACGTCTTATTTCCATGAAGCATTGACATTTATGTTGAACAAAAAAAGTAAAAATTTATTATATACTGTACAGTAGTTGTCATCACAAACCAGCAGCACTCATCATCCCTGCAGCACCTATATCCCATCATCCCTCTGCAGCACTCATCATCCCCCTGCAGCACCTAATATCCCCATCATCCCTCTGCAGCACTCATCATCCCCCTGCAGCACCCAATATCCCCATCATCCCCCTGCAGCACCCAATATCCCCATCATCCCCCTGAAGCACCCTGCAGCACTCAATATCCCCAACAACCAAGTGCAGCACCCATCATCCCCTTGCAGCACCTATCATCCCTATGCAGCACCTAATATCCCTATCATCCCCAACACAGCCTCCATCATCCCCCTGCAGCACCCATAATCCCCCTGCAGCCCCAATATCCCTATCATCCCCAACACAGCCCCCATTATCCCACTGCAGCACCGAGTATCCCTTTCATCCCCTTTCAGCCCCCATCATTATGGTACTGTACCTGCAAAACAAACACACAGGCATAGCCCTTCTCTCACCGATCCTGTATGTGCGGTACAGTATCCAGGCACCGCTCAGTGTAGATGTATGGTAATCTGCCAGCCAATCAGAGGCCTGCAGCCGCCGACCAATCAGAGGCCAGCATGTAACCTGGTGTTGTGTTTCTGCACCAAAAACGCGGCACCCAAAGCTTTAACCTGAAAGTCTATGTGTTTTCTCAAAAGCTGTGCCCACATTTGCGCTTTTAGGTGCTGCATTTTTGTAGTGTTTTTTTTTTTTTATGCCATTTTTGGGCTGTGTTTTCCCCATAGACTTCATTCTAACCCCCAGAAAAAAAGCACCACAAATGGATGGGTATTTCCACAGTCTGTTTGTGGTGCTTTCTTCATGCAATTTCCAAAACAAAAATGCACCAATACTCACCCATCCCAGCAATCTCACGCGATCCCTGGTGATCCTCTGTGATTCTTCCTCTGTGCACATTGGCAATAGGACCTGTAGGTATCCTCTTATCAATGCCAGAGCCTATGCACCATGTAACAGGCTTCGTCACATGGTGCAAGGTCCTGGCAGATAGATAAAGACATCTCCCGCTGCTCCACGCAGGAAGAATCAACGGTGATCACCGTGGGATTGCTGGGAAGGGTGAGAAATTGTCTGTACGTGTCTGTTTATCTTTCTGTATGTCTGTCTGTGTTTGTGTGTCCCCTTAATTGTGCTGCATTTTTGTGCTGCATTTGTATGTGCACAAATGCAGCACAAACTCAATAAGTTTGTGCTTCTTTTGCTGCATCTGCGTACATACAAACACAGCACAAACAATAAGCACAGTGGGCACTTATTCTCGCTTGCAAAAAGTAGAGGAGAAAACAAAGGAATCTGCTACCTTGGATCCAATCCTTATAAACAGGGAGGAAATGGTTGAGGAGGTAAGGGTGACTGGGAGACTAGGAGGCAACAATCATGCTATTATCGAATTTTAAATAATTAGAGTAAGAAACCTGTGAAGACTCAAACTTCAAGGTTAAATTTCAGAAAGGCAGATTTTAAGGGACTCAGAAAGATGATAGGAAGGATCCAATGACTGGAAGTCCTTATGGATGGAAATGTTCTGGAAGGATGGAAAGTTTTGAAAAATGAAATTCTAAAAGCACAATCGTTAACGTTCCCTAAAAATGGGAAAAATAGGAAAAATTTAAGGAAACCAGGATAGAACTTAAAGCGTAGCTGTTAAATTTTTATTTAATAGCAATGTAGAGCAAGTGAATATACGGTAATCAACTTTCCCATATACTTTATTAATGAAATCAGGAAGGAAATCATTAAAAAAAACTTCCACAAGATGGAAGGCTGTGTGTGAAGCTCATTCTTAAGCCCCCGTCACACCTAGCAAGATCGCTAGCGAGATCGCTGTTTCATCACAGGTTTTGTGACGAAACAGCGTTGCTATGTTTGACACGTTCCTATCGTGTTGGAATGGCCTGGACCATTTTTTGATCGTCGGGGTCCCGCTGAGCAGCAAGAATCAGTGTGTTTGACACCTTAACAATGACCTCGTTGGCGACTCAGAACTCAGTCACGTAGGTGTGAGTCATCAGACTAGCTGCTGTGTGACAGGGTCCAAACGACTGTCAAGGTCGTTATAGGGGTCGCCGTATTGTTGCTGCATCGTTCAGTAGATCTGACTGTTTGACATCTCACCAGTGACCACGTAGCGACTTTCCAGCTATCCTTACCAGGTCGTATCATTGTCGGGATCGCTGGAACGTCGCCAAGTTTAACAAGACCCTTAGTCACACTACACTCACAAGCTGTTTGAGCTCAGCAGGGTGCCGACATGAGGTAACGTGACAGACTTATCATCTGTATTGTGAACGCAGTTTAGGCCACGCCCGCTAAAGAAAAAGTTGACTAAGAATAAGCTTCACACACAGCCTGCTGAGGACATCTTGTGGAAGTTTTTTTAATGGTTTCCTTCCTGATTTCATTAGTAAAGTATATGTGAAAGTTGATTATATTCACTTGCTCTACATTACCAGTAAATACAAATTTAAATGGCGGTTACACTTTAAACACATGCTAAAAGGGAAGAAGGAAATGTTTATCAAATGGAAAGAGGGAGGCATACCTAAAGAAGATTATATTGCAGTTTGCAGAAGGTGCAGGGTACCTATACACTGACACTATATACAGAGCTCCTGTGTATAATGTCACTAGTGATCATTGTATTACCTGTACACTATATACAGAGCTCCTGTGTACAATGTCACTGGTGATCACTGTATTGCCTGTACACTGATGCTATATACAGAACTTCTGTGTATAATGTCACTGGTGAGCACTGTATTACCTGTACACTGATTCCATATACAGAGCTCCTGTGTATAACGTCACTGGTGTTCATTGTATTGCCTGTACACTGATGTTACATACAGAGCTTCTGTGTATAATGTAACTGGTGGGCACTGTATTACCTGTACACTTACACTATATACAGAGCTCATGTGTATAATGTCACTTATAATAACTGTATTACCTGTACACTGACCCAATATACAGAGCTTTTTGGCATTTTCATTATTGTAGTATTATTTGTTACTATCTGGTGGCTTTATGTGCTCTGGTCATGGCATGGTGGTATTTGTCCCTTGCATGTGGTATTATTTGGTCACTATGTGGTGGTAATATATCGTCCTGTCATGGTTGGGCAGTATTTATACCTTGTAATGTGGTAGTATTTTATCACTAAGTGGTGGTATTATGTGCTTTGGTCATGGTGTGGTGGTATTTGTGCCTTCTATGTGGCATTAATCGGAGACTATGAGGTAGTAATATGTGATCTCATCATGATGTGGTGGTATTTCTTCCTTCTTTGGGGTATTATTAGTCTTGGTATAGTGGATTGTGGACAGTCATTTGTTTTATCTAATATCAATATCAATAAGAGGAAAATTCTTTATTTCCTATAGATATTAAATACTTGGATGTTTAAACCCTCCCTGTCTTGTAACACAGTAGCAGAGATGCACTTACAGAGGTTCTCTGGAGAAAGCAAGTAATCTCTTCTAAGGCCGTGTTCACATGTTGAATAAAAAGTATAAAGGCGCACACTAAGAAGTACCCGGTGGTCTATGGGAGAATCTATTGTGAGGTGGGGGGAATTGCCTCTCACCTGTTTGGGTTGTGTACCCTTGCACAACACCGGTGCCACCACAATGGTAGAGGATTCCAGGCTGCTGCGAGACCGCTCCTCCATCCTCGTTCCTGGTGCGGTCACATGGTGCGGGATCCCAGTCACCTGACATTCGTGTCTCCGGATTTACATCATGTAAGGCCCTGGAAGGCTGTTGAGAGCTCACTAACAGCTCCAAGCCACACCGGCCACAATCCCACGAATGGGAACGGTGAAATTAAGGTACAATTACTTAGTGGTCATACTAGGAGCACTAGGTAGCAAGGAAACTCTCAGGAATGGATGCTTATTACACACCTGTTTAAAGGGAACCTGTCACTCCCTTTGGGCGTTTTAAACTGTGCCCACCAGCTGTAACATGATGCAATTGGGGTTCCTGTGCCCTTTCTATATGCCCAAACATCCCCCTGCATACCTCAGAAATTAAGTTTTATTCTCTCTCCGCGCTGTATGTAAATCACTCCTGAAAAGGTCCTGGGGGTTCTGCTCTCTGTGGTCCTCGCTGCCCTGCTGCCTGCAAAACCCTCCCCACTCTATTCAAACTGCCGCCCCTCCTGTGTATGCATGTTGAGTGACAGGTGTGGCGCCCCACTGTGTAGGTGCCACAAAAGGGGTACTACACCCATAAAAGCGGTATAGTCACTCCACTGCAAGTAGAATTCATGGACGGTAGGTGGAACCTTATACTCACACCCTACACTAGTCATCTGGTGGGAGGGACCCCGAGAAGGTATATAGTAGCCCCAGGTTGAGAAAGGAGGGTCTTTGACCGGTCTGTCCTCGACCACCAGTCTCGACCTCCCCCCCCAAGGGTCGGGGAGCTAGGAAAGTTCAGGACGGGATCCTGAGGCACGAAAGACTAAGGGACACAAAAGAATAGATCCCAGAGAGAGAAGAAAGCAAAGAATTGAGAGAGAGTCCATCCCTGGAAGCTGAGGGAGTTCGCTCTAAGGAAGGAAACCGGGTACTGGAGCCTGCACCTGTGGAACCTTTAAGGCCACAAAAAATCCGATGCACGGGGGTATATATAAACATATATGGCCCTGATTCTGATCGACCAAAAAGAGGGGAATCAAACCTGCGGTAGTCAGCTGTGGTGAGCAACAGAAGGTTCACCCGACGGGAGCAAGGGAGGTAAAGTGGAACAGCAGGAGGTCAGATCTAATCTTTAAGAGCTCTGGCTTCACAGCCACTGGGAGGCAAGGGAAAGAAAGGAACAAGAAAGGCACACACTGAGGGATCCGTCTACCAACCATAAAGTCTACTTGCAGCACCCGTAGCCATTTGTCAAGTAACATCTTACTGCACTGAAGGACTGTAATGACTACAAAAGGTTTTTCAGTAAAGTACCCAGCGAAGTGACTTTTTTGACTCTGCTGCATTCTTCCTTGCACAAATTAATTCCTTCCACAGAAATGCTGCCCCGGAGGTCCAGTCCTACCTGCGGAGGACTACACCATCATTGCCGCAATACCATCGACCACCGGAGGACTGTAGCGGCGCTGGTGAGCATCACCAGGTACTGCAGGTGGCGTCACAAAACAAACTCTTTATCTTATTTCACCCCCCCTTTTTAATTGACCACCAGGGCCACAGTCTCAGGCAGCCACCTGTGACTCCCGGACTGCCCACCTGAGATCTGAATACCCTGCCCTGGGTGCGTCACAGGCACTACTCTCGCGCAGGTCACCGTGCTCCATTGAAGACGCAGTGCCTGAAGTCTTGCGAAATTTGTGAAGTCTCGGGCGGTGCAGTATGACACCAGGACTCCAGAGTGATGTACATGCTCCAGCCATCCCCAGTGCTGTATATGTCCCCAGGGCTCCCTTATGATGTATATGACCCCAGGACTCCTAAGTGCTGTATATGCCCCCAGCCCTCCCTAGGGTTGTTTATGGCCCCACCAATCCCCTGTACTCTATATGCCGCCAGCCTTCCCCAATGCTGCATATGTCTCCAGTCTCCCCAGTGCTGTAAATGCCCCCAGTCTCCACAGTGCTGTATATGCCTTTAGCCTCTCTAGTGCAGTATATGACCCCAGGCATCCCAGTGCTGTATATTCCCCCAAGCCTCCCTAGTGCTGTATATGCCCCAGGCCTCTGTAGTGCTCTAAATGCCCTCAGGCCACCTCAGTGATGTATATGCCCACCGCCTCCCCATTGATGTATTTGCCCCAGGCTAGTCCAGTGTTCTAAATATATGTGAGGCGGTCGACAGGGTATGGGGTACTCGGGTATCGGGGCTGATGGCGGCTTTGATGGGGGGATCACGGCTGGTCGATCCCCGGTCCCGTGCCCTGGACCCTCAATGGCGGGGAACGGTGGAGGGGTAAGGGGGCTATTTACAATTTGACGCCACCTGTAGTTCCCGGTAATATGGTACCGGCACTGCAAGCCGGCCGCTGAGGTGATGGTGGGTGCAGCAGAGTGTGGAACAGCTCCCCACAGGTGGAGCTTTACCTCAGGCCAGTGGGGATGGATGAGGGGAGTAGTAGTTAAGTCTTTGCTCATACAGCGGAGAATGGCGGCGGATAGACAGGCACACAGACACACAGGGATTGTTGTTTCAGTACCTTTTACTGATGATAACGTAACAGGTACAGTCCAGAGTAGTAACCAGGTCCCCGATGCAACTTGGGACATCCACCTTAGAAAGTTTTAAGGCCTCCTCTGTGTCTGTGCTCTGCGGTGTGGGATGAGTCCTGCCTGAGCCTGAACCCACCGCTTCTTCTCCCTCTCTACGCTTTGTCCTAAACTGGCAATGAGGTCCTTCTGCAGGGTCCCTATTTCTCTTGTGGCCCTTGGTCCTATGCTTGGTCAGTTTAGTGTCTCTTACTTGCTCTCCTCAGGGCTGAACTCTTCCTGAGTCTGCTGGGCTTTTTCTGTAGCTCTGTAAGCTGGCAGCATCGGACTCCACTGTCCGGGTGTACTAAAGGGCTGGAGTTACAGATTCCCTTTCTTAGTTCCCTGCTTTTCCACTTGCCTCCGACCCTTTCCCTAGGGTGTGCACAGCGGTCAGTGGTCCCTGGTCCTGGGCCTGGATCTCTCCCAGCGACCAGCAGCTCCGTCTCCTCTCTCTTCCTTCTCACACTAGACTGAACTGAAACTACAGGGACTGACTAACTCCTCCCCTCAGGCCTGGGTGTTCTTAAAGGGTAACTGGCTTAATGCAGTCAGTAGAGCTCCCCCTTCAGGTCTGGGGTGGAAGGTGGTGTGTGCTGAGCTAACCAAGGTGTAATTCCCTCCTTGCACCGGTGGAACCTGTGGCAATCCCCCGCAGGAGTGCCACATATGCCACCAGCCTCCACAGTGTAGCATATGCAGCCAGGCCTCCCCAGTGCTGTTTATACCCCCTGGACTCCCCAGTGATGTATATACCCCCTAGACTCCCCAGTGATGTATATGACCCCAGGACCCCCCAGTGATCTATATGACTCCTGGATCCCCCAGCGATCAGGGTTTAATGGTGTTCAGTTTTTATGACTTGGTCATGTTGCTAATTTTAATTCTTGCATAATAAATGGAAACTTTTATACATCTTGGAATCTAATTTTTTTCATTGCTGGAGTTTCTTCCTCCAAATTGAGGACAATCCTACAGAATCCGAAATGATTAAGAGAGGCATTCAGAATGTTTCGGCAGTATACAATGTACTTGAATACATAAATGTAGTTTTCATTCACAAAACATTTTGCAACTTTTTAATCACTGTTGTCTATAAATGCTGAATAAAATTATCTGTCATAAAACATCATGTCAATAAGGCTATGTTCACACACATAAGGTTTCACTGCAGTAAAAACGCAGCAAAATCTTAGTGTACCGTTACACGTCGCAATATCTTTCCGACATCGCATGCAATTTCACGGTAGCGCGCACGTTTTTGGCACTTGTCCAAGATCGCATAGGAGATGTTACATGTAGCAATCACACCTGCAACCTCCAACGATCCGGCGTCCCGGAAGTCGGCTGGCAAATTGGCCAGCCGATTTTGCAGATCGTAGCTGCGCCGTCACACAGCACAACCACATCAGCAATGTGGGCGTACTTTTGACCCAGCTTAGGACATAGGCGCACCTGAGTTAACTTTTAACTGCGCCTAGAACACTCCGATTGGATGGCGAAACAGCATTACAATTGGTCAGCCATCTCAGACAACATGGTGGCGACATGGATGCTATTGCCCATTCTATCATCTTGAAACTGATGTCATATGTGATGTGTAGCAGCTCCAGCAACACACTGCGGCGTCGCCAAACTGGCAGACAGGAACACTAGTGTAGTGCAGTGTGTTTTGCCAAATGTATGGACATTGTGTACGTGTACTGTAGAAGTTGGTAAGCTACACACAGGAAGTATGGACATGTCTATACACATTACATAGCCTTTCCCAACTATGTGGGTGCATACATGCATGTATGTGTTTACAGATATGTACATATGTCTCAATCGGACACTATAGAAGTGACCATGTGTGTGTACACATACCCATGTCTACATGCAGCAATCTAGACAGGGAAACACACACACCCACCATACAGTGTGTCGGCAACCGCCACATATGTGTAGTGTACCTGTGCACACAATGGTGCAGGGACCCTCAACTAACATTGTAGTGTCACACCTCTGAGCACATCCTAATGCTATGTGATACAGTGGTCAGCTACAAAAAAAATAGTCACACACGTTTGTCTGATCAGAAAGAATATATTATGAGTGAGGCCACACAAATAAAAACAACAACAACAAACACACAACAACCAAACAAGTGTTGTCATCACACAAATAACATCTTACAAAACTCAAATAATGGCTAATTCTTCCATAAATTTTATAACAATGTATGTTAAAAAAAACAAACTTAAAAATACATCAATTACACTAATGGGTCATTCCATGTCAAGTGAACCAATGATTATTACCACTATATTTTTAATTCTTTTGAGATTTTGTTATTTGATAATAGCATGTCAGACAATGCAAAATGTGAAGAGAAATTTTTTTAAAAATTTATTTTTTTAAAAATGATTTTCAAAGTTCGGAAAAAGTGTGAATTTCGCTGTTGCCTGCCTTTACATTTCTCCTCATAACTCAGGCTAGGAATAAGATAGAGAGACAAAATAAACACCAATCTACTCAGAACTATACAGGCTTTCATCAGATATGTCACAAGAGGATCTTTGTTAATATTTTACCCATGTGATAGCAAGCGCAAAACTTTAAAACGTATTTCCTGAAAAATCAGCGCGCTTTAAATATTTCAAAAACTGCCCATATGTCTGCTTTGCTCTTAGCCACATCTGTACCAAATTTCAAGTTGGGATCGCGATGGGATCATATTTTAACATATTTTACTATTAATAGCGTCAATGGGTCATTCCATATCAAGTGATCTAAATATGAATATTTTTTTTTACCTGACGTCTTTAGATTTTTTTTTTTTTTTTCCTTTATGCAGTACTACTTTAGGCAATTACAAATTAAAAGTTTGGAATTTTTTTCTTCATCAGTTAATTTTTTACAGATTTTTAAAGTTTAAAAAAAGGGTGAATTTTGGCCTGGTATGATTTTACATTTTTTTTTATCTCGGGCTAGAAATAAGATAGAGAAACAAAATAAACACCATTCTACTCAGAACTGTCCAGGCTTTCACCAGATATGTCACAAGAGTATATTTGTTCATTTTAATTTTTTACCCATGCGAATGCAAACGCAACATTTTGAAACGCATTTCCGAAAAAAGTTTTAATAAAAATTTTCCAAAACTGCCCATGTGTCTTTTATGCTCTTAGCCACATCTGTACCAAATTTCAAGTTGGGATCGTGATGGGATCATATTTTAAAATATTTAACTATGGTTAATCTCATTTTTATTAAATTTTGAAAAAGCATATGAAAGACATACATTCAATCTTTTAACAAAATCTTGAGACATATAAAATATACAAAAAGAGAATTCACAAAGTTATTAGTAACTTTAAGATAAGCTGCAAATTTACTTTTGCGCTTATCTCTGGTGCAATATATACTACAATCTAAATATAATTCCAAACACTCAAGTATACAACCTTTCTCAGGGTTTTGAGATGTTCTGATGTCAAGGGGACAAGCAGCCCCAGCAGAATGATTTTTATCACTTGGCCCCTTCTAACAGGTTGACCACGTAAGTGGGTCATTACCCGTTGAGGCCTAGTTGGAATAGTCTATCGACTGGTGTACGGGAAAGGAAGGCCGAAATATTAATGATCTACTCACAGCTCAGAGTTTCTGATACCGGTCTAATGTTCACTAGAATTCTGAAGGTATAGGTGTAGAAAGGAAATACCTAGACTGAATGTATCAGATGGGAAGAAAAGAGAGATAGAAAAGAAGAGAGAGAGAAGAGAAACAAAAACCATTAGAAAAAGTTATACTGGGAAAGAAAAGCCACGTAAGAAAAAAAGAAAAAAGGAGGGGGGGGACGGGTGAGGTATGGGAAGGAGAAAGGGTACTCATCCCACTGGCTCCCCATCAGCCAGAGGTCGAGCCATATTATCTGTGCTGGAAAAGATACTCCTAAATTCTGCAGAGTCGTGAAAAAGAATCCATTCAACCCAAATCCTCCATTCGATATATGTCCATCAATTCTTTGAACCAATCAAGTAGAGATGGAGCCCGGCTTGATTTCCAGAACCTCGGGATCACAGCACGAGCAGCCAAGATGCAAAAGCGGAGAATATCCCTCTTCTGTAGCCCAATAGGACCTGGAAAAATGGATAACATTGCCGATTCTGGGCAGCATTCGGCTTGTTTACCTGTTATCCGGGCGTATGCATTGAAAACCTCAGACCAGAACCGCCGGATTTCCCCACAACTCCACCAAATGTGTATCATTGTACCCTTCTCTTCCCCACAGCGCCAGCAGGCATCAGGGGTTCCAGGGAACATGTTCCGGAGTGTCGTCGGGCACAAGTACCATCTAGTGAGCAGCTTATAGCTTCTTTCTTGTGCAGAACAAGCGCTAGCTAGTGAGTGAGTAAATATAAAGCATTTCTGCCAATTAGCTTCTGAAATGCTACACCCCAATTCCCTCTCCCAAGCACGTTGGAAGTAAAGGGTGCCCTGCTCTCTCATGGACCCTAAGGCCTGGTATAGAACTGATATTTTGCGCCTCGGTGGAGCCTCCAGTTGGAATAACCTCTCCAATACGTTGGGCGTCAATCTTACCTGCAAGAGTGGTCAGCTGAATATAAGTATGCTCTGTATTGGAGAAATTCGAATCACTTAAGAGGTCTCGTAGGTTCTTTGAGTTGTAGCTCTGCCATCGGGGGCAAACCACCACTGGACAGAGTCTGTCCTACTCGGGTGTCATCCACACTCCGCCAACATAAAAATCTCTGCTTGTCAAATCTGGGTGGGAAAGATGGGTTGGAAAAAAGGGGAGTCAAAGGGCTAAGTCTGTCGTTTAAGCGGAGGGTTTTCGTCACTAGGTGCCATACCTTCAAGGTGTTTCTGGTCATGTCTGTCAAAGGTACTAGGTCTGTGGAGTCTTTAGGGGAAATCCAAAGCAGGTGTTTCAGCGGAATCCCCAAACCCTCTTGCTCCACCCCTACCCATTTCTTGGAGGACGCATGATAATGCCAATCTAGAGCTCTAACAAGAGAGGAAGCCACAAAGTACGCTCGTATGTTGGGTAGTCCAACCCCTCCTCTGGTCTTGGGCAAGGATAGGATATTCATTCGCAATCTGGACCTCTTGCCCCCCCAGACAAATCTAAGGATCATAGATTGCATTTTGGAGAGGAAGCCTCTATCCAATAGAACAGGAACTGTCTGAAAAGTATATAAGAGTCGGGGCAAGACATCCATCTTGACTACGTTTATTCTCCCGAACCAGGATAGCTTTAATTGTCTATAGGAGGTAAATGCCGATTCCGCGTTAGTCAAAAGGGGTTGATAATTTAAATTAAATATTTGTTTAAGATCTTTTGGTATAAGGACTCCCAAGTACTTAATGGCTTCTACTTTCCATTTAAATGGGAACTGTTTAGATAGATGAGAAACCAATTCTCCAGGCAAAGAAATATTGAGTGCCTCGGTTTTGGAGCAATTCACTTTAAAGTTGCTCAATTGTCCGAACCGTTCAAACTGGAGACCAGGGGCTGGGAGATGTAAAGTAGCAGGTCATCTGCAAATAAGGCTAATTTGTGATGACTCTGTCCCAGCTTGACCCCATGGACGCATTCATTGGACCTAAGTGCAAAATATTTAACTATTATAGTGTCAATTCAAAAATCACCAAGAACACAATCAGTCATTTTTTCACAATTGCCCGTCAATAGTTTGAATTTGATATAAAGAAACATAGTCTTGTAACATCTCAAATGAAAGCTGTTACCGTTCTGAGTAAAAAGATGCCTCTCCCACTTCATTATCTTATTTCTAGCCTGAGATAAAAAAATGTAAAGTCATACCAGGCCAAAATTCACCCTTTTTTTAAACTTTAAAAATCTGTAAAAAATTAACTGATGAAGAAAAAAATTCTAAACTTTTAATTTGTAATTAACTAAAGTTTTACTTCATAAAGGAAAAAAAAAAAAAAAATCTAAAGACGTCAGGTAAAAAAAAATATTCATATTTAGATCACTTGATATGGAATGACCCATTGACGCTATTACTAGTAAGGGCCCTTTCACATCAGCGTTTTTTTAAATTTGCGGCAGATGCGGTGAAAAAACCGCATCTGCCGCAACTGCCGCATAACGGTTCCACTTGCGGCACGGTTGCGGTTTTTTCCATAGGAAGTATAGGGGGACTTGCGGCAGATGCGGCAAGTGCGGTATTGCACTTGCGGCAGGTGCGGCAGAGAAAAAAACCGCGGCTTACTGCGGTTTTTTTCGCTGCCGCACCTGCCGCAAGTGCAATACCGCACTTGCCGCATCTGCCGCAAGTCCCCCTATACTTCCTATGGAAAAAACCGCAACCGTGCCGCAAGTGGAACCGTTATGCGGCAGTTGCGGCAGATGCGGTTTTTTCACCGCATCTGCCGCAAATTTAAAAAAACGCTGATGTGAAAGGGCCCTTAAATATGTTAAAATATGATCCCGTTGCGATCCCAACTTGAAATTTGGTACAGATGTGGCTAAGAGCAAAGCAGACACATGGGCAGTTTTTGAAATATTTAAAGCGCGCCAATTTTTCGGAAATGCGTTTTAAAGTTTTGCGCTTGCGATCACATGGGTAAAATATTAACAAAGATCCTCTTGTGACATATCTGATGAAAGCCTGGACAGTTCTGAGTAGATTGGTGTTTATTTTGTTTCTCTATCTTATTTTTAGCCCGAGATATGATAGAAAATGTAAAGCCATACCAGGCCAAAATTCGCACTTTTTTAAAACTTTAAAAATCTGTAAAAAATTAACTGATAAAGAAAAAAATTCAAAACTTTTTTTTGTAATTAGATAAAGTTGTTCTTCATATAGAAAAAAAAATTAAAAAATCTGAGGACGTCAGGGAAAATAAATATTCATTTTTGGATCACTTGACATGGAATGACCCTAATAAGGTCAGACAAAACTTATCCTCCCAACATAAATAAACACACATTGGACGGTGTGGACCCATGACACACCCCTTACATCTGGTTGTTCTGCCAAGCCATTCCCCCAGGGCCATTGAAATATGAGCAGTAGCTGTCTCTGCTGCTCCTGGCATCCTGCTGATGTCGGCCCTGGCCCAACGGCTGGAGTGGCGCTAGTCCAGGGTCGTTTGCACGCCACTCACCTGGCATGAGTTCCCCAGTTGCGGGGTCCACGCAATCCACATACTTGCTACAACGGAGAAAGTTATGCAGCACACAACACGCTATCACTACCATTTGGATAGATTCCAGTTTCATATTTAAAGCACTACGAAACACGCAAAATCTATTGGCCATGATCCCGAATGCATTTTCAACTACACGACGTCCCCGGGATATCCGGTAATTGAAAAGGCATTGCTCAGGGGTGAGTGTCCTCTGGGGATATGGCCGTAGTAGGTTTGCGTGAAGTGCGAAGGCCTCATCCCCCACAAAGGCAAAGTTAAGATGTTCAGTGGTGTCATCATTTGGGGGTAAGTTCAGCTGCCCGCTAAGAAGGTCTCAAGCAAAGGAGATCTGTGCCAAAACCCCCCCCCCCATCAGACACGCAACCGTTCATCCCCACATCCACAAGGAGGAACTCATAGTTCGCTTTGACGAGGGCCATGAGGACCACACTGAAATAACCTTTAGGGTACCTTTACACGCGGCAACTTTTCTAGGAATTTCACTGGCAACTTACTGGTTGCAGTGAAATCATGGACACATTGTTCTATCTTGTTGCTGTGTACAAATGGAACAATGTCTCCATGATTTCACTGCAACCAGTAAGTTGCCAGTGAAATTCCTAGAAAAGTTGCCGCGTGTAAAGGTACCTTAATAGTTAAAGTAATAATAATAAGTTGGGGGGTTGTGTGATCCTCACATGCTTGCCATCCAATGCCCCCCCGCAGTTTGGGAATTGCCACCTGTGAGGTAGCACCCGGGGAACCCGCTTGCATAACGACAAAACACGTGTTTATAATTTAACCAATGTCTACCCGTTTATTTTTCACATATAAATAACATAACTCGGGTAGCATGTTTGACACATTGCACATTGATTATAAACAGCATACATACTGTAAATACACCATACATTTACATATAACATTACATAACACCTACAGTTAGGGCCAGAAATATTTGGACAGTGACACAAGTTTTGTTATTTTAGCTGTTTACAAAAACATGTTCAGAAATACAATTATATATATAATATGGGCTGAAAGTGCACACTCCCAGCTGCAATATGAGAGTTTCCACATCCAAATCGGAGAAAGGGTTTAGGAATTATAGCTCTGTAATGCATAGCCTCCTCTTTTTCAAGGGACCAAAAGTAATTGGACAATGGACTCTAAGGGCTGCAATTAACTCTGAAGGCGTCTCCCTCGTTAACCTGTAATCAATGAAGTAGTTAAAAGGTCAGGGGTGGATTCCAGGTGTGTGGTTTTGCATTTGGAAGCTGTTGCTGTGACCAGACAACATGCGGTCAAAAAAACTCTCAATTGAGGTGAAGCAGAACATCCTGAGGCTGAAAAAAAAGAAAAAATCCATCAGAGAGATAGCAGACATGCTTGGAGTAGCAAAATCAACAGTTGGGTACATTCTGAGAAAAAAGGAATTGACTGGTGAGCTTGGGAACTCTAAAAGGCCTGGGCGTCCACGGATGACAACAGTGGTGGATGATCGCCGCATACTTTATTTGGTGAAGAAGAACCCGTTCACAACATCAACTGAAGTCCAGAACACTCTCAGTGAAGTAGGTGTATCTGTCTCTAAGTCAACAGTAAAGAGAAGACTCCATGACAGTAAATACAAAGGGTTCACATCTAGATGCAAACCATTCATCAATTCCAAAAATAGACAGGCCAGAGTTAAATTTGCTGAAAAACACCTCAAGAAGCCAGCTCAGTTCTGGAAAAGTATTCTATGGACAGATGAGACAAAGATCAACCTGTACCAGAATGATGGGAAGAAAAAAGTTTGGAGAAGAAAGGGAACGGCACATGATCCAAGGCACACCACATCCTCTGTAAAACATGGTGGAGGCAACGTGATGGCATGGGCATGCATGGCTTTCAATGGCACTGGGTCACTTGTGTTTATTGATGACATAACAGCAGACAAGAGTAGCCGGATGAATTCTGAAGTGTACCGGGATATACTTTCAGCCCAGATTCAGCCAAATGCTGCAAAGTTGATTGGACGGCACTTCATAGTACAGATGGATAATGACCCCAAGCATACAGCCAAAGCTACCCAGGAGTTTATGAGTGCAAAAAAGTGGAACATTCTGCAATGGCCAAGTCAATCACCAGATCTTAACCCAATTGAGCATGCATTTCACTTGCTCAAATCCAGACTTAAGACGGAAAGACCCACAAACAAGCAAGACCTGAAGGCTGCGGCTGTAAAGGCCTGGCAAAGCATTAAGAAGGAGGAAACCCAGCGTTTGGTGATGTCCATGGGTTCCAGACTTAAGGCAGTGATTGCCTCCAAAGGATTCGCAACAAAATATTGAAAATAAAAATATTTTGTTTGGGTTATGTTTATTTGTCCAATTACTTTTGACCTCCTAAAATGTGGAGTGTTTGTAAAGAAATGTGTACAATTCCTACATTTTCTATCAGATATTTTTGTTCAACCCTTCAAATTAAACGTTACAATCTGCACTTGAATTCTGTTGTAGAGGTTTCATTTCAAATCCAATGTGGTGGCATGCAGAGCCCAACTCGCAAAAATTGTGTCACTGTCCAAATATTTCTGGCCCTGACTGTATATTGCACATAACATCTTATAGTTACCCGGAACCTGTAACCACCTCTCTGTCCCCATTGGAGCTCTATCAACCGCTCCCATGGTGGCTACAGCCTCCGGGTCTCCACACGTTCCACATACATTTATCAATACATAAGTTACCATATATCAACAGGCCCTATGGGTCCCAATGACGGAACCAGCCGCCTGGCTTTATTTCCCCAGTTCCATACTACCCCGGAGTACAGGCCCCAGCCTGATCGGGTTCTTACACACTGTATGTGATCCATCCTATAAGCCACCATGGACCACACACATCCTTTCACACGCTCACAGCCCATCATATAGACATCCATGGACTGTGGCACCTCTGGGTTCAATGCAGGGATTGGCAAACCTTAGTACCTGGGAAAACAATCCGTTACCTACTATAGAAGCCCTATTAACCTCTGCATCTGACCTCTGGTACATACATTCCGGTTCATCAGGTCCATCCATTGACTATCTCAGTCGGACCTAAAGGCGGTCTATGCCCGCCTGGCACACTTCATAAAATCGCCTCCCGAAGGGCTACATACATTCCGGTTCATCAGGTCCATCCATTAACTATTCCAGTCGGACCTAAGAGCGGTCTATGCCTGCCTGGCACACTTCATAAAATCGCCTACCGAAGGGCTACATACATTCACCTCCCAAAGGGCTACATACATTCGCCTCCCGAAGGGCTACATACATTCCGGTTCATCAGGTCCATCCATTGACTATTCCAGTCGGACCTAAGGGTGGTCTATGCCCGCCTGGCACACTTCACACATTTGCCTCCTGAAGGGCTACATACATTCCGGTTCATCAGGTCCATTTATTGACTATTTCAGTCGGACCTAAGGGCGGTCTATGCCCGCCTGGCACACTTCATACATCTGCCCCTATAGGGCTAAATTCACTCGCTGGGTCTTTTAAAAAGCCATAAAATACTTATACGGTTCAACAGGTCCTTCAACTGACTAACTAGTTGGACCTAATGACGGCTACGCTCGCCTGGCATGATTTACACACAGCTCACTCCGTCACACGGGAACTGCCGTCTTACCGGGCACGGATTCGGGTCTCGCTACCTGTGTCACAGGTCCACCATGCATCCCCACGGGCTCCTTCCCGGACATGTGGTTGAGCCACATCCGTACCAGCGTCCACCGGGTCAGCCACAGCTTCCCCCACCAGGTGCTGTTACGACCTTGGTCCTAGCATGCTCCCATCATACACACAGAGCCCTGAACTGCTCTGCACTCTGGCTGGTCATCAGGATCACAATGCTCTCAGTCTGATCTCTGGCTGATAGTGATCTCACAAGTCTCTCACTCAATCAGCTGGCAGGCTTTATATCGTGCCTGCCACTCCCACACTGCTCATTGGTCTCAAGAATGTGTCAGATTTCCAGCACTCACTATCACATTTAACCCCTTGTGTTCCGGACAGGTTCACACAGAGCCATCCACTATAAAACCGGCCAGTGTGAACAGGATCATACCCTCATCCTGCATGTGATGCACCCCGGCCATGGGGATCATGCCGGCCGTGCCTCACACACCTCTCCTGGAAGCCAGTGGTAACTTCCAACGATTCCGCGGTGGTTGTTGAAAACCGCATATAGGATGTCAGCAGACACCTCACAATAGCCTCACATGTCTCAGGGATTAGGCGGCTCAGCAGTAGGCGTGAGACATCAGCAGAATACTGCAAGTCAGTCATCGAGTGCCCTGTTGCAGGAAATGCAGAGTCACAGCCAAACGCTCCTCTGCTGGAACAGCTCGACGCATCACAGTGTCCTCACGGGCAATATGTGGTGTTACCAAGTCCAATAGTAATTTGAAAGAGTCCTCGGACATCCTGAGATAGTTCCTGAAGTCCTGCGGATTCCTGTCCTCCAGCTGACGGACAAGGCCCATGTGACTCAGGTTGCGCCTTTGAAGGAGCCAATCCCGAGACAACATACGCTGTCGTCTATGCCTCCGCAATCTCTCAGTTCTCTCATCCGTCAACAAGGCATCCTCCACAATGGACACAGCCACTACTGCCATCGCGGCACGATGCATGATGTCCAATCTCTGTTAGCAAGGCTCTGGGAATGTGAAAGGAAAAAAAAATTGTATAATCACATGGAGGCATAGCAGGAACAAACTTCATCAACTAGCCCATGTACATAGTCCTGTCATACCCCTACAATACACACTTACATGGTTGGCCTGTTACGTTACACACCATCTAAATATTGTCGACCTTGGTTATTGAACCCACTACAGTATGATATTTAACATAACACGTACTCCACATATGTGAAACCATATTACTCATCATGTACAGCTTTCACATTATGGACATCCAGAAAGCCAGTACAACACTAAGATGTCTCCCATGGCTGCCAATACTCATTATGTATGTAAGCAAAATAAGGTTCTGTCAAGACAAACACATAATTGGGTCAACTACATTACACATCACAAGAGGGTAATGCTTGCAGATGCATTATTGTATGTACATATAAATGACAGATGTACAATCCACAAGGCTGCATGTACTGGAATCATTGAGCATCCAATGTGTGTGGGCAACCGATGGTGACATTTCCTGCCATTTGTATATAGCCCATATTTTAACTGAGCCACACTGTTGTTGTCAAGACAGGGTTACCGACACAAAATGGATGCTCAGTGACTACACACAAAACAGCCTGTTGCAACCACCCACACACTCCCAAATATGTAGCATAAAGGCTAAAATGAAGTGGTAAAAGTGGCCGAATGGGCCAGGAGTTCCTGGTGGTCATTCCCGCAAAGTCGGGGTCCAGGAATATTTACAACACGCAGTTAAGATACCCGAATATCCCCAAACAGTTGTGCACATGACTGCTTAATCAATGGCTCTGGGAAGCAAACACAACATCGTTCTGGTGTTTCCCATTTTTATGTGTGAAGCCACCAATCACAGGCCGCTAGCATCATCCAATTGTATCTGTTGCCATGGCGTTGATATCCACATC